>OZ026522.1:58326810-59526810 GCA_964019695.1 Loripinus fragilis | reverse complement strand
GCTGACAAAAGCAAAACCCTATATAAATGTAACTTTTCAAGCATTTTGAAGAAAAATCGAGAAAGGTTTTCAGGGAGGTAATAATGGAGTTCTTTGGTGCGACATTATAGAGTAAAGCATGCCACAAAACTTTAGTGTTTTAATACTAGAATTACAATTTCATTTACATTGGTTCAAATGCATGTTAGTGACTGCTGCTTTGCACATCTTTTTGCAAATAGGTAAGAGAACTATCATTAAGCAGATGGGGTGAACTTAATTGTCAAGTCATATTGTGGGGGGAAATAAATTTTACCGTGGTCATATTGCGCCTTTAATTATTAACATTCGAAGAATTAGTTTATGCAATTGGAATCGTCTCAGCACCTACATCTTTCCATATTAATTTTCCCCAATTTTGGGGTCTGCTGGCAAAAGCCATTTAACTTGATTGTGATCGACACACTGCAGCATATGGAGACATTCATACGTATACAAATAGTGATGTCATACAATGTGGTTCAAGAGTTATGGAGCCTTTCACTAACGGCTAACTGAGGGATGACCAGTCAGACAGACAAACAGACAGATGGACGGATGGACCCACACAGTGATTATAGTGCACACCTGCTGACCATGCAATAATACCAATTATATGCATACTAATGTGTCGAGATATTATAAGCACATGGCCTGTTCATCAGTTGATTGGCTGTTACATAGATAGATAGATAGATAGATAGATAGATAGATAGATAGATAGATAGATAGATTGGTGACGATCTCATTGAACCAAGATTCTTTGAACTTAATGAGTCGCCAACTCAACAATAATGGACAAGCAAAATAAATGCATGTGGATTTAACTGTATCCAGCACAAACATGTAAAGTGCGCGTGTGTGCGCGTGTGTGCGCGCGCGCGCGTGTGTGTGTGTTTGTTATTTTGCCAAAATTAACATTTATTTTAATTAAGCATGTCTCCCATTCTGCTAAGTATTCTTTTTCTTTTTGAAAATAGTGTTGAGACTTCTCAACTTTATCTAAAGATGTTGATTTTTCGAAAGCATTATAGACACAAGCCATTAGAACGTAGACAGTTTCTCCTCCTGCCCTTTCAAACGCTTAGGCAAGAAGGTGCTCAAATTAATTCTCAACCTAAAAATGACAGAACTAAATATTCATTTATTTCAGTAAAATATGTGATTAAAATTATTGGATGGTAGAGATGTCATTTATAACTTATAGAATAATGGGAAAATTATTAAAGAAATATTTTGGGGTCCTTAAATGCTCATCCAAACCATTTTCATTCAGTTTACACAGAATCGATTTTTTATTTGTTTTTGGCTTTCTGCCAATTGTCCTTGTCAGCATCTATGGTCATGTCGGGACGGTCAGTTCACCTTCCTGTCACCGGCGTTACTGCGCTGTGTCCTTGAGCAAGAACATTAATGCTAGCTTACAACTGGTTCAACCCGGGAAGACCCTTCCCTTTATAACTGAAAATTTGCTGATGGTACGTAAAGAATCAAATTAAACAAACAAAAGTTCACCTTCCTTGGGCAAGCTTGACTAAATGGTTAACCAGTACTTCGTGCACATAGGAGTACTTTTGCTTGTAACTGACAACAAACCTTCTTGAATCAGTGGAAAGGGAGGAGAATGGGCAAAGAAATTATTTCATGATCAATCTCCACGAAAGTATGGCATTGAGCCAAGATCACACTTGGGACACCTGGATCTGCAGTCAGAGACGTATCTGCAGTCACAGAGGTTGCTGACTGCGCTATGCAGTCCGGCGAATGGGGTTTTACCAGTTCAAAAGATGAACAATTTGTCATAATTAAATATTAAGTTATTTTGGGCTTGTTTATATCATTGTAAATTTTCTTTTGATAACTTATAAAAATATTGGTAACTTAAAAGATATGTTACTTTATATTCATCATTTATTTAAAACTTTATATACTTCTAGGCTTTTGGTTGAGAGTGTGAAACAAAAATAGTTCTCTTTTATTTCTCAACCAAACATATGTTTTGGATACTCAAAAGAACCATCTCAATGAGACCATTTTTCTGGGCACCCTTAACATATGTTAGAACTGACAGGTAAGAAAATAATTACAATTTTGCGCTAACAATTTTGTTTCCCCGTGATACTTTTCTCTGTATTGGATTACACAGATTTCAACAGGAAAGTAGGAGTGTCAAATATCCAAGAGAAGATAATCGGACAGCTAATCCCAATAACGGCTGAAATCGTTCTATATGAACCCCATTAACGTGTACTTTTGGAAACAGTGTAGACCCAGATGAAATGCCATGTAATGCGGCATTTCATAAGTGTCTGCACTGTTTGCTAAGACAATTCAAGAAAGAAATCCAACGATTTTTGGTAAATTATAACCTGTGACCACTCATTACATGTTTATATATACGAACAATGGACCATCCTGACTTAACTGTATCATACTTATGGAAAAGTCTATCTGTCTACAAAGCGTTAAAATAATGCAAAGGTTAAGCACTATTAATGATTGTCGCATCTTCGCAAGCCAGGGGTACTAAGTCCACTTCGTGTGCGTAAGGAACGAAGTGGACTTAGTACCCTTGGCTTGCGAAGATGTGATTGTTGTTACGTACTGAAACTTTGTTTTCTCAGTTTTCCCCATTTAGGGACTGCATAGCCTATTTCTACCGAGTCATATCTAAACAATCTAGTGCTTTCTCAGTTGGTTTAAATACAGAAAAACGTATTATGTAACTTTTCAAGCACCTTGAAGAATAATTGAGCAAGCGGGAGGTAATAATGAAGTTTATTTGGTGTGACATTTAATGCGACATTTAGAACATCGGTGTAGAGTGAAGCATGCCACAAAACTTTTGTTTTTTAATACTTATATTACAATTTCATTTTCATCAGTTCAAATAATAGTTAGTGACTGCTGCTTTGCACATCTTTTTACAACTAGGTTTGAGAACTATCATAAAGCAGAATGGGTGAACTTAAGTGTAAAGTCACATTGCGGGGTGGAATTAATTGTACCGTCATATTGCGCCTTTAATTATGAACATTTGAAGGATTAGTTTATGCAATTTGGATCGTCTCAGCACCTATATCTTTCCCTATTAAATTTCCTCCAATTTTGGGGTCTGCTGGCAAAAGCCATTTAACTTGATTGTGATCGACAAACTGCAGCATCTGAGAGACATTCATAAGTACACAAATTTTGATCAAAATATACTTCATGTCTGTCATTCTATGTGAAGCCTTTCACTAACTGCTAACCAACGGACGACCAGTCAAACAGACAGACAAACAAATGGGCCCACACAGCGGTTAAAGTGCACACCTGTCGAACGTGCAATATTACCAATTATATGCATGCTAATGTGCCGAGATAATATATGAACATGACCTATTCATCAGTTGATTTGCTATTAGATAGATAGATAGATTTTGTTTTTAGTTGGGTCAGGTGTTGTACTTGGATTGTATCGATTCCTGATCTTTGCTTCCTTACTTACTTTTACATCCCAAGTCAACAGCTATGGTCATAGCGGGACAGTCAGTTCAACTAATCACACTTTTTTCCTGGGCAAGCTTGAACAAGCAGTTAACCAGTACTTCGTGCACATACTTTCACTTATATTGACAACAACAATAGATAGATAGATAGATAGATAGATAGATATGACGCTCTCATTGAACCAAGAATCTTTGAATTTCCTGAGTCACCAACTCAACAATAATGGACAAGAAAAATATATAAAGGTGGCCTTAACTGTAGCCAGCACAAACATGTGTGTGTGTGTGTGTGTGTGTGTGTGTGTGTGTGTGTGTGTGTGTTATTTTGCCAAAATTAGCATTTATTTTAAGTAAGCATGTCTCCCATTCTGCTAAGTTTTCTTTTTCTTTTTGAAAGACTTCTCAACTTTATCTAAGTATGTTGATTTGTGCGTAAGCCACATGCCATTAGAATGTAGACAGTTTTTCCTCCTGCCTTTCAAACGCTTAGGCAAGAATGTGCTCAACAAAAGTTTCAACCTAAAAGTGACAGAACTAAATATTCATTTATTTCAGTAAAACATGTGATTACATTATTGGATGGTAGAGATGTCATTTATAGCTTACAAAATAATGGGACATTATCCAAAAAAAATATTTTGGGGTTTTTAAATGCTCATCCAAATCATTTTCTTTCAGTTTAAACAGAATCGATTTTTTAAATTTGTTTTTGGCTTCTTGCCTAGCGTCCCAGTCATCATCTAAAGTTATGTCGGGACGGTCAGTTCATCTTCATGTCACCAGTGTCACTGCCTTGTGTCCTTGACCAAGAACATTAATCCTAGCTTAGTACTGGTTCAACCCAGGAAGACCCATCCCTTTATAACTGATAGATTGTTGATGGATCATAAAGAATCAAATTAAACGAACAAAAGTTCACCTTCCTAGGGCAAGTTTGTATAAGCGGTTAACCAGTACTTCGTACACATACAAGTACTTTTGCTTGTAACTGACAACAACCCTTCTTGAATCAGTGGAAAGGGAGGAGTATGGCCAAAGAAGTTATTTCATGATCAATCTCTACGAAAGTATGGGACTGGGCCCGGATCGACTTCACGTCCCCTGGATCTGCAGTCAGGCATGTATCCGCAGTCGGAAATGTTGCTGACTGCGCTACGGGGTCCCGCAAATGGGGTTTTACCAGTTCAAAAGATCAACAATTTGACATAATTAAATATTAAGTTATTTTAGGTTCGTTTATATCGTTGTGAATTTTCTTTTGACAACTTCTAAAATATTGGTAGCTTAAAAAATGTGTTACTTTATATTTATCATTTATTTAAAACTTTATATATACTCAGGCTTTTAGTTATAGTTTTTAATGGATCTCAACAAAAACATATGTTCTGGGTACTCAAAAGAACCCTCTCAATGAGACGGTTCTTCTGGACACCCTTAACATATGTTAAAACTGACGGGTAAGAAACTATTGACAATTTTGCGCTAACAATTTTGTTTATCTAAACCCATGATACTTTTCTCTGTAATGAATGACACATATTTCAACAGGAAAGTAGAAGGAGTGTTAAATATCCAAGAGAAGATAATCGGACAGCTAAACCCAATAGCGGCTGAAATTGTTCTATTAGAAACCCCATTAACGTGTACTTTCGGAAACAGTGTAGACCCAGATGAAATGCCATGTAAGGCAGCATTTCATAAGGGTCTGCACTGTTTGCTAAGACAAATGCAAGAAAGAAATCCAACGGTTTTTGGAAAATTATAAAGTTTGACCACTCATTACATACAAATATTTACAAACAATGGACCATCCTGACTTAACTATATCATTTTTTTGGAAAAGTCCATTTGTATACGAAGCGTTTAAATAATGCAAAGGTAAAGCACTATTAATGATTGTTGTTACGTACTGAAACATTGCTTTCTCAGTTTTCCCCATTTACCGACTTCACCCCGGGTCATATCTAAACCGCTTAGTACTTTCTCAGTTGGCTTAAAAAACGTATTCTAATGTATTTTTTCAAGCATCTTAAAGAAAAATCTAGAAAGCGATTCAAGGAGGTAATATTGAAGTTCAATTTGGTGCGACATTTAATGCAACATTTTAGAACATCGGTGCAGAGTAAAGCATGCCACAAAACTTTTGTTTTTAATACTAGAATTTTGGGGTCTGCTGGCACAAGCCATTTTAACTTGATTGTGATCGACACACTGCAACATTTGAGAGACATTCATACGTACGCAAATTTTGATCAAAATAAAATATACTATGTGGTTCAGAGTTATGAAACTATTCACTATTAAACTGCTAACCGACAGACGACCAGTCAGATAGACAGACAGATGGAGGGATGGATGGACCTACACAGTGATTATAATGAAATGCTACCAATTATATGCATACTAATTTGTCGAGATATTTCATGCACATGACTTTTTCATCAGTTGGTTGACTGCCACCCTCATGAAATATAATACCTTATTTGTTACTTTTGAAAATATGGCAAAATTTGAATTTTTCGTCTGCTGCAAATGATAGGTGTCACTTTAAGGGTTAAGCTTATAATGGCTCAGATGCACTTAACCAATACTTACAACATACTTACTAAAATATACGTTTTTAAATGAGCATGGTTTTTCTAATTTTATATCTGATATGGGAAATGTGTACAAAATATGACAACAGTGCTGAAAAACGGCAAGTTTTTTTGAAAAGCGTATACATGTACAGTGCACACGGTTGTTTGCAGAGGCGTACAATTGATTGTGGTACTCCGATGTACATCCACATTTATACAATCTCGTCAGATTCTCGTCTCCTCGGACAACTAATGTAGGTTCAGACGCAACGCCTGATATCTAGACATATATACTAGGTATCTGTGCGCAAAGTTTGTCAAAATGGCTGGCCCAATCATGTTACATTGTTCAGGGTAGAACAGCCTGGGAACACCGAAATGTTTTCTTGGGCTATCAAACGAATAATAAAAAGCACTCGCCTGTCACTTTCTTTCTTTCTCTATATACTGCCTGTCGCTCGATTTCGAGCATTATCGGCAGGTGTACATTGTACACTCCGGGTTGCAGGGTGAAAGCCTACAAGTAACCATATCGAAATTACCGTAGGGTTCTTTAACCTGCACAGGGGGTGACTTTCCCTGCACAGGGGACATCCAGTTAACGTCCCGATCCTGTTTGAAAGATAATAAACAGCTATTAATACGTATGTGATTTATTACTTTGTTCTCATTTCTTGCATAAACATCCCCAAATGAACCACCTTTGGATCATATAACTGTAAGTAGAACATGATATAATAACATTAATGTCGCTCAATAATAATTGGATATTTTTTATAGTATTCAGAATAGTTTGTATACCTTTCTAGAATGAAACGATGATAGCGTATGGGATGGCAATATCGTCCACAATGTTTCGAGCATGGGATGGCAATACCGTTCACAATGTTTCGAGCATAAGATGACACTATCATTCACAATGTTTCGAGCATGAGATGACAATATAATTCACAATGTTTCTTGTATAAGATTATAATATAATTCACAATGTTTCTAGTATAAGATTATAATATCATTCACAATGTTTCTATTATAAGATGGTAATATCATTCACAAAGTTTCTAATATAAGATTATAATATCATTCACAATGTTTCTAGTATAAGATGCTAATATCATTCACAATGTTTCTAGCATAAGATTTCTACCACGACCTTTAAGTAAAGACCCTCGATTCATTAAATTCATTTACCGTTACAGTCACGCCTCAAAGCGTTTTGTGGAAGTATAGTAAGAGGTATTATTACCGTTCACAATGATTCTCTTGTGGGATGATGCCAACTTTCAAACTGTTACTCATTGGAAGTCTATGCAACTCGTATGGGATGATATATAGAGGATCTTATATCCATGCTCATGTTTTATTGAATTTATCATATGAGTTGAAGAACAGAGATAGATTGCAAGGCTTGCTGAGCATTTTATCTTATTATCGCAACGAGTGTGATGAATTAAATAATATAGGAGCACGAATTTGAGATTCTATTTATCACAGGGTACTAACTACTTTAAGTAGCATTTTGGCGTGAAAACGTTAATATTTTGCCATCTTTTACGCAACGTTATAATTGACTTCATTACGTTATGTTACTGCATCTCTAGACCACTATTCTTGCATAGATGTCTATTCTGATAGCTGTTTGCACCCATTGTCAAATGAACGAAAATCCATGTTCAAATCAGGAGATTCACGTGCTGTTTGAACGTGGGTCTGAACTTGAAAAAACTTAAAATGAGCCCTGCATTATTTGCATGACGTTATATACGGAAATCGTTGCGGACCAGACTGAGCATTTCGCCGATGTTTTTGTTTGCGAAAACGTATACGGTTATGACGATGTGATGACGTTAGAAACTACACAGCCGACGCCATTTTGTTTAGAGAAATCCAGAGTAAGAAAATGGACAAATAAATGTTTTAGCATCAATTCATTAACCATTTTCGTAGGCGGGTATATTATGACTGTTCTTACCATTACATACTACAGTAGTAACATTTTGTAAGTTTGAAATCAGTGCGAATTGGGCTGGAATAAGGTAAAATATGCAAGAATAACGCTCACACATGTTTGTGTTATTGCATTAACACTTGCAGGGTCCCTCAGATGATGTTGAACACTCGGCCTATCGGCCTCGTGTTACAGCATCCTTGGGACCCGGCAAATGTTAATGCATCAAAAAACATTTGTGATCCCTATAGTGGTTTATCGAGTTAAATCACTGCCAGACGCGACGTCGTGTCATAAAACATTTACAATACTATTTGTATAGTATGAGAATTACCTTCACAGTGTTTTTCAAACTTACAAAATGTTACTACTGTAGTATGTATTGATAATAACAGTCATAGTATACCCGCCTATGAAAATGGTTAATGTATTGGTCAGATCGGGTCAGTTTTCCATAGTAGCCTAATGTAGTATAATTAAATGATAATAACAATAGCATTCCCAATGTTAGCTGTATGAAATGGAAATGATAATAACGTCCAAAATGCTGCAGGTATATAATGATAATAACATTTACAAACTCAATCGTATAAAAGGATAATACCATTCACAAACTAAATCATATGAAATGATAATAACTTTCAAAATATTGCTGGCATATGGTGATAATAAAGTTCACAAACTCAATCATATGGAATGAGAATAACTTTCAAAATTTTGCTGGTATATGATGATAATAACATTCACAAATTCAATCATATGATATGATATAACATTTAAAAAATGACACACACGTTCAAAATGTTGCTGGTATATGATGATACTAACATTTTCAAAGTTAACGTTAATCTTGTTAAATGACATTACCTGTTTGAGATACAATGTTCCTCTTGAATGGCAAGCCATTTTACTATTTTTCAAGAAATGTAGATCTCTACTTTATCATATAAGATATCTCATATAAGATATCTTATATGTGATATAAGATATCTTATATGCGATATAAGATATCTTATATAGGATATAAGGTATCTTATATATATAAGATATCTTGATTAATATATAAGATATCTCACATAATATTTAAGATATCTTATATAATAAAGTTGATATCTACATTCCATAATAAATAGTAAAATGGCTTGCCATACTCTTGGGATGGCAATACTAATAGAACAATGTTGATGGTATGAGAATATAATGCCAATCACAATCGTGTTGCTTAACTAAGCCTGTCATTTATGTTTGAGCGGACTAAATTTGTGATGTTTATGGTGTTTTTGTCACTTTCCCAAGTGGTATCCAGAGTCAGGTATGGTACTTGATTGTATCGATTCCTGATCTTTGCCGTCTTTCTTACTGGTGGAGGAATGGGGTGAGATCAATGTTATATGCAAGAACCTCTTTAATGTTAACTGGAACTAGGACCTTAACATTTTTGTGACCAATCATATGAAATGTGTGAAACATGCCTTAAGGTTTTCATAAAAATAACATCAAAGCCAACTGCAGATTAACCCTTTGCTTTCTGATGGCTTTTCCATTATATTGATACAATAAGTATGGGACTGCCCATTGTGTACTTTATGGGGTCACAGATAGAATTTTCTAAAGAATTATGTATTTATCTCCCTAAAGGTTGTTTAAATCTTAGCAAACAGTGCAGACCCTGGTGAAATGCCGCACCATGCTGCATTCCATCTGTGTATTCACTGTTTGCCAAAGTACCCGTTCAGGGGTTTCCAGTATACAATTGGTGAAAGGTCCTTTCTATCAGATGCATATTTAACCACTTCATCGCTTTTAAGCATACAGTATTTTGCCACACTATATCTCGTCGTGAGAAATCCTGTCTTCAGAGTTAACGATCAGTGAAGGCTCAAACAAGCCCACTCAGCTATAAAGACTAGCTCAAGTATTGAAAATATTCATGTAGCAAGTTTAACTATTATACTTTCCAGAAAAAACAAAGGTGCTGATCAGACTGCGGTGAATACGCAAGCTGGTCTGTGCCTTTGTTGTTCACATGTAAATTTCTCCCCTTCGAGGCCCATATTTGCACCCTGAATAACAGCGACGTAATATAACATTCATAGAAACAGATTTTTTTCAGGGAGTCAGCATATGTGTGAAATCGTTGTGAACAGCGATAGAAACTTGTTTATTTACTTAAACGCCTAATTCGACATATAAATACATATTCACCTGCGTTTTACAAACACACACACACATAATTACTAATTATTTAAAGTTAAGCATATTTCGATTGTTTTGCTAGTTTTTACCAGAATATCATTTTTCACTAAATTATCTATTGCTCATTAAAAAGTACTGTTATTCTACCATCCAAAAGTCAGTATTATAGAACTCTACAAATCCTGACGACCTCAAAGGAACATGAGAACTGTACCTACTTAAACACTTCTGAAAACCAAAATGTTCATTTTCTGAAAAATTTGGGAATAATTTTGCTGACTGTCTGTCAAAGTTTGTAGACAATCAACCATGCTAAACCACACCAGCATAGCTGTATGGCTCTGGAAACTTCGAATGAGTTTAAATAATGACGAATTTTTGCCCTTTGAGACTAGGCTGCATTTAGGATAATGGCTAGGAATCCTGTTTCCTGGATCTTATCGTCTGTAAATGCTACAACGATTCTTCTCACATCACCAAGCAATGTTTTGCAGCAAATGGGGACAGAGCAAACAGTCAAATAACAAAATAATTGCATGAATTGCATTTCACTAACACATAACAAAATTTGTACATTTTTGCTTTAAAAATGCTGCTTACCAGATCGTGTGACATGTCAAACTTTGCTGTAACAAATTAGATTGGACATTGGTCTAAAAAGTCTGAAAAACTTAGCCCTTTCCTATCCGTTGTTTGTTCACAGCATCAAAGTTTGGCATTTTGCATACAGAGAGTTGACCCAGAAAACCCGTTCTTATGTTTCGGAATACCAACATTTCGATTTTCAACTCAAAATAAGTATGGTAGACTAAGGTAAAAAGCATTTTATGTTAGACCATCAGAATTTATCATTTTTGGTCATTGGAAGTACAATATGCTTAACTTTATGTCAATATAAAACAGCGATAAACGCATACAGTCATGTCACATCACTATTATAGATAAATCAAAGTCATCCTGCTTTTACATTTTTACCAGATGTTGGATTATGTCTAGCATTACGTATCGGGTACGTGTTTTGTTGATGTTTATGGTTCACCACACAGATCTTGAAGTTCAATCATTCAGGAAAACATACACACACTGACTATATGGGTCTCAAGATATGGGTAGCCACCATAAGCAACGGTATTTTAGAATATTTCAAGTATGTTACGTATATGATTCTTGTTGGGTTGATCCTTATGTTCTATCACACAGCTGCAACCTGATCTTATCTTGATGTAACTCCAACCAACCTGCCCATCCTTGATAACTTTGGCGACGCTAAACTTGTAGTCGGTCATACAAGCTGAATCAAATTTTCTGCCATTGATGCCTCGACATGTACACTTCTCTCTCACACAGAACAACTCTTGCACGGCTTGCTTGATCACAGTGCTGTCGTTTTGATAAAGCGGTGCTAGCTGAACGATGTTGCCATACATATCTTCAGCCTCTTTCAGAAAAGTGAACTCAGATTTGGTTGGACAGGACCTTTTGGGTATTTCATAGGGAAAATGTGCCTCTTTTGCCGGTTGTTGCCACGAACGTCTGCCCTGTTGTTTATTTCTATCCGGAGTTTGAAGATTTGTCCTCAATATCCTCACTCCACTTGACATGTCATATGTGTGTTTGCGCCCAACTGAAACTAGGTGATTCAGACGTGTGCCATTTAGTGAGTCGCCATTAGAATATGCTTTGTTATCTGATCGATTTTCTTTTGTTTTGATGGTAGCAGGAACGTCTGTATCTTCATGACTATCCTCGTTCAGTATCTGAGCTCTTCCCTGATGTTCCTTCCCTTTGAGATTCCTGCTATCTGCTATAACCCCCATAGTCACCAGTAAAATTATCTTTGCCAAAAGCATCCTGCAACCCTGTAAAGTAAAAATAAATCAAAATTATGACATACCAACATCAATTTATATATCTTCCATCCAGATCTAAATTGTATACTGGCACTCTAATAGTTACAAGGATTAGATGGTCGAAATATGAGCCGCAACCTGTGATTTCAAACAATGTGGCATTTTGACAAGTGTAGACGCAGATAAGCCTCCTTTTAAGCTTAGAAACTCCAAATGCTGTTCAGGCCATAGAATATTTAAGAGACAAGTAAAGGCTCAGATCAGACTGCGCGTATGCGCAGGCTGGTCTGAGCCTTTACTGGTCGCACATACCACATTGTTGGAAATCTCATGTTCCAGCTCAATTATTATGTTATAGATTATGGTTGCTGAATATTTCTAGGAATTTTATGTTAGCATTAAGGGCAGTCCATGATGCGATTTCACATCTTATTAAGAGACGTTATTACATTCCCATTTGCAACGTGATATGATTAAAGTAAGAAAGACGGCAAGGATCCGAAATCAATGCAATCAAGATACCACATGGGAAAGTGACAAAACACAATTAGACATCACAAACAAAGAGCCAAGAGGTCAGCCCTTTCCCAGCAGGTACCACAGGGCAGCATTGAACAGATGCGAAAGCTTGACACACACAAGACATAAATAACACATCTGATCCACAAAAGAAGTACCGCCTTGGTACGGTCAGTAAAAATATTTTACTGGAGGGCTTAAACCAGTTTCGCGGCGCCAACCCAGCCCTTAATTCTGATGTGGACCAGGAAACATTTGGGAGAGTGACAAAACACAAGAAACACGACAGCCAAGAGGTCAGCTCTTTCCCAGCAGATGACCGACCACGAGGCTATAAGGAACAGACACGACAGCACAACACACACCAACATGAAGCATACTCAACAAAAACGATCCACAAAAGAAGCACCGCCTTGGAACGGTCAGTAAAAATAATTTTAATTTTATTGGAGAGCTTAAACCATGGCGCCAACCTCACCCTTAAACTTTAATAATAATGTTTTAGAACAGTACATGTCATCATTTAACTATGCATGTGGTGTATTCTATTATCCATTTTAATTAATATTTTGAAATTTTCCATTAACAATTTTTGGGTGAAAAGTTGAAATCAAAATATTATATGAGTATATACATATGTATAAATATGATTGATGATTGCTATCTTGTTACTGTCATGTTACTAACCTTGAAATGCAGCAACGATCTTAGTCTAACTGATCAGTATGGCACTTCCAAAAAATACAAATGTACCAGCAGCGCTTATTTATCGTATCTCTCCTGATGCTATTTTCAGTGTGGTTCGATGATCAGCTGGATTGGAATTAAATACTACCTTTTTGTTTCTCCGAGCAACATTGCGCATGAAGTAAACAACTAAAAACTATCCCAAAAGTGTTAATAAATGTGATGTCCACCTTGGTCGTAGTTCACAGTTTTATAAAAACAGATAACTACGTAAAACGCAAAACTTGAACGTCAGCATTTATGTATTGGCTTGGTCATGCATCAACCTTAAAAAGCAACGGGTACAAAGGGCTTGGTTGTTTAGGGGCATATTCGACTTTAAATATCAGATTTACTTTTCATAGTAGAAGACGATGTTCCCTCTCTTCAGCTATTAAAGTTACTTGACTGCTTCAAGAAAACTAGAGGGTCAATCTTACATTAACCCTTTACTACATAGGCTATTTTTTTTAGATCATGACATCATTTTCTATTTTTAGATAACGTTGAAAACAATCAAGAAAATTGAAGTAAAGTTTTGAATACTTTTGAAAATATTATGGAAAATGGAGCTTTTGCTCCAAAGGAGCCAACGCTCCGTTTTCCATGATACTTTCAAATACGTTGAATTTAAAGGAGTCAAAAGGTGTTATTATGGAGTAAAAGGTTAATTTCCGCAAAGTATAACTTTTTGACCTTATTGACCTTTGTCGCCATGGTCATACCAACAATCATAAACCATTGTTGTCAGCTACAAACCATAGATAACCAGTGTCCTATGTATGAACTACTTACATATAAAATGTTGGCGTTCCAAGACATATAAACAGATTTTGTAGATTTTGAGCTTGACTTTTGAATCAAATGTCATATCAACAGTCCCAAATCATTATTGACTCAGCAGTCCCAAACCATTATTGACTTAGCATTCCCAAACCATTGTTGACATCAGCACACCTGAGGCTATTAGTTTGCAAAATAGGAAAAAACCTACATCAAACATTTATTAGATATTTGCGTTACAGGCCATACAGCCAGAATTCAAGTATTTTGACCTTGACGGTTGACTCAAAGGCCATACCTGTAATCTGAAAGCATCCTTGTCTTCTACATACCTCAGGCAAATATAAATATGCCACTACAATCCATACAACCTGGTTTGATGTAGATTTGACTTTGATGATGGGTGATGATGCATTGATAAGTTAGGGGTCTTTTATGCAAACTAAATTTCTATATGTCTTGATTCACATCTGAATTAAGGGTGAGGTTGGCGCCGTTAAACCGGTTTAAGCCCTCCAGTAAAATATTTTACCGACCGTTCCAAGGCGGTACTTCTTTTGTGGATCTTTTATGTTTTTTTTTCTGTCTTGTGTTTGCTATGCCTTTGTGAGCGTCTGTTTATATGTGCCTTGTGGTCACCTGCTTGGAAAGGGCTGATCTCTTGGCTCTCGTTTGTGGTGTCCAACTGTGAGTTTGTCACTTTCCCACTGGTATCCTGGGTCAAGTGTGGTACTTGATTTTATCGATTCCTGATCTTTGCACCCTTACTTACTTTGAGATGTGACTCCAACGTCATATTGGCAATCTAGGTTTTACCAGTTCAAAAGATGAACAATTTGACATAATTAAATATTAAGTTATTTTGGGTTCGTTTATATCACTGTAAATTTTCTTTTGATAACTTATAAAATAGTTGTTACTGAAAAAATATGTTAATTAATTTTATCATTTATTTAAAACTTTACATACTCAGGCCTTTAGTTGAGAGTGCCTAACAAAAATAGTTTTCTTATACATCTCAACAAAACATATGTTGTGGGTACTCAAAAGAACCCTCTCAATGAGACGGTTCTTCTGGACACCCTCAACATATGGTAAGAAAATATTTACAATCTTGCGCTTACAATTTTGTTTAAACCCGCGATACTTTTCTCTGTAATGGATGACACAGATTTCAATCCATGACAGCTTAACCCAATAACGGCTGAAATTGTACAATATGAACCCCATTAACGTGTACTTTTGGAAACAGTGTAGACCTAGATGAAATGCCATGTAATGCGGCATTTCATAAGGGTCGGCACTGTTTGCTAAGACAAATGAAAGAAAGAAATCCAACGATTTTTGGAAAATTATAAACTGTGACCACTCATTACATGTATATATTTACAAACAATGGACCATCCTGACTTAACTATATCATTTTTATGGAAAATTCCATTTGTATACAAAGCGTTTAAATAATGCAAAGGTTAAGCACTATTAATGATTGTTGTTACGTACTGAAACATTGTTTTCTCAGTTTTCCCCATTTACCAACTTCTTTCCGGGTCATATCTAAACCGCTTAGTACTTTCTCAGTTGGCTTAAAAAACGTTTTCTTATGTAATTTTTCAAGCATCTTAAAGAAAAATCTAGAAAGCGATTCAAGGAGGTAATATTGAAGTTCAATTTGGTGCGACATTTAATGCAACATTTTAGAACATCGGTGCAGAGTAAAGCATGCCACAAAACTTTTGTTTTTTTAATACTAGAATTTTGGGGTCTGCTGGCACAAGCCATTTTAACTTGATTGTGATCGATTTGAGAGACATTCATACGTAAACTGCTAACCGACAGACGACCAGTCAGATAGACAGACAGACAGACAGACAGACAGACAGACGGATGGATCAACCCACACAGTGATTATAGTGAAATGCTACCAATTATATGCATACTAATTTGTCGAGATATTTCATGCACATGACTTTTTCATCAGTTGATTGACTGCCACCTTCATGAAATATCATACCTTATTTGTTACTTTTGAAAAAGTGGCAAAATTTGAATTTTTCGTCTGCTGCAAATGATAGGTGTCACTTTTAAGGGTTAAGCTTATAATGGTTCAGATGCACTTAACCAATACTTACAACATACTTACTAAAATATACGTTTTTAAATGAGCGTGGTTTTTCTAATTTTATATCTGATATGGGAAATGTGTACAAAATATGACAACAGTGCTGAAAAACGGCAAGCTTTTTTGAAAAGCGTATACATGTACAGTGCACACGGTTGTATGCAGAGACGTACAATTGATTGTGGTACTCCGATGTACATCCACATTTATACAATCTCGTCTCCTCGGACAACTAATGTAGGTTCAGACGCAACGCCTGATATCTAGACATATATACTAGGTATCTGTGCGCAAAGTTTGTCAAAATGGCTGGCCCAATCATGTTACATTGTTCAGGGTAGAACAGCCTAGGAATACCGAAATGTTTTCTTGGGCTATCAAACGAATAATAACAAGCACTCGCCTGTCCCTTGTTTGAAAGATAATAAACAGCTATCATTACGTATGTGATTTATTACTTTGTTCTCATTTCTTGCATAAACACCCTCTAATGAACCACCTTTGGATCATTATATCAATAAAAGTTTAACTGTAAGTAGAACATGATATAATAACATTAATGTCACTCAATAATAATTTGATATTTTTTATAGTATTCAGAATAGTTTGTATACCTTTCTAGAATGAAACGATGATAGCGTATGGGATGGCAATATCGTCCACAATGTTTCGAGCATGGGATGGCAATACCGTTCACAATGTTTCAAGCATAAGATGACACTATCATTCACAATGTTTCGAGCATGAGATGACAATATAATTCACAATGTTTCTTGTATAAGATTATAATATAATTCACAATGTTTCTAGTATAAGATTATAATATCATTCACAATGTTTCTATTATAAGATGGTAATATCATTCACAAAGTTTCTAGTATAAGATTATAATATCATTCACAATGTTTCTAGTATAAGATGATAATACCATTCACAATGTTTCTAGCATAAGATTTCTACCACGACCTTTAAGTAAAGACCCTCGATTCATTAAATTCATTTACCGTTACAGTCACGCCTCAAAGCGTTTTGTGGAAGTATAGTATGAGGTATTATTACCGTTCACAATGATTCTCTTGTGGGATGATGCCAACTTTCAAACTGTTACTCATTGGAAGTCAATGCAACTCGTATGGGATGATATATAGAGGATCTTATATCCATGCTCATGTTTTATTGAATTCATCATATGAGTTGAAGAACAGAGATAGATTGCAAGGCTTGCTGAGCATTTTATCTTATTATCGCAACGAGTGTGATGAATTAAATAATATAGGAGCACGAATTTGAGATTCTATTTATCACAGGGTACTAATTACTTTAAGTCGCATTTTGGCGTGAAAACGTTAATATTTTGCCATCTTTTACGCAACGTTATAATTGACTTCATTACGTTATGTTACTGCATCTATAAACCACTATTCTTGCATAGATGTCTATTCTGATAGCTGTTTGCACCCATTGTCAAATGAACGAAAATCCATGTTCAAATCAGGAGATTCACGTGCTGTTTGAACGTGGGTCTGAACTTGAAAAAACTTAAAATGAGCCCTGCATTATTTGCATGACGTTATATACGGAAATCGTTGCGGACCAGACTGAGCATTTCGCCGATGTTTTTGTTTGCGAAAAACGTATACGGTTATGACGATGTGATGACGTTAGAAACTACACAGCCGACGCCATTTTGTTTAGAGAAATCCAGAGTAAGAAAATAGACAAATTAATGTTTTAGCATCAATTCATTAACCATTTTCGTAGGCGGGTATATTATGACTGTTATTACCATTACATACTACAGTAGTTACATTTTGTAAGTTTGAAATCAGTGCGAATTGGGCTGGAATAAGGTAAAATATGCAAAGATATCGCTCACACATGTTTGTGTTATTGCATTAACACTTGCAGGGTCCCTCAGATGATGTTGAACACTCGGCCTATCGACCTCGTGTTACAGCATCCTTGGGACCCGGCAAATGTTAATGCATCAAAAAACATTTGTGATCCCTATAGTGGTTTATCGAGTTAAATCACTCCCAGACGCGACGTCGTGTCATAAAACATTTACAATACTATTTGTATAGTATGAGAATTACCTTCACAGTGTTTTTCAAACTTACAAAATGTTACTACTGTAGTATGTAATGATAATAACAGTCATAGTATACCCGCCTATGAAAATGGTTAATGTATTGGTCAGATCGGGTCAGTTTTCCATAGTAGCCTAATGTAGTATAATTAAATGATAATAACAATAGCATTCCCAATGTTAGCTGTATGAAATGGAAATGATAATAACGTCCAAAATGCTGCAGGTATATAATGATAATAACATTTACAAACTCAATCGTATAAAAGGATAATACCATTCACAAACTAAATCATATGAAATGATAATAACTTTCAAAATATTGCTGGCATATGATGATAATAAAGTTCACAAACTCAATCATATGGAATGAGAATAACTTTCAAAATTTTGCTGGTATATGATGATAATAACATTCACAAATTCAATCATATGATATGATATAACATTTAAAAAATGACACACACGTTCAAAATGTTGCTGGTATATGATGATACTGACATTTTCAAAGTTAACGTTAATCTTGTTAAATGACATTACCTGTTTGAGATACAATGTTCCTCTTGAATGGCAAGCCATTTTACTATTTTTCAAGAAATGTAGATCTCTTCTTTATCATATAAGATATCTCATATAAGATATCTTATATGCGATATAAGATATCTTATATGCGATATAAGATATCTTATATAGGATATAAGGTATCTTATATATATAAGATATCTTGATTAATATATAAGATATCTCACATAATATTTAAGATATCTTATATAATAAAGTTGATATCTACATTCCATAATAAATAGTAAAATGGCTTGCCATACTCTTGGGATGGCAATACTAATAGAACAATGTTGATGGTATGAGAATATAATGCCAATCACAATCGTGTTGCTTAACTAAGCCTGTCATTTATGTTTGAGCGGACTTAATTTGTGATGTTTATTGTGTTTTTGTCACTTTCCCAAGTGGTATCCAGAGTCAGGTATGGTACTTGATTGTATCGATTCCTGATCTTTGCCGTCTTTCTTACTGGTGGAGGAATGGGGTGAGATCAATGTTTTATGCAAGAACCTCTTTAATGTTAACTGGAACTAGAACCTTAACATTTTTGTGACCAATCATATGAAATGTGTGAAACATGCCTTAAGGTTTTCATTAAAATAACATCAAAGCCAACTGCAGATTAACCCTTTGCTTTCTGATGGCTTTTCCATTATATTGATACAATAAGTATGGGACTGCCCATTGTGTACTTTATGGGGTCACAGATAGAATTTTCTAAAGAATTATGTATTTATCTCCCTAAAGGTTGTTTAAATCTTAGCAAACAGTGCAGACCCTGGTGAAATGCCGCACCATGCTGCATTCCATCTGTGTATTCACTGTTTGCCAAAGTACCCGTTCAGGGGTTTCCAGTATACAATTGGTGAAAGGTCCTTTCTATCAGATGCATATTTAACCACTTCATCGCTTTTAAGCATACAGTATTTTGCCACACTATATCTCGTCGTGAGAAATCCTGTCTTCAGAGTTAACGATCAGTGAAGGCTCAAACAAGCCCACTCAGCTATAAAGACTAGCTCAAGTATTGAAAATATTCATGTAGCAAGTTTAACTATTATACTTCCCAGAAAAAACAAAGGTGCTGATCAGACTGCGGTGAATACGCAAGCTGGTCTGTGCCTTTGTTGTTCACATGTAAATTTCTCCCCTTCGAGGCCCATATTTGCACCCTGAATAACAGCAACGTAATATAACATTCATAGAAACAGATTTTTTTCAGGGAGTCAGCATATGTGTGAAATCGTTGTGAACAGCGATAGAAACTTGTTTATTTACTTAAACGCCTAATTCAACATATAAATACATATTCACCTGCGTTTTACAAACACACACACACACATAATTACTAATTATTTAAAGTTAAGCATATTTCGATTGTTTTGCTAGTTTTTACCAGAATATCATTTTTCACTAAATTATCTATTGCTCATTAAAAAGTACTGTTATTCTACCATCCAAAAGTCAGTATTATAGAACTCTACAAATCCTGACGACCTCAAAGGAACATGAGAACTGTACCTACTTAAACACTTCTGAAAACCAATGTTCATTTTCTCAAAAATTTGGGAATAATTTTGCTGACTGTCTGTCAAAGTTTGTAGACAGTCCACCATGCTAAACCACACCAGCATAGCTGTATGGCTCTGGAAACTTCGAATGAGTTTAGATAATGACGAATTTTTGCCCTTTGAGACTAGGCTGCATTTAGGATAATGGCTAGGAATCCTGTTTCCTGGATTTTATCGTCTGTAAATGCTACAACGATTCTTCTCACATCACCAAGCAATGTTTTGCAGCAAATGGGGACAGAGCAAACAGTCAAATAACAAAATAATTGCATGAATTGCATTTCACTAACACATAACAAAATTTGTACATTTTTGCGATAAAAATGCTGCTTACCAGATCGTGTGACATGTCAAACTTTGCTGTAACAAATTAGATTGGACATTGGTCTAAAAAGTCTGAAAAACTTAGCCCTTTCCTATCCGTTGTTTGTTCACAGCATCAAAGTTTGGCATTTTGCATACAGAGAGTTGACCCAGAAAACCCGTTCTTATGTTTCGGAATACCAACATTTCGATTTTCGACTCAAAATAAGTATGGTAGACTAATGTAAAAAGCATTTTATGTTAGACCATCAGAATTTATCATTTTTGGTCATTTGAAGTACAATATGCTTAACTTTATGTCAATATAAAACAGCGATAAACGCATACAGTCATGTCACATCACTATTATAGATAAATCAAAGTCATCCTGCTTTTACATTTTACCAGATGTTGGAATATGTCTAGCATTACGTATCGGGTACCTGTTTTGTTGATGTTTATGGTTCATCACACAGATCTTGAAGTTCAGTCATTCAGGAAAACATACAAACACTGACTATATGGGTCTATAGATATGGGTAACCGCCATAAGCAACGGTATTATAGAGCAATTCAGTCACTGTAAAGGCGGCAACTTTCATATTCATGTCTGGGGATGGTTCGGCTATTTCATTTGGTAAAGAGTTATTAAGTTGTTTGAGCGCGCAAACGTGCGTGAATTTCATGAACATCCTGACCGTTACATTTATTAACCCTTAGAGCGCCAAAATCTGCTTTTGTCGTTGGAAGTCACTTCGACAAACAGTGCAGACCCAGATCAGACGGCTCCTATAGAGCCGTCTGATCTGGGTCCACACTGTTTGCCTCTATACTAACGTTAACCAATTAACAGACATTTTCGGATGCAGTCACTTTGCTGTTGTTTTGAGGATGCTTCGCACCTGGCGCAAGATGATACAGTTACTTTTGAATAAAATCACGCCTCATTTTCAGCTTTAACCTATGTCTAAGGTAGACCAGTCCTAATTACTCATTCATGAGGTGCCGCTTTTACAGTAACCAAAAAGTTCAATAATATTTTAGAATATGTCAAGTATGTTACGTATATGATTCTTGTTGGGTTGATCCTTATGTTCTATCACACAGCTGCAACCTGATCTTATCTTGATGTAACTCCAACCAACCTGTCCGTCTTTGATAACTTTGGCGACGCTAAACTTGTAGTCGGTCATACAAGCTGAATCAAATTTTCTGCCATTGATGCCTCGACATGTACACTTCTCTCTCACACAGAACGACTCTTGCATGGCTTGCTCGATCACAGTGCTGTCGTTTTGATAAAGCGGTGCTAGCTGAACGATGTTGCCATACATATCTTCAGCCTCTTTCAGAAAAGTGAACTCAGACTTGGTTGGACAGGACCTTTTGGGTATTTCATAGGGAAAATGTGCCTCTTTTGCCGGTTGTTGCCACGAACGTCTGCCCTGTTGTTTATTTCTATCCGGAGTTTGAAGATTTGTCCTCAATATCCTCACTCCACTTGACATGTCATATGTGTGTTTGCGTCCAACTGAAACTAGGTGATTCAGACGTGTGCCATTTAGTGAGTCGCCATTAGAATATGCTTTGCTATCTGATCGATTTTCTTTTGTTTTGATGGTAGCAGGAACGTCTGTATCTTCATGACTATCCTCGTTCAGTATCTGAGCTCTTCCCTGATATTCCTTCCCTTTGAGATTCCTGCTATCTGCTATAACCCCAATAGTCACCAGTAAAATTATCTTTGCCAAAAGCATCCTGCAACCCTGTAAAGTAAAAATAAATCAAAATTATGACATACCAACATCAATTTATATATCTTCCATCCAGATCTAAATTGTATACTGGCACTCTAATAGTTACAAGGATTAGATGGTCGAAATATGAGCCGCAACCTGTGATTTCAAACAATGTGGCATTTTGACAAGTGTAGACGCAGATAAGCCTCCTTTTAAGCTTAGAAACTCCAAATGCTGTTCAGGCCATAGAATATTTAAGAGACAAGTAAAGGCTCAGATCAGACTGCGTGTATGCGCAGGCTGGTCTGAGCCTTTACTGGTCGCACATACCACATTGTTGGAAATCTCATGTTCCAGCTCAATTATTATGTTATAGATTATGGTTGCTGAATATATCTAGGAATTTTATGTTAGCATTAAGGGCAGTCCATGATGCGATTTCACATCTTATTAAGAGACGTTATTACATTCCCATTTGCAACGTGATATGATTAAAGTAAGAAAGACGGCAAGGATCCGAAATCAATGCAATCAAGATACCACATGGGAAAGTGACAAAACACAATTAGACATCACAAACAAAGAGCCAAGAGGTCAGCCCTTTCCCAGCAGGTACCACAGGGCAGCATTGAACAGATGCGAAAGCTTGACACACACAAGACATAAATAACACATCTGATCCACAAAAGAAGTACCGCCTTGGTACGGTCAGTAAAAATATTTTACTGGAGGGCTTAAACCAGTTTCGCGGCGCCAACCCAGCCCTTAATTCTGATGTGGACCAGGACACATTTGGGAGAGTGACAAAACACAAGAAACACGACAGCCAAGAGGTCAGCTCTTTCCCAGCAGGTGACCGACCACGAGGCTATAAGGAACAGACACGACAGCACAACACACACCAACATGAAGCATACTCAACAAAAACGATCCACAAAAGAAGCACCGCCTTGGAACGGTCAGTAAAAATAATTTTAATTTTATTGGAGGGCTTAAACCATGGCGCCAACCTCACCCTTAAACTTTAATAATAATGTTTTAGAACAGTACATGTCATCATTTAACTATGCATGTGGTGTATTCTATTATCCATTTTAATTAATATTTTGAAATTTTCCATTAACAATTTTTGGGTCAAAAGTTGAAATCAAAATATTATATGAGTATATACATATGTATAAATATGATTGATGATTGCTATCTTGTTACTGTCATGTTACTAACCTTGAAATGCAGCAACGATCTTAGTCTAACTGATCAGTATGGCACTTCCAAAAAATACAAATGTACCAGCAGCGCTTATTTATCGTATCTCTCCTGATGCTATTTTCAGTGTGGTTCGATGATCAGCTGGAATGGAATTAAATACTACCTTTTTGTTTCTCCGAGCAACATTGCGCATGAAGTAAACAACTAAAAACTATCCCAAAAGTGTTAATAAATGTGATGTCCACCTTGGTCGTAGTTCACAGTTTTATAAAAACAGATAACTACGTAAAACGCAAAACTTGAACGTCAGCATTTATGTATTGGCTTGGTCATGCATCAACCTTAAAAAGCAACGGGTACAAAGGGCTTGGTTGTTTAGGGGCATATTCGACTTTAAATATCAGATTTACTTTTCATAGTAGAAGACGATGTTCCCTCTCTTCAGCTATTAAAGTTACTTGACTGCTTCAAGAAAACTAGAGGGTCAATCTTACATTAACCCTTTACTACATAGGCTATTTTTTTAGATCATGACATCATTTTCTATTTTTAGATAACGTTGAAAACAATCAAGAAAATTGAAGTAAAGTTTTGAATACTTTTGAAAATATTATGGAAAATGGAGCTTTTGCTCCAAAGGAGCCAACGCTCCGTTTTCCATGATACTTTCAAATACGTTGAATTTAAAGGAGTCAAAAGGTGTTATTATGGAGTAAAAGGTTAATTTCCGCAAAGTATAACTTTTTGACCTTATTGACCTTTGTCGCCATGTGTCATACCAACAATCATAAACCATTGTTGTCATTTACAAACCATAGATAACCAGTGTCCTATGTATGAACTACTTACATATAAAATGTTGGCGTTCCAAGACATATAAACAGATTTTGTAGATTTTGAGCTTGACTTTTGAATCAAATGTCATATCAACAGTCCCAAATCATTATTGACTCAGCAGTCCCAAACCATTATTGACTAAAGCATTCCCAAACCATTGTTGACATCAGCACACCTGAGGCTATTAGTTTGCAAAATAGGAAAAAACCTACATCAAACATTTATTAGATATTTGCGTTACAGGCCATACAGCCAGAATTCAAGTGTTATGACCTTGACGGTTGACTCAAAGGCCATACCTGTAATCCGAAAGCATCCTTGTCTTCTACATACCTCAGGCAAATATAAATATGCCACTACAATTCATACAACCTGGTTTGATGTAGATTTGACTTTGATGATGGGTGATGATGCATTGATAAGTTAGGGGTCTTTTATGCAAACTAAATTTCTATATGTCTTGATCCACATCTGAATTAAGGGTGAGGTTGGCGCCGTTAAACCGGTTTAAGCCCTCCAGTAAAATATTATACCGACCGTTCCAAGGCGGTACTTCTTTTGTGGATCTTTTATGTTTTTTCTGTCTTGTGTTTGCTATGCCTTTGTGAGCGTCTGTTTATATGTGCCTTGTGGTCACCTGCTTGGAAAGGGCTGATCTCTTGGCTCTCGTTTGTGGTGTCCAACTGTGAGTTTGTCACTTTCCCACTGGTATCCTGGGTCAAGTGTGGTACTTGATTTTATCGATTCCTGATCTTTGCACCCTTACTTACTTTGAGATGTGACTCCAACGTCATATTGGCAATCTGAAACGTGTGTTATCTTCTACACACTTTCGGCAATCGGTGTACAAAATATGAACCACCTTCATCAAAAATTGTAAGAGGAGTTCGCGATACAAGTCATCAAACTGATTCTAGAGGGTCTGGATGGGGTATAATGATAAGTGAATAATGGCCGTTTTTAATAATGAATAGTGAATAATGAGCCAAAAAATGAATAGTGAATAATGAGAGCCTAAAAAATGAATAATCATATTTTTTTAATGAATAGAAGAAAAAAATACTGAATAGTGAATAATCAGATTTCTTTGCCGCCTTTCTTACTTTTAATGAATAATTGGTCTTATTTTAATGAATAACCCAAAATTTTAAAGGAGATGAATTATGGGCTAAATTTTTAATGAATAGTGAATACCAGACCCCCATCCAAACCCTCATTCTAAGTATAGTTGACCCTTACCATTGACTCCAATCTCATTTTGGTGATCTTAAACACTTGTTGCTATCTACACACCAAAAGTAACCATTGTGGTAAATATGAACGCTCTCCATCAAAAATGAAAGTGGAGTTTGCATTACGTGCCAAATGACAGATTTTAAGTATATTTGACTTTGAGCATTGTCTCTATGGTGATGTCGGTGATCTAAAACCTTCTTTATTATATTCTACACCCTATAGATAACCTTTGTGACAAATATGATCATCCTCCATCAAAATTTGTGGGAGCATTTACAAATATTATGGTTAAGAAGAGTCATTTTAACTAATTGCTGACTGAGATATGGACCCTTATGAACATTCCAAAAATCGAATTTATTTCTTAAATAAATCACCGAATTTTAACCAACTAACATATCTATGTAACATGATTATATGTACCAAGTCCCAGGTGCAGTTTTTGTTTCGGGGAAAGAAAACAATAAATCATATGCTCTGCCAATACCAGAAATCTTAAAATCTAGTTAGAGATATCAAAAGATGGCTCAATCATCTGACATTTTTGGAAGAATTACTCATATTTAACATAAGGAACACATACTCATCAGCTGACTTGCATATTTTTTATCATTGTCAAGTATTATATGTTTGCTGTGTTTTTACATTCTAATGCAAGATACAGTTACAAGAAATGGCTGTTTAGATAAATTTGAAGAAAACATGGACCAAGATACAGTATATTGAGCTAAAACCTAACCATTGACTAAAGCAGAGCATCACTGTAACGAAACAAATGTATTGTTTAAATGAAAATTCATTGCCATTCTGTGAGAGCAATAGGTTGTCTGAGATTCTGTTTTCTAAAATGTATCTTTTTTTTATTTGACACTCCTGTTATCTTATGCAAGAAGCTAATAGTATTTACCCTGAATATCCAGACACACGAGTGAAGGGTGACAACAAAATGAAACGCAGTGCAGACCTTGACTAAGTCACTACCTCATATTGAAGTCTGAGCAAGGTCTGCATTGCTTGACTCAACCCTCTGTCTGGATGTAGAGGGTATATGCAATACTACTTTGATAGGTTCTTTACACTTTTTTAACCAGATCACAACCAAGAGGATGCCAATTAACACATTTCACCCAACAAGTGAATATACTCATAAGGAATTAATGGGTGATATATGTTCTGTCTCAACTATATGAGCCGTGACTTGTGATTTCCAACAATGTGGCATTTTGACAAGTGTAGACTCAGACGAGCCTGTGCAGCCTCCTTTTAAGCTTAGAAACACCAAATGATGTTCAGTCAGTAGCTTAACACTCATAGAATATTCAAGCGACTAGCAAAGGCTCTGATCAGACTGCGCGTATGCGCAGGCTGATCTGACGCTTTGCTGGTCGCACATACCACATTGTTGGAAATCTCATGTCACAGCTCAATTATGTACATGTGTCAATCCTGTGGTGCCATGCTGTTATTAATATAGATGCATCATGTAGATGAAACACGGTGTGGAACCTGGTTTCCTGGCTTCATTAAAGGCAGTGGATCAGGATCTAAACTGTTTTCCAAAGAGGTGTGAAGTATCTGGGAAAGTTGAGTGCTCAGTACGCCTGTCGGGTTGAATATGGTAATTTTATGGTTTTTAAACGTCACAAAAATCTCATCAACGAATGAACTGTCAAGCTATAACAATATTCATGTAATGAACAGGGCACCTTCATGGTTGTGTCCAACTGTTTCAAAACTGCTTTCGAAAAATAAAAATATCATTGTAAGGTGTGCAGAGGGATGGCCCTCCCTGATCCTCTATATGCCAGATGAATGGGAGGATAAAGTGTTAAAATGTTTAAAAAAATGGGAGAGGAGTTCGCGTTACAAGCCATATAACTGATTTGAAGTTTATTTTATCTTGACCTTTGACTCCAAGGTCATAGCGGTAATCTGAAACCTTTATCATCTACACACCATAAACAATCATTGTGCTAAATATATACACTCTCCATCAAAGATGAAAGAGGAGTTCGCGCTACAAGCCATATGGCAAATTTTAAATATATTTGACCTTGAACTTTGATTCAAAGGTCGTATTAGCAGTCACAAGCCATTGTTGATATTTACACACATAAAACAGTCAATGTGCACTTTTTGAACAACATACATCAAACAAATTAAGAGATGCTTTATAAGTATACAACCAGAATTTAAGTATTTTGACATTGGCTTGCCATACCTGGAAAACCAAAAGGATCATTGTCATTTACACACCTCAGACAAATATGAATATCCTCTGTCAAAAAATAGAGGAGTTGGCAGTACAATCCATAAAGACTGATTTTAAGTAGATTTGACATTGACCTTTGGCTCCAATCTCACATTGGTAATCGGAAACATTTAATATCTTCTTCACACCATAGGCAATCATTGTACAAAATAGGACATGACTTCATTAAAAATTGTAAGAGATGTTCGCAATACAAGCCATAAAACTGATTCTATGTATATTTGACATTAACCTTTGACTCCAATATCATATTGGTGATCTGAACCCCTCGTTGTCATCTGTCCACCAAAAGCAAACACTGTGCTAAAATAAACCCTCTCCATCTAATAATGAAAGTGGAGATTTTAAATATATTTGACATTGACCATTGACTCCATGGTAGTATCGGTGATTGAAACGTTGTATTCTTCACATCACAGGCAATCGTTGTGACAAATATGAACACCCTCCATCAAAATGTGTAACAGGAGTTCGCGTTATAAGATATAAGACAAATTTTAAGTATATTTGACAATGACATTTGACTTAAAGGTCATAGCGGTGATCTACAATAAATTTCGTTGTAATCTACACAGCATAGGCAATCATTGTGTCAAACATGAACACCATGAACACCCTCGGTCAAAAAAATGAAAGAGGAGTTAGCATAACGAGTCGTAAGACAGATTTTAAGAATGTTTTCACTTGACATTTGATTCCAAGGTCATATCCATGATCAGAAGGTTTTTTATCATTTACACATGGGCCTCGTCGCGAGAAAACCTGTCTTCGGGGTGTCCGACAAAGTGAGTTTCAAACCATTCTCCTCAGCTACAGAGACTAGCTAAAAAATTGAAATATCTTCTGTAGCAAGTTTACATATGATACTTTCCAATAAGCGAATAACAAAGGTGCTGATCAGACTGCGAGGATGCGCAGGCTGGTCTGCGCCTGTGTTGTTCGCAAACCCCCGAAGACAGGTTTTCTCGCGACGAGGCCCACATCATAGGCAACCATTGAGCCAAATATGAATATCCTTGGCCAAATATGATAGAGCAAAACCGACTTTAGGATGGCATACAGACGGACAGACTGACAGGAACAATTACAAATGTTTCGACTTTGCCGCAAATGTCATACATGTGTATTGGTAATCTGAAACCTTCATTGTAAAAATGAACACCCTCTGTCACAAAAGCTAGCAGTAGCTACTGCAGTTAGCAGTACAGCAGTGGCGTATTAATGACAGAATGACAGCAGTTACTGCTGTAATGCTGGCAGTAGGAACATCGAAATATTTAAAAAGTTATCTGAGATCTGTATAACTGCAACTGCACTTGTCAACATGATAAATCGCGAATTTTGATTTTAATTAAGACTGGTTTTGATTCTCAAATACGATCATTTTCGTTTACTTTAGGCTAACGACTTCGTAGATGAAATGATAAAGTTTTCCCAACTGCTGAATAGCGCGCTCCTATACGATCAATTGTACTGTTGGCAGTAGCTACTGCTACGACTGTAATTTTGGCAGTACGAACTGCAAACTGAGATTTATAAAAGTTGTCCGGGATTTGTAAACTGCAACTGCACTTGTCAACATGATAAATGGCTACTTTTTTAAAAAATTAAATAAGACTGGTTTCGATTCACAAAGATGAGCATTTTTTAAATGATAAATTGTTTGCTTTAGGCTAACAACTTCATAGATGAAATGAAAAAGTTTCCTCAACTGCTGAATAGCGTGCTCATATACGATCCGTTGTACTGCTGCAAATGCAATTATAAAAATCTGAAACGACTTTTAAAATCTAAAACGGTTCCTACTGTTAGCATTACACCAATAGTAGAAACGTTTTCATTTCATCTTCGAAGTTGTTAACCTAAAGTAAACAATTTATCATTAAAAAGATCTTCTTTGTGAATCGAAACCAGTCTTAAGTGATTTCGAAAATAGCTATTTATCGTTTTTTAATGCAGTTGCAGTTTTACAGATCTGATATAAAACGGTTCCTACTTCACACATTACAGCAGTAGTAGTATTGCAGTCGCTGGCAGCAGTATACTGCTATCGCTAGCAGTACAGCTACTGCTACTTCTAGTAGTACAATTGATGTATATGACACGGTTCTTTTTGCCAACATTACAGTAATAGTAGTATAGCAGTAACTGGCGGCAGTATTCTGCTACTGCTAGCAGTACAGCAGTAGCTACAGCTATTTCCAACAGTACAATTGATCGTATATGAGCACGGTATTAAGCAGTTGGGAAAACGTTTTCATCGCATCTATAAAGTTGTTATTCTAAAGTAAACAATTTATAATTAAAAAATTATCGCTTCTGTGAATCGAAACTAGTCTTAAGTGAATTCGAAAACAGCTATTTATCAGGTTTACAAATGCAGTTGCAGTTTTACAGATCTGGAACGACTTTTATAAAATCTAACACAGTTCTTACTGACAACATTACACCAATAGTAGTATAGCAGAAGCTGGCAGCAGTATACTGCTACTGCCTACAGTACACTTGACAGCCTAAAGTAAAGTATAATTAAAAAGTATTGTCTTTGTAAATCGAAACCAATTTAAAAAATGTCCATTTATCATTTTACAAAGGCAGTTATATATACTTAACTACTAAAGAAACCTGACACATACTGTGTGTCAATTTTTGGGTCGTAAATGAATACGATGCACACTTGTCTTTCCATTGCCTAAAGTTGAACAAAGGTAGACTAAGATGCACTGAGATTATTTGAAAATCAGAGCTAATTTCAGACGTCAGCTATCAAAACGTCATGTAACCCCTAAAATCATTTTTTGCAAGAACAAAGAAATCATGCAAAATTCACCATAAACCCGCTTTAGTGTGCTTTTCTGTTATTTCATTGACATCTTCTGGGCATTCAAATAAATCATGGATCCATTGTTCAACCCAAAAGCATATTTTCATTTTCTTAACGTCAATTTTACGTCACCAGTATTTTATGAGCTTTTAAAGGGGACTGCAATTTTATCACCTGTTTTCACTTTGTATGATGTTTGGAATGCATTTTTACAATGTTTCAGTCCTTTTGTACTCCGTAACTTCCGCCTACGTCCATTTAGCGACGTAAAGCGTTACAATTACATGCTGATATGTACATACTGCAATGCTTGAAATTCATACGCGATTAAAGTAAAGTGTAGCCAATTGGCACAATAACAAAGTAGACAGCACACATCAAAAGGCGACAAACGTTGACAAAGAAAAAACGATTATTAGTCATAGTTAATGTTGTTTCTTAAATGACGTTAAATTTGGTTTATTCCGCTTTTACCCTTTAACGTGACGCAAAACATAAGTTCTGATTCTTGAAAGTGCAATCTCTTACAATGATTGTTTGACTCCAGGTCATTTCAGTTCCTAGAAATTGCTTAAACAAAAAAAAAACACACTGCCGTTTAGACAACGTCGAAAGCACAACTTAAAACTCCCATATCATACGTCACAGCAAGAAATTGCAATTTTTTAAAATGCATTTTTGTCTGCACTGGTATTGGCCTTGCATACATGAATAAAGTTTTCAAAAAAATATCTAAACATACACTCACGGGGCAAAAATGATAAAAACGGTATTTTTGACGTCGTGACATCATCTTCTATATTTGATAAATATATTTTTTCGAAGAATAATTTTTAATGTCTTGTTATTAAAATAAGCATATCGGCTTAGCTCTATAATTTGTTATTTACAAGTTTTAAGCAAGTGAAAAGTGTCAGGTTTCTTTAGTAGTTCAGTATAGATCTGAAACTACTTTTGAAATATAACACGGTATCTACTGTCAACGTTACAACAATTGTAGTATAACAGTAGTTGGCAGTAGCATACTGCTATTCCTAGCAGCACAACAGTAGCAGTAGCCACTGCTACTTCCAGAGGTACAGCAATAGCTACTGCTACTGACAACAGTAAAATTGATAGTATATGAGAGCGCTATTCAGCAGCTGGGGAAACCTTTTCATTTCATCTACGAAGTTGTTAGCCTAAAGTAAACAATTTGTAATTTAAACATGATCGTCTCTGTGAATCGAAACCAGTTTTAAGTAAGTTCGAAAATAGATATTTATCAGGTTTATAAATGCAGTTGCAATTATACAGATCTATTAAGGTTCTTTCTGCCAACATAACAGCAATACTGCTAAGTTCTGCTGGCAGTACAGAAGTACTTTCAGCTGCACAGCAGTAGCAACTGCCAAAAGTTAAATTGATCGTATATTAGCATGCTATTCAGCAATTGGGGAAACGTTTTTATTTCATCTGCGAAGTTGTTAGCCTATTGTTAACAATTTATAATTAAAAAAAAATGATCGTCTCTGTGAATCGAAACCACTCTAAAGTGAGTTCGAAAATTGCTATTTGTCAGGTTTATTAATGCAGTTGCAGTTATACAGATATGAAACAGCTTCTAAAATCTAACAGGGTTTCTACTGCCAACATTACACCAATTGTAGTATAACAGTAGCTGTTGCTTCCAGCATTACAGTAGTAGCAGTAGCATACTGCTGCACTGCTAACTTCACTTGGCAGTTCAGTAGCTGACAATACCAGCTACTGCTACTGCAGAAGGAACAGTGTTAGATTATATAACTCCAACTGCACTTGTAAACATGATAAATGGCTATTTTTGAATTCACTAACAACTGGTATTTAATTCAGAAAGACGATCATTTTTTAATTATTACTGTAGGCTAACAACTTCTTAGACAAAATGAAAATTTGTCTATGAAGTGGTTAGCCTACAAATAAAGCATGATCGTCTTTGTGAATCTAAACCAGTCTTAAGTGAATTCAAACCTAATGCGAACCATTTATCATGTTCACAAGCGCAGATGCTGTTGTACAGATCTGAGATAACTTTTATAACTTAACACTGTTCGTACTGCCAACATTACAGCAATAGAAGTTCAGCAGTAGATGACAAAGGGTACAATTGATCCTTTATAAGTGCGCTATCCACCAGTTGGCGAAACCTTTCATTTTCATCTTCGAAGTTGTTAGCCAATAGTAAAAACTAATTAAAAAATGATCATCTTAGTGGGTTGAAACCAGTCTTAAGTGAATTCAAACGTAGCCATTTATCATGTTTTAGCTACAGTTATACAGATCTGAGACATTTTTATAATCCAACACTGATCGTATATGGATGTGGTATTCAGCAATTGGGGTAACGTTTTCAATTCATCTACGAAGTGGTAAGATTACGTAATTACCAGTCTTAAGTGAATTCAATCATAACCATTGATCATGTTTACAAGTGCAGTTGTAGTTATACAGATATGAGCCAACACTGTTCCTACTACAAACATTACAGCAGTAGCTGCTAAGTACTGCTGTACTGCTAATTTCAGCAGTATACTGCTGTACTGCTAACTTATTATTTCATGTTTGAAGCCCAACAGGGCATATGCTGTAAGTTGCTATTATTCACCAAGAAATAAATATTCTTTTCTATTCTATAATTTCTAGTTTTCATTCCAGTTCTATTCCGCTGAAAAATCCATACTGCATATATCTGTTGGTCATTTTTGTGAAAAGGCAACCATTTACTAATGGAACTATGAACATAATTATGCGGGTGTTCTGTTCTTGTTGATTCATTGTTTATTGTTGCTCTCATTGTTTGAGGGGAGTTTGCTTGTTTGTTGGTTTGATTTGATTCTTTACGTCCCATCAACAATCTTTCAGTTAAACAGGGACCGGTCTTCCTGGGTTGGACCAGTACTAAGCTGGGATAAATGTGTCTTGCTCAAGGACCACAAGGCAGTGACGGCAGTGAGGCTTGAACCCGTGGCCCCGCGGTCTCAAGTCAAGCACTCAACCACTGCGCTCCCATGATTTTGTGTTTGGTCCTTGTTTTGTTATGTGGTACTTCCTTTCCTTTCTAGTTTTGCAATCATCTCGCTCGGGAAGAGAGAGCTGGTTACTTTACTTTGTCTTCTTGCTGTCATGTACCTGTTAGTGTACTGTGTTTCTTCCTCAAGGTGTCATGGGTTGGTCATCTTAACAAGCCAAGGACACTAAGTCCACGCGCCTAAGGAACGAAGTGGACTTGATACCCTTGGCTTGCGAAGATGTGAGTAGGTTTGCAGTGTGCGATTGTGGCATTTCCTTGTCATACTCACTTTTTGGTCATGGTTGTGATTGACTTTCATATCTGCCTCCTCACACAAATGTTCCTTACCTTTCAATTCCAAGAGAATATGAGCCGTGACATGAGATTCCAACAATGTGGTATGTGCAACCAGCAAAGCCTCAGACCAGCCTGCCCATGTGCAGTCTGATCAGAGCCTTTGCTAGTCCCTTGCATATTCTATGACTGTTAAGCTACTAACTGAACATCATTTGGAGTTTCTAAGCTTAAAATGAGGATGCACAGGCTCGTCTGAGTCTACACTTGTCAAAATACCACATTGTTGGAAATCACATGTCGCAGCTCATATAATAAAACCAGAGGATCATAGTTTCGTCCGAGTCTACACTTGTCAAAATACCACATTGTTGGAAATCACATGTCGCAGCTCATATAATAAAACCAGAGGATCATAAGGTCCTGAATGGCTCACCTGACACAGAGTTACAAAACACTGAGGGCCTCTTTTGAGGTGGGATTTTTCTGATCAAATTATGATGGGTTTCTGACATAAAGAGGCAGAACTCTTTAAAGTTGGTAAAGCTTTAATACACAATTGTATTTAAACAACCAAAACAAAAGTTCATTAAATAACATTAAATGAATGATACATGTGTGAAAATTCAAAATTTCCAAAATCCTGAACTTTCAAAATTCAAAACAAAAAGCATGCAGTATGCCTACACAATAACAATTTGAAGTTTAAATGGATGATAAAAATAATAATCTGGCCGAGAGGTTATAAAGCTTTGTTCATGCTCAACTCACATATGACATGTGTCCTGGTAATGAATGTTAAAATGCCAACAATAATTTGTTGGCATTTTGAAATTCAATTCCAGAACAAATGATGCTATCTGCTGTTCTGGGGTAAGAAAATCACCTATTTTGGGCTGTATTTTGCTATTTATGAAATTACAAATTTTATGCAAGTGACTTGAGCATGCAAAAAGCTTTTAAATCTCAGGGTCTGATCAGGCTTTGTTGTCTGCATGAAGAAACCATGAACCCTTGGAGACTGGTTTGATGTCTAGGCTAATCTGAGTCTTCACTCAGCGTCCAGGCCCCAAGGTTATAAAACTTTTTCCATGCTCAACTCAGCTGAGCACTAAATTTATCCTGCTCAATTGTTGGCATTTTAACATTTATTAGCATGATAAATAAAACATCTGAGAGACTAAAAAGCAAGAAACTTTTTTCATTTATAGGTATTTTAGTTAGTATGAGCAGTTGAAATTTCGTGCTCAGTTGAGTTGAGCACAAATAAAGTTTTATAAACTTGGGGCCAGGTTATTTTGTTGGTTTGTTGTCCCACGGCTCATATTGAATCCAAGGTCAGATAACCAAATTTAAAAGAAAACAGTAATATTGGTGATAGCTCTAAGGATTTAACCTTTTGTATATTGAAACCCTATAAGTATGTACTTTGGCAAAAACAATGATGACCGTGAATTGAAATGCTGCAAAATGTGCGCCATTTCACCAGGAACTGCATTGTTTGCTACAATAAAAACAATTTTCAGGGACTGAAGTACATCTCAGTTGGGAAATTCTAACCTGTGACCCCTTGATATGTACAATGAATCATCCCAGGCTTATTGTATCAAACCAGATTGAAGAATTCATTAGTATTAGTATACGCAGGGTTAAAGCCCTTAAATCCAGATATACATGTACAGTAAAACCTGTCTTAAGCGGTCACTCAAAAATAGACAAAGCAAAGATGGTAGCTTAATGAAGGTTGAAAGTATTGCAGAGAGCATTCTGCAATACTTTTGACCTGCATTAAGCGATATTCGGTCTTGAAAACAAAATTTGGTCTTCTTTTTGGGTGGCCGCTTAAGACAGGTTTTACTGTATTCATATCCAGGAGTGATCCAGAATTTCTTGATAGTGGGTTAAAATTTACAAAGGGGGGTTCGATTTGTTAATTTAAACTGATTATTTATTCATTTTTCCTGATTTTTCTGAAAATTCTCTATGATAGTGGAATAATTTTGTCCCAAAAGGGGGTATAGTAAAAACTTGATCATTGGAACTCTGACAGTTCAAAGTACAAATAATCATTTTTAACCCTTTGCGTACCAATGGAATTTCCCATAAAGTTTGAAACAGTTAAGTAAGGATAGTCCATTGTATATATTGAGGGGTCACAGGTTATAATTATTAAAATTGTATTTCTTTCTCTGAAGATCAATTTTGTCTTAGCAAACAGTGCAGACCCAGATGAAATGCCACATTATGCGGCATTTTATCAGGGTCTTCACTGTTTGCCAAAGACCAGTTTAAGGGTTTCTGGTGCACAAAAGGTTAGTGGGTGTGTTATAATATTATTAATGACTCCCTTTAATTTGAACTTTTGATGATTCAAACAAATGACTCTGGTCCTGAAAACTTCCACTGTCTCCTTGCCACAGTTCTTTAAGTACACACAACATACGTTTTGGCTGAGAACTAAGAAAATGGATTTCTTTCTTATCTATTAAAAGGCCTGACAGATGTTAAAAACATATACAGAACTACCTGAAGGTCAAAACAGACAAACAAAAATATACAACCATAATTAAATCAAAACAAATTGTTATTCAACCTCATATCCTTTATCTAAATAATAGAGTACGGGCTTCATAAGAGTAGATTTACGTAGTTGGTCACGTTGTGGTACTTTATTCACCTGATTGGACAAATATACGGTTTTCTTTCATACTTATAACTGTAAATCTGTTTCATCACCCTACTCTCAATGAGCATGGACTATACCTTGATTCAGTTTGTAAAAGGGAAAATAAACAAAAATACAACCTTAACTAAATCAAAACAAATTGTAATTCAACCTCATATCATTTATCTAAATAATACCTTGATACAGTTGGTAAAAGTGAAAATAAACAAAATACAACCATAACTAAATCAAAACAAATTGTTATTCATCCTCATATCATTTACCTAAATAATAAAGCAGTCTTATTGAAACTATGCTTATTATGCTATCTTTAACTCACTGCCTACTGAATGTCATCTGTTGATAACCTTTGCAAACAGTTTGGACCCAGATCAGGCCCGACAAAATGTTGGGCCTGATCAGGATCCTAACTGTTTGACACTCTGATAGTAATTGTGAAGGAATTTAAGTATTCTGAAGGAATCTTTTGAAGAAAAAAATTGATTTTGAAAAAGATCAGCTCACACCAAAAAAAGCACGAAAAATTTCCCAGGGAGCAGACTTAAAATGAAGACACAACTTTAACCCTTATCCCACCAATATTTTTGCCCTGAAAATGTCATTTGCTTTTTAAAAACATATACAGTACTACTACCTTGATACAGTTGGTAAAAGTAAAAATAAACAAACATAAATACAACTTTAACTAAATCAAAACAAATTGTTAAATTCAACCTCATATCATTAATCTAAATAATAAAGCAGTCTTATTGAAACTATGCTTAATATATGCTATCATTCAAATGAAGACACAATTTTAACCCACACCCTGAAAATGTCATTTGCTTTTTATGTCTACAGCATAATATATTCAAGTGCACTTCAGACAAGATTTTACCCTGGAAGCAAAGACTATGAACCCTGATCAGACTGCTCCTTTGGGAGCAGTCTGATCTGGGTCCATATTGTTTGCAACATAGGCTATCTAAGAGCATAAGCAGAGGAGAGAGCAGACGACAAGTCTTGACTGGTGGGGGAAATGGTTAGTACCATAGGATATTTCTCAACAAGAGGTTTTCGTTTCATGGTAACATTGAAATATTGCCATTCAATGTTTATAGCCAAAGCGGACATGCAGAAATTTACCATCATCACACTCCTGAGGAGCATTCTGCAATACTTTTGATCTGTATTAAGCGATAATCGGTCTTGAAAACTAAATTTTCATCTTTTTTTGGCTGCTTAAGACAGGCTTTACTGCAATCAAATTTGGGTGTTTAAATCTGTGCAACACATAGTTTCCCAAATCTGAATTAATTTATAGGTAAAAGATAATGAAATGACCTCTTTGCCATCAGGCCTCAGGGTTATAAAACTCTTTTCATGCTCAACTCAACTGAGCATGAAATTTATCCTGCTCAGAAATGGTGTATTTATCATGCTAATAAATGTTGGCATTTAAACATTTATTAGCATGATAAAACATCTGAGAGACTTAAATCAAGAAACTTCTTTATTTGCCGGTATTTTAGTATTTATGAGCAGTTAAAATTCCTGCCCAGTTAAGTTGAGCATGAAAAAAGTTTTAAAACCTCAGGGCCAGGCCTCTAGATTATGGCGTCTAACTAAAAATTACCAGATTTTTCTTATCAATCAACCAAAACAACTGTTTTGTTTTTTGTTTGTTTGATTTGATTCTTTATGGCCCATCAACAATCTTTCAGTTAAACGGGGATGGGTCTTCATGGTTGAACCATTACTAAGCTTGGATAAATGTGTCTTGCTCAAGGACCACAACGCAGTGATGCTGGTGAGGCACGAACCGGCGGCCCCTCGGTGTTGAGTCAAGCACTCTACCACTGAGCCACTGTGCTCCCTTCAAAACAATTGTTTTAGGTAATCAAAATTATGAATATTTTCTTACCCATAAGTTTATAGATTTGTTTTGGGTGCTCAAGAAAACTGTCTCCTTGGATGGTCCTTTTGAGTACCCACAACATATTTTGGTTAAGAAATAAGAAAATACATTTTTTATTACTGGTACACACTCTTATCTAAGGGCACAATATGATAACTGAAAACCAAACTAACAGGGTATTGCATGTAAAACATTTAAAAAGTGAAAATAAAATTATGCATTGACAGCTTACTTTGTTCAATTAAATTACAAATATTTACGTGAATGCACAGCAGCTTGAAATTTGGTCCTTATCACTGCTATAGCCTCAAAACCAAAAGCTCACAATATCATTATGTAATGTCGCTATATAATTTGTTCTATCTGAAAGCATTTTACTGGATTTAAAGACCACACTTCAGCCGCCTGTGGTGAATGGACATAACTCTTTCCTTGCTATAGACAACTTTTTACATCTGCTGATAACCTTTGCAAACAGTTTGGACCCTGATCAGGACCGACAGAATGTCAGTCCTGAGCTGGATCCAAACTGTTTGACACTCTGATAGTGTTTCTTAAAGAATCTTTTGAAAAAGTTGACTTTGAAAAAAGTCAGCAGATGACAACGAAAGCATGAAAAATTACCCAGCATGCAAAGAGTGATTAGATGCCCATTCTGCAGCATCTGATCTTGGTCAACAATGTTTGCCATTTTTCTGACTAGCTTACAGTATGCTGAAAGGTTAGAGAGGAATACTACAGATATAAACACAGTTATCTCCCTTGACCCTGCATCAATTATCCTAAAAAAATGGCACATGAAAAGTAAAACAAAATGTTAGCCAGCACATGAGATTTGGTACTTGCTGCATCAACAACCAGGGAAGGCTCAGATAATCAGATAATCATGCACAAATACACAGTCTCTCCAGAGCCTTTCCTGGTGGCATACACAACCTACATACCTTGCAGTCCCTTTATAATGCTATGTTTGGGGGACGTGTTTAAAGAGTGAATCATGTTATAAGGGGACAATTTTACAATGAATTATGGGAACATTACCATTTTATGGTCATTTTCCTATAATTTCTTTGTGAAATTCCATGGTAATAAAATTTGGGAGCCACATCATGACTGTTATATCCAAATCTGTATTATAACAAAGATGCGCCACTAGATAGCTATACATGAACGATTAAAGTGTGAATTTAACCATTTGTGATTAGAAATTATCAAGTCACCTCAGGTATCATTCCAAAACCCAATTATAAGCAGACATCCACTTGGCATTAAAGAGAAAATTACATTTACAAAAGACCTCTGACACTTTGATAGGGTATCTGCCTATTTTTCAGATGCTTCCCAAAATTTCCCTATGCATAAGATATCCCTGACATCCTTTTGGATAGGACGCTTGATGTATTAGGAACAAATTAAGGTTATATTAAGACCGACAGATCCCTACAACAAAACAGGAGACGCTACCAAAGGGGGTAGGGGTTGCAAAATTTGACTTCACCAAAACATTTAGAAATCAATTGTTTTCACGTGTAAGGGTACTATATCATCAATACTCGATTACAAATCACAGTGAACATATTTTAAAGTCCAAAATCATGAGCATTTTAATTATTATTTTTGTTGCTGTTTTTTCTATCTGATTTGTTAAGATATATTTTGAAGTGCAACTTTAGTCCATATTCAACCTTGATGACAATGGAATATGTGATAAACAGATTATAACACAAAAGTTTTGGTTATAGCCCTCAGTATCAAGCCTCGACCATTAAAGCTCGCAGGTTGCTAATGGGGCCTCGGGTTGATATTTTGGGCTATACCCAAAACTCTGTGTGATAATCTAAAATTATCACATCCCAATATGGATTTTGGTCAATTTAGCTTGATTAAGATTATGCACTCCCAAAAAAGTGATAAGTGCTTGAAAGCTGTGTCACTATCACATATGCAAAAAAAACTTATTTTCTAGTAAATGTATACTAATATCCGCGTCGGTCAATATGACGTTTACTGTTCAATAACACTCCATGTCAACCTCAACATAAGTCAACAACTGTTTTATTATATAATAAATGTATGTTATGCATTTACTGCCATTTTGGACCATTAAAACCATTGGCGTTATGGATTGATCTTGAGAAGTTACTTGATGTTCTAACGTCACTTCCCGTAAGCTATGCGATATTACCTCGTGCCGAGTGCTTTGCAACGTCATGTCCGGCAAACCATGTGACATGTAGTTATATCAGTGGCAGTGGATAGGCATCTGGGCCAATCAGAAGATGTTTATTTATAGATTATATAGATAAGTACCATTATCTTATGGGCTGGTCTTTATACAGGTAATACACAGGTATTATCATGACATTGAAAGCTACAGACTACTGGCTCATTAAACACATGATTTATCTAACAGGCACACAAACTCTGCATCTGTACATGTAATTATCACAATGAATGGTTCTGTAATTAACCCTATCTTTACAGGTAGAATATCCCATCCTGTTTCACACAATATCATTTGGCTCATCCATTATACATGTACACTGCAGTCCTTTTATATAGAGGATCTTATATTAGTGCTCATGTTATATTGAATTTATTAAATGAGTTGAGGAAAAGTGATAAAATGCGAGGCTTGTCAAGTATTTTATCTCTTTTTCGCAGCGAGTTTAATAAATTCAATAATACAAGAGCACGAATGTGAGATTCTATTCATCATATGACATTATGATTACTTGGAAATCTCATTTCTGCTGTAAAAACGTAATAATTTTGTCATTATATAGGCAACATTGTTATGGACATAATAACGTTTCCCAAAAATCTGTAAACCACTAGTGGTTTATCTATTTTATTGCATGTCGTTATTTTACTCCCAGACGTGACTTCATATGATAAAATGCTATAATTTGGGTCCATAAGAACAAACCGTGTTATAAGTGAATTGTGTTGTAAAGGGACAATTTTATAAAGGAATTATATAAAAATTACCATCAAATGGTCATTATACCTTTAATTCCTTTATATAAAATCCCAGGGTAATTTTTTTTTTGAGCCATAACCAGGCCACGAGGTTACAAAACTTTTTTCATGCACAACTCAACTGAGAACGAAATTTCAACTGCTCATAAAAACAAAAATACCAAAAATGAAGAAGTTTATTGCTTCAAGTCTCCCAGATGTTGTATTTGTCATGCTAATAAATGTTAAAATGCCAACTTTTGTTGGCATTTTAACATTAATGAGCAGGATAATTTTTTTGCCTAGCTGAGTTGAGCATGGAATTTTTTTATAACCTCGGGCCTGATTGTTATATCCAAATCTGAGTTATAATGAGGTGTGTTATAAAGGGACTGCACTATATATAGATTTTGAAGGGACACAGCTTAGAATTTCCAATTTACATCATATTTCATCTCCAAAAAATTGTTTATCACTGAGTGTAACATAATCTTTTTCTGGTTATGTCCCTGCAATATCTTGAATCAAAATACCCATCTTTGTATATGGCAAAATACTGGCATGTAAAGGTTGCGTAAGTATATAAATGATTTTGTTCCCATGGTATGGGACCAAATGCATCTATTTTGCATGAAACTTTTGTAATTTTTAAAGTGGTCATTGTGAGTATCTCAGACACCTCTAATGAGTATCCACATTATCTCGTTCCATGATAGCGTCAAGTTTTGTCTTCTGCTGAAAACCTTTGCAAACAGTTTGGATCCAAATTGGGACTGACAGAACATCGGTCCTGATCTGGATCAAAACTGTTTGACACTCTGATAGTGTTTGTTAAAGAATTTTTTTAAAGAGTTATTTTTGAAAAAAATGTCAGCAGGCGACACCATGAAATATTACCCAGCATTCAAAGTTATCGTTCTGTTCCGTTGTAGAAATAAGGATAATAGCAATCTGGTGTCTTATCTAGAGCAATGTAAATAAATGTGGTAAAATATTATTCCAGACATGTTAATTTATTGCCTAGTGAGTGTTGTCTGCTGATATCCTTTGCGAACAGTTTGGACACAGATCAGGCTCAACAAAATGTCGGGCCTGATCTGGACACTCAGATGGTATTCCCGAAAGAATTTTCTGTAAAAGTTGATTTTGAAAAAAAATTAGACGACAACAAAGCATGCAAAGTATCCCAGGGGGCAAAGAGTTAAACAGAAAAGCTAAAATATGATATTCTTCCTAATACTAAGTGCACATGTTTTTATAAAAGCATAAACTTGTTATAAGTACACACTGAGTTGTATCATCTGTTTGTTTGTTTGATTTGATTCTTTACGTCCCAGTCAACAATTTTTCAGTTATGTCGGGACAGGTCTTCCTGGGTTGAACCAAAATTAAGCAGGGATTAATGTGTCTTGCTCAAGGACACAATGTAGTGCCACCAGTGAGGCTCGAACCCGCAACCCCTCGATCTCGAGTCAAGCACTCTAACACTGAGCCACTGCACTCCCGGTATCATCTTCTGATTACCAGCCATTCCAGTGGTTCAACTCCATTATAAATAGAGGATCTTACATGAGTGCTCATGTTTTACTTAATTTATTAAACAAGTTCAGGAAAAGACATAAAATGCGAGGCTTGCCGAGCATTTTATCCCTATTTCGCAACGAGTTAAATAAATTCAATAATACAGGAGCAAGAATGTTAGATGATATTTATCATATGACATTAAAATAATTTTGAAATCATATTTTTGTCATGAAAATGTTAGGGTTTTGCCATATGCGTGACATTAAAAGCGTCATTTCATTTCCGGAAAATCTGTAATCCACATTGTGGTTTATTGACTTTGTACTTTGGCTTTATTTCACTCGTCATATGATAAATATGGATTTATCATGAGTGTGATAAACAGTTCAAACCCAGATCAGCTGGCTTCTGATGAAGCCAGCTGATCTGGGTCTACACTGTTCTAAAAGAAATTTTTTTGCTCACAATGCATTAGCTATAAACATTAAAATATCATAGTAATGCAAATATGTTTTATACAGGAAATAATGCAGATCTAAATGAGGTATAGAAATTGAAAATTATGCTCACAATGCATTTACCAGGGTGAATACAGCTATCAATATTGAAATATTATTGTAATGTAAATATATTTTATACAGGAAATAATGCAGATCTAAATGAATGTACTTTTGTATAAACTATGAGTAAATATATATGATTACATTATGCTAGTATGTATCATTAGGTACCAGTTAGGCTTGTAGCGAGTGCCAAGAAAGAGGCTCAGCTATTGGTGAAGTCAAATCAGAAAGTCTCACGATGGTCGAAAGACTCCAGACCATGGTGTTGAGTGTGGTGTCTGGATAATGTCAAAACTTGACCAATAATTCTCAAGATCTGAAAACGAGGGCTTGTTGTAACAATTAATTTGAATTTATCATGGAGTAAATTCAGTTGGCATAACAGGGGCTGTAGCCAGACTTATACCCCTATTACTATCAAACTAAAATATTTTTGTCTGCACTATTATTATTCATAGATGTTATTAATCAAATGGTTTCATATTGGCCAAATAAAAGTACAGGTCTGAGGTCACTGTATTGGCCCAAGGCCAAAGCCCGAGATCCAATACAGCTGATCGAGAACCTGTTACTGGGACAATACAAAATTATTTGCTTAATGACACTTTTATTAATTAAATTCTTAGTTATAGCACTTATACATTTGATTTGAACTCGGCTTAATACAGCTGACCTCAGACTAATACTGTTGACATCACACCAATATTGATTGACCTTGAATTAATACAATTTAGTTAATTAATAATGCATAATTATACATGTACAATCATTGTTGTTTGACAAGATTAACATCCAGATTTACTGGTATGTCAAAGGTGATATTTGCCCCCACTTCACAGAGGCCAATATCACACTTTACACACCATCAGGCCCAGAGGTTATAAACTTTTTTCATGCTCAACTCAACTGAGCATGGAATTTTAACTGCTCACAAAAAATAAAATGCTGAAAAATAAAGACTTTAAAAGTTTTCTTGCTTTCAAACTCTCAGATGTTGTATTTATCATGCTAATTAATGTTAAAATGCCAACAAATGCTGGAATTTTAACATTTATGAGCATGATAAATTTTATGCTCAGTTGAGTTGAGCATGGAAAAGTTTTATAACCTCGGGACCAGATCTTGACTTTGGTGTATCAATGATTGTTTTAATACTACCGGTATTCTATAATTCTAAATTGGAGCCGGCCAAAATCTCCAAAAGCTATTCAGAATCAATATTTGGGTGTCACAAAAGATTTTGTTGCATGCGACCAACAAATGTGCAGACTAGCCTTTGCATACATGCCATGTGATCAGCACCTTTGCAAAATTTCACAATAATGCTTGCAAATTTTGAAGGGAATACTCGTTATTGTCAAAATCTAACCCAAATATTGCCCTATAAATAATGTCATATTGATGAAATCTTTTGGGTTGGTGGGTGTCATGTTAAACAGACTTAATATTAAATTAAATCTACTTCATTTTGGATGAAAATTCCCATGTTATTGAGAAGATGTTTAAAAGCCAGATCTGGAATCCTCTTAAAATATATGAAAAAATGATGCAATTATATCGCAACAATCAGTTGATCGTTTATAAGTTTGCTTGAGTGTATTTACCTAAAGCCTTGTAATAATTAAAATATAAACTGCTAAAAATACACTGTTACAGTAATATATCTGATAGCTTTGCTTGAGATAGTTAATCTGTAAACAGATACAAATTGTATCAGGTGATTAAAAAGTATAAATTGTGATAATAATGCCAGAAAAAAGTATGATTTACAATTTACATATATCTGTCTAAATAAGTATGAACTGTGATATTATATTTGTCTGATCGTTCAATAATTTTCTGCAATACATGTACATGGGCGAAAGTTCAAAATTTCAAAAATCCTTAGCTTTCGAAATCCAAATCTTAAAACTTGCTGTATGCCTACAAAGTATTTAAACAATTTCAAGTTTAAATGGTCTATTGCCATACGGTTGACTGAAAGTATATATGAGAAGTTGTTATAATCACCCTAATTCAGTATTTTGAGGCCGACTTTCTGTGGAAAGACTGCCTCAAAATCCTGAACTCAGGAATAATCCTGAAAACTTTCACCCATGCATGTCCGATAAATGGTCTAAAATTTCGAACAATAGTTGACTGCAAAAATGGCCTAGACAAACAGTGCAGACCTACATCAGACTGCTTCTGAAGTAGTCTAATCGGGGTCTTCCTTGTTTGCTATTCTGACAAGCATTTTGTGAATTATAGCACTGGAAACCAACATTTTAATTGAGAACAAAAAGAGAAAAGTGTTCAAAATTTTAGATCATTTACCGTACTCACATGTACAGTTAAACCTCGAAAATTCGAACTCCAATTTTTTTGAAATACTCCCTAAATTGAAATAAATTTCAGATACAATGGATTCAGGAAATAGAAACTTTTTATGAACTACTTTAATAACAGTCTATAAAAACATATGTATTGGGTGCCTAAAAGAAACATCTCCCTGAGAGGTTTCTTTTATGCGCACAAAACATGTGTTTGATAGGAAAAAAAACTAACGATAATCCTCTTTGTGGGGTTACATGTTTTCATGTCTACCTCCCTATATTTCGAAATTTCGATACTTTGAAATAAAATCTCTTGTCCCTAGGACTTTGAATTAACGAGATTCTACTGTATATGATATTTCAAACTAATTCATCATCAAAACTCAATACAAACTTCATTCAGAATTAAAATTATGAATTCAGAGGCGAGTTCAAGAATGCGAGAGCTCGCGGGCACACGTTGTTCTGGTACTTATCTTTATTCGTAATCTGTAAAGCCTGACATCAGTACAACGAGTGCTTGAAAGCGCTTGCATTGTTGAACTTGCCTCTGGTGCTATGGTGTCCAAATGAGTTGACTCTTTGCATGCTGGGAAAATTTTCAGGATTTTTTGTCGTCTGCTGTTTTTTTTCAAACTTAACTTTTTGAAAAAATTCTTTCAGAAATATAGCATCAGTGTCAAACTGTTTGGATCTAGATCAGGCAGACAGAGCCTTCCCTGCTCCATCTGTGCAGTCTCATCAGAGCCTTTTTGAGGAACATGGTGGCTCTCTGATAGGGTAAAAGTCAGGTAACTTCGGACATCAGGTAAATTTGGACATGCACTTCAAACAGTGGAAATCCAGATGAGATGGGTCCTTATGAGCCGTCTCATCAGGATTTTCACTGTTTGCTTAGTTAATTTAATGTTGTATTCCGATAAACAAAATATGAACCAAACATGGTCTGTTTCTGAAATTAACCAATGTCCTAAGTTACCTGACTTTACCCTAGTGATCTAAAAAAAAAAGTTGAAAAAGTTAATTTTGAAAAAAGTCAGCAGGTGTCAACAAAAGCATGAAAATTACGCAACAATTTAAGATGAATGGTATATTCCACTTTTATCAACTGGACCAGTCCAGGGTGATATTTTCTTTTTTTATTCAAATTTTAATAGACCATTACGTTAGCAAAAAGTGGAAACCCTGGACGGACGCTGCATTCTGCGGCGTCTGATCTGGGTCTGTACTGTTTGCCTCTGTCCCACAAAAATATGGGTTAATCTTATTTATGATGCCTTATTTAGTCCTTTGTATACTTAGTGACTCCTAAATATTCTAGTAACTCCCCCTAAATACATACTTTGGCAAACAGTAACCACCAGGAAGAAATGCCGCATAATGCAGCATTTCATCAGGGTCTACACTGTTTGCTATGACAAAAACAATCTTCAGAGAAAGAAATACAGTTTTATTTGGAAAGTATAACCTGCAACCCCTTAATATATATAATGGACCATTCCAAGTTTGACACATCAAACCAGATGGAAGAATCCATTAGTACATAAAGGGTCAACTCAAATAGAAGATATCTATCTTTTTTCTCCACAAGAACATTTGTTGAGGTGCTCATTGGAAGCATGTCACCAAGATGCTTGCATTAAGCCCCTATAAAGTGTGTTTTGTTAAGACTCAGAAAAACAGCTACAGTAAAACCTGTGTAAAACGGAAACTCTCAAAAAGACAAAAAAAAAATGCTTTCAAGACCGATTATCGCTTAATCATGTTAATGCAGGTCAAAAGTATTGCAGAATGCTCCAAAAGGAGCATTCTGCAATTCTTTGGACATTCATTAAGCTACAAGTTGTCATTAAGACCTTTGTTTTGTCTATTTTTGAGTGACCGTTTTACACAGGGTTTACTGTATGTATCTTGATTAACCTTTTATCAATCTCTTTGGTTTCCCAACTAATTCAAACATTGCATCCGTACTAACAACAAGCACATTTCAAACCCAATACTGATTCTTTCTTAACACCGGGGGAGATGAGCGACAATGCTGTAATAGTTCTGGATCTGAAGTTATCCAATCAAACATGTCGCTCATGCTGTCACGTGACAGTCTGTTATCGTCCGTTGATGTATCACCGCCATCGTCGTCATCATCATCTAATTCATCATTGTCTATTAAAGGTGTAACTTTACAATTCGGCACAGTGGAACTTATTTCTGTTCGTGAAATATCGGGTGATCTAGGAATGTGATGTTGTTCATGCCTAATCATAGGCATAACTATGTCTCTCTCTTCAGAAGGAGCCCTGCTTCCTGCGTGAACATTAGCAGTATTTTGATACTCAACTAAAGATTTCTCGTCTACGTCTGAAACAGGACTTCTTTGTGGTTCTATATGAACATGGGGCTGTTCAATTTGAAATGGCCCACTTATTGTAGGTCTCATGCGCGGCGATTTTTTTGATGGAGGCGAATAATCTCTTTTCCGCCGTCTTTTCCATATTACAAAAACAACAAGAATAACAAGAATCAAAAGCACTAAAAGTGGTGCAACTATGGCTATCACAAGAATATGATCATTTTTAACACTACTAGGTTGAAACCCCTCTTCACTAGCACTTGACTTTTTCTCACTTTCAAATCCTTCCTCATCAATGTGTTTCACAGACTTGGTAGTCTCTGGCTCTATATTTATATCTGTTGATTTAGACACTGGTATAACAGGAGTGATATCTGATGATTCCAGCCCTATATGGAAAATTCCTTGTGCAGGCTGAACGCTAAAAGCTGTCAAAAGAAATGTAAAATTATCCTCCTTTTCAATAATATGTTCATTAAAAGCTTCATAAAATACTTTCATATACACAACATCTTCATGACTAAATTCATCAGTTTCTTTAAAACTTGATCCTCGTCTTGACATTTCATGATATACCTGTCTTTTTGAGTATGTTTTTCTGACTATTCTACCGTAATATGGTCCCATTGTTACCTTATAGTCTGGGTTATCAGCAGTCACCTCTGATAATTTACTTGCATCTATACTGAGCAGAGTTAATGCGACTCTTTCCCCTACAGCTGCTTCTATAGGACCTAACTCCACATAAGGTTTCACTCGAATATTGACTAGTCTATTTTCAAATCTTATATCAGTTGATCTATAATACAGATTACAACTAAAAGAATCAGATCCTGATGATAAGTCTGTTTGTACATATGATACCAAGTTTTGGTCAATCTGGGATTGTGTAAAACTAAGTACTTCCTTCGATTTGAGCAGGATTTTACCAAACTTTGGTGTTGTACTGATTAGATAAGTCACATTGTCTCTTAACCCATTCGTACTTGTGTTTAAATTAATGTGGGTAATAGGCACTGTAGTTTCTGATTGAAGAAGAAACACTGTTGAATTCTGGGTAATGTTCATATAAATTTGCTCCACAAAAATACTGAATGCCTCATAGTAGGGTCTAAACACACCGTCTGTAACTTTAAAATGAAATGTTCCCGACTTTGTACTTCCATCATGTGTAAACATGACTTTCCTGTCATTAATGTCTTTTTGTGTGAATTTCCTCAAAGGAATAGTCGGAAATTCAACATAGGAAATAATACCATTACTTGGCCCACGAATAATGGTGTATTGCAGATATTCTGGCCCAGTATCTTTATCCACTGTTTTAAGAATGCTGTTATCTATAACTTTACTAAATCCTTGTATAATTCTAATACCTGGGTCGGTGGTAACAAAGTTAAATTCTTCATCATTGACAGGGTGAATAGTTACATTCATCACTAATGTAAAAGTGGTCTCCTTCTCATCATCGACATCACTTTGACCTTCAATCCGAAGATGAAGAGTCAAGTTAAATGTATCAAAAATCGTGTCAGAATCATCATGCTTATAAATCAGACGATGAAAATTAATATCTCTCTGACCGAACCGCTTATGCTTTGCCAACTTTTTGTTCCTATACAATATTTCTCCATGTTTAGGTGAATCTTTGAGACTGTACGTTAAGCTAACATGTTTGCCAAGTCTTTCTAAATTTCTAACGAACTGAGAAACGTCTAAATTATTTTTAGCAATAATCATTTCGCCTCCTTCATCCAGATCAACAGGGTGTGTTTTGATTAACTGATTTTTATTTTCTGAATTAAGATTCCCATAAGATACTCGAATCTCAAACATTTGCTCCAGCAATGGATCAGCGTATAATGTGTTCACGCTAAAAGAGAACGAGTCATTCTGGTTCCAACCGCTGAAAGTGTCGCCATGGTCGTAGAAAATTTCGCTGTTATTGATTTCTTTCTGAGTGAAGGAAGTCACCTCCAAGGATTCACCATCAACCATTGTTACAACAGTTCCATACCGAGGCTTTGATGTAAGAGTGAAAATGATTGGTTTAGACTGGTTGGGATCATTTGTAGCAGCCAATAGATGAGCTGATGTGATTGGCTGGACAGTGTTTGGGTAAGCATCTAGCTGGAGATTGACATTCAACTTCAAAATTAGAGGTTTTGCCTAAAAAGATGAAAATACAGAAATTAAGATACATGCATTGTAGATTAGAAGGATGACCAGAACTGCCTTCTGATCTGGAACTACATTGCTTTCAAAACAGGTGTATGATTTTGAAAAAAAGTTGTGTGTACAGTCGGCTTATATGGTCAAGTATGGTATTAAACAGTCTTTAGATAGAGGATCTTATATGAGTGCACATGTATTATTGAAATTATCAAATGAGTTGAGGAAAAGCTATAAAATGTGTGGCTTGCTGGGCATTTTTGTCATTTTTCACAACAAGTTTAATAAATTCAATAATACAAACCCATAAGCACCTTTAGAAGATTTTATTTATCATTAGGCACTACTTCTTACATATGTATTGTTACTGTAAATGTTCTGTGGCTCTTCCTCATGGTACCGTGGGATGGTCTGCAGTGTGTGATTGTGGTATTTCCTGATCATACTCACTTTTTGTAATAACCACCATACATTGCTAAATATGTAAATCACTAGTGGTTTATCAATTTTCATACATGGCGTTATATCACTCCTAGATGCATTTCATGTGATAAGTATTGTTTATGATATGTATTGTACATGTACAGCTGATGTCTAGTTTTGGTCTAAACACAGAAGCTTGAAGTTCTATCCTCATATCACTTCTAAACCCTAAAACCGAAAATCTCATAATGTCACTACGTAATGAAAGTGTGAGCTTTTGGTTTGGAGGCTATAGAGGTGATTTAAGGATCGGACTTTAAGCTCCTGTGGTCAAAACAGCAATTCTAATGCACTTGATTTTGCAACACGACGTCTGATTAGATAACGTCAATAATTTGCAACAGAATATCCTGCGATATACTGTCTGGAATCGTTTGACGTCATTAATTACATCACATTTCGTTGGATGACATGCCGCTTTATGCGGCTTGCAACGCTCCAATTTGAGACAAGACTACAGAAGTGCATTAGAATGGGGATAACCATATTCAAAATTTTTATTCGGGAAGGTATATCCTTGGATATACATTGAGAAATGATGTTTTACGGCTCTGCTCACGAGTCGCCGTAAAAGTAAATTTTCGACCGTATATCCAATGATATACTTCTACAAATGAAAATTTTGAATACAGTTATCCTCTAAGTCTAAGCAGATGAGCAGGCCCTTTGCTTATTAATCAGACCTGCTTATTTTTTGTTTTGATGCTCAAAAGAATCATCAAATGTTTTTGAGTAGCCACAACATATTTTTGTTGAAAAACTAGTGATAATCAATATTTTATGCTTCATCCTGATCCTGCTAAATTAACTGATATGGCACATTCACTTCTGTATTCCAGCCTGTTCTGTTGCCTGATTTCATTTAATATAGAAGAATCTGAGGCTACCGGGAAAACAGTGCAGATCCTGATCAGATGGCTTCATGAGAAGCCATCTGATCTGGATCTACACTGTTTTCTAATGAGGATACATCTTGTTTTAAGCAAGAGAATGGCCAATAAATTGATGCTCATACGGAGTACATAACTCTGCTAATGGCATTTCATTACGGCTGTAAGAATTGTCTTTCTTTGACCAATTAAACATCAAAATTAGCACAAGGTGCTGATCAGACTGCACACCGATGCAGCCTGTTCAGCACCTTTGATATTCTTTGTCTGGAAATTTCAAGCTTCTAGCTAGTCTCTGTAATTGAGGAGATACCTTTGAACCTTGTCCCAAACCCAACATCCGTTTGTCTCGCCTCTAGGGCCTTATGGTACTGCATTGGCGTAGCTCCCATTACGCATGTGCATAATATAAGTAGTAACACTCAAGGGAGCTCACCTTATGTTGTAAAGGTGATTTTCCATACCTAAAGGGACCGCTAGTAAATGGAAGAATTCGCTCGATCTCTCTGGGAGCAAATTCTTTCCTTTAAGAGAAGTTCCCATTTTGAAAAGGGATGTAATTGTAGAGAATCATTGCTTGATACAGTAGTCTTCCTTTGATGTGTGTAACTTTTTCAGTGTTCTGGCTACGCCATTGTAATGTATCAAACTGAAAGGAAGATTCTATCAACCATTCACTACACTGTAATACTGTATGCACCCTAATAAGCTGTATGGGGGTGTCTAAAGTATTGCAGTGTAGTGAATGGTCGGAAAGCCAGCACATCAGATTTTGGTACTTTAATGCGCAGACTGCTCCCATACATGAAGTAAGGATGTAAATGAAGACTCAGACCTCTGACCCTATAAGATACATCAGTATGGTTGTTTAAAGGTCCCTATTACACATACGAGATCAGTAACAAAATCTCTGCTGGCTTATTTCATTTTAAAGTATCCGCTACATATGATTTTGTGGAGTGATAAAAAATAATTACATTTTTCCACTGAAATTTCTAGCTTTTAATATAAATGGGACATCAGCCAGATTAGATGCTACAGAATTCCATCTTCAACATACTAAATAACTGTTAAATATCAATCAGCAACCCCTTATAATGAATAATAGACCATTCCAACAGTACAACAAAGAATGGAATGTTTTATTTGGCAATTAAGGGGTAACCTAGAGCTACGGGTATGTCGTATTACAAACCTGAATCTTAAAGCTTCTGAGGTCATCACTGTTAACGCCATCTGTTACTTGAAAAGAAAACTCCCCTTTATTGGGTCCTAGAAAAAGTAAAATAGAATAAAAAAAAAACATTCCGTATAAATCTATATCTGACTAAATCATAGAGTATATTTCTTTTACTTTTCCAGCTGAATATATATGTGTCAGGCCTCTAGATAAGAATTTGTAATCAAAAACTAGTTTTCTTGCTTCTGAACCACAACATATGTTATGGGTACTCAAAAGAGTGAACACCCAACATAAATGTTATAACTGATAGATATAGAGGATCTTAAATGAGTGCTTTATGTTTTATTGAATTTATTAAACATGTTGGGGAAGAGATAAAATGTGAGGCTTGCTGGGCATTTTATCTCTTTTTCACAACAAGTTTAATAAATTCAATAATACAAGAGCACGAATGTTAGATTCTATTTATCACATATTTGTTGTGAAAACGTCAAGATTTTGCCACTTTTATGCAATGTTAAAATGGATGTAATTACGTAACGTTACTAAATCTGTAAACCACTAGTGGTTTATCAATTTTATTGCATGACGTTGTGTCACTCCCAGAAGCGACGTCATTTGATAAAAGAAAATATTTACAATTTAACACTGACTGGCCCTATTTCGCTATAAGCATTTCTAATTCTATTGCCCGATTCCATCCGCATACAATGAATGCACAGGCTGAATGGAATACAATGACGATCCTGATCAGATGGTTAAAAAAGTTAATTGTTTTAAGAAGACAGTAACTGTTGTTATGAGATCATTCTAATGAGCACCATAAAAATCCTTTCAAAAGGATATTTTTTATCACCATATTTCGGTCTCCAAAAAACCCAATACTGGTAGCTATATTGCCTTAGGATATGAATAATAAACAAGCAATGTATTCTCTGACCAGACTGCACATGTGTTTCCAAAACCATGCACCAGGTTTTCACCAGAAGCAGCTGAAATTATTCAATCATTTATTGGTAATATAGGCCAGAAAATGAATCATTCGCTGTAATTCAATTTAATACCCATGGGCAAATCAGTCCAAGTAAAAGTTGATGATTTTACTTTCAGAAATCCAATCATATAAATTACTTTGTGCAAATGAGGTGTAACACTATTACATAAGATTCATTTTGCAGCAATCAGCACCTAGAGGCTGAAAGTTGATGCTGACTGCTTTTATTTTTAAAGTACATGTAGCATAATATGGGCCTCGACGCGAGAAAACCTGTATTCGGGGGTTTGTGAACAACACAGGCACAGACCAGCCTGCGCATACGCGCAGTCTGATCAGCGCCTTTGTTATTCGCTTTTAGGAAAGTACCATATGTAGACTTGCATAGTGTTTCATTCTAGTATTGCAATCATCTTGATGGGGAAGAGAGAGCTGGTTGCTTTACTTAATTTGTCTTCCTGGTGTCTCGTGATGGTTGAGCGGCTCTTCCTGGCGGTGCCAGGGGGTTGTCTGCAGTTTGTGATTGTGGTATTTCCTGATCATACTCACTTACTATTTTTGCTATAGATGAAATTACAATTTTCTAGCTAGTCTCTGTAGCTGTGGAGACTGGTTTGAAACTCGCTTTGCCGGAAACCCCGAAGACAGGTTTTGTCCCGTCGAGGCCCATATTTGCCTGAATATATATGGGCTATCACATGCGGTTTGATCATTATCAAATCGGCAAGCAGCCAAGGCTCAGACAAGCGACTCTGTTGTTGCTTCTTCATGTGTTGTCCTGGTATTGTGCTACAGTACATAGGTTTAGATAAACAAATTTTTTGAGCGTAAAAGTGTAAATATTTTCTTACCCCTCAGCTTAAACATATGTTTAGGGTGCTCAAAAGAACCGTCTCATCGAGACGGTTATTTTGAGTACCCACAACATATGTTTTGGTTGAGAAATAAGAAATTTAATTTTTTGGTACCCACTCTTAACTAAAGTCCTGCAGTACTTTGTGTCATTTATAGTATAGCTATTGTCTTGATAGCAGAGTGAGCTGATGTTATACTTTATTTGCATTCAGCTGCTTGGGTCAAGTTCGAGACTCACTGGCACTGTGTTGTGTCTTTGAGCAAGACATTTTATATCCTGTTTTATAATACTGGTTCACATTGTTAGTTCTTTGCTTATTGTTGCTTCCATTAGTTCTGTTTTTGTTTTTGCATGTTTGGCCCTTTTTTGTGCAGTAATGAGTGTCCTTTCTGGTTAAATTGCAATCATATTGCTGTGGAAGAGAGATAATGTTGATTTACTTTGTCTTTTTGATGTCATGTGGCTGTTAGTATTCTATGGCTCTTCCTCACGGTGCAGTGGGTTGGTCTGCAGTGTGTAACTGTGGCATTTCCTGGTCATACTCACTTACGTTTTGAACTTTTATCATTAAAGGAGAGAAACAACATGGTTTTACACCATCTGTTCAACCAGTCACTAGCCTCCTCAAATAATAAATCTTATTTCTCCATTAAAACATATGTCTAGATACGAGTGTGTATTTTTCTTATTTCTCCATTAAAACATGTTTTGGGTGCTCAAAAGAACCATCTCATTGAGACAGACTTTGGAGTACCCACAACATATGTTACAACTAATGGATAAGAAAATATTAACATTTTTATGCTCATATTAGCCGCGACGTGAGATTTCCAACAATGTGGTATGTGCGACCATCAAAGCCTCAGATCAGCCTGCGCATACGCACAGTCTGATCAGAGCCTTTGCTAGCCCCTTGAATATTCTGTGACTCTTAGGCTACTGTCCGAACCACATTTGGAGTTTCTAAGCTTAACAGGAGGCTGCACAGGCTCGTCTGAGTCTATTCATGTCGAAATGTCACATTGTTGGAAATCACATGTCGCGGCTTATATGTTTTCTTTATCTAGACCTATGTAATTACCCTGTATTTACCTGAATGAACAAATACTATCTGTCCATCATTTATCCATGACTGGCGAAAACTGGTTATTTCCTTGAATGTATTCTTCAGAAGGGAAATATGACCATTTGTTGGTGATGTTACTCTGTAGACAATCTCTTCAGGTGGACTGTCAGGGTCGTACACATTCAGAATGTTATTAGTAATCTGTGTCATTGAACCTTTCCAAACTTCTAAACCCTTGTTTGTTACAACTCTAGGTGCCTCATCATTAATCCCCTCAATCTCAATATGGATCACTTTAATTTCACTCTCTTTTGATCCATTCTCAATCTCCGCTTTAATGGTGAAACTGTCTTCAGGATCCTCTCCATTATCATGCGCATAATATACTCTCCCCTCAGTTAGATCTTCAGATGTGAAGGTAGAAAGAGCTTCAGATCTTTTACTTGTAGATTCTAAAATACCATGTGATGGTTGATCAATAATGCTAAAAATGATTAAATTATGTTCATCGGTTTTTCCACTCACATTTATTTGATCAGTTGTCAACATTTTTCTTTCACCTTCTGTTACAGTGAAATTAGCTACTTCAATTGGTAAATTAGATGGAACAACATCAATAAGAAACTCTAGACCTCTCAATGTTTCAAAACCATTGGTGACTTCAAATATAAACTGGTCATCAGTTGCACTACTATTCTCAAGCTGGTAACCAACCCTGCACTCATTGATGTCCAGCTGTGTGAAAGTTGAATCATCTAAAGTTAACAAAGCATTATTTCTGTACAATGAGCCTTGCTTTGGAAGAACTAGAATTAAGAACTCAATATTTTCTGCAGAACTATCTGGATGGGTTATCAAGAGATCTGACTGACCAATTATACTTTGTTCATTACCAAACACATCTAACACTCTATTGTTTACAACTTGTGGTGGTCGTTGAGCCCTTTCCGAAACAATTTGTACCGAGAAGCTACCTTGAGTCTGTGATTCACCTGCAATTATGGCAAACTTAAAATTGTCTTCAATCTCAACAGTTCCTTCATGCTTATATGAAAGTGAATTATCTTTAACGTCTTTGACTGTGAACTCAATCACTTCATGTTCCATGATTTTCAAATGACCATGCCTAGGTTCTTCTATCAAAACAAATCTAATGTCGTCATCTTCAATATCTACATTTGTTTCAACACTGAGGTTTTGAGCAGTTATTATCACATTATTATTTCTTTTCACGATGGCACCAGTGTTTTTAACAATTTCAATAAAAGGATCTCCTGCCTCAATTTCAAATAAAGTAGTTGTATAAAACTGACCATCAGTTACATAAATGGCTGCCCTACCATGTTCTTCTCCATGATGTTTAAACATAACATTTTTATTAATAATGTCCCGCTGTTTGAATTCATATAATTTTGTCTTATTAACTGAATGAATGATATCCCCATTGCCTATCCCCCGTCTCGTATACTCAAGCTCATTTGCATCATAATCAATGTCTGGATCAGTGAATGCTAGATCATCTATTGTTATCAATTTTTCTTTCTCACGAACTACTTTGAACACTTTATCAACAGCTCGAACTGGAGGATTGTCATTTCTCATAAGCATGTGGATTTCAAATGTTCCTGTGAATTCAGGAATTTCTGACTGAGACGGAAGCAGCCTGTCTTTCAAAGGAACTGCCATAAAGGTGAATGAATCTTTGTCCGTTTCAGAATCATCATGTTTGTAAACCAATCTGAGATCTTTGATATCTTTATTGGTGAACTTACTTATTCTTGATTCTATGACAGTTGAAGATCTCGAGTCAACCAGCTGAAGCTCTCCATGTTGAGGAGGGGAAATTACTGTATACTCAAAATCATTAAATGCATCTGTTTGAATAAATAAATTTCGCCTATCAATAGCTTTTTGTCCTCCTTCTATAACATTATCAAGTCCTTTATTTGTGAATCTGACATCGCTTTTCATAGGCACAAATTCAATCCAGAATCGCAAAATTTTTGCAGATGTACTTGCCGAGTGAATTCTGATGTCAGCAAAATCCTGAACTTTATCGAAGGAACTTGTTCTTAATTTGTAATAAATTTGTTTATTATCAATCTCAGCTTGAGTGAAGACAGAGTCCTTTGGCAATAACTTTGACTTATTCAAATCTGTGTGTGGATTCTGTTGTCTATCAATTTGGTAAAAATCTCCTAAACTTGGCGGACGCATTATTGTATACTTAATGCTATCCAATCTTATATGAGGATTATTTGTCTTTGCTTTCAAGTTTTCTTCAGAAACAACACCAAATGGCTGATGAAGCAGCACTAACTTATGATTCCTTTCCAAAGTCAGGTACAACTGTTCAAACTGAATTCTGAAAGAGTATGGTGGAGTGGTGTAACTTTTTGCTTTTACCATAAAACTAAACTGATCTGATGATGGTGATACAGATGGATCAAGCTGTCTGTATCTGATGTGTCCTTGATCAACATGTCTCTGTGCAAAACTTATAACCGGTCTCCATTCACTATCTGTATACTGCTGTCTCTCTAACACACCAAATCTAGGCCTGCGGAAGACTTCATATCTGATTTCCAGCTCTTGCGTTGGAACATTACTTATAGTGGAAAGATTACTGTTTGAAATTATTGCTGAAGAGCCTACAGGTAAAATCAAGCCTGAATTTTTAATGACAGTCAAATAAAGCTGAACTGTTTGGATTGTTATATCTGCCAAATCGCTGGAGGAAAATCCATCAGTAAGCTTAAGATGTATATAAGAGTTCCCAGAGCCAAGATGAAGAAACCATACTTGTCTATCATTCACTTCTTGCTGTGTAAATTCTAAAACTGGTGTGCCAATCTGTCCAACCTTTTCAAAGTAGCCTTGTGATGGTGGTTGAGTAATGATATATTTTAATTCACTTGGTCTAGAATCAGGATCATCAGCATTCAGAAACTCACTTGTTATGCGAATCTTGGTATTCTCAATAATTTTCAATATTCCTTGATTCTCTAACACAATTTTTGGTGGATCATTGACTGGTGTGATGGATATTGGCAAGACAAATGAATATCTTTTACGAATATTTGAAGGGATATCTTCTTCTGAACCAAACATTTCTAGTTCTATTTCCACCTCATCATACCTTTCTTCAGTTCCATCACTTATATAAGACACTTTCTCTCCAACCACATCAAGGTATGTAAAAATATCATTGGATCTTCGTCTCCCCAAATCAACTTCAATCAAACCATTTTTGGGAAAAGTCACAATTCTTAAAAGAATTCCAGACTCTCTTATTCCATATTTTTGGTAGTCATATACAATTTCAATGTTACTAGTGGTTAGTATAGCACGTCTACCTTCTTCAACTGAGAGAGGATTAACAGATAGCATCTGCTCATCTAAACTGTTCGAGTCTGAACTTGGTAATAATCCATTTGAGTTTGTTCTGTTTTCTATTTCAATCTCAATATTTTTACTGTTTCTACAATGGTCTGATAAGCAGGGTTTGTTCACACAATTAGAACCTATTAAACGGCTGACGTGTATATCATGTATACTATAGGCTCTTGAGTTTATTATGATATCTTTCACACAGCCTAATACTGATCCTTTCATATTGTTGTCACCTTTCAATGATTCAATACCCTCTTTTAATGCCACTGCTCTAGCCTTTTGATTAACTCCACCTAAAAAAAGTAATCCACCAAATGGTATGCTCGTTTTATTTTCAAATTCTGTCTCAGAGCTTTGTCCATCAACAGTTAGCTCTGTAAATGTATCTGAAAGACTAATATCTAGTTGGTGCCATTTTAAGTCAGATATATTTATTTCTGATATAACATGAACTATTTCATTAAATTTGCAAACTGTTAGAACCAATACGCCTTTAATGATTTCAAGTGCTATATAATGACTGCCAGTGGAATGTCGAAGAGAACTGAAGAGTAACAATGCATTTTGTGAGTGTGTTTGGATAACAAATGATACAGTTCTTTCTTTGGTTGGATGAAGATGTGAAAATGAAATGAAAGAAGTTCCTGATAGAAATGAAATATCGCTGTCTCTTCCTGCATTGAATATTTCATCAAGGTCCCAAGAAATTTCAACAACTTTTGCTGGATCAGTAATTTCCTTTGCCTTCTCCAATAAATCATATTTCCCTAATTTTGCATAGCTGATACAACCTCTGAAGAACTTAACTTTATCAAGATAATCTGTTTTCAAATGATCATTGTGCCCACCTAAGTAAATACCACCATTTATATTTAATGTTGAATAATCACCATTTCTTTCACTGCTAACTGTTTCGTTATCAACAGATAAAAATATTTCTTTGTTTCTAGTGAAAACTTTCACATCATGCCACTGGAGGTCATCAAGCCTTCCGATGCCGAAGTCAACAACAGTATCGACTGATCCGTAGTTCATGGTCACTTTCAAAGTCCCAGAATGCAACTGCAGCAGGAAGTAGTCTGTTTCTCCAGCAACAAGGGCAATTATTCCATATGGTCTGGTGGTTTTAAATCGCAGCTCAAGATCTGTTTGGTCGAATGCATCTCGGATTGGAATGTAGATGTAACTTTCTCCATAGAATGAAACTGAAAAAGAAATCAGATTTGAGCCATGATATGGGCCTCGTCGTGAGAAAACCTGTCTTCGGGGTTTCTGCCAATGTGAGTTTCAAACCGATCTCATCAGCTACAGAGGCTAGCTAGAAAATTGAAATTGAACTCCTTTGTATACTGGAAAACCTTAATGGGTAACTTTAGTAAAATGCCAAGACGCAGATAAAATGCTGTAGTATGGAGCATTTCACCAGGGTCTGCACTGTTTGCCAAGATAAAAACTTCATCAATAGTGTCAAATAAACAGACTCAAATAAAACAAGGTCTGCGGTTTTCAAATTTTGTAGGTTCTCTATTTCTGAATAATCAGTTTTCCAGATTATTTAGGTGGCAACAGTTTGACTAGAGGAGTTGGAAGAACCCCCCATCCCCCTCTTATATCAATAACTGTTGCAGACTATGATGAAATGCTGCCTTCCACAGTGTTTATATAGGTCTGTGTAAAATGAATGAACTGTCGAAATGTATCACAGGCCCCCCAGATAAGAGTGCGTAACAGAAACTTATTTTTCTTATTTCTCAACCAAAACATATGTTGTGGGTACTCAAAAGAACCGTCTCAGTGAGACGGTTCTTTTGAGCACCCAAAACACATGTTTAAACTGATGGGTAAAAAAGTAATAGCAATTTTACGCTTAAGTTTTTTGCTTAACTGGCCCTACGGTATCACTTGTGATCAAATTTGAGGGGATGGCAACATTGAAAGCAAGTGAATCTGAAATGCAAGTCCTTATTAAACCATGCAATATGCCACAAACCTGATGAAAATTGAATAAAAATTAAGAAAGTTATAAATGTTTGTATAGTAGAGAATTGAAAGCTATGGAAGGCAGCCATTTTTAGGCTGTGTGACATCACACAGCCATAATTAACTATGCATAAACAGAATGACTAGTTCCCTGCTGCTCATTTTAACTGAGTTTGCATTTTTATTGATTCTTCTGTTGAACATAGTTAATTTTGAACAAAATCTTCTGTACAGCTCACTTTACTGGAAGTTAATTAAATATTCAAAATGGCAGCCTCCATTGGCTTAATCCCCTGCGAAAAATTGTTCCATATAATCCCAAATAATTGGTATGTTCTAGAATGTTCTAGAAAGTCTCAGTCCAGTTCCAATTCTGCTTGAATAGAATTTTCTGGGATTTTGTGGTACTTCATTTTATATGGTATTTAATGGAATTCCATTAAATCCCAAAAGTTGGAACAATTGGTATTTTCTGTCACTATCTGGAACTGGAAAATCCCAAAAAGTCTCAAATAATTCTACTTAAAGTATAAGTGGGATTTTATGTTACTTTCTGGGATAAATATTCCATTTAATCCCAGAAAGTCCCAGTTGGTACTTTAAATGTGATTTATTAAGATTTTCTGGGACTTCGTCAATTCAACACATCCATATAATTTCTTCCAAGACCGATTATTGGGATTAAATGGAATCTTTTGGTACTACTAGTAAATACCTTAGTTCCATTTAATACCAAATAATCCCAACCTAGATTTGCATAGGACCATTATATTCTGAACTCAGTCTGACCTTGAAATATGATATAACTGTGTTAACCTGGTTCTCTCATTTTAATGACTCAAGCTGAAATTCTTTAATCCTGCAGGAAACCAGAAAAAGATTCAAATAAACCTCATGGTTTGCAAGGCTCTAACTATTTGATAAATTTTGTGTTAATTTTGGATATTTACTGCATAAACTGCACAAAATAAATCCTACAACAGACAATGTGAGTAAATAGAACATATTTCTATGCTTATAGATTATACTTGCATGAGACTTTTCATCATATAATTTAGTTTCTCAGAAACAAAGCCATTTGTAGTTGTTCCTTTCTTTAAATGCTGATGAAAGACACTTATTACTGAATTGTGTTCATTATGGTTATACAATTTTACCATTATCATTATCATTTACAGAAGCATATGTGGCAGTACAACGCTTAGTTAGTATGGTACTCGATTTTTTTATCACCATGCTCTTTTTAAAAGGTGTTGGGAGATAGTGTGATTGCCTTCGTCTGTATATCAGGTTTTTGTTTGTTATGCTATCTTCAAAACAACTGGACAGATTATCAAACCAAATTTGTTGAGCAACTGGTATATGCAACAGCAAAATTTCAATACTCCAATGATATGGGATGTAGGTCAAAATTGTCCTTCGGTCTGCCCATTTGCTTGCAATACTATCACCTTGCAGCAAACAGTTTGTTTGTTTGTTTTGTTGCTTTACGTCCAAAGTCAACAGCTATGGTCATGGTGGGACGGTCAGTTCACCTAACCACACATTTTCCTGGGCAAGCTTTAACAAGTAGTTAACCAGTACTTCGTGCACATATACTTTCCCTTGAAACTGACACCAACCCTTCTTGAATGATTCAGCGGAAGGGAGGAGAATGACCGTAAAAATTATTTCATGATCAATCTCCAGGAAAGTTAGGGACCGGGTTGGGATCGAACCTGCGACCCCTGGATCTGCATTCAGACTCGCATCTGTTGCCAGACACATTACCAACTGCGCAAACGGTCATACTGAATCAGACGAAATTTGTTTGGTGACTTACTTACACAGGTGGGTGAGCAGGAGCATTACCGTTTTTTGTATACCCCTTGCATGGGCCCCAGTGAGTGTGCATTTTCTGTCTTTGCTGTCTCTTTCTGAATTGCTGGGTAGAACTCAACCAAATTTGTGAGCAACTTAAACAAATTATGTATACAAGAGCTTTTTTGGGGTACTCCACTCAGAGGCGCCCTGTAAAGGGGTCAAAAGTGTCTGCCCATTCTTCTTTTATGCTAATCCAAACATGCTGGGCTGAATTCAACCTAATTTGTTGAAAGGTCAACTTTCTCACAAGTGGTGAGTGCTAAAGAACATTTATTTTTTATCCTTCCAACCAATTAACCTTGCAAGTTACTAGTTAAAAGTGTCTGTTTATCTGTCCATTTACTAATTATGCTATCCCCTTACCTGCTTCATTTTGGATATGGTGAACCCACAGGGAATTAATACAGGAAAGTTATATAAATGGACCTGTGATCAACCAATTATTACCGCTTAATCAGAAATTGGGCACACCGAAGGTGCTAGCATCAGTACTAAGTACTATCAATTTTTAGCATTGGTGGTACTTTCAGATTTTGGTTTCTGTACTATTTGGTATTATCTGGTACTTTCAGTTTTTTGCATTGGTACTAATTGGTATATTGTGGTACTTACAAATTTTGGTATTGGTACTATTTGATATTATATGGTACTTTCAGATTTTGGTATGGACACTATTTGGTATTTTATGGTACTTTCAGATTTCAGTAATGGTACTATTTGGTATTTTATGGTACTTTCAGATTTCAGTATTGGTACTACTTGGTATTCTATGGTACTTTCAGATTTTTGTATTGGTATATTTGGTATTTTGTGGTACTTTCAGATTTTTGTATTGGTACTATTTGGTATTTTGTGGTACTTTCTGATTTTGGCATTGGTACTATTTGGTATTTTGTGGTACTCACATATTTTGGCAGTTTTTGGTATTTTATGTTACTTCCAGATTTTTAGTAGGCAATGGTACTATATGGTATTTTATGGTACTTTCAGGTTTTGGTACTGGTACTTTTTGGTACTTTATGGTTCTTTTCCGTGAAAACTATACATTAGCTAGAAAAGAAACGGAATTATCTGTTACTATTTAGAACTTCTAAATTGCTGAATTGGGATTTTGTGGAAATATTTGGGACTCTTGTCAATACAGAATTGAGATTTTCTGGGATTAAATGGTATTTTAATAAATGAACAGGTTGGGATTATTTAGGATTTAGTGGAACCTGGTCAAATGGGACTTTCTGGGATTAAATGGTATTTCAGTACCAGAAAATACCATAAAATCCCATATGCCATTTAACATTCCATTTAATACCAAATAATCCCAATGTTGGGATTTATTGGGATTAAGTGGTTATCCCAGAAAGTACCATTAAAGTGAGTTCCAGAAAGTTCTAGAACAGTACCAATAAATCCCACTTCATTTTCGCAAGGGAACAGAAGTCAGAATTTTGATTTTTCAATTGCATAAACTTTCTTATTTTATGTCCGATTTTGATCCAGTTTGTGGCAGGTTGCATGGTTTAATGAGGGCCTAATGGTTGGTGCCTGATGCTTATCTGTAGCTGGACCCACCATGGCTCAACTTGAGGTTTTCTTTAGCTCTGACTATCTGTGAGTCATGAGCCATTTTCTTTGTTTAATCATGGTGTGTTAATTTGATTAGAGTGTTTCTCCTTGATGATGCATTGCATTTGTTAGAAGGACTCCATGCGAGCTGAACATTTCTTGTACTTCAACAACAGCAGAATCTAGGGCAAAGATTTGGTACCAGTAAAATGCCTTTAAGCCCCACGGTAGCTTAGGCTGCTGTCCGTTCTAAGGCGGTGGTTCTTTTGCTGTTGACTTTTTGTTTATTGTTACTCCCATTGTGGGAGTCTGTAACTGTTCTATGTTTTGTTGTACGTTACTTTATGTCCATTCTAGTATTGCAATCATCTTGATGGGGAAGACAGAGCTGGTTGCTTTGCTTAATTTGTCTTCCTGATGTCTCGTGATGGTTGAGTGGATCCTCCTCGCTGTGCCATGGGGTTGTTTGCTGTTTGTGATTGTGTTATATTTTGATCATATTCACTTACTATTTTTGCATTTCAGATTCAGTTGCTTTAAATGTTGCCGTTCCCCTTAAGTCCTTTTTATAAGCAAAAATGGGCCTGTTCCTTTTCTAAATGAAACATATACATGCAGCTTTCTGTGTTATGTTGATCATAAAATGATTAATTAAAGTGATCTACAGCAAAAAATAAAATTTATGGTAAATTAATCATTGTATTGATGACAATAACATCATCACAACATATAAAACCCATTATCAAAAGTCTGAACAGATTCACAAGAATGCTCAGAGATATAAAAATTATTGCAATAATGTGAAAAAATTTCCTTTTGACAATGTATCTTGCGCAAATAAAATCTGGTCCAATGGTTCTAAGAAGAGTTGTTAACTTTTTGTTTGTTTGGTTTGCGGTTTAATGTCCCAGTCAACAGCTATGGTCATATTGAGATGGTCAGTCAACCTAACTACACTTTTAATCCTGGGCAAGCTTAGACTAAGGGGTAAGCAGTACTCAGTGCACATTCTTTCGCTTGTAACTAACAACAGTCCCTCTTGAATCAGTGGAAGAAGAGAGACCATAGAAAATATTTCATGATCAATCTCCATGAAAGTATGGGATTGGGTTGGGATCAAACTCACGATCTCTGGATCAGCAATTTGACTTGCTACCGATTGCTCAATGGGACCCAGCTGTAAAAATCATATAAACTATTAGAGGACTCCATACAGCATCAGAATTTGCACTGTTAGCTAGGATAAAAACAATCTACAAGAATAGAAAGACATGCACAGTCTACATTAAGGGGTGTGGAAATAGCAAAATTTGATTCCAATGACTTAGCTTTACCCTTATTGTGCTGAAACTTTAAAAAAACTTTTTGAGCCAGATAAATACTGCATTGAAAACAGTGTATATCCTCAGCTGGATCAGCTGGTTTCTGCAGAAGCCAGCTGATCAGCCTTAATTCCTTAAGCTCTTTCTTTACTAGTGTCATCTACTGATACCATTTGCAAACAGTTTGGACCCAGATCAGGCCTGACAAAATGTGGGACCTGAACTAGATCCCAACTTTTAGGAAACAACTATTTGATCAGCCAAGAGAAATAGCATACAACTGGTTCGATGTCCTTTCACATGTTTGAGCAAGGAGACCAAAAATAAACAAAACACAATTAAATTTGTAGATGAATCTCTTCTTGTCACTTCATCTGTCATTTAATAAGCTAATAAGTACTTAGACTGAATATATCTTTAAAAATCCACATCTTTCACAGTCTGAATGACTTGGGTAAGGATCTTAAGTTACACTTTAAGTACCCTCAAGTACACCCAATAAGGTATTGACCTTTAGAACACATTGACTACTTCCCCATACAAACATGCTATTTTTAACCCTTCCCTTGCTAGCTAATGCTAATAAACTGTGCAAAAATGAAGAGTCTAATCGGCTGGCTTCAGCTGGTTTGGATCTACACTCTTTTCAGAAGATAGTATCAACTTTGGACAGTTCGCTTAGACCAAATGAAAAAATAAGTGTGTTAAGGGTAACCGGAGCCGACCTAAATTTACAGGTGAAACCTAGAATTTTTTTCAGGTTTTCTTGAAAAAAAAAAAAATTATGCGTTTTGAAAGGCCTTTCAAAATGCATAAAATCATATTTTTTCCAGAAAAAAATGTGTGCCTACCCTCCCTAAAATTTTCAGACACGTTACCCGAAACACACTTATTTTTTTTTATTTGGCCTTATTAGGATGAATGCATCATCATGTTAAATGCTATCCGACAGGGTCCAAGTCACAAGATAAGGATGTAACTTTATCCTTTTTCAATCATATATGACTCAAAATTTAAACAGTTTGAAAATAAATTAATTTAAATTTTGGTATATATTTCAAGTACTCTTAACCTGATCAAGGACTCAGTAATAGATTAGAGCCTTTATGTACAATACAATAAGACAGTTGTCCAACATACAAAGAGCAAATTTCCAATTCATCCAATCTGACCAGTGGTGCTTCATGGGCTATAAAAAATGGACGGTTTATCTTAATCAGTTAGCATAAGCGCAGAGTCTGGTTTTATTTTAATGAACCCAGTGTTTTTCAGTAGTACTAAAAATTCATTACATAATGAAATTCCACCACCCATGGAATGACTGGAAATCAGAGTTTAATAAAGCATTTGTAAACAACCCATAAAAAGGGAGGGCAGTGGCTCTGTGGTAGAGTGCTTGACTCGAGACCGAGGGTTTGAGTCTCACTGACGTCACTGTGTTGTGTCCTTGAGCATTTAGACACATTTATCCTTGCTTAGTACTGGTTCAATCCAGGAAGACCTGTCCCAACATAACTGAAAGATTGTTGATGGGACGAAAAGAATCAAATCAAACAAAACAACCCAAAAAGTGTTCATAAGTGAGTGCTTACAGGAGAATGACATTGTGAGCTTATTAGGTCACATATGGTAGGTTAGGCACAGAATGGTCTCATGGCCATATTTAGTCTCTTCAGGATGACCAAAGCTATACGATTTCCGGACCATAGAATATGTTCCCGATGATTTACGGACCATAGAAAATGTTCCGGATGACCAAAGCTATACAATTTCCGGACCATAGAAAATATTCTACAGTAAAACCTGTGTAAAACAGCTGCTCTCAAAAAGATCGAAAATTTGTTTTCAAGACCAATTATCGATTAATGCAGGTCAAAAGTATTGCAGAATACTCCAAGGGGAGCATTCTACAACTTTTGACCTTCATTAAGCTGCCATTTGTCATTAAGATCTTTGTTTTGTCTATTTTTGAGTGGCCGTTTTACACAGGTTTTTCTGTATATATAATATAGGCCTATGCTTATCAGAATCATTGCAAAAAGGAGTAAATACTGTCCAATAATTTTATCACCATAATCATAATTAATGCAAAGAATGAAAACTAATTTCAGTCCAAACTGGGAGCCGAACCTGGTATGCAGATGACAAATATGAAAATCAATGGCGTAGCCAGAACGCCGAAAAAGTTACGCACATCAAAGGGAGACTACTGGATCAAGCAGCGATTCTCTTCAATTGCGTCCCTATTCAGAATGGGAACTTCTTAAAGGAAAGAGTTTGCTCCCAGGGGGAGCAAATTCTTTCCTTTAAGAGCAGTTCCTTATACTATGGAAAATCACTTGTACCACATCAGGTGACCTCCCTTGAATGTTACTATTTTTATCATGCATAACTCCGTAATGGGTCCGCTACGCCAATGACAATCCTTCATTTTTGATTTTCTCCTTTCACTTATCATAGGTCCAGGTAAGCAAATATTTTGAGCATAAATCACACTAGAGAACCACTGAACTCGAACAGCGTAGTAATTAAGGATTGGTTGCAGTCAACGATGGCATAAAATAATATACCATTTTACTGTACCTGGCTGTTAAAAAAAGGTAATATTCTTGTCAATATTTTACCTCTGAAAATATTCTTTGGTGATTATTGCCACTTATTTATCCACCTTTGTATCTGCTTAACAAGATAAATGTGACTTAAGCGGTAGTTGATACAGCCCCGGAGTTATGCGGAAAAAGGTGATTGTTCTCCTGTAAATGGTTGAAGGCATTCTGGAATTTATGCTTACTTTAGATAAAATACTTTCAGGTGTAAAAGTTTGAAATCTGGGCAGAGCATTAATAAATTTTTAAAGTATCCAAGCTTTTCATTTTGTAAGCATAGTGTTCTGACCCACTGATTGAGTCATCGACTGCATGCAAATTGATTAAATTTAGACCCTTGACTACTGGTACAATGCCCTTGACTACTTAAATTTGATTACAGCTACAAAATGACAACTTCGCAATTGTGGCACTGAATTGTGTCCTTGAGCAAGACAGATTAATTCCTGCTTAGTACTGGTTCAACCAAGGAAGACCTGTCTGACATGACTGAAAAAATGTTGACTGGGATGTAAAGAATCAAATCAAACAAAACAGCAACTTTACAAAAAATAAACAGAAATATGGAATACGTTCTATTTATTCTTCATTATGTGATCCATTAAATCATAACTATATAATGAGCACTCATTAGTCTGTGAAAACATTTTGGACACATATTATCCCACTGGCTAGCCAGAAATTGGCTGGTACTTAGCTTTATGTTTAGTTTCAGAATTTTAAGGCTTTAAATTGAGCCAGAATGGACTACCATACCTAAGTGATAATTCCAAATGAAAAAATCATTGTGAAAATTAATAGTTGTAAAGGACTTGCTGAAAGAATGAATCACAGAAAACCAAAATAGTAAATTTTGTGCCCTTGTCGACTGCAACCAACCGGCGATGACTGCACTGTTCGAGTACAGTGGTTCTCTAGTGTGATAAATTGCATTTTATTATCAATCAGTCTAAACATATGTTTTGGGTTCTCTTTGACTTAAAACAAGCCTACTAGCTAGAATATTGAAATTTGGCATACAGCAAGTTAAGCTATTGTGATGTATTTCTGTACCTGAAGGTTGTTTTAATCATAGCAGACAGTGTAGACACTGATGAAATGCAGCATAATGCTGCATTTCATCGGGTCTTCACTGTTTGCCAAAGTACCCGTTTATGGGTTTCCAATATAAGAAGGCTTAACGACATCTCGTTTTTGCGTACTTGACATGCATCATTTCGTTAGTTCAGAAAAGGTGGGTTAAGAAAAGGGTAGCATTTGTTTCATAGATATTTCCAATTCTAAACCTCTTTTGAACAGTTCTCAGCTCATTTGTACAATTAAAGACTGAAAAATTATTGACTGGGATGTAACTAAACAAAACGAACAAACCCTTTTTTCAAAACCTCATATCACAAAACATTTAAATGCATTTTTCAGTTAAAAAATCTAGGCCTATATATAGTTCAAAGGGTACTTTTCTCATTTTGTGGCTCTAGTTTTATGCAGCAATGAAAAAATATTGTGCGGAAAAAAATCAGTTATCAGTTTAACAATCTACAGATATTACATGTAAGAAATAAAGTAACCCTGAACCTAGGATCAAAGCCCCCCAGATCTTATAGGAAGCCAGGATGACAGGGATCAAAGAATATTTTAAGGCCACTGAAACCTACTACATGTTTGTAACTTAAGAAAAGATGATCCTATAATCTTCACCTTTCCATTCATACTGTTCCAAGTTCAGATCATTTACCCTTTGAAAACAATGGATAATAATTATGTCCTAAAATTATGAAGTAGTACTTTTAAGACATGTGTTGGGTATTTGGCATTGAGATATTATCTCAATGCCCAATACCCTACACATGTCTTACAGATTTGCCTCAGTAAGTCTACAATACCCTACAGATTTGCCTCACTGAGAGTACAATGGCCTACAGAGTGACCAATGACTCAAACAGGTTGGCCCCAATAATTACCCATTGACCTACAGATTTGCCTCTCTGATTGGCCAATGCCCTCCAGATTTGTTTGAGTGCTTAATACCATGCAGTGTGCTCAATGCAAAAACGTATTTGTCCCACTGAGTGCGCATTATGTACTACAGATTTGCCTCACTGAGAGCCTGCAATGCTTTATTGATTTCCCCACTGTGTACCCAATGCCCTATATTTTTTCCTCATAGTACCTCACTTCCCAATGCCCCACAGCTTTGTCTCACTGAGTACTTATTGTCCTACTGATCATTCTCACTGAGTGCTCAATGCCCTACAAGAGCAGCTTTGATTCAAATGAGTGATCAATGCCCTGCAGATTAGTTCCACTGAGTGCTCAATGCCCTGCAGATTTGTCCCACTGAGTGCTCAATGCCCTACAGATTTCTCCCACTAAGTACTCAATGCCCTGCAGCTTTGTCTCACTGCAGCTTTGTCCCCACTGAGAGCTCAATGCCCTGCAGCTTTGTCCCAATGAGTGCTCAATGCCCTTCACCTTTGTCTCACCGAGTGCTCAATGCCCGTCACCTTTGTCTCACCGCGTGCTTAATGCCCTGCGGCTTTGTCTCACTGAGTTCTCAATGCCCTACAGCCTTATGTCTCACTGAGTGCTCAATGCCCTTCACCTTTGTCTCACTGAGTGCTCAAAGTTCTGTACCTTTGTCTCATTGGGTGCTCAATGCCCTTCACCTTTGTCTCACTGAGTGCTCAATGCCCTTCACCTTTATCTCACTGAGTGCTCAACACACGAGTGTTCAATGCCCTTCACAACATCCTACAGATTTGTCCCATTGAGTGTTCAATGCCCTGCAGCTTTGCTTCACTGAGTGCTCAATGCCCTGCAGCTTTCCCTCACTGAGTGCTCAATGCCCTACAGATTTGTCTCACAGAGTGTTCAATGTCCTATTGCTTGTCCCACTGAGTGCTCAATGCCCTGCAGCTTTGTCTCACTGAGTGCTCAATGCCTTACAGATTTGTCCCACTGAGTGCTCAATGTCCTACAGATTTCTCCCACTGAGTGCTCAATGTCCTGCAGCTATGTCCCACTGAGTGTTCAATGCCCTATAGCTTTTTTCCACTGAGTGTTCAATGCCCTACAGATTTTTCTCTCTGAGTGCTCACATCCCTACAGTAACAGCTTTGTCTCACTGAGTGTTCAATGCCCTACAGCTTTGTCTCACTGAGTGCTCAATGTCCTGCAGCTTTGTCTGAGTGCTCAATGCCCTACAGCTTTGTCTCACTGAGTGCTCAATGCCCTACAGCTTTGTCTCACTGAGTGCTCAATGCCCTACAGCTTTGTCTCACTGGGTGCTCACTACCCTGCAGCTTTGTCTCACTGAGTGCTCACTTCCCTACAGCTTTGTCTCACTGAGTGATCAATGTCCTAAATATGTGCCTCACTGAGTGCCCAGTACTGTGCAGATATTCAACACCCTACAGATTTGCCCCAATGAGTGCCCAATGCCTAACAGAATGATAATCTCACAGAGTGCCTGTACTGTGAAGTACAGATTAGTCTGAGTGCCAAATGCCTTACAGCTATGCCCTACAGCTTTGCATCACTGAGTGCCCAATGTCATACAGCTTTGCCTCACTGAGTGCCCAATGCCATACAAATTTGCCTGACTATTTTTCTGAATATGTCCTTTATAGCATATCAGATTTGGTTCTTGACTGTATTGAATACCTTTTGCTGTAATGCTTCCATTCTCCTTCTTGTTGAAGTTTGATGTTATGCCAAAATTAAAATACATCTTAAATTTAAACAATCAATAAGGAGAAATGTCTTGCCAAAACTGGCTATGCCATATGCTTACCAATCTGGCATCTTCATATCTGAATGTTGTCAAATCTATGATCCAAAACAACCTCTACAACCTATGGATATAACCCTTTAAGTGGAGCTGTTGTGGTGTGGTGGATTAAGCACTCACCTTGTAAACCAGAGGTGGCAGGTGTGATCCTCGGCATCTCCAGCCTGTCCGATAAGACTTTAAACCTTGTATGGCCCCATCTCCAATATGACCAGGATGTTCAACACAAATGCATTAACAGACATAATACCAAGCATGACTGCATCGAACATCAAGAACTAATGACTGTGAATAGTCCTGCACACAATTAACATGAAATATCAAGCATTATTTTGTTTTTAAACAATGTTTACATGTGATAAAATTTGAAAATACATGTTAAGCTTGTTTACAAACTTTAGGTTTGGCAGGTGATAGATATCTTGTTCTGAAAAAATTCTGGAATGTACATGTTTTTCCTTCAGAGCATTCACTGCTTGCATACACAAATTATGGATGTAGATGAAGGCTCAGACCCAATATATATTAGACCTCTAGCCGTGCTAGACTGTGAGCAAGTACCATAAGGCCAAATAAAAAAAATAAATGTGTTTCGGGTAACAGGTCTGCATGCGCGGATCCAGGAATTTTCGTCAGGGGGGTCCAGGTCAGTCTGACAAAAAAAGCTCTGACGTTTTTTTTTTTTTTTTTTTTTTTTAGTCCTCAGCTTATTTTACAGAAGTCAAATGGTCAATTTCAAAGAAATCTATCATTTTTCAAGGTTCCAGAGGGGGTCCAACATTTTCCAGGGGGGGGGGGGGGGTCCAACTGCTTATTCCCTATAGAAACCCATATAACTTGTGATTTTCCAGGGGGGGGTCCGGACCCCCTGTCCCCCCCTCTGGATCTGCACTTGGGTCTGGGTAGGCACACATACTTTTTTTTTAAATTTTATTTTTTCTTTCAAAATGCATACATTTAGGTTTCACCATCTTAAAAAAAGGAATTTATTTGTTTGTTTCTTTACGTCCACTCAACAATCTTTCAGTTATGCGGGACGGTTCTTCCTGGGTTTAACCAGTACTAAGCTAGGATAAATGTGTCTTGCTCAAGGACCACAACGCAGTGACGCCGGTGAGGCTCGAACCCGCTACCCTTCGGTCTCGAGTCAAGCACTCTACCACTGAGGAATTTATTATTTGGCCGAATTTCTATTAATAGTGTATGTGTAACATATTTATCTTCCAGTTATATAAGAAAAAGCCACAAATTATGATAATGATGATAATAATGATAAGAAATTAACCAAATTACAACCTTGCTCAAATTTAATGCTATTCCAGATAAAAAAAATTCTTTAGCCTCATCTACAAGAAAGGGAACATACTCCATAGCATATGAACATGAATCCAGTCATCTTATCCTATTCACTATGTGTGCATAACTTTTACAAAACTTAACATCATTTGAAAAAGTGAATATCTGCTGGGGCCAACTTGATTTAGCAATTTAAGAGTTCGCGGAGTACGCCAGAACAGCCATCTAAAACAAGCAAAACTGGGCACCTTGAAGTACTCCGGAGTAAATCAAGCGATTACTGTTTGAATTGTGAACAAATAACACAAGCCGATGGTCTAGAAGAAGAAGAAAGAATGACAAAATACATGTGCTTTCAATCCATTTTACTAATGACCATACTTTTCATTAAATAATTATCAGAACCTATCAGGAAAGACTGAAAATATCTCAGTACAGTGTAGGCAGTACTCTGCCATTTTGTTTTGGAACAGGTCATGTGACTGTTCAGTCTGCACAACCTTGGAAGATGGAGTTCTCCGGCAAATGCCAGCACAGGTGTTCCAGCGCACTTGATTTCTGTTCTGCCTGTTCGGAGTGGACGGAGTAAAGGGAACAGCTAAATCAAGTCTGCCCCTGGGGATTTTCTCTCTGTTTTTTTTTTTATTCTTTATGTCCAAATCAAGAATTTTTCAGTATTACCTGGGTTGAACCAGTAATCAGCAGAGGATAAACTTGTCTTTCTTAAGGACACAATGCAATGTCTCTGGTGAGTCTCGAACCCGCAATCCCTCGATCTCGAGTCAAGCACTCTACCACTGAGCCACTGCAGGCCTGCACTCCTCTAAAGTTCTGCTGGCTTCCAACAAAGCCAGTAGATCAGGCTCCAGGCACAATGATATGAATCCACAATTAATATTGGACTCAGATTGGAAATCAGAAGTTGATATATCATTCACAACTAATTAGTGTTAAGCGTCAATCACAACAAATGCCGAGTCTGATTTTGTCCTCTGCCTAAATGTTTTAGAAACCTCTTGTTCAAAAGTGTACACCCAGATCAGACTGCTCCTATGGGAGCCTATTATTCTGAGACATCCCAAATTTAAAAAGTCACAGAGTACCAATACCTTCCATTATGAGCGCAAAAAAGTTTTCGAACCGATGTTTGTTCTTGAAAGCAGAAGGAAAGACAAAAACAAATCATGAAGTTTTAGGCCTCTGGTAACGTTCATTTCGTCTAGGTGACATCATTATTGTTTTTGACGTAATTGGCTGTTTATATCCTAAGGATCAGGAATAATCAAAACGTTTTAGTGCAACAAGTTGTAGAAGACAAAAGTATCGCGACATGCGCGAACGTCATCCGCCTGTTATTGCTGTTTGAAAAGTTAAGACTGACGTTAGCAAAGAAACGCTGCGACTGGGAGTGTAATTAAACGAATATTTCCGATTATTTCCGAAAAGTTTCTTGTTTTTCAGTTGGTTAAGACATCTGGCTACCAGCTCAAAATGTTTTCTTTTAAATTGAACTAATCTTACAGCTGTCAGACGACAATTGTTGAAAAACACTAACGTCAGTGTTACGTCAGAATGAACCGCATTAGCAAATCGAAACTATGGCAAATCATGGTCCATTGTGTAAGCGGATAAAAAGTGATAAAGAAAACATCCTCAAATCAACCATGTGGAAGAGACAGTGAATATATAACTGGTGTGTTTCTAAAGTCCTTCAGTATACATTATATACATATTTATAAAATACAAGCAGATCACAACTACTGTCCTTCCAGCCAAGAGTGACAGTGACAAAGGTTTTGTTTACAAAGTTATTAGGGACTTAGAGGTAAAATTTGTATAGAGTACAGTGACGTCACTAATTATAACTGTAATCGGAGAGGTCTATTGACAATAAAAGGTAATCCCGCATTTAGACAGGTAAACAAACGAGGATATTGGTAGTTATATCCTAACTAATGCATTAAAGCTATCATTGGGTGTCACAGACCAGTGGTCCAGTGGTTAAGTAGCGATATTAACATATTCGAACCTGTATTTTTTCTGAGGGTTCGAATCCCGAGTTTTTGTTTTCTTTTTTTCTTCTTTTTCTTACTCCTTCAGTAGGCAGTTTGAATTACCTAGCGCTGTAACAAACAGTGGCGGATCCAGAAGGGGTTCAGGGGGCTTCGGAACAGATTATTTTATTTTTAAAGGGATATTCAAGAAAAATGAGAGATCATCTGCAAATCGACCCCCTCCCTAATTTATCTGAATCCCCTCTCCTGGAGTGGTGGGTCCGCCTTTGAACAAAAAGGCTTATGTCGATATTTCAGGCTTTACAGGAAAACCAGTTAAAGGCGAGGGTTTTAACGACACACGAGGGGTCTAGCAGACGTTAGTGTATCAGACTATGTTTGATCGTTATTATTGCATAAAGTCATATTGTCACTTGAAAACTTTGGGAAAACGCTTCGAAAAGTTCATTTTTGCATTACTATAATGGCGCGCAAAAGCATGAAGGATTCGTAGGTTTTGAAAAAGCCTGTTCCAGAGCAAAAACTTACGTCATCCTAAAGCCACTGAATTACGTTTAGGGGATAATTGTATTCAAAATTTTCATTTGGGGAGGTATATCGTCGGATATACCTCCCCAAATGAAAATTTTGAATATGGTTATCCCCATTCTAATGCACTATTAACATTTTCTCCTCATAAAGAAAGTGAAATGCACTTTGTTGCGCCTTAGTCTACGTCCAGCGGCTGCCAGCTGCATAAAACCGCTCGCCAGCTGCATATATTCACTTGTCAACCAATGAAAAGCGACGTAACCTAATGACGTCGGGTTTCCGACAGTATATCGCAGGATATACTGTCCCAAATTTATGACGTTATCCAATCAGACATCGCGTTGCATTTGCCAGTGCATTAGAATTAGGGGATAACTGAATTCAAAATTTTTATTTGGGGAGGTATATCGTCAGATATACGGTCGCAAATTTAGTTTTACAGCGATGCTGAGCGGAGCCATAAAATGTGATTTCCAAACGTATATCCGACGATATACCTCCCCAAATGAAAATTTTGAATATGGTTATCCCCATTCTAATGCACTATTAATTTTTTCCCTTAAAAAAAGACATTGAAATGTACTTTGTTGCGCCTATACGTCCAGCGGCTGCCAGTTGCATAAAACCGCTTGCCAGCTGCATATATTCACTTGTCAGCCAATGAAAAGCGACGTTACGTAATGACGTCGGGTTTCCGACAGTATATCGCAGGATATACTGTCGCAAATTAATGACATTATCCAATCAGACATTGCGTTGCATTTGAAAGTGCATTAGAATCATTTTTATACACGCTACCGTGTTGATTACGTCAATTTTTGTGACGGCCTAGAATGCGTATATGTGAAGTACAAAAGCCGTGCATCAACAGCACGTAAATTGCCTGATTAATACATGGGTTTTGCCGGTTAAAACACAGCTGTTAATAGCGTGCGACACGGGTTTTTATGCAATAATTAAAGTTAAAATGAGTCTTCATCTACATTCACACAGTACGTTGTGTATGCAAGCGGCAAACGCTCTGGTGAGTTTGTGTATTTCTGAAAGAAAGATTGAAAAAATAAAATATTAAAAATATAAAGAAAAATACACAAAATAAGAAAATATATAGAATAAGAAAATACACAATGGAAACAAATAAAAAAAATAGAGCATATCAATAAGCCTTTAAAATGCTAAACAATGGCATTCGAACCCTTATCTTTTTACTTAGCTCACGTGCATATTATTACAGTTGCCTCTCTACCTACTGAGCCACCTAGGCTTACATGCCATGATCATTATTTATCCCTAAATCCGTACAATTGTTTTACCTGCAGTCTTATTATTTTTTTCTGAATGAACTTGAATGAACGAATAACGGTATTAAGCTGCTACACCTGTTTTCTATTGGACTCTATCCATGACGGACAATACTCTTACTGTGTGAGATCTATACACAATGGAAACAAATGAAAAAAAAAGAGCATATCAATAAGCCTATAAAATGCTAAACAATGGGATTCGAACCCTTAACTTTTTACATAGCTCACGTGCATATTATAAGAATTCCCTCTCTACCTACTGAGCCACCGAGGATTTACATGCCATGATCATTATTTATCGCTAAATCCGTTCAATTGTTTACCTGCAGTGTTATTATTTTTTTCTGAATGAACTTGAATGAATGAATAACGTATTAAGCTGCTACACCTGTTTTCTATTGGACTCTATCCATGACGGACAATACTCTTACTGTGTGAGATCTATAGAATCGATAGATCACTTGTGTATTAATCCTATCCACAGGATAGGATGAATACACACGTGATCTATCGATTCGCGTTAGCTGAAGTGGAGTGAACAAGTTAATGTTTTACTTAACAATTGTAAACAAAATAGTACGTCACTGTCACATTTTGTTGGTACGACAGTATATATAAATCAAGATGTAAATACCCGATGTTTACATGATGTTAGAGATGGTCTACCAGGAAAAAGAAGGCTCTGGTCAGCCAACACATTCATTCTGAAACTGGCTGATCAAGACCTTCTTTTGTTCCCCAAATCAAAGATTTTTTACATAGTTGTTATAAGCTTCCAACCTAGCTTACTAGAAGAGGAAATATGTAATCATTACATATGATGTTAGCAAATATTTGCAGCAGACGACTTCAGCAGACGTCATTTTTCAGATTCTTTTTTTGTTAGCTCTTTAAGGGCTAAAACAGAACTCAGTGTGTGCTAAAATGAGGAATATGGTAGAGTTTCTAATTTTAGCCCTAGGTCTGCGAAAGCGCGACAACAGGATGTATTGAGATTTAGCATGGTAAAGGTTAATAGATCATAAAACAGTTATCTATCAGATTAGTTCTAAAACAGGTGTTCTTTTTTTTTGATATATCTTAAAACAAAGGTTAAATTAACAGACTATCAAATGCAGATTTGTTCAATTGCAACCATCTGTTTCTTGTACAGAAAGCAAATGCCAACTATGTTAAAAATCTTAATTTCAAGAGAGTTGTCGATCCATCCATCCTTGATATTTTCAATAAATAAATTGTCAGGTGTTGAAATATTTAAATTCTAGGATAACGGTTCTAGAACAAACAAAACAGTTCTAGAATTTTTATTCTTTTACTTTTATGTTTTTGTGACAACTGTTTATAAACTATTGAACTTTGGCCAACCGTCCTAGAGGACTCACAACTGATTCGGTTGTAGAAAAAGTTGTCTTTGGATTTCATAGTTATAAAATCAGTGTTAAAGAATGATTCCTGAGTTCCAGAACCACATTTGCCAAATCAAGAACAGTTATAAAGGTTCAACAAAAGGTCTTGAATGTTTAAAAACGTTATGTTAGTTCTTGAACAATGCAAGAATGATTCCAGTGCCAGAACCACAGTTCAAGAACTGTTTTGTCATTTCAAAAACAGTTCTAAAGGATCAACAATAGTTCTTGAATGTTCAAGACTTTTATACTAGTTCAAGAAATATTTTCTCGCACGGGGCTGACCCATCTTGCTCAGTTGAGCAGTGTTGGTAGACGATAACATTGGGAAAACTTGCGTGCTGAAACTGTGCCAGCGGGTTTTTCTATAGTGGCCATCTTGTTCTGTGAAGGGGAATGGTTTTGCAATGAGTTTGGACCCAAATCAGGCCCGGCAAAATAGTGTTGGAGTCTGATCTGGATCCAAACTGTTTGACACTCTGATCTTATTCCATTTTTCTTAAATGGCTGATTTTGGAAATTAAAGCAGGGGAAAACTCGGCAAGCATGCTTACTCATGTACTGCTCTTTATTGTGTCACAATGTTACAGGCTGAAATCCATCAATCATTTCAAAGGAGAACATGCACAAACACAATTTTGGTCAAACTTTGAAATTACAAAGTGCTGTGGTTACCTTGAATATAAGGTCAAGGTCATCAAAATCTAATTTACTCTTTTCTGACTCTAAACAATGTATCTATGCAAGTTTGGTGGAGAAAACCCCACAGGTTCAGAAGACTGAGCTCAGAAAAGGCTGATTTTACATTTTTTTTAAGGATGGTGACTTGAAAATGAGGTGACCTTGAAAATTAGGTCAAGGTCACCAATGATCAATGCAATACATAAAGTTTATCTAGAATACATTGTTCAACTCAAGAGATATCATTCAAAAATCCTATTTTGGTCAAACCTAATCAACTCTTAACCCTCTCCTAACAATATTTCTATGCAAGTTTCGTTAAAATTGAACCACCGGTGACGAAGATAGTATGTCGAATTGCATGGTTAATAGTCTTTATAGGATGGTGACCTTGAAAAAATTATGTCAAGGTCACCAAAATCAAATCAACTTTTCTCACCCTTCCAACAATGTATCTATGCTAGTTTTTTTCAAAATGTAGCACACTGAAACCCTATTTTGGACATTTCAAAGCCAGTATGACCTTGAAAATTCAGTCAAGGTCACCAAAATCTAATCAACTCTTCCCCTAGTCCCAATAACGTATCTGTGCAAGTTTGGTTAAAATCCATCCACTGGCTCAGAAGATAACACACAGAAACCCTATTTTGGACATTTCAAAGCGCCTGTGTGACCTTGAAAATAAGATTAAGGTCACCAAAATCTAACCAACGCTTCCCTTCCTCCCAACAATGTATCTATGCAAGTTTGGTACCATAATTATGATTCAGAAGACAATGCACGGAAACCCTAATTTGGACTTTTCTAAGAGCCATTGTGACTTTGAAAATTAGGTTGAGGTCACTAAAACCTTGTCAACTCTTCCACTACTCCCAATAATGTATCTATAGACTAAGGCAAGTTTGGTTAAAATCAATCAAATTGTTCAGATGATAACTCACAGAAGCCATATTTTGGACAATTCAAAGTGCCGCTGTGACCTTGAAATAAGGTCAAGGTCACCAAATCTAATCAACTCTATCCCCCTTCCCAACAATGTATCTATATAAGTTTGGTTAGAATCCATCCGCTGGTTCGCAAGATAACGCAGGAAAAGAAGCTACACGACACCAACACCCTCTCGTCGGTTGGGGGGACATAATAATCAGCCCACAACAAAAATGCATGCAAAATTAACAAGCATGCAAAGAGTTTTAGCAATTTTGAAGAGGGCATTACCTTATTTTAGAATCCGGCCAGTCAATTAAGTAGCAATATAATTAATCTTTAAAAAATGGTCACAATGGCAGACAACGCACACGGGATGCCAATCATAATATAGGTCACATTGAGCAGTTTGAGCTCAGATGAGCTTTAAATAGTCTACTCATGATGATAGCACTTTTGTAGAAAGATATTTTTTCTCCAATAACAAGCTCCATAAGTCTCAAAATGTACCATTTCAACCAAAACATTATTTGTATTGATCCCATACATAAGTAATTTGTTAAAGAGTGTAACATGCTAGGAATTCCAATGGAATGCAGTTGAATCAGAAAAAAGTACAAAAAGCATGTCTAAGATTTGTATACAGAAGATGTATTTTGCAGTAAATTTTGGCTTTCATATGAAAAACTTATTATAGTCATTTTCGAAAAAAAAAAGTCTGACATAAAATGTAATCAGTATTGCCCGTCAGTCGCTGCTTGCTCCTAACGCTCATTTTTTTTTTACCAAGTGTGTTCATATTTGGCACAATGATTGCCTATGGGGTGTAGATGACAATAGGTTATTCAACTTACTGATATGACTTTGGAGTTCAAGGTCAAGGTCACAGACACTAAAATCAGTCTTACAGCTCATGACGCAAACTGGCCTCCTGTTTTTACCTATTATAGGATATTCATACATGTATTTGAACAATGATTGCCTATGGGGTGGAGATAACAATAGGCTATTTAGAACTCCGAAATTACCCTGAAGTCAAAGGTCAAGGTCTCAGAATACGAATATGACCTTGGGGTCAAAGTTCAAGGTTAAATGTCATTAAAATCTGTCTTATTGCTTGAAACAGGAACTCCTCTTTTATTTTTTGATGGAAGGAGTTCATAATAGCAAAATGATTGCTTAAGGTGTGTAGAATATAACAAAGGTTTCAGATTGCTGATATGACCTTGGAGTCAAGGGTGGGGGTCACACATACTTAAAACTTACCTGCATGTACAGCTTATGTTGCAAATTCCTCTTTCATTTTTGGCAGTGTTCATATTTGGCACAATAAATGCCTATGGTGTGTAGATTAGAAAGAAAGATCTAGATCACTGATATGACCATGGAGTCAAAGGTTAAGGTCAACTATGTTTAGAATCTGTCTTACATCTTTAATATAAGGCCAATTCCTCTTTCAATTTTTTTTTTACTGAGGGTGTTCATATTTAATACAAAAATTGCCTAAAGTGCGTAGATTACTAAGAAAGTTCCAGATCACACCTATGACCTTGGAAACAAAGATTAAGGTCAAATATACTTAAAATCGGTTTTATAGCTTGTAACACAGTAACACCAACTTTTCTTTTATTTTTTGACAGAGGGTGGTCATATTTAGCAAATTTATTGCTTTATTAAGGTGTGTAGGTTACTACAAAGTTACAGATCATTGCTATGGCCTTGAGATTAAAGGTCAAATATACTTAACCTTCTAGTGCCGGTGTATCATAAACGTTACATTCTTCTTTTTTGGTGCCGTGACCAGGATATTGGCTTGAAAGTTAAGTTAAACTGTTAGAAAGACAGTTAAGATGCTAGGCAACTAGAATAAATCATTTTCCTTGAGACCATTTGTCTGAAATGGGTTTTATCAGCCACCAAAGTTAGCCACAAAGTTCAAAAACGAAAATGTATCATATATGATACATTCGGCATTAAAAAAAATAAAAATTGTGATATTGACTTCACCTTTTCAGATAAAATGATATATATAATCTAATAAATTATTATTCTTTAGTAACACCAAATTGTCATCCAAAAAGGTTTCCTGAAATATTTGGAACTTGAGCGATTCACCTTTAAAAATTCATGTCATTAAAACTTAATGCCCAATGTAGCATATATGCTACATGCCAATCTTGGCAAACTTTGACCTCAACACAAATTCAGACCCTGTTTTTATTTGAATTCCCAAAGCTAGTATCTGTGTGGAATATAAATGTTTTCTGATAGTGCATTCTATGTTTGGGCACTAGAGTATTAAAATCTGTTTTACAGCCTATAACAAAAATTCCTCTTGTATTTTTTGACAGAGGCACTTCCTAATTTATACAATGATTGCCAATAAGACATTTAAGTCAAAGATCAAGGTCAAATATATATCAAATCAGGCAGTTTGGCTTCAAATACCAACTCCTCTAACTATTTTGATGGAAGATATTATTTTGCCAGAGGACAAGTCTGGTTTTGGATTGTCAGTATGACTTGAATTGCCGGTACAAAACTTCATGGTAAAAAATGTCACACTATGCGGCATTTAATGTAAGCGCCGATATGTGTGAGAGGCCCAGATGGATTGACCACCTTCTAGTTTCCTATCAGCTTGGTAACTTTTCATATTTTTTTTCATCTGCCGATTTTTTTAAAATTTAGCTTTTCAAAATATTCTTTCATGAATATAATCAGCATTTTGAGCATTTTGATTCCAGATCATGACCCACATTTTCCCTGCCTGATTGGGGCCCAAACTGTTTACAAAGGTGATCAGCAGAGGCAAAGAGTAAATCATTCTATTTTTGTTTTTTGACAGACACCCCTTAACATACAATGGAAGTATCCAAAAGGATAGATTGGAAAAGCCTAAACTGTCTGTAAATATTTGAATTCAACAGTAAGAGCATACAACGATATTGTAAAGCGCAACAAACGTTGCCAAGCAATAATACTAGAAATAATTTCATTGATCTACGCTGTAATTATGTGACTTGGAATTGCAGGAGAATTACGGAATCTATAACATTGGCTACATACAGTGTCATATCTATAAAAAGAAAAATAAGATGACATAAAATTCTACATAGCTCTCTAGATAAGCACAAGACATTTTTGGTACTTGATCATGAATAGGTTTAGATAAGCAAAATGTTTCAGTTTAAATTTTAGATATGCAAAATTTTTCAGTGTAAATTTTTTTGAGTGCAAAATTGTAAAAAATGTCTTACCCGTCAATTTTACCATATGTCCAAGCTAGTTGGGGTCAAAGGGTTGCTAGTTTGAGACTTGCCAGAGGTAGTGTTCAACCTAAGAAGACCCGATATGACTAAAAAATTATTGGATGGGATGTAAGCATCAACACAAACAAAAAAACAAACAAACAAGAGGGCCCTCAGGCCCTGGGTCACTCACCTGAGAATGACTGTTTTAAAAGGTATGGGAAAGCATAGCCCGGCTGTGAATTCTGACAGATCAGCAGTTTCATTAAGACTTTACATGGAAATATTTCCATTAATTAGTTAGACAAAATTAACAGGATGAAGAACCTCAACTTTTCTTCATGTTAAGTCTATGTAAAACGTAACCTCCATGGCGGGCCACTTTTGACCCCCAGGGGCATTATTTGAACAAACTTTGTAGAGGTTCACTAGATGATGCTTCATACATAATATCAAGGCTCTTGGCCTAGCGGTTTCAGACAAGAAGTTTTTAATGTTTTCCCTATACAATAAGCCAATTTAAAACATGTGACCCTCCTGAGGACGTGGAAACTTTCGGTCTCATAATCTGATCAAAACTTGGTAAAGGTTCACTAGATGATGCTGGATACCAAATATCAAGGCTCAAGGCCTAGTGGTTTCATACAAGATCTTTTGCTTCCCCTATAAGTGTATTAGCCTATAATGTTAAACTTGTGACCCCCAGGACTTTTGTCCCCAGTGGCATGCATAATTTTAAATAGCTTGGTAACAGTCCACTATATGATGCTACATGCCAAATATCAATGCTCTTCATCTACCAAAAATCAAAGGGAGTAAACTCTCTACTTTCACTTTCCACTAATAAAGAAAGATAACCACTGGTAAGTCAAAGACAACAACATTTGCAAAGCTTCATCATATACAACAGCTGTGATCCCCAAGGACAGTGCCACTTTTGGTCCAGGGACATAATTTGAACAAACTTGGTTAAGGTTCACTAGATGATGCTAAATACCAAATATCAAGGCTCTAGGCCTAGTGGTCTCAGACAAGAAGGAGTTTTTATTTATGTTTTTTCTATATAAAAATTATGTAAAACATGTGACCCCGGGATGAGGCCACATAATTGAAACAACTTAGTAAAGGTCTACTAAATGATGCACAATGCCAAATATAAAGGCTCTAGGCCTTGTGGTTTCAGACAAGAAGTTTTTTTTAAGTTTTCCCTATATCAACATAGGAAAAATTGGCCATGCGTCCCTGGTGACAATGTTTTCAACCTATCAAAATAATGTGAACCACTTTGGTAGAGGGTAATCCAAGGACCGTTTGTATATCATATCATAATCGGATTTTTGATTAACGTGCAGGTGCAGGGGCATCATCCACATCAGTGGGCCCCTTTCCAGGTAACTGGCTAGCTGCACGCATAGCAGATCTCACACCTGATCTCCAGGTGCTCCTTTCTTGAGGGTCAACTGTGGTGAGCTTCCACTCACGGCAGTCTTTCTCTGTCAGTTTCTACCATGTTTGCTTGGGCCTCCCTGCCCCCCGCTTGCCGTCAATCTGCATATCATATGCTGTTCTGATTGCACCACTCGAACGCGCCACATGCCCAAACCAGCGAAGCCTTCTCTCTCTCAAAATGAGGTCGAGGTCCTCAAGCTGAAGCTTTGCCAGTAGTTCGCTTGACCTTACCATGGCCACATCCTCTGGCTTGATACTGCAGATCTGTCTGATCATGGCCCTATCATTGCGTTGCAAGCGCTGCAGGTTCGTCTTGGTAAGTGGCCAAGTTTCACTGGCATGGAGCATGACGTTCCGCACGCAAGAGCTGTGCACATGGCCACGGGTCTTGTAAGAGAGGTGGCGGGATGTGAGAACTGGTAGTAGCTCCCTGAACTTCTTCCAGGCGGTTTTCACACGAGTAGTGACCGCCATTTCACAGCCTCCACCAGCAGAAAGCATGTCACCTAGGTAACAGAAGGAAGCTACCACCTCAAGCTTATCAGGTCCAACCTGGACTTCATTCTGTGGTCTGCCGTCAATAGGGCGAGCATTTCCCATGCACCGTGCACACCTATAATCAGGATTTGGTGTCAGTCTTTGTAGCCCACTGCATTTCTTATGCACCCAAAGTTTGCAGCCATTGCAGTAGATGCTGTTGTTGCCTATTCCTGTACGACAGACAGCGCATGGGTATTCGCCTGAACTCTGCAAGAGGTCCAGGCCTGTACCACAGATCATGACTTTTGTCTTTCCTGCATTCACCCTCAATCCCTTCTTCTCCATGGCTTCTTTCCATATCAAGAGCCTCCTGACACATTCCTCTAGGGAGTCAGCAATGATGACAAGATTGTCTGCATATAGGTCCTCCCAGGGAACACCAGCCCGAAACTCACGTGACAAGGCCTCCAGCACAATGATGAAGAGCAAGGGACTGAGTACCGATCCCTGATGGACCCCGACCTTCACCTCAAACTCTTTGCTGAAACCCTCGCCAACACGAACCCGGCTTCGTGCATTAGCGTACATTCCCTGGACTAACCGCACAATCCATTCCTCAACGCCTAGCTTTCTCAGGGCCCACCAGATAACCTTCCGAGGGACACGGTCAAATGCTTTCTCTAGGTCCACGAAGGCCATATAAAGCCTCTTGTTCACTGCTAAGTATTTCTCCTGCAGTTGCCGGACCACAAAGATTGCATCTGTAGTGCCTCTTCCTGGGACAAAGCCAAACTGGGAGTCGTCAATAGACACCACCTGTCTTATGAGACCATCGACAATCCTCTCTAGGATCTTCATGGCCTGCTCAGTCAGCTTGAGGCCTCGATAGTTGCCTCTATCCAAAGCATCACCCTTGCCCTTGTAAAGGCAGACAATGAAACTTTCCTCCCAGTCAGTTGGGACCTTGCCATCACGGATAATCGCAGTAGCAAGATCTCGGATCATGGTGGCCCCTGTATCACCTGCTGCCTTGATCATCTCCACCACTATGCCTGATGGACCTGCAGCTTTGCCCGACTTCATCTTTGAGATGGCCTTCTTCACCATGTCAATAGTGATTGGGATAGGCGGGCCTTCTAACGGAGGTTCATTGGACAGGTGATCAGGGTCCCAATCAAATTCAACGTTGAGAAGCCTTTCATAATGTTCAGCCCATGCATTCTGCTTTGCCTCCTCACTCATTGACATTTCCCCAGTGTCATTCTTCACTGGCCAAATTATAAAATCTGACCAGAATTGTTTGACGAGAACATTTTTTAAAAGTTTTTCATTTGGTTGCCATGGCAACCAGAATTCTGCATGGAATGAAACTTTTGAACACCACCGAAGGATCATTCTTGTGAAGTTTGGTGACAGTCAACCTAGTGGTTTTATAGAGATGTTGTTTAAAGCAAATTGTCGACTGACAACGGACGATGGATTACGGATGTCAGCCTAATCTGGCTCAGGTGAGCTAACAATTAATGCTTTTATAATGTTTTTTTTTTATTTCTGGTCTGCTAATTTATAAACTGTCAATTCTAAGGGATATTATACAATCTTGTTACAAATGTATACACTGTCTGTTGCATAAAGAATCACTTTTCTAAGCGAGACACTTTACTTTCAAGAAAAAACAAAAACCAGAAGCACTCTTCATGTATGTCGCAATCTCGAGATGAACCCCTCTAAAAGTTGTCCCTAAAAGTGTCCTCACAAGACATGACATGATGGATAACCATAACTCTTTCCTTGCTAGCAGGGACTTTTGTCATCTGCTGATAAAATTTGCAAACAGTTTGGACCCAAATCTGAGGACCGACAGAATGTCGGTCCTGATCTGGGTCCAAACCGCTTGACCCTCTGATAGTGTTACTGAAAGATTTTTTTTGAAAAAAAGTTAATTAAAAAAAAAAGTGAACAGACCACAGCAAAAGCATGAAAAATTACCTAGCATGCAAAGAGTTATGGAAGTCTTTTATCTGGATATCCCACATGCTTCGAGCTGAGGTATTGATTCCAAAGAAACCTCCTTCTGAATTATCCATTGCCCTTGGGTAACCAATATGGCAGAAATCCAGTTCTAATAAAAGTAAATTATTGCCTTATAAGTGTACTTAATGATACAAGCTCAGATCAGGCTGTGTATATGGACAGTCTGATCTTAGTCGTAACAGGAACACACTGTACAACCAACTACAGTTGAACTTCAATGGCTCAAACTCTTATGGCTCATTCACCAGGCCTAGCTAGATATATAAGTGCCAGGCAGCGTTGCTCCGTTGGTAACCTGTCTGACTGCAGATCCAGGGGTTGCATTTCGATCCCAGCCGGTCCCATACTTTTGTGGAGATTGATCATGAAATAATTTCTACGGTCATTCTCCTCCCTTCCGCTGATTCAAGAAGGGTTGTAAGTGTCATGCAGTTACAAGCGAAAGAATTATACAAAGTACTGGTTAACCGCTAAGTCAAGCTTGCCCAGGAAATAAGTGTGGTTAGGTGAACTGACTGTCCCAACATGACCATAGCTGTTGACTGGGACATTAAGAACCAAACCAAACAAACAATCTATAATATAGTAAAGTTGAAATCAAAGTACAATTTCGGTAATTAGCGTAATATTTCCAAATATTACTGTAGGGATTGCTAGATTACCTGATTACATGATTAACACAAGTCACAATTTTCTAAAATGGTGGATTTAACCATATTTTAGATAGTTTACGATCTATTTCTATATAGCCAATTGTATCCATTTATATCAATTTATCGAGAGGTTGAAAATAAAGTTGTGCATCATATACAGTAAACCATAAAGAACTCATACTCTGATTTTTCGAAATACTCGCTAATTCTAAATAAATTTGAGACACACTGGCTTCAGAGAACAGACCTATTCATTATCTATTTTAATACATTTGTTTTGGGTGCATAAAAGAAACGTCTCAAGGAGACGTTTCTTTTACACGCCCAAAACTTAGGTTTGATTGGAAAAAACTGTTAATAATCATTTTGGGGGTTATCTATATTTATGTATAATTCCCTATAATTCGAATTTCGATACTTCAAAATAAAACCTCTACATACTCCCTAAGGACTTTGAATCAACAAAATTAGACTGTATTAGGTCAAATAAGGAATACTGTATTGTAGATCTATATATTTTTGTCAGTTTTGTAAAAAAGTTATTTCCCAGACAGAGACATTTGACCAAAAACTCATTTAAATTCCATCTGGTTCATCAGTCTGTATGGGTATTAACCCGGCCTTAAAGCGCCAAGAAAAAAATGCATCTGAAAATGTTGTCTGCTGAAGTCGTCTGCTGCAAATAATTGCCTAACATTACTGACGAATTAAGTACAGAAGCAAACAGCGTGGACCCAGAACAGTCTGCTCCTATAAGAAAGTCAGATCTGGGTCCATACTTTTTGCCATAGAGGCTTCTTAAGCATTTCAGCAGACAAGAAAAGCAGACGACTTTTGTTGCAATTGGCATAAAAAGGGTTAAATTCCATCTGGTTCATGCAGTCTGTATGGGCATTAATCCCATGAGAAAATGGTCCTTCTTTAAATGTGCATTTGTCTAGTTTTTGGTCTCAATGTTAATCTACTTCCGTACTTTGTTCATGCTTGCAGTTTTTTTGTTTGATTTGTAGTCAACAATTTTTCAGTCATTTCGGAACGGCTCTTTCTGGGTTGAGACCAGTACTCAGCAGGGATGTAATGCAAGCAGTACTGGCTCTGGTGAATTTGGGCATATATCGTAAAATCTCTTTTAGAGGCCCATGCCCTAATAGAGGCCCACTCCCCAGTTTGGACGCCAAAAATGCCGATTTTTCAAGCAAATTTCAAAAAAAAAATCAAGCCTCTAATAACGGTCCACCCACGAATATTGAAAAAAAAATCAGTCTTATGTACGTTATGCAGAAACATTTCAAATTTGCTATTAGCAGCAAATTTCTAGTCGTCCGCCTCCAACTAATTGTCCTTCTAAATACTGGTACATTGTTTTTTACCCTCGCTACTTTCATTTTGTCCTTAAATACCGACCCTTGCTAGCAAGTTGTGAACCCTGTACTGTGTTGTGTCCTGGACAGTGCATATTTAAAGTTTTATCTATACCTAGTGTGACAGGGGAAAAATAGGACTCATCGCATTACATTAAATTTCATCAAGCTTGGCGTTTTTATGTTAAATACAGTACTCTAGCAATGGCAAGATGAAACGGGTGTTCTCTCCAAAAATCACAGTATGTAAACTGAAATAAACATCCTGTACCGTTCCTCCGCTAGCTCACGCCTTATAAACATGAATAACAGCACTCGTGCGTAACCAGTAGTCGGAAAATGCGTGTATTTAGGTACATGTACACGATTTGATTTATATTGTTAGCGATACAGACAATACACATTCGAACAAGGTAAGAAAAGCCATTTTATCTATTTTATTCCGTTTTATTCCATGATTTTAACGGTTTCCTCCTTTGCATTTTGCTTTGTTAAAAATCGACTTGCTCAAAATCAGAGCCGTTCTGTGTCGAAAACGAGCTTAAATGCCAGATTGCACGGTTTTAGTGGAATTGGCAATCACATGTATACATGATTACATAGTTGTAACTGTTACAGTTACTTAGATTTATGGAAAAATGAATTTTAATAAGAAGGCCCTTGCAATTACAGCTGTACCAACAACTCTCACATCACGATTTCCGACAACTAGTTACGCACGAGTGCTGTAATTCATAATGTATAAGGCGTGAGCTAGGAGGAATGGGTACAGGATGTTTATTTCAGTTTACATACTGTGATAATGGTTTAATTAAATCTATAAGCTTATATAGGCAATGTTACACAAAACAATTAACTTTCTTTTAAAGATGTCTGATACTATCTATTGGCTTTAACACCCAAATGATAAATAATTCAAGTGACAACAAATAGATCTGAGCACAAAGAACTAGTCAGTTTTAAGGGACAGGTCATAGTTTTAAAGTGAAAAAACCCAAGAAAACCAAAATGTGACTTTATACTTAATCAAGAAATTGCAAGGGGCCTGGCCCCTTGCCTTGCTATTAAATGTGGATGGACATGTACAGTTTATATAATAATGCTGCTGTAAAAATAAAATATGAAAATGTTACTCATTAGACTTGCCTCTCACTGACAATTCTAAAAAGATGGAAAACTATTCAGATATATGAAAAACACTCTCATACTAGCGTGGAAATAACCGCTTATTGTGTCAATAGTCTTCTACCTACAGACACTAGCATCTCGAGATGGCGACCCTTACCGATGAAATAGGAGCTACAGAATTTTCTTGCACATTTAGCCTCTAACAGAGGCCCATCTCCGTGAAGGGTAATGATTCAATTAGAAGCCCGTGCCTGTAATAGAGATTTTACGGTATGTTTTGTTTGATTTGATTCTTTACCTCCCATCAACAATCTTTCAGTTGTGTAGGGGCGGGTCTTCCTGGGTTTAACCAGTACTAAGCTAGAATAAATGTGTCTTGCTCAAGCAACACAACACAGTGATGCCGGTGAGGCTTGAACCCGCAGCCCCTAGGTCTTGAGTCATGCACACTACCACTGAGCCACTGCACTCCCTTTTTTTACGGTAATGTGCCTTTGCTGTTGGCCTTTTGATAAGATACAAAATCTCATGATATGGGCCTCGAAGCGACAAAACATGTCTTCGGGGCTACCAAAACCAGCCTGCTCAGTCACAGAAACTAGCTAGAATAATGAAATTTCGCTTGGAGCTAGTTTTGATATGATACTTTGCAATAAGCGAATAACAAAGGCGCTGATCAGACTGCGCAAGCTGGTCCGCGCCTTTGTTGTTCACAAACCCCCTAAGTCATGTTTTCTTACGTTGAGGCCTATATTGTGCTGGCAAAAATATCAGTAATCTAGGACAGGTGGAAGCTAGCCAATAAATCACAATCATGTGGGAATGTTGTGACTGACGCACTTAGGTTAAATCATTATTTTTTTTAATTTTCCAATATTACGATCTTCTCAAAATAATGTATGCCATTAATTATTGAATCGTATTGATTGGTTGTTTCCATGTCTGAGAGACCTGATGCTCCAGAATACATTTTAACATCTTTAAAATATCTTCTTTTTTCATAACTCGGACTAATCAATCTAGAATGACAATATGATATGTTGAAGGTTGAAAACAAGTAGTCCCTGATCAGACTGCTCAAGGAGCAGTCTGATCTGGTACTATTTGTTTGGGCAAGCATTTCCTATTCATACAACTTAAAGATTAAGGAAATTAAGGACTAGAATTTGATGAAAAATCTTGAATAATTTTGATCTTTTCTACATTAAAAACAATAGTTGCTGGTAGAAATGAAATTGAGGCTTTAAGAATAAGGTTTACAGCAGAAGTTTGAAAGAGAAACAATAACGGAGCCCCGCATAAAACATGAAATCCATGTTCTTAGCTCGTTCTCTGGCGATCTATTTCGCAACTGTCTTTCCAATCCATTATGTCATCATATTGATTTTCAACTCGGTTTTAAATTGTCTTTTATTCTTTGCTTCCATGAATTACATTCATCGACAATGATGCTTTAGAAAAATGTTGTAGGAATGCGGTACACAACGATAACTGAGCATTGTGAAAGAGGCTGACTTCTGATGAACACAAGAATGCACTTTCGATGTTGCTATTCTCAGTCAAATGAAGGCCAAATTTAGCCCTTAAAGCACCACCTATAATTTGCAGCAGACGACAATTTAAAATTTTGCCGCTTTTTTCAAAAATAACGAATAAGGCATGATATTTCATGAGAATTGTCTGCTGGCAGACAATTCTCATGATATATCATACCTTATTTCTTCTGAAAATAAGGGAAGATGTTGCAAAATTTGCCGTCTGCTGCAGTCTGAATTGGGATGTGAAATTTCTTTTCTATTTTTCATGATAAGTACATTAATGTTATATCACTTTCCTTTAACTCTTTGCATGCTGGGTAATTTTTCATGTTTTTTTTGTCGTCTGCTGACTTTTTTCAAACTAAACTTTTTTCAAAAAATTCTTTCAGGAACACTATCAGAGTGTCAAATGGTTTGAATCCAGATCAGGACCAACATTCTATGGGTTAACAGCCCCTGCGAAAATTTAAAGAACAGTTCCAGAAAAATTCTTTCATTATTTAAGAACAAGGTTCAATAAATAGACATGAACTGCTCTTAAAGTGTTCAAGAACAGCTCAAGAATGTTTTATGAATGTAAAATTGGACAATTTTTAAGAATGATTGAAAAGAACAATTGAAAAAGAATCAAGAACAAATTTAAGAACTGTTCAAGAACACATTATGTTCAAGAAAAAAAGTCTTTGAAAGAGTCAAGAACAAATTTAAGAACAGTTCAAGAACACATTATGTTCATGAAAAGTCTTTGAAATAATCAAGAACACATTTAAGAACAGCTCGAGAACACCAGAGTAAACTCACCATTCAAGAAAATTCATTAAAATATTCAAGAACAAACGTAAGAACAGTTCATGAACTCATTATTTTCAAGAAAAGTCTTTGAAATAATAAAGAACAAATGTAAGAACAGTTCAAGAACACATTATGTTCGAGAAAATTCTTTGAAAGGGTCAAGGACAAATTTAAGAACAGTTCAAGAACACATTATGGTCATGAAAAGTCTTTGAAATAATCAAAAACACATTTAAGAACAGCTCAAGAACACCAGTCAACACACAATTCAAGAAAAGTCATTACAATGTTCAAGAAAATCAAGAACATCACAAATTCTTTAATCCTAATTTATGTTCTTAAACAGCTCAAGTACAAATGTTCTTGAACAGTTCAAGAATTCTTTCTTTAATTTCAAGAACTGTTCTCTTGAGTTAACTCTATTTCACAGTAGGTATGTCCAAACCATCGAATAGCATTTTGGGATTTCTAAAATTTTGTATCGGTTAAAAAAATAATGATTTTGCTGAATTTAAGGTCCATTCATATTCATAGGAGACAGTTCCATCCTCTTCATAACTCAGTATTGATTTAATACGATGAAGGAGCTGGATGGGTGGCCATGTAAAATAAACCTGAATGCTATATTTGTAGAAGGCAGGAGTGACATAATGGCTCACCCAGCAAAGTTAAGGTTGAATAATGCCATACCTTCATTATAATCAAAGGTTGATATTATTGATGACTTATTGAAGTCTTAAGATCCATCGCATCATCTCTTTGTTTGCATATTTTACCTTATACAGGTGTGGTGGATTCATCACAGAGCAGGTGAGGCAGTATTTGTCATAGAAATGATATGCAATATGCACCATTTCTTCCATAACGAGTTTGACTTGGAATACTTCACTCTTTGCATGCTGGGTAATTTTTCATGAATTTTTGTCATCTGCTGACTTTTTTTCAAAGTTCTTTCTTTAAAAGGATTCTTTTAGGAACACTACCAGAGTGTGGAACAGTTTGGATCCAGCTCAGGCCAGATGTTCTTTCTGATCTGATCTAGGTCCAATCATCAGCATATCCAAGCAGTCAAAGAGTTAATGGAATCATCAATATCAGAATTTGCCTGCTATATTGTCGTCTGCTGATGCTTTTCCCACCAAATGCCTCGTCTGATGGACCAGAAATATTTTTTTGAAAAAGTTTATTTACAAGGGCTTTGGGCCCTGGGTCGCTTACCTGATATATGGCCTGGCTCCCTGCATTACAGCCAAGAATTTTTGATGGGTCAAAAGATTCAATATGACTTGAGCGCCCCACAAAATGACGGGTCTGATATGGATCCAACAGTTTGACACTCAGATGGTATCCAATAAATATTTTTTTCGAAAAAGTTATTTTTTTTAAACAAAAGGGTCTTTGGCCCTGGGATGCTCACCAGACATTAAATATAATCAATGGTTTATGGGATACAGTTCCTGCCCCAGAGGTTATAAAATTTGCTTCATGCTCAACTCAGCTGAGCATGAAATTTCAACTGCCAATATGAACTAAAATGCTGAAAAACAAAGATTTTTCTTGTTTAAGAACTCCCAGATTTTGTATTTATCCTGCTAATAAATGTTAAAATGCCAACAATTGTTGGCATTTTAACATTTATCAGCAGGTTAAAATCCACGCTCAGCTGAAATGAGCTTGAACAAAGTTTTATAACCTTGAGGCCTGGTAGACAGACAGCCATGGACAGACAGATTACCCTGGCAGCTATTTTGTATAATTTGAACTATCTTGGCAGAGGGTCACCCAAAAAACATTTGCCCCAAATTGGTTTCAAATTGTGAGCCATAAGACTTTCACTCATTATATCTTTATCAGTACAATTAAACTAATGCTAATTAAGTTTACCAAAATGTAAAATGAAACAATTATAGAAGAAATGAAAAAAGCAGTGTGTCTGTTAATGAGGGTTAATCTGAAAAGTTAAAACTGTTTATGTCAAATTCTAATCTCTTGAGGAACTGAGGTCTACCACAAAGTCATGATGCAGCTTCTATTATAAACAGCTGCATTCTATTCTAAGCTTCTGTTTTGCACTTTGTTTCTTTTCCTATGATAATCCTATCTGCTTTATCACAATGAAAAGAAACTTACTGTTATAACCATGGCATGCAAAACTTTAACGCCCATCCAACACAAGCTAAAAGAATTAGAATAAACTCTGTATGTGGTGTCCTGCTTCAAAAGCCCCCAAATACCAGCCAAATGTGAACTGTTTCCATATTCTATATTCAAAAGGAAATTCCACATTAGCTAATTTGTTTTCCAATTTATATTACCTGCCTGTCTTCAGGGAACATGGACCGACCTGCACCTTCACTGTTGTCTAACGCCTCCGAATGTGCTCTGAGTGGTACTGTACGCCCCAAAAGGAAGTATGATTAGACTGAGTTTCAAAATGGCGGATGCAACACCAACGATTGATGCCACCAGGTAATATTGAGCTTTTTAACCACTTATTTTTACCCTCAGCAGTAATTGCAGTTAGCAACATTAAACTTAGATGTTTGTTACGTAAATATGGGATTTCCCAGTCAGATCTGCTCATTATATGATTCACTGCCCTTCATAATTTGCGTGCTCACTTGGATATAAATTTGTTCAATCGAGACACGATGATTGAAAAATGCATTTTTGCATCTATGACACGTTATACAGTGCGATAAAGCGCTTTAAATCACTTTGATATGATTATCTTAACAATCACCAAAGTATGGGACCACACATATGGACTTTGCAAATGAATTTAAAGCATAGGCGAAATCGTCATAACTCGGATTGGTTTTGTGTTATTTAGGTTAAACTACGGATTAGCTGAGCAAGGAGTACGGATTCGAAGGTGAAGGAAACGGAGTGGTTTAAGTTAAAAGGAGCAATTGTCCAGCATTAAAGTACCTTTGCATCAAAAATTTGGGTCGTTAATATTTGAGAGATCACTCAATTCACACCAGGTGCTACAAATCTCAACTTAAGGGTCATTATGCTTAGTCACATGATCAATGACTGCTTATCATGATGTCACGATTTTGATATTCGTGACGTCATATCTTTGTTCTAGACTCGTTCACGTAGTCATTGATCTTTGTAACGTAGATTTGACAAAATATGTTCTTCATAGGAATAATTTAATGTTCAAACTCGTTTTTATCCTCATGCTTTTTTTTTTTAAAAAAAGGTCGGAACTCTAGCCTATGTGTTTCCACAAGTAGTTCATTAGCGCAATGCTAGACTAGGCCTACTGCTTCAACCCAGGAAGACCCGTCCCTACATAACTGAAAGAGTGTTAAGCAAATCAAACAAACAAAACAGACGACTCAAGAAGCAGGTTACCCTTAGCGCAATACTAAAAGGTTACCTGCTTCCAAATCAACTTATCACAGTCAACGATCTGCCAGATCGATCCTCTGTCATGAACAACGAGATAATGACGTTGCTCGTCGACGACGATTTTCGGTTATAATGTCGGTGTGCCGCGACCCCTCGCACAATTGCATATAAAGGGCTTGCGGCACACCCAGTTTTATGCACCCACTGAGGCTTTAGTGAAGGAGTTATGGCTGTATCATGTCAATGTCCTACGCCTATTCGTATTGAGTAAAAATGTGGGGCATTATTAGTTGGGATTTCGGAAATGTTCTAAAGTAGGTATCAATCTTGTAGGAGTCGACACGACAATTCCGTCTACACAGTGTCACCCCTACTGTTCCTGAAAGTATAAGTTATTCTGCCTGGAATGGCTAGGAGGTTTATTATTGTTTGCTTATGTTTGCAACTCTTATAATAGTGAGCTATGACGTTGCTCACTACTATTTTCGGTTTGAATGTCGGTGTGCCGATGACGTTGCTCATACGGTAGCAACTGTTTTTATACTCGTGGCCCATCTCAAATTTCACTTAAAAAGGGGGTAATAAATTAGACATGTACTAAATCTCCTGCTAAAATTATTGATAATTATAATCAAATCAACGCTCCTTGATTAATTTGTTAAGTTATATTGTGGCTAGAACTGCTACCTGCATATTGGACCATTTCAATGTTATAAAAACTATGAATTCAAGGCTATCTCCCTTCAAACAATAATGGGTAAGTCGGTGCGTGTACGTGTTTGAAAAAAAGCTGGTATTCCAGTACTGCCGGTATTCCAGTACTGCCGGTGCACTTGATGAAACGAAATCAAGTAAAGCCGAAATACTTGCAAGTAAGTGCCCAAATTATGCAGTTGTCCTTTGAATATATAAATAAGACATCTAAATTAATTCTGAAGCAAACGGTAAACAAGTAAGACTTTTCGGGGAAAAAATCTCCAGGTATTTCCTCGCATCATCACAGTCCGTTATGCTATCTTCTCCTTTACCATTGAATGAAATCAAACCAAATTTGGTGTGTGACTTACTCACATAAATAGGGTTTGCAACAGCCAACAAAAAAATTCGCCCCACCCCGCTAGGTCGGGGTCAAAAGGTCAAATATAAATAAATTTAAATAACAAAGTCAATTTCAAAGATTTTTATATGAATTTTTGTATGAATTCTTCCAAATACAAGATATGAAACATCATGCGCGGATACAGAAAGTTTTGTCAGAGGGGGCCCAACTCTGATAAGTTTTTTTTGTTTGTTTTTTCGAGGGGAGCGAGGCTCCAAAAACCACCATAAGCGGGCAATTATCGGTCTACCTGCGAAATGCCATTGAAATGGCGTTTCGCTGGCATGGCCGATAATCGCCCACATTGAATGCTGGCTTTGTAGCTTTGTGATTTTCAGGAGATCCAGACCAGTAAAACTAGGATACCCTATATATTTTTTTGTGATTTTCAGCGGGGTCAGGACCCCTGCCCCCCCCCCCCCCCTCTGGATCCGCACATGAACATATAGATTATGATCTTTGTTCTGACGCTAGGTTGGTTTGTTTGTTTGATTTGAATCTTTACGTCCCATCAAAAATCTTTCAGTTAAACAGAGCCGGTCTTCCTAGGTTGAACCAGTACTAAGCTAGGATAAATGTGTCTTGCTCAAGGACCACAACGCAGTGAGGCCTGTGAGGCTCGAACCCGCGGCCCCTCGGTCTTGAGTCAAGCACTCGACAACTGTGCTCTCTTTCTGACGCTAGGGGTGGGGCCTGGGGCTCCAGGGTACCCAGGGGGTCAAAAAATATTCTTTTCCAACATGGTCATGTGGCATATCAAATTGACGGGGATACTGAGTAGAACAGAATACAAGTAAAATTTTCTGGTCAAACTGGTGTCCATGGGGTGAGTTCAAAAGGTCAAATATTATTAAATTTTAATCACAAAGATTTTTTATACCAAATTTTGTGTGTGTTCTCACAAAAAAGATATAAACATATCGACCGGACTATTCATTCTGTGGCCTGCGTCATGCACAAGTGGTGTGATCTGGGGATGCTGGGGGTCAAAGAATTGGGCGTGGAGATTTGCGATGATGCCCAATCGACTGCACATTATAATAATAATAATAATAATAATAATAATTATTATTATTATTATTATTAGTAGTAGTAGTAGTAGTAGTAGTAGTAGTAGTAGTAGTAGTAGTAGTAGTAGTAGTAGTAGTACGTACAGTAGTGGCTTAGACACAGATGTACACCTAAGGAATCTTCTGACGCATACACTTTTGTTTTGGCATTTTCTTGAAAACTTGAATTTTGAAATTAAAAATATTTTGGAATACATTAGAACATTATTTTCCGGTAATTCATGATTATTTTCAGAGACATCTGACTCAGAACAATTAAAATATGGAAGTTTGAGTTGAAAACTTCAAAAAACCAAAGTCGCAATTTACCATTTTTCAAACAAATCAATACGTAAAAGCAGAATAGTAATTTGTCACATATTCCATTTTTTGAGATATGATTCTGAATTATTTTCAAACGTAAGTCAGTTTGCATTCTATTATTCATAAAATAAAATAAATCTTCCAATTTGTATCTACTTTATCTGTTAAATTGGACAGACAATACGCAGATAATTTCTGACAATCGCATCGCATATGTGCTCGATTTTGGTTTTCGATCAGAGTAGCAGGATAGCCATGGTAAAACATTTATCCTGCTAGCGTACATAAGATACGTGCGGATGGTGCTTTCAGTGGGGATTTTTAAACTTGAACTAAGCAAATCACATGAAAAAGTAAATGTGTATGACTAGGAAACGCCACAAGCACATAATGTAGGCCAACCTACAGCACCTTGAGAAAGAGACACAGAACACTAACTGTCAAATGACATTAAAAGGCAATTAAAGTAAAGCAACCAGCTAAGTTTCTTTCCCATTGAGATGATTGCAAAACTAGAAACAAAGTAATGCAAAACATAATAACGACCACGCACACACACACACACACACACAGACACACACACACACACTGGAGGCAACAATGAATTAACAACAACAGAACCACCGCCATAAGACACTGGGGGCTGAAGTTAATTTTACTGCCAAATATTGGCCCTATATTCTGCTGTTGTCAAACAAGAAAAAAATGTTAAGCTCGCGTGGAGGCTTCCTTATTTATCAATATATAAAAATTCTACCGGGAAACAAAGAAAATGGCTCTCAACTCACTGACAGTCAAGATCTTGAGCCACAGTCGGCCCAGCTAAAGACAAACATCAGGCGCTGACCCAACGATGGAAGTGATATGCCATGGTCAGCATGGGGTCTGAAGTCTGCCCCAGCATAAATTGAATGCATTTCTTTTTCCGTATGACGTTTACTAGTATTGTTCTGCATAACAAAAGAAATTAAAATAACCTCACTGAAACACAGACTTGAGCCTAAATTCCATATTTTGTGACATTCGATTTTGACCCTTTCAAATTAAATAAGCTGTATTTTGCATAAAACCTAAGATATTGTTCTGAAATTTTCACAAATGATGTGAATAATATTGAATTTCTGTTTATTAACAGAATATTAAAATTGCTAAACATAATTAAGCTTTGGTAGTAAATTGTTTACTGTATGCGCTAGAAGATTCCTTAAGTATAGAAAAACTCTATACCATTTAAATTGTCAACGTAAACAGTCTAAAATTTCCTCTTACCCTTATACATACAAACTCCCGATGTTAGAAAGAGGAGCGATCCAACTTCCACAAAACACGTAAGACATAAAACATGGAATGGGAATTCCATGCCCCTTCCCACATCCACTCCACCAAGACATATACAGTCATGTAAACAGATTTTAGTCGATATGCGATAAGTACACAAATCTCGAACAGTGGACCAAATACTGCGCCCCCCCCCCCCCCCCCCCCCCCCCCCCCCCCACACACACACACACACACACACACAGGAATCTTCGCTGCATTGATTTCTTAATCTGTGCTGGAAAGTCAACATATGGACGGTTTATGGGTTTGGTTGTTCCTCACAGTGCTCTGGATTTGGCTGCAGTGTGTGATTGTGGTTTTTCCTGATTATGCTCACTTACCTTTTCAAAGAGTAATTCAATCAAAGGACATCTCTTGAAGAGCAACGTTCGTTCTGATATCTGCTTTGCCATAATGCATACGCTGCATGGTCTTTATTAAATGTTCAAATGAGTTAGTAAACTTCACTATCAGTATCACTGGAGCAGAGGAAATATATTGGACTTGAAAATTGCATGTTTATTCTCTTCATAAAAATGGTTTTGAAATCAATTAAGGACGACTAATCCGCACTCTTGACAGGGGAAACTCATTCCAATCCGATTTCTATAGAAAACCAATCCTTAGTCCACCAGTTGCTAATCCGGGCCTAGCACAGCCAGGTTCACCACTTTTAAACTCCTTTGTATGACCACAAACTACCAAAAGCAAACAAAGTTAATGGCATAAATAGCAAAGACTATCACTTATTTGTGAATTTCACATAGAAACAGAGTACAGTTACAAAATACGAGTAAATATCAGTAATATTTTTGAAGGATGTTGTTGGGTGCAAATTCATTGTTTTCCGTGAGCACAACTTTAGGGGTCAATATCTCGTTTTAGGGCATTGATATGCTGGAATCAACCAAAGACTCAACTTGATAAGTTGTTCAAAGAAATACAATTATGCCATAAACATGTAAACTTACGAAAATATGTTAAAACTCCTCGTTTCTAAACCATGTGTGCGACGCTGCCGCCATATTGAAACTCAATCTAATCATGCTCTCACTGGGGCCTACGTTTCGAATCTGAGCACCAACGATGGCGTTAGACAACAGTGACCTTGGACCCTGGTGATTAAAGACATTCTCAAATTCAAATTGTCTTTATGTCACTATGTACAAGTAATTAAGTCTCCGATTGATTAATAAATTAAGTCCCAGTTTCTTGCCCAGATTCAAGGGAGTGAACCCTATATTTACTTTTTCATAAACAAATCAAAGAAAGATAACTACTACAACATCATTTCCATTGATTTTTTTTAAGTTTTCTAACCGCGCTCCCTGGCAGCTATGTTTTTCGATGGATCAATATAATTTGAAAAATCTTGGTAGAGGGTCATCCAAGGACCATTTGTGCAAAATTATTTGAAATTGGCCCAGTAGTTTAGCTAGCTTTTGACAAGAAGATTTTTTTAAGTTTTTCATTTTGGTTGCCATGCGATGGAAGCCGCCGTGGTGTAGGGGATAAGCCTATGCCTTGTAAACCAGGGGTTGCAGGTTTGATTCCTGGATTCTCTCAGTCTGTCAGATGAGACTTTTAAGCCGTGACCCCTGTCTTCTAAGATGCTTTAAAATCAGAACCACTGCCGGTAATGAGCCTTCGGGTGCTCCAGGACATAAAATCACAAAAACCATAAACCCACCGGGCCAGTTTTTGTTTGTTTGTTTGATTTGATTCTTTAAGTCCCATCAAAAATCTTTCAGTTATGTAGGGATGGGTCTTCCAGGGTTGAACCAGTACTAAGCTATGATTAATGTGTCTTGCTCAAGGACCACAACGCAGTGACGCCGGTGAGGCTCGAACTCGTGGCCCCTCAGTCTCGAGTCAAGCACTCTTCCACTAAACCACTGCACTCCCTTACCACTGGGCTAATACTGCACGGCCACAAACACCATGGCACCAGAATTCTGCATGGAATGGAAATCTTTGAACAATTTTGAAAGGGGACCACGCACGGATCATTCTAGTTTAGTTTGGTAAAATTCCACCAAGTGGTTTATGAGATGTTATTTAAAGGAAATTGTTGATGACAACGGACAGACCATAGAATCCTATGATCACAATAGCTCACTTTGAGCCTATGGCTCAGGCAAGCTAAAAAATCAGCAGACAACAATTTTTTGAATAATTACGCAGCATGCAATAAAATAATTATGGTAAGCATGATGAGTAGAAAGAACAGATGTTAGTAGAACAAGTGGGAGAGAACCCAATGAAATCTGACAATGCTAGTTTGTGCCAATTCTGACATTAATAAGAGAATAAAAGAACATAATAGACCTTGTAAACTAGGTATTTTGGCAAGAAGCTGAAATGCAGATAAAGAAAAGTAAACAATGCATTTATTAATGAATTGCACTGCTTTGTATTGCTGAAAAAAACAACAAGCAAAATTCAGCAAAATTATGTCTCCCCTACATACCATAAATATTTTTTTAAATGCATAAAGCTCATGCAATCTAGGTCCATTTAGGGTGTTTAATAACCCTAAAGAACCCAGCAAGAACTAGAGGCACATTGATGTATGCTTTCTAAATCACACCGGATAGGCAGCAATCAAAAACTCTCTTAACTCTCTTAACAATCGATGAACGCTGCTCAAAAATCGCTAGAAACAGTGTTTTTGATTGCCATTTGTCACCAGTCCTGCGACAAATGATAATCAAAAACTCTGTTTCTAGCTTTTTTTATCTACGTTTGTCAATGTTTTCGATTGCTGCCTATCCAGTGTGTATATGTTCCCTGTACATGCCATATGCTCTGAATTCTTCCTAATCCAACATGGTCACCCTTTAGGAAAACTAATTTAAATGTGTACAATTTCTTTTCAGCCACAGAATGCCCTTTCGCATGCATCCCTAGATACTAAGCAGAACAGCGCCAGCATCTCCTGAAATGCCTAGTTAATTATCATGTTAAAGTCGGCCACTATCAGCCCATTTGAATGGCATTTCGCTGGTAGGCTGATAATGGCCTGCCAGACTGTTTGCTGCTGAGCACTGAATGCTTCCCTATTTCTGCACTAACATGTTTGTTTTCCAAAACAGCCAAATTCATTTTCAGGAAGCAAACAGAATGGCATGACCATGTGGGCCAGTGTGAACATTATCTCATGGGCTTCATGGCCAATATAAGCGAATAATTTTTTGACTAAATTCATCTGCAGCATTACGAGGGTCATTTTTTATGTTCGTAGAATCGGGCTGTATCTCTTTAAATATAGAATTTACGGTACCATAAGTATATATATTTTAAAAGGTCTAGCTTTGGTCTATCAACTGGTATAAATTTTACATCGTTAGCGCTTAGTTCGGTCAAGATATATAGCTTTGAAAAGGGCATGAAAATGACACTGGTCGAAAATCCATGCCATTTTAACCACGCAGCAAGCAGGAAAATAGACGCTGTTAAGTTCCATTCGCAATGGTGATATAAGCATTTTTCAAACCGATTTTTCTTTTGCACCATCAAAATAAATTATTCAAACACTAATCGTAGACAAGTGCAGCAAAACTATAAGCATGTTGTTTGGTGTTATTCAACAATTTTTAAACACACATCAATATACCAATATAATTACAGTCAAGTGCTAGTTATTATATCTGTTAAAATTACGAATATGAACAAATTTTAAAAATTCTTCTGGTTTTGCATAGCACATGATATACTCAAACATTCGTCAGCAGTTATATTGTTGTATCGATTTAAGCGGGTAACAGGCAACTTCGGGTACTGGCATACCCCCATGCTATAAAAAGTGGGTGGGGTAAATCAACCCCGCGTATAAAACACAATAACAATCGAATCTGCATTATTTTCTTATTACAGTGATTTCAACACCTGTTTAGAGGCACACAAATAGTTTTAATGTATTTTCGAAATATAGTAACGCTCCATGACGTTATTTATGTACAAAATAAGGGATTTTAGCACTCTCTAGGCTATTTATTTTGCCGTTCATTTCTAATAAAACAAAAGCATTAACTTTGTTTTGGGATGAAAGTTACCACAGCACTTCCATCTACCATATACACAAGAAAAATTATAATGCCATTTTACAGCTAATATATTAAGCCACATTCAAAAGCCCGCATCCAACTTCCACTTGTGTCAACTTTTTACAATAAAAGTTTATATGCCTACTGTTCACTTTTCTGAGGTTCCAAATAAATCTTCCATGTCCAGTAATTGCTGCGTATTTGCTTTAATGTTTTTATAATATTGTAGCACGTGGTGTCCTTGATATGCAGCCAAATTTTCAGAAGCTGTGTATGGCATTGGACCCTTTTTCATGCAATTGTTTCTTACGTTCTGTCAGAGACTAAGTGCTTAAATATCAAAGTTCTGTCATATTTCCAGTGTGCGATATATAGGTATGTCTTTGCCTCTTAGAAGACATTAAAGTAATGCATTTTGAAATAATTTTAGGTTGCATGTATAGATAAAAGCTCAGTCTTTCCAAATATATGCATGATGTATGCATTTACATTCGCCGTTTTCATTAAATCTACCTCTCTACGAACATAAAAAATGACCCTCGTAAAGTCAAAAGTGGTCACTGTTTCAAAGGAAATATATCATAGCCAAACATGACTTGGATTAATATTCTCCTTCTATTAGAGAATTGCTGTAACAGAAGATTGAATTCTGGTTGCCAGAATGGAAGGGTCTTGTTATGAATCCAATATTTCCAATCTACTGACTTGTGAACATTGATTTTATGTAATTCTGTTCATATTTCATTCTGGCAATTATCACCGACATATTACACCGAAATGCCTCAACCGCCATCATAGTGAAAGCTATAATGTTAAAGACTCTTACTTTAAACCATTTACAGATTAATGGAATTTTCCATAAAGCTATACGATAAAGTCAGAATGGTCCATTATATATGAACCATGACATGTGATTTCCAACAATGCAGTTTTGACAAGTGTAGACTCAGACGAGCCTGTGCAGCCTCCTTTTAAGCTTGGAAACTTCAAATGCTGTTCAGTCAGTAGCTTAACAGTCGTAGAATATCTAAGCAACTATGTATGCGCAGGCTGGTCTGAGCCTTTGCTGGTCGCACATACCACATTGTAGGAAATCTCATGTCGCTGCTCATTATATTGAGGGGTCACACATTATATTTTCCAAAAAATATTCCATATCTTACTTGTCTTAGCGAACAGTGCAGACCCTCATGAAATGCCGATAGTCGATACAGCGCCTGAGTTATGCAAAAAAGGTGTTCTGGAATTTATGCTTACTTTAGATAAAATGCAAAATATCAGTACTTTAATGTGCAAAAAGTTTGAAATCTGAGCACAGAGCATTTTGATAGTCATTCAAGCTTTTCATATGCATGGTTCTGTATAACGAGTGTTCTGGCCCAATGATCGAGTCATCTACTGCAGTATATTGATTTTATTTAGACCCTCTACGACTGGTACAATGCCCTTGACTACTCAAATTTGTGTACAGCTACAAAATGGTGTGCATCTCCGCAAATAACAAAGAAAAATATGCAAAACTTTCTTTTCCTTCACTTATTCGTATTCTTCATTATGTGATGCCATTAAATCATAACTAATGACTTACATGGCACACTCATTGGTTTGTAAGCACATTTTGGACACAAATTCCCACTGGCTAGCAAGAAATCGGCTGGTACCTAGCTAGTTTTGCAATTTAAAGGCTCCTGGCAATTTAGCCAGATTGGACTACAATACCTATAAGTGATAATTCCGAATGAGAAAAATCATCGTGAAAATAAATAGTTGTAAAGAACTTGCTCACAGAATGGATCACAGTACCCCAAAAAGAGTATTATTAACTGCAACCGACCCACGATGATTGCACTGTTCGAGTACAGTGGTTCTCTAGCGTGGTCAAAGAGCTAATTCTTTGTAGATCAATGGAATTCTCTGTAAGTTTTGAGACAGTTAAGTCACGATGGTCCTTTGTATTTTGTGAGGGGTGGCAGGTTATAATTTCCAAATAATCTATAAGGATCGATTTTGTGTTAGCGAACAGCGCAGAACCTAAATCAAAAGGCTGCATTCTGTGACATTTCACCTGGGTCTTCACTGTTATATTAGCAAAGGTTTCTGTTTAGGGGGTTCCGGTCTACAAATGGTTTAAGATCTAGTGCATCTCACAACAAACAGTGCCAATCTTGCATGGAGGACCTTTATGTTTTATGCAGGAGTACATATGACCTGAAAATTGTTTATGTCCGATTACTGTAAACTCTCAGGTCCCCACTGCAATAGAAAACTTCTTTTAAAAACCACCAAAGTCAATACTGTGAGTGACTATCTTTCCACCAAAAGATATCAAATATTGGCATCCTAGCTGCTACAGCCTGCCATCCAAAGCCTACCATTACGCAACTGCTTCCATAACTAAAGCAAATATTATTGCAATCAATATCTATTTTGATGTTCTGCAGCCTTCAGAGAAATTTGGACAAATTTTCCCATAAATCTTCATACCCTATGCTTCTGCTCTGACATTTATAGACTTTTGGATAATGGCCTGTCTATGCAATCTAAGCCAGAATATTTGATTATTTCTCCTTCAAAATGCTCAATTTCTAAAAGGGAAGATCAAACTGTCCGAAATCAAATTTTCATATAATCACAACATTTAACGATTCCTAATATGAACCATGAACATTCGAAGAGAAACGTTCAACTTCTCTTGACCAGATAGCCATGCAGTCATCATAACGGGGAGGGCAGTGGCTCAGTGGCAGAGTGCTTTATTCGACACCGAAGGGCCGCAGGTTCGCGCCTCACCGGCGTCATTGCGTTGTGGTCCTTGAGCAAGACACATTTATCCTAGCTTAGTACTGGTTCAACCCAGGGAGACCCATCCCTATATAACTGAAAGATTGTTGATGGGACGTTAAGAATCAAATCAAACAAAACAAACAAGCAGTCCTCATAAATGTCAACTAGAATGCGCAGTCGATGGGGCGCCATCGCAAATCCCCATGCTAAAGTTTTTGACCCTCCCAGCACCCCCAAGTCCCACCCCTGGGGCATGACCCTAGCAACAGAATGAAAATTCTGTTCAATATGTTTTCTATCTTTTATTGTGAGAACAATTGCACAAAGTTTGGTATAAAAATCTTTAAAATAGACATGGAAACCGAAATTTAATGATATTTGACCTTTTGACCTCACCCCAAGGTCACCCGTTGGACCCTAGGATGAATATTTTACATGCATTCTGTACTGCTCGTCATCCTCGTCGATTTTATATGCCACATGACCATGCTTGAAAAAAATAATTTTTTGACCCCCTGGGCACCCCCACTGCCCCAAAGTCCCACCCCTGGGGCATTACCCAGGCTCAGAATGAAAATCCCGTCTGATATGTATTGTATCTTTCATTTGTGAGAACACACACAAAGTTTGGTATAAAAGTCTTTGAAATTGACTTTGTAATTGAAATTTAATGATATTTGACCTTTTGACCCCTCCCCAGGGCCCAAGGGGACGGAGCCAAAAAAAAATTGCTGTTGCACGCCTAATTCATGTGAGTAACTCACACACCAAATTTGGTTGAATTTCATCCAATGGTTTAGGAGGAGATAGCATAACAGACAGACGGACAGAGGCGATTACAATATCCTCTTCGCTTTTTTAAAAAGTGTGGGGATAACAACAGAATGACACACCTGTTGCTGATTCCATGGTCACCTTATTTTAGAGTTCAATGTTATTAACCAAAGCCGTAAAAGGACCAGAAGATCCTGAAGTGCATCGATTATCAGTCGCTAGGTCACACAAGATCTCTATATAAGATTTGTACTATGGCCATTGCTTTTTTCTTTAATCTTTGCTGATGTTTAAATCAGACATCCTAGAATAACGACGAAGGAGGAGCTTAAAACCGTACTCTAACTTCCAATTTTAGTTAAACAGCGATGTAGGCAGGCTCTTCCTAAAAAGCGACAAATAAACCCGTAGGTAAATGTAATATAATTGACAGCTTAGGCTGGATGCAGGGAGGAGTGAATGTAAATTTTGTCATGTGTCAGTAACACATGTTTATTTGTGCCTGCGCAATACTACAAGCTAACTAAAGGATTTTTCCTCGGCTTTCTATTTAAACTATTTAAACAAGAAAGCCTCGGAAAAGTTTCCTTTATTTATTACTTAACTAGGTCAAGGGTAACCTAGAATCATCATTTGAACAAACTTTAGGAAAGGGCAATGGATCAGTCACTCAGTGGTAGTGGTGCTTGACTTCAGAGATCAAGCCTCACTGCAGGCATTGTGATGTGTCCATGAGCACCATTGCTTATACACACCGGATAGACGGCAATCGAAAACATTAATACTATCGACGAACGTAGATAAAAAATTGTTAGAAACAGTTTTCAATCGCCATTTGTCATCCGACTGTCGACAAATAGCAATCAAAAACACTGTTTCTAGCGATTTTTGATCCACGTTCGTCAAAACTGTTTGCAAAGGTTATCAGCACATGACTCTACTCTCGACTGAAATATAGGTCAATGCCCAGAAATTTTCCATGGAGCCTGGTGTAGGGGATTAACCACGCGCCTTAAATGTACCCAGGGGTCCCTAATTTGATCCCTGCATGGCTCTCAATGTCTGTCAGATGAGACTTTAAGACGCTGCCCAATCTCTAGGACATTTTAAACCAGAACTTCTGCCAGTTGAGCCTTCGGGTGCTCGCTTCTGAACATCACACTATAGGAAACCAACCAAACATTAGATAGTAAAGTGCTTGCACATAGACAAAGTATCAGTTACTGTTACAAGTCTGACAATGGTGACGAGCATGATAGCTCAATTGGTAGTGTTACACTGGAGGTTGGTTGGTCACGAGTTCCGGACTCACTGGAAGCACTGCAGTGTGTCCTTACACAAGACACTTCATCTTCTGCTTATAGTACAGGTACAACCCAGGAAGAAGGGAGCGCAGTGGCTCAGTGGTAGAGTGCTTGACTCGAGACAGAGGGGCTGTGGGTTTGAGCCTCACCGGTGTCACTGCGTTGTGTCATTGAGCAAGACATATTAATCCTAGCTTAGTACTGGTTCAACCCAGGAAGACCCGTGCCTACATAACTGAAAGATTGTTTATGGGACGTAAAGAATCAAATCAAACAAACAAACAACCCAGGAAGACAGGAAATCATCCCAACATGACTGAAAAATTGTTGACTGGGATGTAACGAACAAACACCAAGAGAAATGTCCTTTTCATAAAGTAGCTGTAGGCAGATACATCACTTTTATCCCACACATCTGAAGCTGATGGATGTCACAGAGGCTTTCGCTAATGAACCACGTTTGGTGTAATTAGCCTTTCTGTTGCTGAAGGTTTCATCTATTATTAAACAAAACTATTACGTCCTATAATCATACACCCACTCAAAGAACTGGTTTTAAAGCAATGCCATAATTCAAGGCTCCACATTACAACAGGTGCTCTTTCTTCTCATTATTTTTTAACTCTGTAAAAAATGCTGGGTCTGCTGTAAATTTTCAGGAATACCATCAGCGTTGGCCCAACATCGCCACCTATATTCGAGCCATAACCCACAGTCTGTTTTGTCTTGTTTACTTGGGATTGTGAATTTTGGCGTAAAGTAAAAAGTTTTAATTTCATTTATTTTCCATCAAGTATTCCCTATGCAGATTGTATCCAAACATTGTCATTGTTTAAGAATTTGTTAAAATATTTTTTGTGACTGTTTCGTGACTGTTTCATGCTGTTTGCTACCATGGCTACCGTAATGGACATTTGATTGAACTGGCTGTTATCTAAGCATACTTCATAATCACGTTTTCTTTATACCATTCTTAAAGGAGCATGCTCATCAAAGAATTGCATCTTATTAACAGCCGACCATTCTGACTGTTTGGCTGCCAACCAGGATTCGTTAAATGGCTGAAAATGACTAAATTGAATTTCTACCAAAATGCACGTGCCCAGGTAAACAATACTGTTGTTTATGGTAATGGACCGTGAGTTACGGTTTACAATACAGGGGGTGCAACATTTGTAAGGCAAAAAATGTCTTGTTTCCGGAAACGTTAAGGGTTGGGTAAGGTAGGCAATTTTTTTTGGACAAAATTTCGGCCCCTAGGGATACTTTTTGGCCCTAGTCGCCCCCTAGATTATTCTATGAATACAAGTACCCACCTCATCAGATTTACTAATTTTGCTTAATAAAGGTGTAGCAGAAACCGACATTGCAGTATATGACATAATTAGAATACTTTCCGAGTTTGTTCTAATACTACAAACGTAGGAATCCATAGGCTTTTTATTGCATGACATTCCATGATTTTTTTTTTCTCTTCCAAGGGCAGTAACTGTTTTTTTTTTAATTCACCAGCGGTTGGGCATTAGATAGTTTGGTAAGCCTGATAAAATCCTAAAAATAGAAAGAATTCTCAGATGTCCCCAAAAAATTTAGAGTAGTCCCCAAAAAAGTAGGGTTTGTAGGCTTTCCAGAAACAAGACATGTTTTTGGCCTTTGGGGCCTGGTCTCGCCGAGTCTAAACTGTTTGAAAAGGTGATCAGCAGACAACAGTATAAGCATTAACAAAGAGTTCCTCTTTACAGCTTCCACCAGCAAACCTCCCCCTCCCCACATTTGTTTATTTGATTTGATTCTTTACGTCCCATCAACAACCTTTCAGCTATAAAGGGACTGGTCTTCCTGGGTTGAACCAGTACTAAGCTAGAATTATTGTGTCTTGCTCAAGGACACAATGCAGTGACACCGGTGAGGCTCAAACTCGTGGCCCCTCAGTCTCGAGTCAAGCACTCTACCACTGAGCCACTGCACTCCCTAAATGGGACATTTAGTTCAATCATCAATGTCTTGTACAGTGTAAGTTACACCCGTGACACACTCTCTGAAGGCCCCTCTAAAAGTTAATGCTAAAACCTACCCACAGCTTATGTTAACATAGAGAAAAGACTAGACTGGCTCCAGTCCTTAAAACATTTTTGATCAATGTGTTATATCATATACTTGTAGCCTGAGTCTAACTCTGATGGCTCTGTTTTAAGACAGAGCCATCAGAGTTAGACTGGCTACAAGTATATGATATGACACATTGATGAAAAATTGTTATAAGGACTGGAGCCAGTCTAACAAAAGACAGCTAAAGATCGGGGAATTCTTAAAAGTCTGGGGTAATTATGGAAGTATGTCAGACTGCTCATTACCATCACAAATAAGACAGTATAACTATTACAATAGATCCACTCAGAGCACATTAATAACAAAGGCTTCTAACTCTGTAATAACATCTCTTTGGCATGGCTTCAAGAGACAAAATAGACTTAAGTCTAGAGACCAAACAATGCTTCAGTTCCAGGCAACACCAATATTGCTACTTATAGCTACTTTGCCCACTATAATTACTTAACTCTTTGCCTACTGGGCAATTTTTCATACTTTTTTGTCGTCTACTGATATTTTTCAGAATCAACTTTTTCTAAAAATTATTTCAGGAATGCCATCAGAGTGTCAAACAGTTTGGATCCATATCAGGCCCGACATTTTGTCGGGCCTGATCTGGTTCCAAACTGGTTGCAAAGGTTTTCAGCAGACGAAGCTACCGTAGCAGGCAAAGAGTTAACAAGACCTTGCACCATGTCCTTCAGACAGTTCACTTAAGGCCGGAATGGGCCAGCCTCAATCACTTGAGTGAGTCTGATCATGAAATGCTACAAAGTGCAATGGTGGCCATGCATCTAATGATCAGACTGTGAGCTACTTAGGTCCCTTTATAATGCTATGTTAGGGGTTTAAGTGAATCATTTTATAAAGGGACAATTTACAAAAAACGAATTAAAGAAAAATAACTATAACATGGTCTTTTCCTAATAATTTCTTTGTAAAATTTCTCCATGGTGAAAATAATTAACATGACCATGTTACAATGTTTATCCAAATCTGTGTTATAATGAGGTGTATTATAAAAGGACTGCACTGTATATTTTAGTTCATTACAACTGTAACTGTTCATGGTTATATTTTATGCATAAATTGAACATCTGTCTTCCCTTGTCCAAGTATTGATATTGCATTAACAAAGCAACCAGCTGTGACAAGAAAAAAACAGATTCAATTTTTATAACATTTTGCCATCAAAACACAATTGATTTTTCCATTTAAATTAAATCAAATATGGCTGTATGACATGATGGTTTTTGCACTGAAAGTAATTAAATCAAGACTCAAACTGAATCTATATGTCAGATTGTATATGTTACTGTATGAGACAAGAAAAGCATGTGGAAACAAAATAATCCTAGATCAGACAGCTCCTTGGGAACATTAAAAATAGCCATCAGAAGGGATGACAAACCCCCGACCTAAAAGTAAATGATAAGCAGTTACATACTGCCAACCTAGTATATGTATTTGACAAGATAAACCTATAAAGTTCATTCAAGGGAGACAACTCAAAAGGGCAGCAAGGGGGAGCAACCATTCTTGAACATGACACATTGTCTTGACTTGATATATATGTATACCAAATATCATCAAAATATCTCAAAGGGTATAAGCATTATTGAGCGCATATGCTTTCCCCTATAAAACTCATTCAAGGGAGATATCTCATAATTTAGCAAGGAAGAGCAAAAAAAAACATTCTTGCATGTGACACACCGTCTTGACCTGATATACATTCATACCAAATATCATCAAAATATCTCAAAGGGTATAAGAGTATTGAGCACACAAGCTTTCCCCTATAAAGTTCATTCAAGAGATATAACTCAAAAGGCCATCAAGGGAAAGCAACCATTCTTGCACGCCATACCGTCTTAACCTGATATACATGTATACTAAATATCATCAAATTATTGCAAAGGGTATAAGAGTTATTCAGCGCACAAGCTTTCCCCCATAAAAGTTAATTCGAGGGAGATAACCCAAAAGCCAGCAAGGGAGAGAAACCATTTTTTCCACGTGACACACCGTCTTGACCTGATATACATGTATACCATAATTCAGCTGCAGTTGTCCTTGGTGCTTTTCTCATCTTTCCAATCATTCAGCTCAGAATGACTGCTTTAACTTTGGTTGGGCTGTTAAATCTTAAACAAACATGACTTGAATAATATTTTCTTGTAAATGTCAGGAACAAACATTAGAAATCGCTTTATTTATTTATACAGAATAAGCCACTTAGACTTGAATAAGAAGAATCTGGGCAAAGAAAACATAAATCTCTGCCAATTCTTGACGTCAGTTACACAATTATTTGTAATTTACTCTTTGCCTCAGTAAGAAACAAAACACACTTCCGCTTTTCCAGCCACTAGTGACTATTTTTTTTATCCCTTTTACCAAATTTATTCTAGACATTTCAATATGCAAGTGGGTGGGGTGCAACTATTATATTATAAGGTGTTCTACAGTTGTTCCAGAAAAATTCTACAGATTTTTCTAGAACAAACCAAGGTTTATTCTGGAACAGTTCTGGAACAACTGTTAGAACATTTCTGGAATTGTTCTGAAACCATTCTAAAAATTTCTAGAATAATTCAGGCACATTAATAGAACATAAAATGGGACATTGTTTGAGGGGTGTTCTGCAATTGTTCCATAAAAGTTCTTAAGATTTGTTCTGGATCTGTTGTAGGACAAACCTTTAGAATTGTTCTGGAACTTTTCTAGAACAAATCTTATGAACTTGGCTAGAACAATTGTAGAACAAAAAATTGTCCCATTTAACATTCTACAACTGTCCCATAAACATTCTAGAACTTTTCTAGAATAGTTCTAGACCATTTCACAGGAGTAGACATATTTTCTTTGAAAACGTGAATGAAAGGCGAAAGGCGCCAGACTCCAGACCATTGCTATTATGCTATATACCTCACTTGAGCCTTCAGCTTAATAGGTGACTGGTGAGCACACAAACTCTAGTTGTGTACCACCTACAAAGTGCTGCTAATTTGGCTTCCCAGGATACCTGTCTACGGTAACAAAAACCCCATACATCATAACAGTTGATAAGAACTCAAGATTATGATTGTACAGATAAGGTGGGCTTATTCAGATGAGGTCAGTGACCTTATTAACCCTTTACTTCATTGTAACACCTTTTGACACCTTTGAATAGCTGTGGTTTGAAAAATATTATTGTCCTATAGGGAGCAATTGTTTGATTTTCCATAATATTTTGGAGCAAATACTCGATTTTCCATCATATTTTCAAAAGTATTCAAAACTTCTTGATTTTTTTTATGTTGTCTAAAAATAGAATATGATGTCATGATCTAAAAATAGCCTATGGAGTAAAGGATTAACATTATTTCAGTCACCATTTGTGATGCTTTGTTGGTTAAGGTATCGGCTGTGAGCATAAACTAGAAGGGTGGGGTTGGAGGTGGGTAAGTGTAAATTGCTAATATCTGCTTAAGAATACCCGCTGAGTGATAGGGAAGCTCAACACTACATATAATTTTGTGAAACATTCTGTTCTGTGTTCTCCAAAAACAAATTGGCAAAAATTCCCCAAAATATGTCAATTCAACCTTAGTTCTTCAATGAAACCTGTTTTAGCAAGCACATATTCTAGGCAATCCAAGTTTTCATCCTAGATAGAAGCTTCAGTTCTAGTGTTTTCTAGCAATGATATTGTCTAATTTATTAAGTATAAGGGTAACAAGTTATTTCAGTTGAATTTTGCTTTTATGCATGATAGCAAACAGTCCAGACCCTGATGGTCCAGATGGTTTGGGTCTACAATGTTTGCTGAAGTCTCATTTATTAGACACTAGGCAGGGTTTATTACATTTAAAGAGATTAGTATAATGTACTTTTTTGGGTAAATACCACCTATGAAGCAATGAGGTTCACATGCTGTTTGAACATGGGTTATAACTTGACAATACTTAAAATGAGCCCCCGCTAGATTTGCTTGCATGACATTACATGGAATGATCATTTTGCCAACAATTTTGTTTGCAAAAACCATGTGCTGGGCAATGACAACACCATTTTGTAAGGACTCTTAGGAGATCTTATGTAAGTAAAACCACTATGTATTCATACTGTTTTACCGTTTGCATCAGCACTAAAGTGCCAGAATAACAATCACACATGTTTATTTCATTCCATGTGGCCTTCGGTGCATTCAAAAAGCTTCCACAGTACCCAGCAGTTGTTACTTAGTAAATTGATGCATGAAAAAATGTGTGATCCCTTTATTTAAAATAGCTCCTAAATGTAGAAAACCATCTGGATCTAGGAACAGAAGCAAGATTCATATTGTGTTTTGCTATTTCTGTGTTTTGCAATTGAATAACTAATTATTACCCAATTAATTTTTTGTACCCCTCTTTAACTTTAACACTTATCTTGCTGAGCCCGGATATATCCTCTTTATAAAACAGTGTAGATCCAGATCAGATGGCTTCTGATGAAGCCATCTGATCAGGATCTACACGGTTTTCCACTGATGCAGCCTCAGAATCCACCGTTAATTAAAACCAAGCAACTGAACTGGCTGGAAAAAAGAAGTAAATTTGCTATGTAACAATCTATTCAGCAGGAATAGGGTTAAATATGAGCTTAACTGACAGACATATCCTAAATGACTTCAACATTTTCTTGGAATCTGTAGTTTCTATAGACAGGACTGTGTTTCGAATTATTCTGTTGATGCTTCACACACCAGTCAACATTATTTCAGTATTGTTAGGACATCGATCTACACAGAAAGTTGGAGAAACGTGAAATACTCACTAGGAATAATGATGAAAGGGAAATGACAAGCTATAAGCGGATCCAAGGGGGATGTCCCCCCTTCCCTGGAAATGATATAGTTACCTTTGCAGTATAGTCACTATACTATGGACCCCCTCTGTAAACTGTAAAAAAGTTGAGGACAAAAAGAAATGTCAAAACATTTTTATTGTCAGGAGACTCAGGACCCCTTTGACGAAATTTATGGATCAGCGCATGCAAACTGGTGAAATGCCACCTTCATCTGGGTCTCCACTGTTTGTCAAAATACCGGTAAAGAGCAATCATTCTTGCATTTTTAATGATAAAATCTATACCAAATATTGTCATACCATCTCAAAGAATATGAGAGTTATGGGGAGATTAAAAAATTTTCATGGGAGATAACTCAAACCCAAAGTAAGAATGAGCAATGGATCTTGCATGTGGCACACCGTCTTGGCCTCATATAACCATACCTCATATATTTTCACAAAGGTTCTGAAAGTATTACATGTATGTTTATTCATGGGAGATAACTCAAAACAGGAAGCAAGGGAAACGTGTCAGCACACCATCTTGACCTGATATAAAACCCTACCAAATATTATCAAAGTATCTCAAATGGAGCAACAAAGATTTGCCTTTAAATTGATTCAAAGGAGATAACCCACACAGAAAGCAAGGGAGAGAAACCAATCTTGTACCTATCACGCATGACCTGATATATAACATTGTCAAATATAAAGGGTATGAAAGGTATCGAGCGCACAAGGACGAAGTTCAAAATTTCCAAAACATTCAAATCTATAAATTTGCAGTATATACTGTACCTACAAGGCTACAAATTATGAAAATTTTTAAAAAATACTGATGTTTCAAAGATGCATAATAATAGGACTATACTATTTTTCACCCATTACCTGGATTAGTTCATATTTTTGCTTACAACGATCCTCATCTATCTTTGAATCAACAATAGTTAATTTATCTTGAAGGTAAACTAGAAACGATTATAATTTGCCTAATTCTGCATTTTGAGGCGGCTCAAAATCCGGAATAATTGTGAAAACTTTCACCCATGCATTATATATTGGTTATTGTACCTACATGTAAGTAACAGTAACACTAATAAGTTAATAGCTCATGTCAATTACAGTTAATTATAGTAATTACCCCAGATAGCATATGACCTGCAATTATGGGGGCACATTAACACCTTTTCCATAGCCAATATATATAATAAACAATGGCGGATCCGGAGGGGGTTCAGGGGGTCGCTCGAGCCCCGTCCCAGCAGTTTTAAATATCCTATGAAAATGAAACAAGAAATGTCACAAACACGTGACGAATGCCCTCAAAGGAATCGGTCTAGCATAAGACACATTTGAGGAAAGTTAGCTGTAATATAGCATGAAAAACCTAGAAATGAGGCCAGAAGTCAATGTCAAGGTCAAAGTGACTCAAAATGGTATGCACCACTCCGCCATCCCAAGAGGTATCACCACCCCAAATTTGGGAATCCTACATCAAATAATATAGGAGATATGCTCTGGACACAATAACTCTTGAAAACTAGGTCAGAAGTCAAGGTCACAGTGACCCAAAAATGGTTTGTGACACTCCGGCATCCCAAGATGAATTTACATACCAAATTTGGAATTCTTATTTCAAAGAATATAGGAGATATGCACCAGTTTCTAGAAACTAGGTCAGAGGTCAAGTTCAAGGTCACAGTGACTTAATTATGGTATGTGACACTTCCTCATCCCAAGATTCATCCACACACCAAATTTGAGATTCCTACCTCAAATAATATAAAAGATATGCTCTGCACATGATTATTCTAAAAACTAGGTCAGAGGTCAAGGTCAAAGTGACCCGAAAATGGTACATGACACTCTGCTATCCCAGGATGCATCCACACACCAAATTTGGAATTCCTAACTCAAAGAATATAGGAGATATGCCAGGGACACATTAATTCTTAAAACTAGGTCAGAGGTCAAGGTCACACACAGTGACTCAAAAATGGTATGTGACACCCCGTCATCCAAGATGCATTTACACCAAATTTGGAATTCCTATCTCAAAGAATATTGGAGATATGCACCAGACTCAGTGCAGTTTCTAGAAACTAGGTCAAAGGTCAAGTTCAAGGTCACAGTGACCCAATTATGGTACGCGACACTTCGTCACCCCAAGATGCATCCACACACCAAATTTGAGATTCCTACCTCAAATATTATAAGAGATATGCTCCGGACACGATTATTCTAAAAACTAGGTCAGAGGTCAAGGTCACATTGACCCGAAAATGGTACATGACACTCCGCTATCCCAAGATGCATCCACATACCAAATTTGGAATCCCTAACTCAAAAATATGAGATATGCTCCGGACACAATAATTCTTAAAACTAGGTCAGAGGTCAAGGTCACAGTGACCCAAAAATGGCATGTGTTACCCCGTCATCCCAAGATGCATTTACACTAGGGGTGACTATTGCAGTCAAATCTATTGAGATAGTATTGACATTGCAGGAAGTACCATTGCGATACTATTACTATTGTGGACTACCATTGCAATACTATTGTGATACTATTGTCTGAAACATTTATGCTTGTGTGAAGGAGATTATTAAGAATACAGTAGGACTTTTCTGCACATACAGGTACCAATTTTCGTATGGAAACAACATGAAAATTTCAGAATATTGTCAAAGTCCACTTATCTTGCTGAAATGCATGGGATGCAACAACATATACATCCTTTTGCCATTTAACTTCCTTTTTGTGCCTAAACAAGCAATTTTAAATTGAAAATCCCTAGACCTAAGAACTATTGAAACTATTGCGATTGTGAAAAGACTATTGCCGTTACTATTGACATTGCCACTTTCCTATCGATGCAGTAACATTGCCTAGGTTACTATTGCGATATATCGATAGTCCGATGTATTGTTACATCCCTAATTTACACACCAAAATTGGAATGCCTATCTCAAAGAACATAGGAGATATGCACCAGACTCAATACAGTTTATAGACACTAAGTCAGAGGTCAAGTTCAAGGTCACAGTGACCCAATTTTGGTACGTGACACTTCGTCATCCCAAGATGCATCCACACACCAAATTTGAGATTCCTTCCGCAAATAATATAAGAGATATGCTCCGGACATGATTATTCTAAAACCTAGGTCAGAGGTCAAGGTCACAGTGACCTGAAAATGGTACGCGACACTTCGTCATCCCAAGATGCATCCACACACCAAATTTGAGATTCCTACCTCAAATAATATAAGAGATATGCTCCGGACATGATTATTCTAAAAACTAGGTCATAGGTCAAGGTCACAGTGACCCGAAAATGGTACGCGACACTCCGCCATCCCAAGATGTATCCACTAACAAAATTTGGAATTCCTACCTCAAAGAATATAGGAGATATGGACCGGACACGAAAGCGGGACGGACGGACTGACGGACTGACGGACAGTGCGATTACTATATGCCTCCCAAAGTTCCTTTGGGGGCATAAAAAATTGGTCTTATTTCATTTTCATGGGATATTTAAGAAATATGAGATAAAATCAGCAAAGCGAACCCCACACCTTTGTACATATGAACCCCTGGATAGGAGGTTTAGATTTGTTAAATGGGTTATTATACTCAGACTTTCTTGAGATCCACCGTAGAACATTCTATGGATACAAATTTCACCTCACAACTGCGAAATATATGCTATTACAATCAGGTGCTAAGGACCATCAAAACACCCACTAAATCATATTGTCGCATAGTTTCACAAGAGTGCTGAGTTCGAAAACCTGACTGCATTTAATGAAGAAAACTAAATTCTAGAAGAAATTCAGACATGTTTTCTAGTACTTTTGACAAAATGGGTAAAACACCATCAAATGTAAAAAGCCATCACATTCATTTACACATTTGTACCTCAGCTCTTAAGGTGTTAACATTGGTTTCGAAGTTGCTCAGTCTAATTGATGCAGATTTTGTTTGTTTGTTTGACTTGATTCTTTATGTTCCATCAACAATCTTTCAGTTAAACAGGGACCGGTCTTCCTGGGTTGAACCAGTACTAAGATAGGATAAATGTGTCTTGCTCAAGGACAAAAACGCAGTGATGCCGGTTAAGCTGGAACCCACGGCCCCTCTTTCTGGAGTCAAGCACTCTACCACTGAGCCACTGCGCTCCTAAATTGATGCAGATCAAGATTATGGAAAACTACTGTCTACTGCTCAGTTATTCAGGTTTCCCTGTTTGGTCTGTTAACTCTTTGCCTACTATTGTCGTCTACTCGTAACCTTTGCAAACAGATTGAACACAGATCAGGCCCGATGTTTTTTTGCCAATCTGTTTGACACTCAGATAATTTTTATAAAATGTTGATTTTGTAAAAAATCAGCAGACAACAAAAAAGCATGAAAAATTTCACAGAGGGCAAGGAGTTAAATGGGGAAAGGAGATAACCATTGAGATCTCCTTTGACTAACACCTCAAGTAGCAGTCTGGTCGACACCATTTTGTACAAAGGATGCCTGCCTGTCTGGATATTTCAGATAAATATCATACTTCATATTGACAACAATGAACGCATTGATCAGCCCAACTGATCTGAAGATGCCCAAAGGGACATTTTATCATGTTATGGCTCATTTAGCTGATGACTTTAACACTCTTAGCAATAAGGCAAAATAAAAAGAATACCTGTGTTTAGGGTAACCCGACCCTACCTAAATTTACTGGTGAAACCTAAAAAAAAATTCAGGTTTTTTTTTAAAAATATAAATGTATTTTTTCCCCAAAAAAATATAACTTTGTGTGTCTACCGTTTCAGACCCAATTAATTTGTTTATTTGGCCTAAGATACAAAACAAAGCATGCTGAGCTGACAACTGCCAGTGCCATCTGATGAATACATGTAGTCCAAACTTTGGTAACATTTTTTGTCCAGAAAATGTTGTCTGCTTATTATGTTTGCTGCATATATTCAGATGCATTCCAGATAGAAGCAAACACTATGAACCCAGATCTGATCTGGGTCCATATTATTTGCAATAGAGGCCGTCAAAGTACATAAGCAGAAGAGAGAGCCGACAACAGTTGTCGTGAATGGCTGGGAAATCCAGAAGTTAAGAGATGAGGCAGCACCACAAAGTGAGAAATACATGTAAGACATGCAAGACAAATATTACCATTTTCGGCCTGAAAAAAAAGTTTCAAGAAATTATCTGCAACTCTGACAGATTTTCTTTGTTCTGAAGTCTTTGCATAAAAACAAAACACAAACAACAGACACAAGGCTATTCTTAACTCTATACCCGTCAGTGTTTTCTCCTGACAGTTTGGACACAGATCAGGCCTAACAAAACATCAATCCTGGAAAAGAGGATCTAAACTTTTTGACACTCTGATAATACATGAATTTCTGAAAGTATTTTTCGAAAAGGTAAATTTTGAAAAAAAATCAGCAGACAACAAAAAATCGTGAAAAATTTCGCAGCATGCAGGAGTTAACTATGTCTGAGGTGTTAGATTTCAAAGATGTCCTGACTTGATAGCTTCACAAATTGGAAAACATTAATCAAGACAATTCATCACTGAAATCAATGACAAAAGAACAATCTGACCAGTAATCTGATCTGGTCTAGATTTCTACAAGTAATCTAACAGTTCCAATAACATTGTTGGGGTTTATTGAATTGGCATGTCAACAACATTTTGGTCATATTAACTCTTTGTCAGCGGGGTAATTTTTTCAATGATATTGTTGTCCTCTGCTGACTTTAAAAAAAAAAAAAAAAAAATCAGGAACACTATATCAGGAACACTATCAGTGTCAAACTGTTAGGATCCAGATCAGGACCAACAGAAATGATCTGGGTCCAAAAAGTAGTAGACAACAAGTCACCGCTAGCAAGGCAATAAGATATGTACATAGGCTTAAATAAACAAAACTTTTAAGCGTAAAATTGTAAATGTTTTCTTACCCATCACTTTTAACATATGTTTTGGGTGCTCAAAAGAACCGTCTCAGTTTCTTTGGAGTACCCACAACATTATGTTTGGTTTAGAAATAAGAAAATTATATTTTGGTACGCACTTAAAGGCCTGTATGTACATTAAAGATCAAACGCACGGCTCAACCTTGTCAGTTGCATGCTGAACAATTTTGTAACGATGCCTGTTAAAACCCAGTTGCAAACAGTTATATTTGCTGGCTGGGTAATTTTTTCGTGCTTTTGATGTCGTCTGCTGACTTTTTTTCAAGATAACCTTTTCAAAAGCACTATCATTGTGTCAAACGGTTTGGATCCAGATCAGAACCAACATTCTATCTGGGCCGGAACCGAGCAGAGTGGATAAGCGAAAACTACTTTTGAGAGAGCAGTCAGACAAAGCCAATTGATCTGCTCAGACAACCATGAAGATCCAATTAACCATACTCCTCATTAACTCTTATAAGAAACAGATTTACAACTGTGTTGACCATACCCTAGGGATCATTAACATCCAGCTGGAGGGCGTGACATTACCACATCAAAGTGACAAAAATCTATCCAATTTCAGTATCAGTGTCCAAATCTAAGACTAGTCCAATGAAATGGATAAAGGTACCTGATTCAATGATCAATATGAGGACGGAAAAGGTCTTGATCATGCAGTCTGATCAAGTCCTTTACTGGCTGCTTGTAGAGGAACCTGTGAGTATCACAGAGTTGGCAAACAATACATGTATCCAGCTTTGAGGCTCCATTAACCCTTAAAGCACCAAGAAAAAAATGCTTCTGAAAATGTCGTCTGCTGAAGTCGTCTGCTGCAAACAATTGCCTAACATTACTGACAAATTAAGTTTAGAAGCAAATAGCGTCGACCCAGAACAGACTGCTCCCATAGGAGCAGTCTGATCTGGATCCACACTGATTGCCATAGAGGCTTCTTAAACATTTCAGCAGACGAGAAAAGCAGACAACTTTTGTTGCAATTTGCGCATTAGGGTTAAGACTGTGTAAAGGCAGACAGTGAGTATACACTACAGGCCTTTAGTACAGAAAAATAAGTTTTTTTTATTTCTCAACCAAAACATATGTTGTGGGTATTCAAAAGAACCGTCTCAATGAGACGGTTCCTTTGAGCACCCAAAACATATGCTAAAATTTATGGGTAAGAAAATATTAACAATTTTATGCTCAAAATTTTGTTTATCTAAACCTATGTACACTACAATACATGTATAAAGGGCCTTTTTTCTTTGTAACCAAGAGAACAAAGGTCAGTATCATATTTCCTAAGAAAACAAGCAGTGTCATTACATTCCATATATTCCTTTTATAAGTATAAAATCTAACCAGAAATTGAGAATTTTTATAGAAAATTATTGATTTCATATGGGAGTGCTTTGAATTTTGTTGCCTGATCTTCAAATGTCTCCCCTAAGACCCTGTCTAACATTATGGCATTCTTCTTTTTTGATGTATTACTGTTTACTATGCCTACATATTAAAGTAGGCTAAGATGAGGTCGACTGAGAGCTATAATTCCAGTTCGACTAGATATGCACTTTGAGCGCACAAGTTTATACATTTTGTGTAACTCAGCAATGATTCTTTGATATTTTTTATTCTTCTTTATTTGGCCTCCTCACAAGAAAAACTAGTTTCATTGCATTCAAACAACAAAGACACAGAACAGCCTTTGTTAGTCTCTATAAGTATTAGTACACCGGGTAGGCAGCAATCGAAAACGTTACCAACAACCGACGGACACGGATCAAAAAGCGATAGAAACAGTGTTTTCAATTGCCATTTGTCGCCATACTGGTGACAAATGGCAATCAAAAACTCTGTTTCTAACAATTTTTGATCGACGTTCCTCAATAGAATTGGTGTTTTCATTTGCCGCCTACCCCGCGTGATTATAGCCACATATTCTAGCAAGTCTAAGTAGCAGAGCAGGATAGATCATAGATGAGTCAATACCTCGTTGCAAACCCCGAAAACAGAATTTCTTGTGAGGAGGTCCATTCATTACAGACTATGCCCCCAACCGCCAGCACCAGGCCTCCAGATAAGAGCGTGTCAATAACTCATTTTGTTATTTTTCAACCAAAACATTCGTTGTGGGCGTTTCAATTGGATGGTTCTTTTTAGTACACTCACAACTTCAGTCATTTTTGTTTTTTGCGCATCCAGCATCCCTCACAAAAACCTGCTGGGACTCATTAAAATCTTAAAAAATATATTTTCACATAGTGAACCCATAGATTTTTATTAGAAAAGTGGCCTAAAAGTGAAAAAGTATAGAAATGACAGGTCTCTTTGATGAAGGCTTTCAAGTCCATAAATTTACAAACTATCCATATCTATATATATATACATCAGTGTTAGAAATAAGCCAGAGAATTCAACTTGCCCGGCGGGCAACCTAAAGACAAATGCAACTTGCCCCCCCACAATTATAACTTGCCCTGCACGAATCATTCATTCATAAAATTCCTTAAAAATGCTGAGACATGAAAAATTTGTTTGTTTGAGGCTTTACACCGTCAACAATTTTCCAGTGATTTTAGGATAGCTTCCTGGGTTTAACCAGTCCAACTGAGATAAGTGCCTTGCTCAAGGACACAACACCGGGCCCCAGGTTAGAATCGAACCTGTGATCTTGTGATAAAGGGTCCGACGCTCTCCCATGTGAAAAATTGCTGTTATCAAACAGTGTAGTTTTAATATGTACAGATATGGCTCAAAATATGGAGACACAATGGCAAACAGTGAAGGCCCTAATTAGTCTGATCTGGTCTGTACTGTTTGCCGGAGAAGTCTGATATGAGTCTGCACTGTACTGTTTGCAACCAGGACTTCTGAAGAAAGGTTCTTAGTTTTAGACTGTTAAGTTGTTTTAAGATGTCAGCATGCCAACATCTAATTATTTATTAATTTGCAGTGAACATGCAATAAAGACATGAAAAAAATATTACAAGTTCAAGAATTTCAGATTGCCAAGGGGGCAACCTTCCGAGGCTCTCAGCTTGCCCCCAGCAAATTCAACCCGTGGGGGGCAAGTGGGCAATTGCTTATTTCTAACACTGTTAACATGTAGACAGCAAAAGAGGACCTGTTTATGATCATATAAAACCTGAATTAAACAAGCACCTGCCATCTGGTTACGAGACATGTACAAAATAGGAGTAAAAAATTGTTCTGAATGGACAGACTTTTGAATACTTTTCTTTGCGCAAATGTTAATTCTGCTAGTGTCAACTGTTGATTACCTTTGCAAACAGTTTCTACCCAGACCAGGCTACTTATTCATCATTTTTTTAATTCGGAATTAACCTTTCAGTGTGGATCCAGATCAGCATCACCCATCCCGATCCAAACTATTAATGGTCACCATAGACGATAGTAGCAGGTAAAGAGTAAATAAATACCCCAAAGAAAATTGTAAAAAAATCATTCCTCTATTGTTTACCCTCCTACTTCTAAGGTCAATCACAATGAAATATATTATTGACATTCATGTTACCTGAAATGGCCGATTTGACAGCCAGAATAAAACACACACAAGATAACATTAATCCAAAAGAATTCATGGCCGGATAAGTAGGTAAATCATCCTTGTTTCTGTGTTAACAAATTCACGAGACAACAGCCCATTTGGGCCCTAACACTGGATTCTCTCATCGCATCAACTCGACTGCTGTTGCTGTAATGAAAACAATGAATGCAGACTGGTATTGGATTCATCTAGTATTTATTAAGGTAGCAACATCCAGAATAGGATATCCCAGTTGTGAGCGATTAAGCATTTAGTCTGGTTCTCTCCCCTAGATCTACATATCGAATCTGGATGTAGATCTATCTCTGAGAATGTATGGTTTAAATCTTTGCATGCCAGGAAATTGTTGGTCATTGTTGTCGTCTGCTGGTAACCTTTATCAAAATATACTCTTAGCAGTTTGTCTGTCAGAGTGTCGAACGGTTTGGATCTAGATCAGACCCAACATTTTGTATGTTCTGATTTGTGCCCAAAACGGTTAAAAACCATTTGCAAATGTGATCAGCACAAAACCTAATTAATTAGTCGCTAGCCGGCAAAAGGTGTATGAAGCTATCTATGCGCCAATTAGTGCAAGAGCATTCAGTTCACTTGATAAAGGAAACTGTCGTCTGCTGCTAGGTCCAAATTTTAATTCTGAATCTCTTTTCTTTTCTGCAACCTCTGCAACAGATATACAATAGAAATTTGACTACCAATTTATGCAGGCTGATCAAACCTATTTCAAACTGATTAAAATACCCAAGAGAATGTCGCATATGCTTTATCTAACTTTAGTCAGACGATATTCCTGACGTCATTTAAGCTACTCTTTTTTTTAATACAGCCAATGGCTGAGCGAGGATTTAATCAGATAAGCGCTCTATTACAGTCTTTATATTTTCAATACTGGACTGTGAAAGAGTCTACACCAGTGGCGGATCCAGGACCACTAATGCTAGGAGTCTAGAGGTAAGGTCCTGTATCTCTAGACTAGGAATCTAGGGATACTGGCCCGTACCTGTAGACAGTCCACTGAGGATTTGCTATTGGCACGACTCTAAAATTTCAATTATATGTTGTAACTTATTTTACCCTTCGAGATATCTAATCCAAACAAAAACTCGTATTGCAAATTCACATCTATTTCGGTCGCCATATTGGACAGGGGAAAACTGATGTAGATCTACACTGGGAAAATTGTATAGCCTACTTATTTTACGGCTTGATCACTAATAATTGCTAATAACAAAGGCTAATATAGTCTTCACACCGTGCACGAATGGAAGGATATAACAGAAATTTACATTTTTCTCTGTTTCCATTTCCTCTTGCTTAAAACATATTTCCCCATGATTACAATGGTAGGTGAATTCACTGTACCTTATGTCAGCGTTCAGGTGCGACTAGTAGTTGGGCATCTGATGTTGAGCTGTCTCCATTGATCATGATGATCTAGTGAAAAGCTAAATACTCCCAGCATTCGACAGAAAAATGTAAAATTGTTGCCCTATATGGACTTTATGAGCCATTTTCACCAGATGACTTAGGATGCTTATGGATTGAGCATTTCATGGATGGATGCCCTATTAATTGTGCTGTGACGCAGGAAAACCTGTCAATTTTTTTATTAAAGTAAGTAAGGGTGCAAAGATCAGGAATCGATACAATCAAGTACCACACCTGACCCAGGATACCAATGGGAAAGTGACAAAATCACAGTTAGACACAACAAACGAGAGCCAAGAAGTCAGCCCTTTCCCAGCAGGTGACCACAAAGCACATATAAACAGACGCACACAAAATCATAGCAAACACAAGACAGAACAAAAACTTTAAAGATCCACAAAAGAAGTACCACCTTGGAACGGTCAGTAAAATACTTTACTGGAGGGCTTAAACCTCGGTGCGAGTAAACTTGTCTTCGGGGTTTCCGACAAATTGTTATTCAAGCCGGCCTGTTCAGCTACAGATACTAGCTAGAAAATTGAAATTTCGTTCATTAGATATGATACTTTCCAATAAACTACTGAACAACAAAGGTACTGATCAGACTGCGCAGGCTGGTCTGCACCTTTGTTGTTCGCAAACACCCAAAAACTGATTTTCTCGCACTGAGACCCAATTAATGTAAATGTGTGCCCTGCATTTCGGTGTCAAAGCTAAAGAAAATGAAGACAAAGTTCCTACGTTGTACTGGTTACATAAACTCCATAAAAACCATATAAAGCAAGATTTATTGCTAATTCTAGTTCTTGTACGACAACAGAACTCTCTAAATTGTTAACCTCATGTCTTACAGCTGTTAAAAACATGTATCAAGTACTGTGAAAAGGTATATGAGAGATCCCGTAAAAACCTATTTTGGTCTATTAAAAATTCAGGTGAAAGGACCTGGGACAGTCTTAATTAACGATTGCCCTTAAAAATGGCCAGAGAAAAGTTTCAAAGATATTTTTCCATGAAAAGGATAGTAGGTTCTACCCTCAAATTATCAGCAAAAGTGTTTTTCTCATAGGACAAGTACCAATTAAAAATATGGGTTGAAAACTCTGTTTTTGCTATTTAACACATAGAAAATAGAAAAAGGTTTACTGAAATGCTCCCCCCGCCCCCCCCCCCCCCCCGTGACAGAACTAATCCTTTTGCATACAGTTGTAGTTTTACATTTCACGCATCATATAAAAATGGCATGATTGGTCATGGGGGGGGGGGGTGGGGGGGCGCTGTCAAAATGCTCAAAAACAAAATGCCATAAAATCTTATTAAGAACTAATTTTGTACAAGCCTGTAGGTAAATATCAATTTACAATGGCGTGTATCAGGGCTTTTGTTATGATTGTGTACCAAGTAATTAACTGTCTTATTTATCAACCAAAACATATGTTGTGGGTACTCAAAAGAACCGCCACAATGAGACGGTTCTTTTAAGCACCAAATTATAGCTTAAACCTGATGGGTAAGACAATATTTACTACTTTACACTTAAGAACTGTGGTTATCTGGACTCTGATGTATACAGTATGTAGGTATGATACACCTCAGTGAACAAGTCAAACTGACTGAACTTGGGACATAACAGGTAATAGTCAAAAGTTATGGACATCATACTTATTTAGAAGAAACGATGAAATCTACTCAACATGTATATAATGCAAAACGCATCACTTTCTTCTCAAGTGTTATGTGGCAAACATTATATTTATATGTCTTTAGGCGAATACAAGGCGAAACTTTGAATTTCTGTGAGAAAAAATGGTCACAAAAAATACCCTCACCCCCTTAACCTTGATGTACTGGCATAATTATGCAATATTTTCAAAATATTTTTAGTTTGCTATGTGTACTTAATGTAAGGGTTTGATTTAAACACAAACAATTAGTTGTTTACTAGGCATTATCCTAATCAAAGGCTGTCAAAAATTGGACAGATTGAATAGGAGCTAGAGATTTCAATGCAACCAGTTTGTCTACTTATGATTTTTCTAATCCTTACACTACTTTACCTCATAATTTAACTGAAGATAAACTTATTGATCTTATTGAAAGAACCTTCCAGAGAGAAGGATCTCCTTACCTGGCATGAAATGACAGAAATGCATTTTTTACTTTGGAAAAAAACCTAAAAAATATCATACAAGGTCATGTCAAAATGAATGTGAGTCGCTGACCATTTTGTTGGATAACATTTTTATTTGATTTGGCACCAAGCTGTATAGACAAGTAGTTGGGATTCCTATGGGCACTAATTGTGCTCCCCTGGTTACCGATTTATTCCTGTTTTGTTATGAGAGGGACTTTATGATGTCTCTTTCTGATGATAAGCAGGCTGATGCTATTTAACAGGCTGTTTAACACTACATCCAGATATTTGGACGATATTTTAAACATTAATACATGTAATGTTTATTTTGACAATATAGTAAGTCAAATATACCCTTCAGAGCTCCAACTTAATAAAGCTAATACCTCTGATACGGAAGCCGCATATTTAGACTTGCATTTGTCAATTTCTAATGATATTGTTTCTACCAAAATTTATGATATACGTGACGACTTTGGTTTTGAAATTGTCAATTTCCCATTTTTAGATGGTAATGTTCCTCTCTCTACATCCTATGAAGTCTATATCTCTCAACTCATTTGTTTTCCTAGAGCATCTAGCTATGTTACTGATTGCAACACTCGCAATAATTTGTTAACTCAGAAACTTCTTAAAGGCTATTGCATAATAAACATCGCAAAACCTTTTCTAAATTTTATAGACGATACAATGATTTGATATCTTAATTCCAATTTGGACTTAAATCTCTTGCGCCAAGGAATTTCTGAACCTGAATTCTATGGTGACTTGGTCTATAAATTGAAGAAGATTGTTGGCTCTTATAATTTTTCACCGCAGTTATAAAAAGATTGGTTATAACATAAATGCAATGCAACAGACTGCGTGCTTGGTGGTCAACCTAATCACGGTTGGCAACTTTGCTTTCCTCTATAATTGCATGTGGGTTGGACTTCAGACTCTATGACGGTTCAGATTTAAAAGTAAGTAAGGGTGCAAAGATCAGGAATCGATACAATCAAATACCACACCTGACCAAGGATACCAATGGGAAAGTGACAAATTCACAGTTAGACACCACAAACGAGAGCCAAGAGGTCAGCCCTTTCTCAGCAGGTGACCACAAAGCACATATAAACAGACGCACACAAACACATAGCAAACACAAGACAGAAAAAACATAAAAGATCCACAAAAGAAGTGCTGCCTTGGAACGGTCAGTAAAATATTTTACTGGAGGGCTTAAACCGGTTTAATGGCGCCAACCTCACCCTTAATTCAGATGTGGACCAAGACACATAGATATTTGGTTTGCATGAAAGACCCCTAACTTATCAATGCATCATATCCCAAAACATATAAATCAAGATATAACAAGGAGATAAAGCAAAAATAAGGACTCAACAGTAAATAAAACTGAATACTGGAGCAAAAGAAATCCAACAGGTAAACCCCAGTGGGCCCGACAAACAGCCAAAGCATCAGGCCCCCACATCTCATCAATAGATAGGTCTTTAAGACTGTCAAAGATGGCGACCACATAGATGTGGATTTGCAACACGAGGTTTTGCTGGATTAGATATGTCTCAAACGGTAAAATAACTGTTACTAAATATAGCTGAAATTTTAGAGCTGTACCCGTAGCCAATCAACAGTGGACTGTCTACAGGTACGGGTCCATATCCCTAGACTTATAATCTAGGGATATGGACCCATACCGTTAGACACTTCCTTCATTGAAAACGTGAACTGAAGATTTTGGACGAACATTGGACCATTGGTATACTAAAACCTCACATGAGTTTTTGGGCTCATGTGAGCTAACCATATTGTTACTCAACTGGGTCTCCATTTAGATTATTGCCCAGTTGCTTGGAGGCGAAGGTTGTGAAATAATTCCTAAGTGCTCCCATTTAACAGATACAAAATGGCTGGAGTGGGATACTCTCAGAATACTGTCATTCTTTCAATAAGAAGGAATGGGAACGTCTGTAGAAAATAGTTTGTGACCAATTTCAACAATAGAATGGTGCTGGACGGAAAGAGGGAACCCATTACAGCCTGATCGCTAGTCAGACCTTCATCCCGCAGAGTTGACACACACACACACACACACACACACACACACACACACACACACACACACACACACTATGCAAGCCTGGCATCGCTGATACAATAGTTCAAAATCTAATGTGCTAGTTTAATAAATTTAAAAACGTCTTATCGCACACAATTTTGCCCAGAGAAGAATGAAACTTTGATGACCTGAATCGGAGTGCTCATCCGTGTTTGTCAGCAAAAACTGAAGACTCCAGCAAGACTGAGAACAGGTCATGGAAAGAGCATCACGGCGAATGCTGGTGTCAATTTTTTAAAAGAAAAATGTGGTTGGAGAAAAAGCATCAAGAAGTGCTTATGACTGACTAATTATACCCTCTAATTTCAAAACTATATCCTTTGAAAATTTCACATTATGGGAGATTTTGGCGAGGAAACCTGATTTTATGCATAGACTCGCATTGCTGATGCGATAAGTATCAAAATCTCGTCATTTTTTTTTATATAAAAGTGTCTTATCCCACGCAATGTTGCCTAGCGAAGGCTCTCGCTTATATGACCCAAATTAGAACACGCACCCATGTATGTCAGCGCATCATGAAGACCCCAGCAAGACTGCTAACAGGTCATGGAAAGAGCAGCAAGGCAAATGTCTGCGGCATTTTTTTAAAAGAAAAATGTGGTTGGGAAAAAAGCTAATTCTACAGATACTAACCCAAACTGCCAATGCAACAAGGTTTTGTGTTGTAGCTTTTAATTTGACAAGATAATACTATGAACCTCCGGATTAGTGCTTCCTACATGGTGATTTTGAAGTCCGTATAAACAAATTACAAGGTCAGTTGCGATTCGCTGAACACTGCACGTCAGCGTCCAGGCCATCGACAGACTTTACGTCAACTTGAACAGGCACTACGTCATGAGTGTCAGAACATTCCTGTGAACATGATCAGACAGTATTTAAGGTCTATGATTCGAAGATGTATTGCTGTGATAAATGCTGCTGGAGGACACATAAGATATTGAACATAGTTTCGTTTTTGAAACACACCCCAGTGGTACGTTTGTGGCGATTTTGTCGTGACCTGTTCAGGTAGGCCCCAATGAGTTATGCCATTGATTTCACGATGGAACGGGTACAATTTAGCAAAATTTCATAGAATTATCTATTTAAATAAATTAATTATTAGAATTTAAAGTTTGTGTTGCGTTGGCTCTTTTTGTTAGTATATATCCTTTGAAAAAATCCTATTATGGGAGATAGCTGCGAGAAAACTGGATTCCAGTCCCGTTGGTATATAAAATCCCTGTTGGTAGTGAACAACAAAGGAACAGATCGGACTGTGATGATGTCAAAACCGGCGTACTTGTCTGTTGAAATTGTAACAGATAAACCTACCTCAGGAAAATTTCTATACCACAGGTAGTCTCTTAAGCTGAACAAACTGGATTGTCCCTTACCTGGTCGCAAACCCAGTATTGATGTCAACATGCTTGTGTATCAACTCTGCATACTGAGTGATATTTCGCAGTGTTTGTTATCTGCAGACTTTTTAATTCTACCACAGACACTCAGAGTTAATTGTTAAAAACAACATTGGGTTAAATCTCTTCTGCAACAAGGCATATCAGAACCTATATTTTATGGTGATTTAGTTTATAAATTCAAACGAATTGTTGGAAAACCTAATTTTAGTGATCAATTCAAAAAGATAGTAAAAACGTTACATAAAGGTTGGATATAACTTGGATATTATGTGACAGTCTGCATGCCTAGTATTAAACCCAATCACCGTTTATAGCTATGGTTTCCTCTTTAATTGCACAACTGTGGGTCAGGCCTCAGACTCTATGACGGCTCTGAGGTAAAGCTTTAATCGGTGGGTTGGTGCCTGATGCTTATCTGTAGCTGGGTCCACCATGGCTCAACTTGAGGTTTTCTTAAGCTCTGATTATCTGTGAGTCATGAGCCCTTTTCTTTGTTTCATTATGGTGTGTTAATTTAATTAGAGTGTTTCTCCATGATGGTACATTGCATTTGTTAGATGGCCTCCATGCGAGCTGAACATTTCTTGTACTTCAACCACAGCAGAAGCTAGGGCGAAGATTTGGTACCAGTAAAATGCATTTTAGCCCCCCTGTGGCTTAGGCTGCTGTCTGTTCTAAGGCGGTGGTTCTGTTGCTGTTGACTTTTTGTTTATTTTTACTCCTATTGTGGGAGTCTGTAATTGTTCTATGTTTTTTCGGCATTACTTTATGTCCATTCTAGTATTGCAATCATCTTGATGGGGAAGAGAGAGCTGGTTGCTGTGCTTAATCTGTTTTCCTGGTGTTTCGTAGTGGTTGGGCGGCTCTTCCTCGTGGTGCCGCGGGGTTGTCTGGGGTTTGTGATTGTGGTATTTTCTGATTATACTCACTATTTTTCATATAGACTTCTTTTAAAAATATATTTCTTGTCTCGGACAGAGTCCAAGTTCATGTGTACATACATCATAGTTTCAAGCAGTTTGAAACCTTATCAAAATTTTGGGCCTGATCTGATTCCTTTGGGCCTGATCTGATTCCAGACTGTTTGCTAATGTTATCATTGGTGTTACCACTAGTGGTGATTTATGATCAAAGAGACCAACAATTTCAATTCTATCAGATCACATGTGTCGTGTTGGTGGCCATGAGGCTTGAACATATACATTACATATGAAAAATTGTCAAACACGAATACATGACCACTTAGCATATCCTTCCCTTTCAGCGTTTTGCAGGAATCTCATTTTCAAAAGTGAACACATAATTTGGGGGTTAAGACTTTTTTCAAAGTTATACAAAATGTATCAGAGGTTAGAAATTCTCTTCTTCGCACTGACTTGAAGATAAGGCTATCTCAGTTAAGAGGTAACTCAGGTTGCCTGGTTATGCAGTCGGTCAGCTGATTTGCTCTCCACTGATTGGGAAAAATTAATTTATGATTAGGTAAGACAATTAACAGCTGTTTTAATATTTTAAACCAGGCTTACAGAACACACAATAAGGTACCTACCGTACATTGAGCAGACAACAATTAGGTTAAGATTTTTTACCATGGATTCTGCTGGGGGTGCTGAAGCACACAAAAGCCCCCAGCCCCCCCCCCCCCCCCAGCCAATCCGCCACTCACTTTTAAGTTGTGGGGTTCGCTTTGCTGATTTTGTCCCATTTTTCTTAAATATCCCAGGAAATATCCATAGGATATTTAAAAACTTGGGATGGGGGGGTTCTAGTGAACCCCTGACCAACTCTGGATCGCCACTGGATCACAATTGGCGCGAGACTACAATTAATTTTACTATATAATTTAATCACTCATTACAACACCTATTATACATGATGAAGCTGGCTTTCTTCTGAAGCTTTTCTCCACTCAAACATGGCCTGGGAGTCATTCTAATCACTGACTAGATAGGGCAAGTCCGGCTCATTTTGGAACCACAGGAGTTTAGACAAACCCTATGTTGCACAGCAGTCGTGTTGGTTATCTCAACAGCCATTGTCTGCGCATGTGCGATACTAAAGGATCCACCTGTCTGCTATGGGACATCACGACTGAAAATTCGGGTTTGTGCTGTTACGCGGTGCGCATTACTCAAAACACATACGTTAAAAAGTAACAAGCGTTAAATGTCTATAGATAATCCTTCAATGGAGATATCTAGTCATTTTGGGTAGCCAAATCATAACAATGATAGATATTACGGTATTCAGCCATAGACTGATCATATTGTATGCACTAAAACATTTTTGAAAACATTCTCCGCATGGCATTTTCATTGAAGCCGTTTCAGTGACACGTGATGACGCGCTTGATAAACAATATTGAATCAGCCAATGGGGCGAATCACATGACTGTGACGCATTTGGTAAACAAATGTCACATTTAACCACAGTGCTCAAATCAGACAGGTCAGTATTTGATAAAATGCTTCTGGTCGATGACAATGTCTCAACAGCATTTTACTCAGGTGTGCAGAGGCCTCAATTTTCCTAGAATGACCAGTTATCGGGACAGAGGCAACATTTTCTGAAAGCTTATTCATTGGGCAGTTCAGACATACCCAATAACAAGGATGCTCACATGAATTGGTAGATTTACAGCCCACTGACAGGGGAACAATTTGCGCGAAACATCATCCTTATTCCAATTAAGTCAACTGAGTCCGGGTGGTGAATAATTCAGGCAGTCCATTGCGACCTTAATATAATTTGATAAAATCTATAACCAGTCCAAAAGTCGATCGTAGTTTTTCAAACGCTCATTGAAATGTGTTAGCTATTCCATTTCCGGGAAATTTGAAATGGCGCTGTGAAGCTAAAAAAATCCCCAAAATTGCCCTTCAGTTCATGTTTATGTCAGAATGAGTGGTCAGATCGCTCTTCTTATTGACACATATGTAGATGATACTGATCTAAATCAATTGCCAGCTGTATCAAACGCCATATCTTTAACTGCATTTCGTCTGCTCCATTTTTTGTCTGCAAAGTTTGAGAAGAAAGGATTTGAGAAAACTTCAAAACTGTCTCATACTGCTGTTAAATGGGGATATAAGTTCTTCAACTCCAGATCTTTTGTCACGCGCATTGAGCAGCACAGATTAAGAGACTTCAAGCTTAAATATTTTGAAGAATTTGAAAATGAAATCCAGAGAAGACTTGAAAATAAACCTCAGTGTTTAGAAAAAACAGTTAAAAAGATTAAGCCTTGTGAGTGCATAGCCAAGGCATTGACTGAACTATTGTCTGATTTTCCCTGGGAAAGACCTGATATTACATCGCCTGTTAGGGGGAGGAAAAGGAAAAAGGAAGTTGATTCCAGAAACACATGTAATTTAGCCGTGTTGTTCACAAGATGTCCCAAAAATGGTCCTGAATTGAAGTTATTCACTGGAAAGCAAGTTCCTGACACAGAAGTTTTCCTTGACTCTCTACTTTCCCCAGCATTATTTCATCAGTTTTGCAATATAACACAACTGTCACTGAGTTGGATTGATACAGAAGAGTTGATTTCTTCATCTTCGGTACTTTTCTTTTCTCATCTTAGAGCACAGGTTTCGATCAACAAAAAAATTCAGCGTAAAATTTTAAATATTTTCTTACCCATATTAATTATTCAATATCTTGCTAAAGGAAAGAAAGAACTGATATTTAACCATTTATTAGGTATTATGTTACATCCTCGGGTGACTCACATATAAACTAATAGTATAACCACAAAAACTTATATTTCTATTATAAATGGCTCAAGTTGCTTATAACAATATCGAACAAATTCTATGAATGGGGACCAAATGTCCTACCAAAACTTAAAATAATATCCTCAGATATTCAAGAACCGCCATTCATTTACACATGTAAGCAAAAACTTGGAACCAGCCTCATCATATCAGATGATTCTATTTAAATACATACATAAATCCATATTTATAAAAAAAAATAAAAAAATAAAAAATTAACAGATAAACAATAATATTTACATATAGGGTCAATCCGGGTAAATACGGACGATTTTTACACGCCTATGTTTCATAAGCCGCTGTCGTTATTTGGCAGGGGTTATTCACTCAGGTACCGGTTTTTATACTTGCGTAATGTCATCTCTGTACCCTGCAACAAGAGAACAGACGATATATGGTTCGGAAACCAGACAATTAAGCAAAAATGCAAGTGACCCAAATTCGGGTAAATACGGACGAGGTAGGGAAAGTACGGACATAGACAGGGAAACTACGGACATATACAATTTCCATTAGGGTAAATACGGACAGTGTATAGAATTAATGCATAGGTAATTTTGAGAGGTTGTTGAAGCGTTCTTTTTTATTCTGGCGCCTTGTCGTTTGATGCATCTGGGAACATGGTTAGATCCTCGGGAAAGATTTTAGTGCCCAGGCATGCTATCCTTCAGATATTTTGTACAAATAGCACAGTTTTGTTGATCTGAGGCACCACATCACTAATGGCCATGAAGATTTGGAACCGTGCTTGTTGTTGTCTTAATATATCATAATTGGTCGTCAACCTGCATTCCAATAGCTTTGTTTGATCTAAAATATATGTTTTTTCTAAAACATTCGAACATTTTATATCAGTGCGAAGAGAAAATCAAAGTAAAAACACTGTGTCCGTATTTTCCCGACATACAAAAATCGACTGGTAAAATACGGACACGTTATATTTCAAGTAATTGGATTGAAATGGTTTTCATTATTGAAGAAAAATATGAAGAAAATGAAACTTGAATAGTCCAATCTTTGATTAAAGTCAATTTATTGCAATGAAATACACGTTTTATGACTGAATTCATGCGCCGAAAATGTTTCTTCCGATATATGAAACTTTGTGATGTTCTCATAGAATCTGGATTATGCAGGGGTAGTCCCACTGGTGGAATAAAAATCTTCATTGCGAAGGGTCATATGCAAGTGGTATACGGGTGTAGAAGAGCCGAATATATACTATTTAAAGCTGAAATAAAACATTCCTTTGTCACAGACCTGTGTTCTTGGACATGTGAATTGTAAGTCATATGTCCGTACTTACCCCCCTGTCCGTATTTACCCGGATTGACCCTACTACAAGCGTCTAAGAATAATACAATAAATAAATATATATTGGGCAGGGTGGGCGGGTTTTCAAAACTGGATATATGTCTGAACGTCTCAGGAGTCACACGAGCTGTGAATAAATTTTCAGGTTTTTACCGAACCGCTCTATTGAGGTTAACCAACCAATCAGATTCTTGTTATTTAAAAAGTTGTCATAGAGACTAATAGTACCGGGGAATATGAATATTAGGTTCCCCTAAATACAAAAAGGAAATACGCGAAATGATATAAGAGTCAAAGAGAATAGCAAAGGCAATCAGTATTCATAATTAATCATTTTAATATTTATATTAAAATTAGTCAATTATTCAATATCTTGCTAAAGGAAAGAAAGAACTGATATTTAACCATTTATTAGGTATTATATTACATCCTCGGGTGACTCACATATAAACTAATAGTATAACCACAAAAACTTATATTTCTATTATAAATGGCTCAAGTTGCTTATAACAATATCGAACAAATTCTATGAATGGGGACCAAATGTCCTACCAAAACTTAAAATAATATCCTCAGATATTCAAGAACCGCCAAACCGCAGGCCAAAACAAAACAAACAAAAAATAAATAAATAATAATAATAATAAAAATAATAAATAAAATAAATAATAATAATAAATAAATAATAATACCAAAAATAAAGAAATAATAAATAAAATAACAAAATTATACATAAAAAAAAATAAAAAAAAAAATAAATAATAATAATAATTAACAAAAACACACATACCACACAAACATAACACAAGCAAACAACCAAATCCAAATATCAGCTATCATTAAAATACATGAAAATCATTTCTGCCAAAACCTGAATACAACCAATGTCTATTATGCAAGAAATTCAAGCATAAACGGCATTGACCTTATCTTTTCTCATCTGTAACAGTAATTACAATAATACTGGCATTTCAACACCCAATATCATGATATCTGATATAAAAAAGCTTTCAGTCATTTCAATTGTAGCAAAATCTCAAAGTTAACATCAGACTGATGGGACTCCCATCTCAGTACTGCTTATTATGAAAACGGAAAAAATTTACTACAAAATTGTAGAAGCAATAACTAGAGATTTTACCATGTCTTAGAGACTGAAAACAACAAGCAATTTACTCACATAATCTTCAAGTTTACCAACTCAACCATACATTCAAGTCAACCATTCACAATGATTTCAACAAAATCTGAAATGACAAACAACAATATCAATCTATAGTTGAAATGACCCTCAAAAAGAAATGTCTTAAACGTCTTGATCCCTCAGTATTGAGATGCAAACCCTTATCATTCTTGGCATATAAATATCTCTTAAAAGTCCCAAATTTAGAAACGGCTTTCCAGGTTTCCACAAAGTGAAACCCTAAATCTGGTCCCATAATAGAACGAAGACAACCATTTACCTTCTTAATCATCTCATCAGTCTCATCATGATCAACTGGCCTAGGTAGGATAGCTGACATAATGATTCTAATGGAAGAGTTGTTCTTTTTAATGACTGGGATTAAATTACCATAGTCTGCTATGATATTATCATAAGAATCTCTTCTATCAATATTATTTGTCCCTACATGCACAATTATGTAGTCAAAGGGAGATAATTCAATGTGTCCCTTTAGTGTTTTATCTAGCTTCATTGTCAACTTAACAATATTGTAACCTGGAAAGCACTTAACAACAACACCATCTATCGTAGGCATATTCTTGATGATAGAATCTCCAATGATAATAACCCGTCTATTTTCTGCAATTAATATAAGAAAAACAATATCTTAGAAGAGTCATTTAACCTACAGATAGACACCTACAATATGTACATAGCTCTAAATTACAAAAGAAGCTACATATTGTTTGCCATTAGAACCTTCCTATCTGGTCCAGTCGAACACAATTTAGCAAAGTTCTAAAAACAAACCTTATAAAGCTAAACTTAAGTTGTCTCGTAATATATACTTGAACAAGTGCATCTCTAATGGCCAAAACCAAATGAATCATTTGCCATTCGTTGTGAAACCAGTGTCTTTCTCTATCTTATCTAGTACATTCCACTGAGATTAAATAATAACATAAAAATTTACAAATACACTGTTTATAAGAATACTATACTGACAAATACTTGTACTAGAATAAAAATAAACAGCATTCCCTTGCGCTTACAAAAACAGCAATTATCAGGAAGAATGAATTTGAGAAAAATATGGAGGAGGGAACAATTTTAGACATGCTAATCAGCAAAAGGTGTGGCAGCTTGCAGAACTAAATAACAAGTAAAGGCAGCCCCCAAATGAGTGGCAATTTATATAGTTAAGGATAGTGGGACAAAATCCAGTACTTAATTGACTGCCGCTATACTAAAAAGTTTAAAAAAAAAAAAAAACCAAAAAATTTCTAAACAGATAATGAAACCCAATGAATGGTCTGCTTTTCATTGCTGTTCCAATATATGCTTACTTTCTCTTGACAAGGGAATCTGTAGAGAATAAGAAACAGAATAATAATTTACAATGTACAAAATAAGGAATTTAAATCTCTCTAGATATTGAAACCCAATGAATTATCTACATTTCATTGCAGTTCCATTCTCCTTACTCCAGCTCGTCAAGGAATCTGTAAAGATTTAAATATACTTATAAATATGCAAATATTTACATGTGAAGACCTTCAACATCCTCTACCGATTATGAAACCCAATGAATGATCTGCTTTTCATTGCGATTCCAATAGCCTCACTTTCTCTTGTCAAGGAATCTGTAGAGAATAAGAACTTAACCAATTAATTACACTATAAGAAATTTAAATCTCTCTAGATAGCGAAACTCAATGAATGATCAACATTTCATTGCAGTTCCTTTCTCCTTACTCCATCTCGTCAAGGAATCTGTAAAGATTTAAAGATACTTATAAATATCAAAAAATATTAACACCCACGTGGCTTAAATATAATCAACCGTAATAATTTAAGATACTCAGAAAAGAATTTCTCTAGCCCAATAAAAATAAACAAATAACATTATTAGTATTATTGTACTAACTGACATGCTTCAGCTCAAAGTCCAAAAAAAAAAAAATTCTGTATCTAAGTACCATAAACTATCTTGGTAATACATTACAAATGTACATAAATAACTATCTTAAACCTAAACAATATATCTGACAAGTCCACCAGCAAACACTAAGAAACCAGAAGTGAAGAGGTCAGCTTAGGCCTACCCATCTTTGGAAATTTGAATAAAATCCCTCATGTTTTCTGCTACTTTAAGCTTATCATCTAATGTAAAAGTCAAATATTTCTTGTATGCATCAGCTCTCCAGTCTCCCATCAATTGGATCTTATCGGCAGGAACCTTGGCCTTAAATAAAAAGGTAGCAAATCCTCTTCTGAAAGAATGAGAGGAAAACTTTCCAGAATCAAATCCCAATTTTTCAAAAAGACCTTTCAATCTCGCTTGATACAAAGCATAATTCACACATTTGTTATTTGGAAGTGAAAAAAGGGGATCATCTCCAGCAGCTGGAATTACTCTACACATTTTTCTATAAGCCATGACTGGACATAAAATACTATCAGTGATACAAACTAAGGGAATTTCAAGAATTCTTTCCCCTGTTTGAATTGTCTTTGTCCAACGCATTTGAACTACTAAATAATCACCTTTATCAACAACATCTTTCCTCAATAAGAATTTCTTATCCAATAAATCTTTCTTGGAAGTAGGAACTAAATTAGACTTGCGAGCCAACAAGAAAAAGGCAAATAAAAACAGACACCAAAAAACTATATCATTCTTTTTTGCGAAATTTAAACAGCTCGCTAAACTAACCAAAAGAGCTGGAGTAATTGGTTCTGCCTGTTTCCTACAATATGGATTTAATTTTGCGATTCCTTTGAGAGAAAGACCAAGAATGAATCTATTAATATGCTCCACAGAATAGCCAAGTAAAAGATGCATGGATTTAACACCATATATATAGTTTCTTATAGAATCTGTTGATTTAAAGGTCCTACTTAAAAACTGTGCATAAAGCTGGAGAGTCTCTGTAGTAGTAGGAAGACTGACAAAATTAAAATAAGCACAGAATAACAAATAAGATTCCCACTGTACTCTGAAATTTCTCCTGGTGCCTTCAGCATAAGCTGCATTGTTAGACTTGTTTAAATCTGTTCTCAATTTGAGCAAATGACCATCTGAAAAATAAACCAAATTACCATTTATTTACAAACTGAAAAAGATCTTCAGTTAACCTGAACTCTTCTAAATTATAACCTTCTGTCAAATCTTTGAATCTGCTCTCAAATGAAGCATCAAGATGCCATCTAGACAAAAAGTCTGCTATTCTATTCTCTTCTGAAGAAAGATGCTTAGCTTTCAACTCAAATTCATAGGTTGCCGCTAAAAAACAAATTTCTCTCAGACAATCTTGTAATATCTCAGACCTGGATTTCCCAGAATTAATAATCTGGCACACACTTTTATTATCACAAAAAACTACTATTCGAAGACCCTTGAAATATCTTCCCCATAATTTCAAACAGACCATAATGGATATTATTTCAAGAGCTCCAATATGCAAACTCTGCTCTAATATAATCTCTGGAAATTCAGCATGAAAGTAGCAACCATTCCAAAACCCACCGCAGCCTGTTAAACAGCTATCCGAAGAAAATATGGCATCTGGCTTACTCCAATTCTCAAACTCCATCATAGAAACTCCATTATATAATGGAAGAAACCGATCCCACCAGATAAGATCCTTTTTAACATAATGGGGTACTGAATGCATCTCTGAGGATGAACTATATATGGATCTCAGCCACCTAAGTAACCTAGAAACAAAAATCCTACTAGGCTTAACACAAGCGGCAATAAAATTCAGTTTGCCTAACAAAGATTGAACTTGTTTCAAACTTGCCATATCCCTATTGATCCAAGATTTCACCAAACTTCTGATCTCTACCAATCTATCTGGAGTGATTTCAATTGTCATGGTTAAAGTATTAAAAAGTACACCAAGAAAAGACATGATCTCTGAAGGAGGTGAAGCTTTGTCAAGAGCCTCCTCGAAACCACATTTTTTCAAAATAGCACCTAAACAATGATATGCAAAAAATGCCTTTTCCTTCTTCTCGGCACCTGCCAAATCATCCAGATAGTTCAATATTGCTATTCCAATCTGCAGCATTATAAAAGAAATGGCATTTGTTGTTCTTTGACAAATATTTGCCGCAGATTTCAGTCCCATACTCAGTACTGTATAACAGAAGATATGTTTATGCCAAACAAAAGAAACTAAATTGTAATCTTTTGGATCTATGCTAATTTGCCTATATGCTCTCTTGAGATCTTTCTTAAAGAGTAAGCACCCCTTGCCTTTCCGCTTAATTAATTCAACAAAATCATCAATTTTCGGAAATATAACTTCTGTGATCTCTCCCAAGTATACATTTTTATACCCCGCCACTAAAGTGTGGCGAGGTATTATGTTATACCCTTCGGTGTCTGTCCGTCCGTCCGTCCGCACCATTTCCGATCGATAACTTGAGTATTTATTCACGGATTTTTTTCAAATTTTGCATACATATTGTTATCGGCGATGAGTGGTATGGGATTGTTAATGGGCAAAATTCGTCCATTTTTAACGGAGTTACTGCCCTTTTTCGTATTGGAAAAATGGTTTCTGGCCTGTTATTCCTTTACTGTTCATGATATCTGAATGAAACTTCACAGATATGTTGCACATCAAAGGTTACATATTGTGACTAAGGACCGTCACTCTGACCTTCCCAGTTTGTGAGTTATCTGCCCTTGATAGGTCTGAAAAAAGGTTTTTGACCTATTGTTCCTTTACTATGTGGAATATCTGAATATAACTTCACAGATATGTTTCACATCAAAGGTAACATATTGTAACTAAGAACCGTCACTCTTACCTTTCCCATTTGTGAGTTATCCGCCCTTGATTGAATAAAAAAATGTTTTTTACCCGTAGTTCCTTTACTATGTGGAATATTTGAATGAAACTTTACAGATATGTTTCACATCAAAGGTTACATACTGTGACAAAGAACCATCACTCTTACGTTTCCAGTTCATGAGTTATCTGCCCTTGATTGATCTGAAAAATGGTTTTTGACCTGTAGTTCATTTACTATATGGAATATCTGAATGAAACTTCACAGATATGTTGATCATCAAAGGTTACATATTGTGACTAAGGATCTTCACTCTTACCTTTCCAGTTCATGAGTTATCTACCCTTGATAAATCTGAAAAATGGTTTTTGACCTGTAGTTCATTTACTATATGGAATATCTGAATGAAACTTCACAGATATGTTGAACATCAAAGGTTACATATTTTTAGTGAGGACCGTCACCCTTACCTTTCCAGTTCATGAGTTATCCGCCCTTGATTGATCTGAAAAATGGTTTTTGACCTGTAGTTCATTTACTATATGGAGTATCTGAATGAAACTTCACAGATATTTTGACCATCAAAGGTTACATATTGTGACTAAGGACGTCATATCACTGTCTATCTCAGTTCTGTTGCTATTTAGGCATTATATATCTCACAAAATAACTTTTGGTGCCCCCAGCAGTGGCGGGGTATTACGCAGTGCTTGCGGTGCTTTTATTCTCTATGTAATCATTTACAGCATTACCTTTAGGAAAACTGAGATCCATAATAATTCTTCTTTCCTTGACATCTTTCTTCGGCACAGAATTCAAAGGAGATACAACCAAATTTTCTTACTAAGGGTTAGCTTTAAAAGGCCCTATTATTGCTCCATGATTACTCTCCTTCTGTATACATATATATGCATTAATTTCTTGAGGGAAATCTGTAGCGCCCTTATGATTTGTGCATTTCCAAATTTGGTCCGTGGAATGTAAATTTTCAACATTACCTTCAAAACCTAATGGAAAGCCAAACTCTAATAAATCACAGACCAACAAATCAGAATAATCTTTTAGCATAATTCTCATAAAATTGACGTTAATTTTGTCATTAACTCTGATACGACATTTTTCAAAATTATACCTCCCAGAATCCTGCACCATTTGATGTATTTCTAACTTATTTTGAATGTTAGCCAATGTAATATTACTTGAAGCCTCACAAACTTTACACTTCTTACTATGCCTAGAAAAATTTTGTACACCAAAAACATCTGAAGATTTTAGATCTAAATTTATACTGTCTGAGCAGGACATTGACCTTAAAGAGTCTTTAGTATTCATATTTGCTTCCTGAGTTGGTTGTAAAATTTTGTCACAAAAGGATGGTAAAAATAAATTGACTAAAAAGGTCTTGTCCTCCTCTGATCTATCACTCTTCAGTCACAATTTAGTGTAAGGACATGCAGAAGAACACTCAGGATGTTCAAGTTTTTTAGAATCTTTCTGCCAGCATGAGGCACAAATATGCTGAGCATAATGAAATCTACCATTTTTTCGTTCTGTATGACTCATTTTATGTTGACACTTATTTCTATTGTACAAAGCACAAAACCAGACCTTATCCTCAGATGCCTTTTTAGTTTCTGAATCGTCCTTACTTTTAGTCGGAAACTTTTTTGAAAAATGTGACGTATGTTTTGGAACATGTTTAGAGAGAATGGCTGCCTCAATTTGTTGGAAATCATCTTTCCAGGTCTTCAAACCTAACTCTATTTCATTCAAGCATGCAGCATAGTAAGATTTTAAAGTTCTAAAATCATATGAAGTATTCAAATACATCATCTTCTTTAACAAATTTATCCTACCTGATCTCTCCACTTCTTTAATCCTAGAGTTTGAAATAATTTCTAATTCACCAGCAATAAAAAGATTCATTTCTAACTTTTCAAAAGAAATATTAGCACTGGTGAATTCATATCTCAAATAAGCTTGTGGATACTTTTGCGGATATCGCACAGTATCTGACGCTTTTGCTCTGATTCCAGATTTTTTCTTTCTATTCTTTTTCTTTTTTCCGGACGAAGAATCAGAGCTGCTATAGGACACAGCTATATCAGACTCTGCGGAACCCTGGGAACTATCAGAAGGGTCTCTTTTCTTAATAGTTCTTTTCCTAGGCTCCGCAGAATCTGACCTATCTGTACCTTTAGATAAACCTTCTAAGTCAGAACTATCATAAGAAGCCTCATCTATCAAATTAAGCTTCTTCAGATCTTTCTTAACCAATTTGCGTAAATTTTTACTCTTCCTTAAAGTGTCAATGTTAATTTGCTCATCACCAAGAGTCTTATCTTTGTCCTGAGAGTGAGAAAGATTTCTCATGCTTTCACTTTGAAAAGTGTCTGATTTGGTCCTACCTCTTAAACGGGCGTTGGACTCTTGCTGAGCAGCTATCTGACGCCTCAGCTCGTCTGCTGCTGACCTCCTCCTCAGTAGTGCCTCTTCCTTTCTAGCCGCCTCCAACTGTCTGCGAAGACCAACCAATTCTTCTTCTTCAGCTTTCAGATCCAAATCCAAATCTCGCAAGGGTGATTTCCCTTCCAAATCCGGTCTTTGGGTATAAAACCCGGTACCTGAAGACTGTCCCTCATAGAATCCGGATCCAGACCCGGCACCTGTCGCCTCCTCTTCACCAGAACCATTCATGCCATCATGCTTGCCTCTAAGCAGTTGTCGGTAATCAACTAATTTACCCTTCCCCGTGGATGCTCTAGTGGCTATCAAATCTCTTGTAGGGGCACCTTCTCCACCGGAAGCCATTGTAAACTATCAACGGAGCTAAATTAGCGGAACGACTGATAAATTTTGACAGTCACCGTAACGTGGCGTAGCTAGTATAAACTAGAAGCTGGCTTCTAACGTGAAATAAAGTTAGAGCAAAAGTTAACCACTGAAAGGTTTCATCTCACCATCTCCGGTATACATATACACAACAATTATTGAACCCAAAATCAAAGTCTGCTGCTGACAGAGCGAAAGTTTATCTTCTTGAGTATATTAACACTACTTCATTTTGATAACATAAATCACTATTCATAAAGAAAAATACTAGTATAGACTATATCTGGTTTTAACTATTAAACATCGGTAACAGCAAACACCGAACCAGATTTTTAATAACACAACACAAGTTTTTTTCAAAACTGGATATATGTCTGAACGTCTCAGGAGTCACACGAGCTGTGAATAAATTTTCAGGTTTTTACCGAACCGCTCTATTGAGGTTAACCAACCAATCAGATTCTTGTTATTTAAAAAGTTGTCATAGAGACTAATAGTACCGGGGAATATGAATATTAGGTTCCCCTAAATACAAAAAGGAAATACGCGAAATGATATAAGAGTCAAAGAGAATAGCAAAGGTAATCAGTATTCATAATTAATCATTTTAATATTTATATTAAAATTAGTCTTTTAGCATATGTTTTGGGTGCTCAAAAGAAGCGTCTCAATGAGACGGTTATTTTGAGTACACACAACCATATGTTTTGGTTGCAAAATAAAAAAGTTATTTTTTTTGTTACGCACTCTTAACTAAAGTCCTGTTAGAAGATAGAATAAGATTTTATTATTGCACAGTTATAGGGATCACTGACTGTGAAGACTGAAAAACACCTTATGACCTGAAAAAGCAGGAAACTGTTGAAAACACTTTAAAAAGAAACGCATGCTATATTCTTGGGATTGGGATGTAATATCTGCTTCCCATTCATCTATATTTTGATGATAGCAGGGCACCAGTTTAAGTGTTAGTTATGGCTATAAAAGGGGTCCGTAAACTAAAGCAAATCTTATATATGAAATGTATAGAATATAGGGCTGCGAATTGGGCTAGATCTACTTGTTTTAAAAAAAAAGCATGGGGATAATGATAACATTTGCTTTATATCCAGTTGAGCATAAAAGACACCTTTTATCTTCCAAAACTAACAAATTTTCTGATCTAGTCAGGGCTCTCACACCCCTTTTTGGGAATGGGGTCAGGGCCCATGGAATTGGGTAAATTTGTGGCGATTTGACTAAAATTGGGAAATTTGACATTGTCCTTATGTATGACGTTTCCATTGCTAGATTGATTCCAATAATTAAACTGCTATAATGAATGTTAATTAGTGTACTATGAGAAAAGGGAGAGAAAAAAGCAATTGTGATTGTATTCTATTATTCTGTGAAATTGTAAATATGTAACAATATGTTCTTTATTTGTATTATATGAAATAAAGATGGAGAACCCCCCCCAAAAAAAAAAAAAATTTTTTTTTTGTCAAATTTGGATTTTTTTTGTTGAATTGGGAAAAAAAAACTTTTTGGCATTGGGAATGGGGCCAAATTTCAGCCCCAAAATTGAATGATGGAGAGCCCTGCTAGTATGTTTTTTTTTTCTGGATAGAAGGATTCTCTATATTTCAATTGGATATTCAGTATCCATGATCTTTTGAATTTGTTTTAAACAAATTGAGTATTTTCCTCCAAAAAAGCAGCAGAATAACATTGGAACCCTGCTTTTTTTATTCAAAGAACATTAGAAATTACCTATCTGTCTTCAGACTCCTTTAATAATATAAAATGGGACCATATCAGGTGTGGAATTTTCACATCCCTGCATGATTATTTAATGAAATTGTAATTTTTGCAGATACCTGTAGATCCTGACTCTGTCAATATTGTGCAGGATGCTCTGTTAAAGGCTCGTGGAAAACTCATCCCAGTGTCAGCGGTAGTTCACCGTGGATTGCCTCACTTCAGTAGCCTGTCTGTGCTGGGGGATGTTGGAGGCCAGGAAAGAGATTCTGGACAGAACTGGGGACCAGGAGATAAAACAACATTTCTTCTTCCATTTACAACAACTCTTGACTATCTACTGTTCAAGACAAAGAAGCGTAATGTTGTCGGTGGAAAGAAGACCAACTTCACTGCTTTGCTCCTGCTATGTAAGTTTTAGTTTGACCATAACCAGTATGGTAAACATTCTAAAATTTTTACCTGTGTCGCTTAAGCGAAAGCAGGTCTAGTAATGTGTCCACTCTGTCAGTCTGTGGGTCTGTCTGTCCTCAACACCTTTCTGGTGCCTAGTTTGTGTATAAATCTGTAACTCCAAAAGTTTTCATTCCGTTTTATTCAAACTTTGCATAATGATTTTTTACCCATTGAAGATGTGCACCTCCTATTTTGTGCACATTTGATCATTTTTTTTCATTTCATGAATATTTTTCCATTTTTGGGGGTCTTCAACTTGGACATTTTTATGCCCCCAAAGGAACTTTGGGAGGCATATAGTAATCGCACTGTCCGTCCTTCCGTCAGTCCGTCCGCCCCGCTTCGTGTCCGGTCCATATCTCCTTTACTCTTTGAGGTAGGAATTCCAAATTTGGTGTGTGGATGCATCTTGGGATGACGGAGTGTCGCATACCATTTTCGGGTCATTTTGACCTTGACCTTTGACCTAGTTTTTAGAATAATTGTGTCCGGAGCATATCTCTTATATTATTTGAGGTAGGAATCTCAAATTTGATGTGTGGATGCATCTTGGGATGATGAAATGTGGCGTATCATAATTGGGTCACTATGACCTTGAACTTGACCTCTGACCTAGATTATAGAAACTGCATTGAGTCTGGTTCATATCTCCTATATTCTTTGAGATAGGAATTCCAAATTTGGTGTGTAAATGCATCTTGGGATGACGGAGTGTTGCATATCATTTTCGGATCACTGTGACCTTGACCTCTGACCTAGTTTTTATAAAAATTGTGTCTGGAGCATATCTCTTATATAATTTGAGCTAGGAATCACAAATTTGGTGTGATGATGCATCTTGGGATGACAAATTGTCACGATCCATAATTGGGTCACTGTGACCTTGAACTTGACCTATGACCTAGTTTTTAGAATAATCCTGTACGGGCCATATCTCTTATATTATTTGAAGTAGGAATCTCAAAGTTGATGTGATGATGCATCTTTGGATGACAAAGTGTCATGTACCATAATTGGGTCACTGTGACCTTGAACTTGACCTCTGACCTAGTTTCTAGATACTGCATTGAGTCAGGTGCATATCTAACATATTCTTTGAGATAGGAATTCCAAATTTGGTGTGTAAATGCATTTTGAGATGACGAAGTGTCACATACCGTTTTGGGTCACTGTGAACTTGACCTCTGACCTAGTTTTAAGAACTATTTTGTTCAGAGCATATCTCTTATATTCTTTGAGGTAGGAATTCCAAATTTGGTGTGTATATGCATCATGGGATGTTGAAGTGTCATGTACCATTTATAGGTCACTGTGACTTTGACCTCTGACCTATTTTTTTTAGAATAATCATGTCCAGAGCATATCTCTTATATAATTAAAGGTACAATGTAGGAATCCCAAATTTGGTCTGTGAATGTAACTTTAGATAGTTTAGTGTCACAAACCATTTTCTTGTCACTTTGACCTTGACCTTTGACCTTTTTTGTAGAGTAATCGTGTTCAGAACATATCTCTTATATTTGAGATGGGAATCCCAAATTTGCTGTATTGGATACATCTTTGGATGCTGATGTGTCGCATACCATTTTTAGGTCACTGTGATCTTGACCTATGACCTAGTTTCTAGAATAATCATGTCTGGAGCATATCTTCTATATTATTTGATGTAGGAATCCCAAATTTGGTGGGTTGATTCCTCTTGGGATGGCGGAGTGGTGCATACCATTTTGGATCACTTTGACCCAGACATTTACTTCTGGCCTCATTTCTAGGTTTTTCATGTCTGGAGCATATCTCCTATATTACAGCTAACTTTCCTCAAATGTGTTTTATGCTAGACCAATTCCTTTGGGGGCATTCGTCACGTGACTGTGACATTTCTTGTTCTGTTCAAAATGCTTAGATTGTGTCTAGTTTGTGTGATCTGTAACTCCACAGTTCTCATTCCTTTATATTCAAACTTTGAATATTAGTGATTGTTCATACATTGAACATGTGCACCTCCTTTTTTGTGCACATTTAATAAATATTTTCTTATTTTTTTAGGGCTGTTGAACTCAGACATTTTTTCCAACCGAAATGCTTAGGGGGTGTCTGGTTTGTGTAAGCTGTAACTCCAGCAGTTTTCATTCCTTTATATTCAAACTTTGCATAATGATTGTTCAAACATTGAAGATGTGAAAGGGCAATGCAGGTCTAGAGCAGAATTTGGTCTTGTTAACACTAGTTGGCTACACAAAGGTCTAGACAAACAGTGCAGACCCTGCATCTTCCCTATTTGCTTTTCTAACATGCAATTTGTGAATTACAGCCCTGATAACCAAAGTTAAAAAAGAAAAAGGTGTTCAAATTTTGGAACATTTACCATAGTTTATTTATATTGGGCTAGGGGCATGAACTCTCTGCATGCTGGGAAATATATCATGATGTTTTGATGTCTGCTGATCCTTTTCAAAATTATACTCTTCAGAAAATTCTTTCAAGAATACCATCAGAGCGTCAAACAGTTTGGATTTAGATCAGGCGTGACATCTTTGTCGGGCCTGATCTGGATCCAAACTGTTTTTACACTCTGATGGTATTCCTGAAAGAATTTTTCGAAAAAGTTGAAAAGCATGCAAAATTACCCATGAGGGAAAGTGTTAAAGTTCAATCTGTTATTGTCTTTCAGCTGACAAGCAAAGCTGCAGCATAACACTGAAGCCAATGGTAAAGGAGAACCTTCAAAGGTATTTGAATCTCATAAATGATGGCCCAGTTGGGTCACCATATTTATTGGACACCTTAACTCCTCAATATATGGGCCTTGTCACGAGAAAACCAGGCCATACCCTAACCAGCCTGCTTAGCTACAGAAACTAGCTAGAAAATTGAAAATTTGCTTGTTGTTACGTCCTAAGACGGTCAGGACACGAAGAGAGAGAAATTCATTTCTTGCCTATGCCAAATTGAATTTGCTACCAGGGAAAAATAATGCACGCAACTAAAAGAACAATTTCAAATACTTTTATGTACAAAATACAACAGTCACAACATGCAACACATAAACCCCCTTTTCTCCTTTGCTTCACTGGTTGTAACTCTAAAATACGAAGCTACATCTAATATGGAAAAAGTTGGAGCCAAACGATATTAACTTTAGCCAAGGTTTTAGCCAGAAAGTAGTATCAACAAGTTAATTTGTATTTAACTCTGCCCGCTTGGAGCGAATCTTGTTGTCTGCTGATAACCTTTGCAAACAGTTTGGACCCAGATCAGGCCCGACAAAATGTCGGGCCTGATCTGGATCCAAACTGTTTCATAACCTGATGGTATTGAAAAAATCCAGCATCTAGAGAGTAAAATATGGCACATTAATAAAGTGTGGAGGAATAATAAAAGCGATATTTGAAAATCCAAAAGGTGATAAAAATACACTTTTTCGCAAATATGTAATTTTTGAACCAACTAGACTGTACTTTTAGCCAATGACTTATATTAGTAACCACTCTACATTTTTAGTAGCAAATGGCTATAATGGCTAATGACAGGGTTAGCCCTGCTATATGTCCGCAAGCCTAGCAAAAGAAAGAAAAAAATATACAGCACTGAGCCATAGTCACCTAAAGATTAAGCATGCATGCATCCCTATCCAATGAGCTTGATTTTCATTATGGGCCTCGTCACAAGAAAACATGTCTTCAGGGTTTTGGACTGAATAAGACTCAAACCAGCCTGCTGAGCTTCATGTACAAGTTAGAATATTGTGCAGCTACCTAGTGGGGTCTCTTAATATTTGGTCTTGGTTCATGTACTTCAATACTTAATGTGTGTGAGTTGCTAAGGCTCTGGGGAGAACTGCATGGATGTTCATTTTAGGGATAAGAATACGAAATATCATGAGCTGGCCAATATTTTCATTTCTTAATCATGAATAAAATCTTTTGAGTAGGGCTATCTTAAAAGGAAAGTCGGAGGTAATTGAAATTTTTTTCTTATTCCTCAACCAAAACATATGAGCCACGACATGAGATTTCCATCAATGTGTCATGTGCGACCAGCAAAACCTCAGATCAGCCTGCGCATACGCGCAGTCTGATCAGTGCACTTAAACGAACGGTTCTTTTGAGCACCCATTACATACATTTTAATTTTGATTTTATTCTTTACGTCCCATCAACAATCTTTCAGTTGTATAGGGACGGGTCTTCCTGGGTTGAACCAGTACTAAGCTAGGTTAAATGTGTCTTGCTCAAGGACCACAATGCAGTGATGCCGGTGAGGCTCGAACCCGTGGCCCTTCCGTCTCAAGTCAAGCACTCTACCACTGAGCCACTGCGCTCCCGTATACATTTTAATTGATTGGTTAGAAAAGAATAACATTTTTACGCACAAAGAAGTTGCTTAAGCATTGGAAAACAAAGTTATATTTTATTTCTAGCCTAATTTTAAAATATTTTCAGTAATACAGAAAATTCGATAGAAAAGTATGATCTGGAAATTCTGACAACCAACCAATCAGAGTCCTCCCATGGAGACAGATTATTTGAACTTCTAGAAGCCCCTACCTTGCAGCCCTACTCTGTGATGTTAAACAAAGAGAATGTGCGGCCAATGGGAACACAGAAGTTTGTATGTTCGGAGGTTGTATATCAGACTGAAGGCAGTGGGTCGGTGAGTGGGCTACTGACAAAGCTGATTGACAAGATGAAGAGGAGAAATGTTGGTCTGGTTAGTCAAAACTTTTATTCCTTATCCCTTTTCATTCTGATGGATTATCCCATACATATTGATACAATGAGTATGGATTTGTCCATTTTATATATTGAGGGGTTGTCGGTCAAAATTTTTTTAAAATGATGTATTTTCGTCCCTATTTTTGGCAAACGAACAGACCCTGATGAAATGCAGCTTTATGCTGCATTTTATCTGGGTATTCACTGTTTGCAAAAAAACCTGTTTACCAGTATCCGGAATGAAAAGGTATTGCCTTGGAGCTTAATATAATGCATACAAGGGAACGGTGCGATCCTTAAACTCAGTGAGGGATTTAGGGCCATCTTAGCCCTCTTGTTTCCACTTGGTGCAATAGGTTGGTTTACAATCTGTTATTGTTGCATTTCCTGGTTATATTCACCTGATTTTCTCATGAAATTGCTAGCATGGGTGATCATTTTCAGGATTATTTTTGAATTTAGGATTTTGAGGTTATCTTTCTGAAGGCAGATTAGATCCTATTTATTTTCAGTTAAGGAGTTGCAGTAGTGTAGTGGATAAACCACTCCGGCACTTGCCTTGTAAACCAGGGTTTTGCGGGTTTGATCACTGACTTCAGTCATTGGATGAGACTTAAGGCCGTGTACCCATCTTCATATGACCTTAGCTGTTGGTGGGACGTTAAACACAAACACATTTTCGGTTAACCTAAAGATTGTTGACCATTTAAACTTGAAATTGTTAATATTTTATAGTAATACCATAGCTCCAGATAAGGATTGGAGGCAATTGGGTATTTACCCACCTCTTTTTGACTTAATTGGGTATTTAAAATTTAAAATTGGGTATTTAAAGTTTTTGTATTGGGTATCCATCTGAAAGCAAATAAGCAATGAAACTGGACCTTGTTTCTCCTGATTTTTTTTGTTTACTTCGGTTTCACTTTCGGAAAGCACACTGGCAATATTAGTATATCTAAAATCGCTATTTCCAACTTACTTCGAAAATCCAACGTATCTATCAAGTCATCTTTAATTCTTCGAACCACCAACGCTGTATTAGAGTTAGTTACGATATGATATCTGGGGCTTTTTCGCCCACGTTACACCATTGTTATTGTAAGGCGAGACGAATGTCGTTATCGTGTAAATATTGGGTATAGCTAAACAGCGATAAGCATGTTCCTGGACTGGTCTAAAATTTAATAAACTAGATTCAGCACGACACCGTGTATAAATTTGTACCAAACAACAGCTTGTGATGCGAAAAACGACAATCGCAAACAGAATACAATAGCGTCATACGCTACAAAAAAGTTCGGAATTGAGTATCAAGGATTTTTATTGCGTTTTTGTACGCACAGAAATTAATTTAATTGCGTTTTCAGGTCCGCGAAATTGCGTAAATACGCAATACGCAGCCTTATCTGGAGCTATGTAATACTGCAAGTTTCTGAAGTTAAGGATTTTTCAAATTTTGTATTTTCACTCTTTGCGCTTTATCTGGTATATTTCAGGTTCTTTTGTGTGTACAAACTAAACAGTTGTTATTTCTTGAGCCACTTACAACCTATACGGCCTCACTCTGGTTGCTGCCTACAGGGAAGCAACTCCAGTTGGAAAAGGAATTATTTTCACAGAAAACTTTTGTTTCTCCCCCTCATGATAAAGCAGATGGCTTTGGGTGTGAAGACTTAATACAGCGACTAGTAGCTAATGGACAAAGCAGCAAGTACAACGGTAATTGTTTAAAAATTATTTTGGTTAAAGAAAGTATTCCATAGATTCAAATGTTTTCTTGCACAGAAGGTAGAATGCTGTAAAGTAAGAACTAAAACAAAAAAAAGCAGTGGATTGACCAGTATAATGTTTACATTCCATTAACCAATGGAATTTTCCATAACGCCACATTATTATGCGACATAAAATAAAGTCAGGATGATTCATTGTATATATTGATGGGTACAAGGCTATGATTTCCAAATAAAATATTTTATTTCTTTCCTTGAAGATCTATTTTGTCTTAGCAAACCATGCATACACTGATTAAATGCCCCATTATGCTGCATTTCATCTAGGTGACTGGTCATCAATGTTTGCCAAAGACCCTGTTAACGGGTTTCCAGTCAACAAGTTGTGCACTTATAATGGATATGGCCACCGAATTTTAACTTTCCAATAATTTGAACTGCAGTAAAACCTGTCTTAAGCGGCCGCTCAAAAATAGACAAAACAAAGATTTTAATGACAAATGGCAGCTTAATGAAGGTCGAAAGCATTGCAGAATGCTCCCCTTATTCTGCAATACTTTTGACCTGCATTCAGTGCTAATCAGTCTTGAAAACCAATTTTTGGACTTCATTTTGAGTGGCGGCTTAAGACAGGTTTTACTGTAAGGCCCCAAAAAAATATGTGTGTTTCAGGTTACATGAAATTTTAAAATAGGGAGGGTAGGTAGGAAAATATATTTTGTTAAAAGATTTTCCAAGGGGAAGATGGAGAAACAAGATGGCCGACCTGGGAAATCCTTTGGAAATTCCCTAAATATGCTTAAACACTTTAGGGTCTGGGGCAAAATATTAGGCACGGTCGGGTAACCTGAAACACACAATTTTTTATTTTAGGCCTAAGTTTATATATTCCAAAAGTATATCCTATGAGAAAATTTCTGTTTTTTTAGTTCATGAAAATCGGTTTGTAAATAAACTAATTGCAGCCATATAAACCTTGCAACTCTCCTGATATTGTGTTGTCAGATTTTGTGTAGTTTCAAAAATCAATACACACAGTCTTAACATCTAAATTGGTGTTTTCTGTATTGTTTCAGTGCAACAGCATGTTATTTCAACTCTTTTTTGGCACACTTCGCCTAAAAGTATTTGTATGCCATTTCTTGCCCAGTGAAAAACGAGACCTGTGGAGTGCCTCAAAAGTAGGCTATTTATATCCACATTATCTCCGATAGGAAGCATTTTCAAATACTGACCTATCTGATTTGAGCAGTTTGGGTACATGTCACATACTTGTTTACCATTGCGTCGCAGAGTCATGTGATTCTCCTGATTTATTGATTCAATCTTGTTATCAATCTGCACCACCACATGTCACTGAAACTGTTTCTGTACAGAATACTTTCAAAAAATTCAGGAAACTTTATACAAGTATCAACCAACATGAGTCGACATGCAGAGTGCAAGAATAGTAACTCTGTCATTTATACTCTTTGAGTTATTTCCCTTGCAGAATTTCTTATGATGCCAGATTACTTTCTAGGAGGGTGATGCAGGATATATCGAAAGAAAGAAAGAACTTCTGGTTTCAAAATGGATTTCGATCATAATGAAAAATATCTATGACTATTTTATACCAGGGAATGATTGTGCAATAGTAAACTGTATTGACAGATATCTTTACTAGATACGAGCTGGTTTTTCTGCATAAAATGACTAGAATTTCCGTTAGAATTTGTATTCAATGTTTCTGTTTGTAATTGTATTTAATGGCTCATGCTTTTGACATCAAAAGAGGGGAGACATCTGTTTTTTCCTAGAAAAACAATTCTAGTTTTTGTTTGATTTGATTCTTTACATCCCAGTTAACAATTTTTCAGTTATGTTGGGACGGGGCTTCCAGAGTTGAACCAGTACTAAGCAATGGATAAATGTGTTTTGCTCAAAAAAACAACACAGTTACACTGGTGAGACTTGGTCTCGAGTCAAGCACTCTACCACTGAGCCACTGTGCTCCCTCAAGACTGATAATTGCTTAATGCATGTCAAAATATATTGCATTCAACATTACTTTCTACCTGTCCTAAGCTATCGCCTATCTGTATTCTGTAAGTCCTTTGTTTTGTCTACTTTTGAGTGGCGGCTTAAGACAGGTTTTACTGTATGTTTTAAGCAGGTGCTCTACAACAAGAGGAGAAGTGCGGTTCAAAGTGTGATGTTACCATGATGGATCGATGGCACATCCCTGGCAGCTCTCGAGCTGAATCATTATCTACTCTGATTAACAAGCTTAATGAAAGGTTTGCACATCATCTTTTACACATGTACTCTTTTTACAAATCTTTCAATGAGATTATTTTTTTTCACTTTTCAACCTAAAATCAGGCCTCCAGATAAGAGTGCATACTGGAAAATTATCTTTTTTTTATTTCTCTACCAAAACATATATGATGTGGGTACGCAAAAGAACCATCTCGATGAGACGGTTCTTTTGAGTACCCCAAAACACATGTTTAAATTGATAGGTAAGAAATAAACACAATTTTAGGTGCACAAACTTTACTTATCTGGACCTTTGTAAAATAACTATATTTGAGCCAGCACATAAAATTTTTGTACTTATATTGTCTAGCAACTTCACTGGAGCCTTTGCTACTTGCATGCGCAAATTACAAATATAGATGAAATTTAAACCTTTTGTCCCGCTGGATGGGCATTTCAAGCAGGCCTTTTGGAATTTTTGATGGAGCGTATGTGGTTGTTATACTGCTTAAAGCATTTTTTGGGCATCCCACAAGAGTTTGGTTTTTATCGTATTAGCAGTCTCCCTGCTATGCCTCGTGTGAAAGTGGTCATGATTTTTCATGAACAAGGCAGATTCTAAAAGCTTCTCTGAATGCTATGCGGTTTATCCCAAGACAATTGACAATTTAAGCTTGAAATATTTAATATTGTATTTAAGGATGTGAATTTGTAGAAATCAGGATTTTGAAAATTTTGAACTTTGATCCATGTATATAGTGAACAGCGTTATATCAGCGTTTGAGTGTACCTTGAAATCAAATTATCATCATTAAGAAGCAATGCTAAGTTAGAGGATCCTAACTACTTGGGACCAAGTTATTGTTTGTCCACCTTGGTAATTATTGGGTGCCAATTAGGGGGATATAATGAAGTATTTTTTTCTTATCATGACATGAAGGAGATTCAGAACTGTTTAGGCATTAAGGGATATACAGTAAAACCTGCGTAAAATGGCCACTCTCAGAAAGACTGAAAATTGGGTTTCAAGACAAATTATCGCTCAATGCAGGTCAAAGGTATTGCATAATGCTCCAAGGGGAGCATTCTGCAATACTTTCGACCTTCATTTAATTACCATTTTTCATTAAGATCTTTGTTTTGTCTATTTTTGAGTGGCCTTTTACACAGGTTTTACTATAGCTGTATATGATTAAGTCTAATAAAGTTCTGATCTGTTCTGGCTACATGGGTGAAAGTTTTCAGGATTATTCCTGAATTCAGGATTTTGAGGCTGACTTTCCATAGAAAGTCAGCCTCAAAATGCTGAATGAGGGAGATTATAATAGCTTCTATGATTAATTTTCAGATTATCTAAACACAATTAACCATTTAAACATGAAATTATTCATTTTTGTAGGCATTATTGCAAGTTTAAAAATTAGAATTTCTAAAGTTCAGGATTTTGGAAATTTTGAACTTTCACCCATGTGTTCTATAATCTTTTGCTGTTGTAGGATTAGTGAACTAGATTTCCTGACAGAGGCAGAAGCTGGCACACTCCGTCAACTCCAGAAGGCATACAGACAGGAAAACAAACCACCAGGTCTGAGGGATACATCATTGACTAATTTCAATGGTAGGAAAAATAATTTCTCTGTTTGATATCTTTATACCATATTATAGCCAGCACATGAGAGTTAGTAGATGCACAGTCTCTCCAGTTTGATATATTGCTTTTAAAATTAAATGTGTGAATAATTATTGGTGTCATAAGCTCTCCCTTATCCCTGGAACCCTAGGGCAGGGTCAAAGGCCATATGTAGAAAAAGTTTAACTGCAGAGACATTTTATATTATTTTTAAATAAGAGCCGTACACATTTTAGGGGGCTGTAAACTGTTTAAAATTATAATATTTATTCTTTCCTTGCTAGCTGTGACTTTTGTTGACTGCTGATAACCTTTGCAAACAGTTTGGATCCAGATCAGGACCGACTGAATGTCGGTCCTGATCTGGATTCAAACTGTTTGACATTCCCAAAGTATTCCTAATAAAATCTTTTGGAAAAATTAATTTTGAAAAAAGTCAATAAATGACAACAAAAGCATGAAAAATTACCCAGCATCCAAAAAGTTAGTACTGCATACCAGATTGAATTGCATGAATAGTTCAACAACCTGCAATCTAAATCTTTATCCAGGAAGCACAGTGGCTCAGTGGTAGAGTGCTTGACTTGAGACCGAGGTGCCGTGGGTTCCAGCCTCACCCCTGCATCACTGTGTTGTGTCCTTGAGCAAGACACATTAATTTTTGTTTAGAACTGGTTCAACCCAGGAAGACCTGTCCTGACATAACTGAAAAATTGTTGAATGGGATGTAAAGAATCAAACAAAAGTTCACCTAACCACACTTTTTGCTGGGCAAGCTTGACTAAGCGGTTAACCAGCATTTTGTGCACATACTTTTGCTTGTAACTACAACAACCCTTCTTGAATCAGTGGAAGGAAGAGAATAACCATAGAAAATATTTCACAATTAATCTCCACGAAAGTATGGGAGTCGGCCGGGATCAAACTCGGGACCCCTGGATCTGCATCCAGACTCGCTACCCATTGCACTATGGGGCCCGGTTTTCTGAACTTGAGACATGGAGCCTGAAAAGCAACTTTATAAGAAATATGTGGTGCTGCATATCAAATATATGAAGATTAGAACAACATGCAAGAAAAATTATGCCCCAGGTTTCAAGTGCGCTCATGTCTTTGCTTGTGTAGCTCTTGTTTAAAAATGCATAATCCAGGCCTCCAGATAAAGTACAAATTCTTTTTCTTATTTGTCAACCAAAACATATGTTGTGGGTACTCAAAAGAACCGTCTCAATGATACGGTTCTTTTGAGCACCAAAAACAAATGTTTAAATTGATGGGTAAGAAAATAATAGCAAGATTACGCTCAAATTTTTTGTTTACATGGGTGAAAGTTTTCAGGATTATTCTTGAATTCAGGATTTTGTGGCTGACTTTCCACAGAAAGTCAGCCTCAAAATCTTTAATTAGGAAGATTATAATAGCTTCTTTGCCTTGTATTCAAGTTATATAAAGACAATTGACCATTTAACTTTGTAATTGCTAATATCTTGTAGGCATGTTGCAAGTTTTAAGATTTGAATTTATAAAGTTCAGGATTTTCAAAATTTTGAACTTTCATGCATGTGTTTATCTTGACCCATGCAGTTTACATTTTCTGCTGTTCAGATTCTTCACAATTCAACTCTACATTAGATGACCTTTCAAAACTCGACTCTAGCAAGGCTGGTAAGAAAACAAACCGACAGTCTGTGTCCAGAGGAGAACTCATCATCAGTCTGTCCAAGACCAAGGAAGGAGAGAGGGAAAGAGGACAGATGGAGAAAGAAGCTGGAAGTGTAGCTGGAAAGAAGGAAAAAGAAAAACCAGAGATAGAAGCCCAGTTGTGCGGTGAGTTAGATTTCCTATGTCACATAATGTGCCACCGTGGTGTAGTGGATTAACGACTCACCTTGGACCCAAGGCTCCCTAGTTCAATCCCCAGCTTCTGCAGTCTATTGATGTGACTAAGCATTGGCCCTGTTTCCCTATGACCTTAGCTGTTGGTAGGATGTTATACACTAATTCACTCACTATTTTTCTCAAAATTTTCAGTTTTGAGAATGTTCAGCCATTCCGATTGACATTTATAAGATAACTGCAAAGGATCAAGAATAACATTTGAGCTGTCAAACAAATAGACTTCGAGCTAAAAAAGGTCCTGCTCCCCCCCCTAGGGAATTTTGCAGACACATCCTATCTTGAAGAAAATTTCAAGCCGCATCTTTTAAGAGATGTTTGCACTCTGTGCTCCGGGGCGTTAGTCTCTGACAGCCTGTTACATATGTTACTGTAACAAACTAAGGAAAAAATCAAAATGAAAGTTTGAGCTACAGAAAGAAGACATTAAACCATCTAATTATTCAAATTTCTTATGTAGTTTGCAAGCTGGATGCCTAAGCTACATAAAAGCAGCATTTTAAACAAAATTACAGCCTTCAATGGTGTTATATGCGTTACATAGATTAAATTTCCCTTTGAAAGTTGAAATCGTGACTAACATCATTCATTTTACAGACAATTTGTGCATTTTTACAAGTGTTTTTAATCTTAGTTTACTAAAGTACTTATTTGACTAATAGAAAAAACAAAGTTTGCTTTTCTATCTCTAATACATTGTTTTATATGAGCTATTAAACAACCCTACCCCCAATTTTAAGTATCCTATTTCCGTATCTATTATTGAAGAAAAATATATGAAAATATTTGACGCTCGTGGATATCTTACATTTTTGGCTCTGTCTTGCTAATGCAATAAAGAATCATACATTTGCAAGTTTGACATCAGGATCAGAGCACTCATTAAAGTATGTAACGTATGTTACATGGCATAATGAATGAGCTAGGAAATTTTCTTGGAAGTAAGAGATGATATTTCAGAAAATACCGTTTTTCACATGTTTTCCTACTAATCTCTAGCCTCTGGTGCCTTAGTCTTAGTAATTACAGTCATTGCTGATAACAAGCCCTTGGAATTGTGTTACCTATGTTATATATAACCTTGGTAATCACATATTTCCTAATGCCTTTAATATTAAAATATATAGACATATAGATAGAAAATAATAGTTCTCATTTAAATGACACAACTTAATAAAAATTCCTATTAAATAAAATTATTCAAAAACAATCTTTATTCAAGTCACCCTCACAATGTCTATCATTGTGTCTGCTTCTATTGCAAAATAATCACCCATTTCATCACAACCAGTAGAATCATGACATTGTATTAGGACTGCAAACTGAGTACAACCCTGTTCCTCTCCACCCCTTTGGGAATTGTGCAGACATATCCTACCTTAAAGAACAATTCAAGCTGCATCAAATAAAAGATGTTTGCACTCTATTAAGTAGGCGGTTAGCCTGTAATGGTATGATGTGTATGTTACCATAACAATTTAAGAATAAATGAATTGAAAGTCTGAGAAACAGAAAGAAGACATAAAACTATCTATTTATTTTGAATTATTCAAGTAGTTTGCATGCTGAATACCTTTGATACATAAGAAAAGATTTTTAACAAATATACAGCTTCCTATGGTGTTATATGTGTTACATTAATTAAGATTACTTTTTAAAATTGGTAATTGTGACAAACATCACTTCTAATTATTTCGTGTGATCCTCCTCTTTAGCCATCAAAAGATTTACTTTTCTTTGTATGTGTGGCCAGTGCCAGCATCAAACAACTTGACTCAGCCAAACTTGAATCCTTAGCATTCTTCAAAAGCAGAAACAGCATGTCAGTGTCATGGGATCAAACACCTGATTAAATATGGGTTTAATGCCATTTCACATATATGCATACAATGGAGTATGACTCTGGTATATATCTCTTCCTGTGAAGTGGCAAGAGCAATCTAACTGCAGCTGCCTCTGCATCCGTAACGATAACTTTGCTCTGATTTTGCAAAATCTATGTCTCTACCGTGTACCTCTAAGAATACTTTAAGATTTCTGACATTGGTCAAACAGAAATTTGATAGGCTGCTTTTTTGCATCATTTGCCATGGAACCTATCCAGTCTTTTGGTGCTTAAGTCCTCAGGTCTTAGATCAATAGTATTTTGCTGCGCCTAAAGAACTTTATAAGTTTTCTTTAGTTACAATGTTAACTCTTGATGGTTTTGGCAGACCGTCTGAAACAATTTCTGTTACACCTTGAAAGTTATATGGTATAAGAGAAAGAATATGAAGCTGGACATTGCCATCAATTATGTTTGCAGTTGGTTGTTTTTTGATTTCAGTACATTGAAGCATGTCTTAAAATAATGTAAAACCTATGATTTCTCAGTTTTCGCAGCAATATCATTAGCTGTTGCATTCAAAAGAAGGAAAGTGGACTATAGGTAGAATGGGATAACCAGTAGTTCTATATTATGCTCTATGGAAGATTTATACAGAGTAAACAAGTTGATAAGGTGCCTCATTTCATGATCCATTGAAAACACTGAAATTGAAAACACTTGCCTCTGACTGTGTAATCAAAAAGGATGTCAGGACAATGCCCTTGCTCATTTATTATGACAAGTTATATATGTTACATCCTTTAATAAGCACTCTTATCTAAGAAACTTAGTGAATCATTGAATTGAAAGGGTCTAATTTGCTCTCTTTTCATCCTGCATTTCATTGCTTTACCTGCTGTGATGCATCTAGTTCGTTTATCTGAAGGAAAAGAGTTACCTCGGTTACAGCACTTCAGAAGTACTAAGACTTCAAATAAGTTTTTGAATGCTTGGGGAAAGATAATAAGTGCAGAGACATTATTAGATGAAATATGTGGGTTGCATGTATGGAAAGGCTATATTTATAAAAGTTAACCAGCTAAGATATGATTCTTTATCACAGAAATATCAAGGTACATCAGTCCAGGTTCTTATTGCTCTTAATGGCATAGTTTTCCTCCTTGTAAAGCTTTAGTCTTTCTCCTACTTGCAGAGTATCACTTGAAACACATACTCAAAGAGCCAGCTATTAGGAATTTATATCAGTTTTCAAATGTTCCAAGCCATAAATGGCAAAATTGGAAAGTTGATAATGGCTCATCAATTTTGAGTGGACTGGTGGTAAAATTTTATATTAGTAAATGATTGAAATATTGTGTGATGATTCTACTAGTTGGAAGGAGGTGTGTGATACCCGGTAATAATGATTACCACAGAAGCAGACAACGACAAACGTTTAACATGAGTGTTAAATCGATGAGAAATAGTTTGGACCATTTCATTTATTGTATTTTCTTGTAAAAATGTAAAACTATCTTTTCTATTTGTGGCTCTATATTTAGCATTATATGCACAGTATTAGGAAATGTGTCCAAAAGGTCATTGATAACATCTGTAACACCAGTCCATGGGCTTGATAATCAGAAATGAATATAATTCCTAGTGTTTTGGCTCCAAAGACTTATAAGTACACATTAAGTGTCCTAACCTTAACTTAATGACATCTTGTAGATATATGAGCAAGACAGACTAAGAAAATGAAAAATATCCACACGCTGTAATCGCTTTCATGTGTTTTACTTAAACGGTAATAAAAAAAATCGCTTCTCTGTAAAACTGGGAGTAGGGCTGTGTATTAGCTCCTATAAGACAATATATTTAAGATAGAAAAGCAAAGTTGGTTTTTCCTATTCATCAATTGAGTATATGTTTGTAAAATTTAATAAAACAGTTTGAAACCATATCATAGTAGTTGTTTAACTACATGACGATAGCCACAATTATAGCTTTTAAATTTTAATTAGGTTCATGTAACGCACATAACACCACAGTTAGCCGTATTAATGTTAAACAGCTTCCATATGTAGTAAAGACATCCAGTATAAAGACTATAAGAATGTCAATTTATTAGATAATTTTATTGTCTTCTTTTGGTAGCTCAAACATTCAAATTTCTTATTCTCAAATTGATATAGTAACATATGTAACAAGCTGTTACAGGCTAACGCCCCAACTTACAAAGTGCAAACATTTCTTATTAAATGCACCTTGAATGGTTACATAAGATGTAATTTGTCTGCAGAATTCCAAAGGGGATTAGGATGGAGCAGGCCCTTACTCAGCTTGATGTCAAAATACTGTTTGATGATTTTACTTATCACGCTAACATATATAACGCTCTCTGATCTTTAGAACTTGCTGACAACTAGCAGATCTATAAGTCTTTATCATAGGAGCCAGTTTAAAATCCCTAAACAATGTAAGATATCCAACAGCTGCGAGTTTTTTCACAATTTTAGCTCAAACTTTCAAACTACATTTCCTTTATTTGATATAGTAACGCATGTAACACGCTGTTTCAGACTAACGCCCCAACATAGAGAGTGCAAACATCCCTTATTCGATGCAGCTTGAGTTGTACTATAAGAAGGAATATGTCTGCAAAATTCCCTCGAGGAGATTAAAACATTTTTAGGCATATCTTACGTAAAGACAATGAGCTTGCCCATTTATTACATCAGGTAACATATGTTACAGCTTCTGATATTAAAAATTTTGCAACAAACTTGCAGATTTATGAGTCTTTTCATATAAGCAAACTAATCCCAAACAATGAAACACATTCATCGACTGCAAATATTTTTTAACTATTTTTACTTTAGTTTTAATACCAAACATTTCACCTTAAATTTGGGTAGGGGTAGGTTTGTTAAATTGCTTATTTCAGAAAAAATATTTAAGCTAGGGAAGCAAACTTTAATTTTTCTGTTAGCCAATTGCATAAGCTAGTCAGACATGGTTAAAAACATTTTGTAAAACACACAGAGAGATTGTGAATGTAAATGATGTTAGCCACACTTGCAAATTTTAATGGGTTACCTGATTTATGTAACGCATATGACACCTTAGGAAGCCGCAATTTTGTTCAAATGGCTGTCATACAAAGTTAAGATATCCAGTATGCAGACTATATGAATGATTTTTAAAAATAAATATTTGAATGTCTTTAATTCGTAGCCCAAACTTTCAATTTACTTTTTCTTAGTTTGATTAAGTAACGTACGTTACAGGCTCATACAGACTAACGCCCCGGAGCACAGAGTGCAAACATCTCTTAAAAGACTCGGCTTTCAATTCTCTACAAGATAGGATATGTCTGCAAAATTCCCTAGGGGGGGGGAGCAAACCCATTCTCAGCCATCCGTCTAAAACAACAATTTGACATTTTGACAAATGTAGACTCAGACACGCCTGTGCAGCCTCCTTTTAAGCTTAGAAACCTCAAATGAGGCTAGGTCAGTAGTTTAACAGTCATAGAATATTTAAGTGACCAGCAAAGGCTCTGATCAGTCTGCGCATATGCTGGTCTGAGCCTTTGCTGGTCGGACATGCCAAATTGTTGGAAATCTGATGCCACCGCTCATAGTTGGCCATCCAGAGCCTGAAAAAAAAAATCTGTTGGCATTTTTTAGTACATTTTGGCATCCATGCTCAAAGTGTATCTTATTGTGTTTTAAGAAGGATAGGGATGGATGCCAAGTCTGGAAATGCCCCAAAGTCCCAGAATGAGGTCAAAGGTCAACCGAGTGCAAATTCTTGTATATACGTCAGATTTTAGCGTTTTTATCAATTAGCTATCCAAAATTATGATTCAAAGTAATGCAAAATCTCTTTTGGAAAATACAGCCATGCTATATAAACAAACAGCATCATCAAGGCATGATGTGTGTTTGGATCGAAGGTCATTTAAGTGCAAAATCGGTGAAAATTGTAGCAATATTTTTATATAGGGGCAAAATTCAAATTCTAAGTTCCCTTCTATCCTAATGGAAGAATTTTTTCATTGCTATCCTGTTAGTTGTGTGTCTATCATGTTTGGAAAGCTATGATCTACTAAGTTTCTCGCAGTCAAATATTCATAATAGGCATGTAAAGTATGTTACTGTTTAAAATTAATTAAAATGTAATACAACTAAGAATAACCATTTCATTTTAAAGAAATATTTTTTTTGCTTAATGCTTTGTATGAACACGTCATTTTATGCAATTATCTATTCTTTTATACATAAGATGTGTTTAAGTTGTTACTTACGTTACATTTTACCATCTAAAATTGAGTCATTTCTCAAAGGTATGTGTTCCTAGCTACAGCTTTCATGAAGGAATTGGCCATGATCTCATGCTTATAGGACTAAAATATATTCCATTCTCATTTCACACATTTGTTGTGTTTGTTCCCATCTATGAGTAATTCTTAAACACTTTTTACAAAGCCATTACCTGCTAATTGCATATACTAAGCATGGGAGCGCGGTGGCTCAGTGGTAGAGTGCTTGACTCGAGACCTAGGGGCCGTGTGTTTGAGTCTCACCGGCGTCACTGCGTTTTGTCCTTGCGCAAGAACATTAATCCTAGCTAAGTACTGGTTCAACCCAGGAAGACTCGTCCCTTTATAACTGAAAGATTGTTGATGGGATGTAAAGAATCAAATCAAACAAAAATCCAACATATACTAAGCATAGCTTCATGAAAACACAAAGACCAAGCCTCCTTTCAAAAAACATCAGGTGTGTTGAAACTATGATAAAATATGGTAAATACCATATACTGGAAGGAATATATCCTCATATTGGTCTTCACATGGGCCTGTTAGCAGATGGTAACATACATAACATAAAGCTAATATACAGGTACATTTCTAATAATGACCATCCAGTGAAACATTGTTAACTTTTTGTGGGGTATAGCATGGAAATATGCCTGACATTAAGGGTAATCCGTAAATCCTCCTTATAACTTTAAACCTGTCCTTTCATTTGCGCATATTAATGAAATGATGTGGGTTCAAAAGCAGCATTTCTTTGAAATCAGGCTGCCTGTGAAAACGTATTCATCCATATATAGAAGCAGTATAGATATGATACTAAAGGTAACCTCTAATTTTAAGATACCATAAAATATGTATCTATGTCTTTCACAGCGCAACTTTTAATACATTGTAATGTTTTCAGTGACGATAAATTCAATTCTAAGTATCATTATTAAACATATTTTGCTATTTATTTTTTGCAATGATGATAGAGATCAAATGCTAAGAGGTTATTGGCATGTGTTTCTTAACTGTATAATGCAAATGCAAGTTGTATTCCAAATTAATTTTCTCCAAAACAGATGTCTGGTGGCTTCTTGGGAACACAGGCATTCACCATATTGGAGCACCTGATGATTTTATTGTGTTCATAGTTTTCCATCAGTTAGGGGTCATTTCTTAGTATTTAGAGTAAATGTGTCCTGAAATGGTTATCTAATATGTACATTTACTAGCATAATCCATTGGTTTAACATCTCTGATTTGCTTGATGTATATAAGATCCTAAGGTAGTTAACTCGCCTGTTCTAGTGTAGAATCTTTCTATTAACCATGACAATTTGCTAAGACAGGAATTGATTGCATATAGGGTAGGTAACTTATATTAATGTATACATCTACTGCTCGTAGATACAAGTGCAGTATATCAGATTGGATAGCACTTATAACTGGTAACATACTCAAAATATGTAGTTTTAATATGGCATTACTCTTGAAATAAAACTGAACTACTTTCCTTTCACTATATACAAGACATTCCTCAATCAGTGTTAGTCTTCACAAATATCTACAAGGATATGTGTACAAGAGTGAGCAAGTTTATGCTTAAAATGCTTTCTGCAAGCTGCTTTCAGCAATGTTGTTCACATTTTCGGTTGTTTTGCATATATATTTAAGACTATCAAAATAAGCCTAATTTAGTAAACCTTTTAAAACCAACAATCAGACCATAACTCACTTTTAATAGGATCTATATAAAACATGTACTAGGGTTACAAATAGCTCAACAAAATCAAATAGTGCATAAACAAAACTAAAAACAAACTACCTTGTGAATAATAAAAGCAAAGAAATCAGCTGCATGTGACACTACTTTCTCGACATTCAGTTTAATCTGTGAGTTTCAGAGATGCAAACCATACTAGTGAATTTTGGGAGTCATATTTTTTGTTTTATGCTTAAAGAGACTAGGTCTGTAACTATGAACATTTTTCGAAAAAATACTTCTTTTTAAATTTTTTTGAAAAAATAGAATTAAGTTATATTGTCACAACAAATATGATCAGTACAGCTGAAAACTGCTAAGAAAAGTGAATTATCTTATTAAAAGGGGTGTTTTTTCTCTTATTGGTAATTATTTACGTCCCTCCAATAATTCTAGACAGTTGATTTTTAACATAAATGCTGTTGTTTTGATAGTGTTATTTTGTTAAGATTTACAAAAAACGGTGAAATGTTTACCTGAATATGAGTATTTTTACTATATTCTTGAAAAATCGAAACTTTATTCCAAAATTAGAAGATCAAAAGTTACAGACTATGCAGCTTTAAGAATAAAACAGTTAACTGATCTTTAAAATAAAGTATCACTAACGTTCGAATGTTTTGTTGATTATGTTACCATGAAATATGTTCAGATGTTTTACAAGACTGCTACATGGATCAGGTAAGATAATTAATAAGCAGAATAGTTTTTATCAGAATTGCTGCAGAATATTATAAGGTAATCATCATTACAATATGATATGAAATCTAGTTCAACAAAAACAAAACATAGAAGATTTTAATGGGGACAGATGATAAATTAATTTTATAATGTAATTGTCAACAGTGAAAATCGAAAATTAAAAGAATTCAGCATACAAGGAAAATCTTTAATACTAGATTAATGTTACGTCGTATATTTGGGCATAAACCATGCTGGTTCTGTACTACGATGCTTTATTTGCAATCTTCAAAAACCTATACCTGCTATAGAAGACACTCAGCACTACCCCTGCCTTAATTCCTGCCTTGCCACTAGATGTATGAAATATTGCTATGCTATTTTAAGTAAATTACTGATATTAAGTTAATATTTAAATCATGATGTAGATTGCATGTTTATCGTTATGTACCATTGGTAGAAATCTGAAAACTGCAATATGAATGTAAAAGAACCAAGCAAATTACAAATAGTAATTGAGTAAGACCAGGAAATCACATTCACATATTGCAGACCAACCCATATCACTCTTTTAAATTAAGTCTTATATAGAATAAAATGTGTGTAATTTATGTAAGCGAATTGTGCAGAGCAGACCAAAATTTATATAAGACTAACAACAATTTACTACCTTTATCCATTTATGTAAGGCACCCTTTGTTACCTACGTTACCTCATTAATATATATGCAGCAATTTAAGATCCATTATTGTTAATATAGTTATAATTGGATTTCATTATGAAAGATATTTTTCCAATTCCAATGCAATGTAAATAATAGAAAAAATAAATCTGTAAGCAGCTATGCGTTACATGTTGGAGCCAGTACAAATTACATACTAATTAGCATATTTAATTATTTACTTGATTTCACTTCATTGCAAGTTAAAAGTTATAAAAAACTTCAAATATATGAAAATGAGCATGCATTTTCAAATAAAATATAGATCAATATCATGTATATTTCAGGTCAGGTATCATGGTTTATTCTGATACAAGTAATTTGTAAAGTCAGTATCTGCAATTTAGTATAAAATGTAACATACGTATCGCTGACGAGCAGAAATACATATCACAGATGTATGGAATTGATTTTTATGTCTTGTTTAAACATTTAATGCTTAAACTGTTTCACTAATACTATCAAAATAAATCAACATTAGCCTTGTACTGTGTGTACTGTTATTTTCAATGCCAGTAGGGTAACGTTGATTACAGGTGATTTATAGAAAAATGACCACAGAAAAGTTATCAAATTATTAGTTTCTAAGGCCCCAAGACCTGTCCCAAACTGAAAAAAGTTTTACTTTCTTAGGGGTGAAGCAAACTCTCAAAGTAGCTCATATATCTCAGTTTAGCCCAATTGAGGGAGAATTTCCGTCAAAATTGCACAAAACTTATGATGTTTGTCTTTGTAAAATCCATAAAAGGATGCTTCCAAAGGGGTTTCTTTAATGATAAACATGTTAATTTAAGCCTTCTGAAAGACTTCTACCCTTTTTAGAGTTTAAAAAGCATCCTGTTATTGGACCAGAGAAAAAAAGAAACACAGTTTGTAAAAATGCTCCGATTATTGCACTTGATGACCTTTGACCCCATTTTAAAGTCGACATATGAACATTTAGTTATAAAAAAAAAAACATTTTTTCAATGTTTTTCAGACTTATAACTATAAGCATACAAAATTTGGCTCGAAATGAAATATGTTTACATATAAAAAGATAAAGTTGTTTTACAGTAGTACATATTTTCTCATTTTTATACTCAATGACCTTTGACCTAATTTCAGGCCTTCATATGCAAATTCAGACTTGGCATCCACCCCTATGGCTTTGTACACATGCTAAATATTATGTTAAAAGTAGTCTAACAAATGTACTCAAAAATGCCAACAAAACCAAAAATATGCATCTTTTTTCGATTCGGATTGCCAACTATCAATTATATTTTGGATATCCATAAATATAAGTACTTCTGAAAACAGGGAAGACCAATATGAAATACTGCATGATGTGGCATTTAATCAAGGTCTGCACTCTTTGCAATCTTCAGGGACAGAAATACATGTACAACTTAATGTGTGGCTAATGGACAATGCCATCCTTATTGTTTCTGACAAAAAGAATTACAAAAAATGTTAAGGTAGTGTATTCCACTCTTTTGTAGAAGCATTTATAAGTGACAAAAAACAAAAACAAAAGTTGGATTTACTGAATTTTTTTTTTATATTGATTTCAGATTTCAAGAGCACTGATGAGCTGAAAGGTTATTTGACCTCCATGTATGAGAGAGCTTTAACAGGGGAAGTAACTGCAATAGACATTTCTGTGCAGACCATGTCAACAGTGGTTCTTCACTACATGAAACACAACTCGTCAGATGACCCAGAGGTTAGTGTAATATATACTCTCAAGCTAAGTGGACAAATATTCTAGGAAAATTGCAGTATTCACCATAAACTAATAACAAAGTATAGAAAAACAAGTCTCCAATAAACTTCCCCTTGTTTGTAATTGCAATAGTATCGAGGACCATATATGAGCCACGACATGTGATTTCGGATTATGTGGCATTTTGACAAGTGTAGATGAGCCTGTGCAGCCTCCTTTTAAGCTTAAATGATGTCCGGTCAGTGGCCTAAGAGTCATAGAATATTCAAGTGACTAGAAAATGCTCTGACCAGACTGCGCTTATGCAGTTAATTAATAGTAGAGCTATGGTAAGGGTTTAAAGGGTAGAATAGAGTCAGAGGGCTGGTTTTCAGGCTCATGTCTAAATTAAGGATTTTAGGGCTGAATTTCCATGTTATTAGGCATATTTGAAAGTTTTCAGGATTATGTTTGAATTCAAGGCCTTAACTCTTTACCTACTAGTGTCATCTGCTGATAACTTTTGCAAGATAAGGCTTGACAAAGTGTTAGTGAGCAGTTCATACCAAAATCTTGTGTGGTGGCAAATGTGGACTTTCAGTCACATTTATGTTTACAGAAAAGCAGTAAAGATTTATTGGAAGATGCCTTATTGATGTCAGGGTCTATGCTGAGAGAAAAGTACAGCAAGAGATCAGATGAAGGGGATAAACAGGAAAAGATCCTTGAGTAAGTCAGATCAGGGTTCCAACAAGCTCTGGAAATCATGGAAAACCTCGAAAATCACAAAAAAAGCCATGCATGGAAAAATCATGGAATTTGATAATACCTGAATAATCGTGGAATTTTGTGAAAAAAATTGAAGAGACCACCAGTAGTCAGAAAACTAGCTGTCAGACACACAAAACTTGTGTGTCTGACAGCTAGATTTCTGGCTACTAATGGTTTCAAGTTGTGATTATTTCAAAATGCATGCATGGTCTACAAGCATGCTTATTTAAATACATTACTGTTGCTGCATTCTGCATTTATGCTCTCCTTGGTGAAGATGCCGCTGGAAGAGGAGGTTGGAGGCCATGCATTAGATAGTCATGGAAGCTACATTGTTGATCTTGGAAAATCATGGAAAAATAATGGAATTGTGTTTTTGAATTTCTGTGGGAACCCTGTGAGATATCAATGATATCAGGATATCTGAATAATTTAGGCGCACTGGTTCTACCTTATGGTTCCACCTTAGCTTAATGCTTGTCAAGACACTTTTGATTTGAGTGTGGATATGGACTCATTTGACAATGTTGGAATCGGTATTATGCCAAGTTTGTCTTTATTTGCCTGAAGTATAGGTTTTAAAAAAGGATAAAATCCTTTGTTTCAGAGTGACAGGCATAATATGATACATTAAATATTATTAAAGGTTATACACAGGCATCCAGATAAGAGTGTGTAATTGAAAATTAATTTCTTATTTTTCAACCAAAACATATCTTGTGGGTGCTCTAAAGAACCGGCTCGATGAGACGGTTCTTTTGAGCACCCAAAAAACATGTTTGAACTGATGGCTAAGTAAAAGAATCATATTTTTACGCTCAAACTTTTTACACTTAACTGGACCTATGATACAGTTTTAAACTTTGAGTATTTTCAAAACATGATATATCCAGGTTCAGCATAGTAAGGGTTAAGTGCTGTTTATTCCAACGCTTTTTTAAAAAACATATGGGCTATTGTGATTGCCTCTGTTGGAATGTCCATTATGCTATCTCCTAAACTGTGGGACCGAAATTATTGAGTAACATGCTCAACCCATAAAGCATCACCTACAATTTGCAGCAGACTACAATTTCAAATTTTGCTGCCTTTTCAAAAATAACAAAAAAGGCATGATATTTAATGAGAATTGTCTGCTGGCAGACAATTCTCATGAAATATCATACCTTATTTTTTTCAAAAATTAGGAAAGCTGTCGCAAAATTTGTCTTCTGCAGTCGGGATTGGCGCTTTAAGGGTTAAACAAATACTTTTGGCCCCACCTCCAGGCACGGCTGGAGAGATCAAGAGCTATCAAAAGCGAGGGGATTTGTGGTGGTGTGCCATCAAATGCATGGGTTCAATAATGGTTTTTTTATATGTTAAACAGCTACCAGTTTCAAGTGCTACTTAGATTAGAGATATTATCAAGCTTGATCAACAAGGACCAGACATTGGGAGAAGAGGATACCAATGATGAGGTATGTCTTGTCTTTATCCCCGTGGCACCACCTCTTTATCCCTGTGGTCCCACCCCTTTATCCCTGTGGCCCCACCTCTTTATCCCTGTGGCTCCACCCCTTTATCTATGTGGCCCCACCTCTTTATCCCTGTGGCCCCACCTCTTTATCTCTGTAGCCCCACCTCTTTATCCCTGTGGCCCCACTTCTTTATCTATGTGGTCCCACCTCTTTATCCTTGTAGGCCACAGTGGCCCCACCTCTTTATTCCTGTTGTAACATATGCTTTGGGCATTCAAAAGAACTGTCTAATTAAGACCGCTCTTTTGAGTTCTGGTATTAAACCCACAACATATGTTTTGGTCAAGAAATAAGATAGTTAGTTTTTAATTAGTCACTCCTATCGAGAGGCCTTGTTAATAAATATTTGTTTCTAGCATATATTTTTTGAACAAGTACATCATGGCAATTTACTTGTTCCTGAACGAGTATCAAATTTTGCTATTCATTTTGTACATCAGATAAGTATCTGGGACTAGAATTGAAATGCTTGGCAGTGATTTTGGTGTCATCAGGCCTCCAGATAAGAGTGCTTAATGGAAAATAATTTTTCTTATTCATCAATGAAAACATATGTTGTGGGTACTCAAAAGAACCATCTCAATGAGACGGTTCTTTTGAGCACCCACAACATATGTTCAAATTGATGGGTAAGAAAATAATGACACTTTTGCGCCAAAAATTGCTTAACTGGCCCTATGGTCGTCCAGCCCATGAGATAATGGTACTTACCATATGGGCCACGACTCTAGAAAACCTGTCATCAGGGCTTCCGACAGAGTGAGATTCAAACTAGCCTGCTCAGCTACAGAGACTAGCTAGAGAATTGAAATTTCACTCACATCATGTCTAGATATGATACTTTCCAATAAGCGACTAACAATAAACAAAGGCACTGATCAGACTGAGGGGAAGCGCAGGCTGGTCTGCGCCTTTGTTGTTCGCAAACCCCTGAAGACAGGTATTCTTCTGACAAGATCCATATGATGTCGTGTCTAAAAGCGATATAATGCCATGTTTTAAAATTGATACCTTAAGTGGTTTACAAATTACAAGTTGCGACACGATGAATAAATCTTACCATTTTTACAACAAAAACCTGTTTTTAAAGTAATTTTAATGAAGGGCTCAATCTGGGCCCTGACAGTAGGGAGAAGTAACTTCTCCCTCCAGGAAAATTAGGTAGAAATGACAGTCAGATAGGGAGAAGTTATAGCGCAAAATTATGGCATATTCTGTCAGCTTAGAAGCAAATTATCCATTATACACACTATTGCCATTAAACGGAAGGAGAATATTCAAGTGACTAGCAAAGGTTTTGATCAGACTGCATGTATGTGCAGGATGATCTTAGGCTTTGCTGGTTGCACACACCACATTGTTGGAAATCTCATGCTACGGCTCATTTATATTTGGACTTTTGTTACCCTAGAGATTTGGTATTCCCATGCCTTTGCCACAAGTGACACAATTTTTTGTTGCTCATATGTTGAAAATAAATATTTGGTACGCCAGCCCATAAGAGCATATACATCAAGGGTCAACTTCTAATATGGGTCTCAATGTGAAAAAACCTGTCTTCGATATTTGTGAATCCGGGGAGACTGATCAGCGCCTTTGTTATTCGCTTACTGGAAAGTAACATATCTTAACTTGCTACGGATGAAATTTCTATTTTCTAGCAAGTCTCTGTAGCTGAGGAGACTGATTTTAGTCTCGCTTTGTCGGAAGCCCTGAAGACAGGTCTGGTCGCATCGAGGCCCATATATATGTGCATGTCCAGCTATTTATTTGGGCTATCTAGGTTTTTGATTGAACAATAACCTACTTACGTACTTTATGTGTGTAAGCAGTATTTTTGATGGTCATCTATGCTATGTCATAAATCCAGATAAAGAAATTTTATGAGCGTAAAATTGTAACTATTTTCTTACCCATCGATTTAAACATGTGTTTTGGGTGCTCAAAAGAACCGTCTCATTGAGACAGTTCTTATGAGTACCCACAACATATGTTTTGGAAATTAGAAATAAAGAAAATAGTATTCCAATACGCACTTTCATCTGGAGGCCTGTAAGTACCGAAATCACTTTTGATTTTTATTTTCAGATTGTTGGTTTGCTGAGGGCGATATCTTTCATCTCTGAGCCAAGTCTGTTGTCTAAATTTTTAGAGAGAACTGTCGTATACAAGTGAGTATAACTTTTTGAATAATATTTATTAGGGTCCCACCAATGATAGGACATATACTGTACGCACAATTCTGTATATCGGGTGTTCTGGACCAGTGGTCGGGTCGTTGACTGCAACATATTGATTTTATTTAGACACTCGACTACTGGGCCAGAACACCTGATATACAGAACTATGCTCTGTCCTCAGATTTCAAACTTTGTGCACATTAAAATTCTTGTTTTTTTTGCATTTTATCAAAAGTAAGCATAAATTTCAGAACATAAGCAAAAAATTCTTTCATTCTTCTTTAGTGTGAATTTGAGTTAAGCTGAACCCTTTAGTCTGACACTGAATTTTGCAAATGATCAAGTTTGTGTAAATACATGTGAATCATCTAACCTGTTACATTTTGATTTTAAAAGGAATATAGACTTTATAAGTGATACCTTAATTGGTTAATGATGTGTTTAACAAGACCTCAAAACATCAATAACAAAGGATTTTGGTGTATCATTTATGAATAAAACTTAACCATAACTATTTGAGAGATACAGTAAAAACCTTGATCAGACTACATTCTGCAGCATCTGATTTTTGGGTCTGCATTGTTCTTGTATCATAGTTACAGTAAAACCTGTCTAAAATGGCCACTCTCAAAAAGACCAAACATTGCTTTTCAAGACCCATTATTGCTTAATGCAGGTCAAAAGTGTTGCAGAATGCTCCAAGGGGAGCATTTTGCAAAACTTTCGACCTTCATTAAGCTACCAATAATATTGTCATTAAAATCTTTGTTTTGTCTCTTTTTGAGTGGCCGCTTAAGACAATGTTTTACTGTATGTAATTTGGTCTAGTGGGTAGATTTTTATATGCACAAAATTTATTTTGATAAGTGGCGAGCAGTTGTCGAGAAAAACAAGATTTTTTTTTACGGGTTTCTTTGTCCAGGAGTTTTGCCGGGCCACGTACGCTATCAGTAGAGTCTGATTGCTGATGCAGGGGTTAATTACTGGCCCAGTAATTGATAATGAAATATTTTCTACGGTTATTCCCCATCTCTGCTGATTCAAGAAGGTCTGGTGTCTGCTACTAGCTAAAGAATGTGCACAACGTACTAGTTAACTGCTAAGTTTAAGCTTGCCGAGAAAAAAAGTGTGATTAGCTTAACTGACCGTCTAGACATGACTATAGCTGTTGACTGGGAAGTTAAACCACAAACCAAACAAAACTAGCAAGGCTGATATAGCTTTACAAACAGTTTGGATCCAGATCAGGCCTGACAAAACAAAGGGCCCTATTTGAATCCAATCTATTTGATACTCAGATGGTATTCCTGAAAGATTTTTTTGAAAAATTTCATAAAAAAATGAGCAGAGGAAGAAAAAGCATGAAACATTTCACAATGGCAAAGAGTTAATTATGGCAAATGGGGCACAGAAAAATTGTCTAGAAATGCTCCGACACTACAAGTGATGTATATTTCTTTTTTTCCTATCATTTAGCTATGTACACACCATTCCAAGGACATTAGCCAACATCTATGATGAATTGATGCAGCCATTACCAGGTATTCTGTCCAATCAGCTGTCACCTAACACCAGTGGCGACCACTCAGATGTGAACACTTCTCTGATTGGTCTAGATGACACTCTAGGACCACCCTCTTCTCACACAAGATCCCATGGTTCAGTTGGTCCTCCATCTAGTCAGCCAGGCTCTAACAGATCAGTAGGGATGGATATGATTTCTTCTTCACAGAAGTATGTCTTCATGTTTTATATTAAAGGGCCTTGTAATTATTTTCTTTAAGATACTATCAGTGATTTTGTGTGTGTGCATTCGGCACGTTATACTCATGAAAATCTGCTGGTACTCATTAAAATCTTAAAATATTTCATTTTCACATATAACAGTGGTATTTACTTATTACCTGCATCGCTTTAGCGAAAGCAGGCATAGTAGTGGGTCCACTCCATCCGTCTGTTTGCAACACTTTTGGGGTGCCTAGTTCATGTAATCTGTAACTCCAAAAGTTTTCATTCCTTTTTATTCAAACTTTGCATAATGGCTGTTCACATATTGACGATGTGCACCTCCTATTTTGTGCACATTTGATTATATATTTTTTTTAGGTCTGATGGACTTAGATATTTTATCCATCCGAAATGCTTAGGGGGTGTCTGGTTTGTGTAATCTGTGACTTCAGCAGTTTTCATTCCTGAATATTTAAACTTCATACTTTATGATTGCTCACAAATTGAACATGTGCACCCTATATTTTGTGCACATTTGATAATATTTTTGCGAGTATTGAACTTAGACATTATTACGTCTACACCACCTTTGGATTGCTAACATTGTTTATTTGTGTGTAATTAAAACAGATTTCATTCTTTAATATTCAAACTTTGCATAATGACTGTTCACACATTGAAGATATGCACTGATGACGCAGGTCCAGAGCAGAGTTTGGTCTTGTATTTTATGAAAAAAGGTGAAGGACCCATTGGCCTAATAGTGTAAAAACACACTATACTATATATTTTTTATAAGTACAAGAATTTATTAAGTAAATAAAGACCAGCGACCCACAATACAAAATATATACTTATTACATTAAGTTGTGGAGTTGTGTTCATACAATAGTTTACTCTCACGTTAACCCTTGTTCTACTGTGCCAGGCTTTGAGATTATAAAACTTTTTTCAGGCTCAACCCAACAGAGTATGAAATTTAATCTGCTCATAAATGTTAAAATGGCAACAATTGTTTGCATTTTAACATTTATTAGCAGAATAAATACAACATCTGAGAGTTCTAAAGCAAGAAAAAAGTTTATTTCTCACCATTTTACCTTTTATGTGCAATTGGAATTTCATGCTCAGTTGAGTTGAGTATCAAAAAAGTTTTATAACCTCGGGGCCAGGATTTATCAGTTTTGAAAACACTGTAAAACTAAATCAGCCATATAAACAAGGGTTACATAGGGCAAAAATAACAATAAAATTGGCACCATTTCTACCCTGTGTATACTTCATAAGCCCTTCTGATTATGGTATTCACATGTCTCACATTGAAAATATTAATCTTCAAAATATAGACAGAGTGAGGAAATTCATTCAATTGGCTCTTCTGACCACAACACTCCCCCTCCTCACTGTCAAAAGCTTAGCTTCCAACTATCTTGATATGGCTATGAGATGTTTCCGCAGTATAAAGCCTCATCCTGGTGACGTTTGTTTGATTTAATTCTTTATGTCCCATCAGCAATATTTCAGTTATGTAGGGACAGGTCTTCTTGGTTGAACCAGTACTAAGCTAGAATAAATGTGTCTTACTCAAAGACGACAACGCAGTGACGCACAGTTTATACTGTGTTTCATACTGTTTAGAAAGCTGTTAATATATTGTTTCAGCACAGTTAGGTCAAGGAAAAATATTTTTGGACAAGTACATTATGGCCATGTATTTGTCCCTGGGCAAGTATAAGATTTTACCATTTCCTCACCCTTGTTGTATTGTTTTTCAGGGGTGGAAGGAAATTGATCCATCATCCTAGTCTGGCCGACTTTGGAGCTAAAAGACAGATTGTGGTGCAGAAAGTACCAAAGGCTAAGGTATAGAGGAACAGATAGAGTAAACCTGTGTAAAACAGCCACTCTAGGCAATAGGCAAAAATGGTTTCCAAGATCAACTATCGCTAAATGCAGGTCAAAAGTAATTTTCCCAATGCTCTCGACCTTCATTAAGCTACCATTTGTCATTAAGATCTTTGTTTTGTCTTTTTTGGACAGGGTTTACTGTATGTCTTCAAGGGGGCTTTGCTTATATTCCACTTTTGATGTATTGAATATTTGTCATTAAGATCTTTGTTTTGTCGATTTTTGAGTGGCCATTTTACACAGATTTTTACTGTATGTCTTAAAGTAAAGGGGGCTTCGCTTATATTCCACTTTTGAAGTATTAAATATTTTTGACTTAGGACTTAGCCTTCAGCAGTATACTTGCTTCCCACTATATCTTTAAAAGGCAATAATTGAGGCCCATCAATTTCTGGAGACATAAACCAGTTATAAGCTAGCTTATTCATTTTGCTATTTTAGGAAAAGAGTTCAAAGAAGAGAAAAAGGAAGCCCTCTGGTAAAAGTGAGAAGGATAGAAGTAAGTTGGCATTATTTTCAGTCATACATTTACAGTGGAGAATAGTTTCAGACCATTTACTCCTTACGTGTTTATTCTAATAAAGGCTAGTAACTAATTTCCCATCATTCGCGACAAAACAATTTGTTATCTATTCTCTCATCTGCTTAAAGGGGACATATCAAGGTTTTTCATTTTTATTTCAAATACCTTTTATATGTTGGATTTTATGTATTTATTAAGAACCCAGATCATTTTCCACAATGTTCAGTGATAAAATGAGTAGAATCATCATTTTCTTTAAGCTTGTGCGCTTTGTCAATTAAATATCGACTCGCTTACTTCCCTTGAATTAGTTACTTCCCTTTGCTATCAGAGTGTCCTGATGACGTCACAGAGGCAGTTTACGAATGACTGTTAGTATAGAATCGTGTTGGATTTCGATATTTCTTTTTAATATTCTCGGATAAAGAAGGGTTTATGTGTTGCAAATATCACTGCAATACACATTCTGATCAGTGGGTCCGCTCTCAATGAAATTGTGGATAGATTGTTTGTGTTTTAGTGAAATGAATGCCCTACGATAACCTATTTAAGCAGGCTCAGAGAAATTGGAAAGCTCGTAGACAATTAAAATTCAAGCGAATACGCGTTTATACACACGAAACAGTTGTACCTGAACATCGAGTTATCTCCAATTCAAGCAATAAAATCGGCATTTTAATTCCATAAAGTGGGACTATATAAAGCCTAGCAGAGCAACTAAATTTTGCTCTGCTCCTTCATCACTGACTATGTGCCTAACGTTAGCATAATCTTTGTGTGAGAGTGGCAGAGACTGTGCGCAGATTCTGAGTATTAGAATTTAAATCTCATGAGCTCGCTTTTTCTGTGTTTATCGAAATCGTCTCGCGAAACGCTTCCAATGAACGCATAAATTAATAGTTTATATTCTTGTAAAAAAAACATAAAAACGGGATCTATATTGCACCAGAATTTGAATTTCGCAACGTAAACTAAATGGCAAGTCTATTTACCCTTCCTGATATGACATCATTTGACATGTAGAATTCCCAAGTCACGTGCAGAAACAGCAACAAATGAGATTGAATAAAAAAATCAATAGGTTGTCAATCTTCATGTACAATCCTCGGGCCCACACGTGCATCATCTATATAAACCACCATGCGCGGATCCAGAATGTTTTGCCAATCTCTGACGTTCTTTTTTGTTGAGGGGAAAGACTGTCCAGATCCGGACCAGTATTGCTAAGAAGCCCTATATTTTTGTGATTTTTCAGGGGGGATCTGGACCCCCTGCCCCCCCTCTGGATCCGGGTATGAGCCACGAAGTTTTGGTATTTAGGCCTATTCGTAAAGGACTCCTTCATACATGGTTGCACGGCCATCTACAGTGGGGCTAGTGGCATGAGCCGTCATTGACGTCCCCAGTAAACATATAAAATTGGGCCGAGAGTAGCCCGATATTCGATGCTGGCTGAGTCTCTACTTTATGTCTATAGTTGTTTGGAGGCTCTTTCGAGACTGCATGCGCGCAAGCTCGTCTGATCCTTCGGTGCAAGAATGAAAATTGAATGAGTTGGCTATAATTTGTCAATGTGCTCAAAGAAAGCGTCTTGTCTCAAGAAATGCGTAAAATGAGTAATCAAAAATAGAAAGAAAAAAAAAACAATGTGCGATTGTTAATTAAAAAAAAAACTAATCGTGCGATGTTCATGTCAGTGAACTGACTGAGAAGGCTCGTACAGACTCAACGGGTAGGCCCGGCGATCCTGATTTCAAATTCTTAAAAAAACTCAAAAATGCAATCTGACAGCCCAAACAATTGTTTTTGATAGCAAAATACAATTTTTGCGATCCACAGAATACGATCATCGTTTGAAAATCAAAATCGTTGTTGTCGCTGATCAAAAACAAGTTTTAACCAAAGCCTTCGCTATTGTCACATGTCCGATGTGATACGACAACGTCACCCATTTTTGTTGTTTATAAACTTGTGTAATGAACATTTTGTCATGTAGACAAATAAATGGGGTTTGATTAACAAAGACATACAATTTTATTAGGCTCTATAGGCCTAGGCCTACTGCTGATGTGAGCCGACACTATGTTTTCAACGGGTCTTCAACTTTCGAAATGCATGCTGAGGAACTCGATTGAATATTGATTAGTGTGCATTGGTCCAGTCTCGTCAATGTCTACCTCGAAACATGATTTAAATTGCTATCAAGTTCGACACCCATACTGCATAATACAGAGACAATACACAGTCATCGGACGAACTGCCTTTATGATGTCACAAATCCAAGGGAAGTGACTCGCCGCTACAGAAATCAAGGGAGATAAGCAGGATAATAAATTATCAGCAGCAATTAATCAACGGTCTAATCAACGAAGATATTATTATTTTTTACCACAAAACATATGTTTTGCTCTTATAACCATTTTCTTCCATATTTTATTGGATTTAGAACTTTAATATGTTCCCTTTAATATGTACTGGTAGCCTATGTTGTAATTACAATTGAGCTGCCGCATGTGATTTCCAACAATGTGGCATTTTGACAAGTGTAGACTCAGACAAGCCTCTGCAGCCTCCTTTTAAGCTAAGAAACTACAAATGATGTTCAGTCAGTAGCTTAACACTCATAGAATATTCAAGCGACTAGCAAAGGCTCTGATCAGACTGCGCATATGCGCCGGCTGATCTGAGGCTTTGCTGATTGCACATACCACATTGTTGGAAATCCCATGACATGGCTCAATTAATAAGGGCTGCTTAAGTAGCAGTCTGTGAAGGGTTCATTATGTTAGCTTCCATGATACAGTTATTGTGAACTGCATTTGAATAATATATTCAGCAAATATGATAGTATTAAGCAGACATTTTCATTTACAAAAACCGGGCCGCGTAGCGCAGTCGGTAACGTGTCTGGCTACAGATGCGTGTCTGACTGCAGATCCAGGGGTCGCGTGTTCGATCCCGGCCCGGTACCATACTTTCGTGGAGATTGATCATGAAATAATTTCTACGGTCATTCTCCTCCCTTCCGCTGATTTATTCAAGAAGGGTTGTTGTCAGTTACAAGCGAAAGTATGTGCACAAATTACTGGTTAACCGCTTGCTCAAGCCTGCCCAGGAAAAAGTGTGGTTAAGTGAACTGACCGTCCCGCAATGACCATAGCTGTTGACATGGGACGTAAAGCAACAAAAACAAACAAACAAACAAACAAAATCATTTACAAAAAAATAGCTGCATGATAAAGGTCAATGGTAGGCCAATAATTTGTCAAGCCCAGGAACACATAGCTTGTGTGTACAGGTAAATGAAGTGATTGTGATAATACTGAATTGAGAAAGAAACTCTTTATTATTGTGGTTATATTAAAAACCAGGAATTTTGTAAAGTGAAAAATATATGAGCCGCGACATGTGATTTCCAACAATGTGGCATTTGGCAAGTGTAGACTTGGATGACACCTGTGCAGCCTCCTTTTAAGCTTAGAAACTCCAAATGATGTTCAGTCAGTAGCTTAACACTCCTAGATGTTTCAAGTGACTAGCAAAGGCTCTTATCAGACGGAGCATATGCACAGGCTGATCTAAGGCTTTGCTGGTCCCACATACCACATTGTTGGAAATCTCGTGTCCCAGCTCCACATACCACATTGTTGGAAACAGGGTTTCAGCTGGACTAAAATTTACTTTGGACATTTGTCCAAGTAGCCCAAATATTTTTCGGACATTTGAAAATTTTTTAAGACATTTTTAACACCCATTTTTACCACCATAAACGGAAATTGCCATCTGCCTTTCTCATATTGAAACCAGGGGTAGTTTTGCTATTTCGCCATGGTAAGTGCTGCCTGATTGATAGTCTGGCCTTTCATTTAATGGGGAGACTGGAGCTTATTGATTGGTAGAAGTGGGTGGGGTACTGTTTTTACTGCTTTTTACGGCCGCTGCGTGACTCGTTAGCCAAGGAAAGTGGCTGTTCGGGTAATGATGGAGCGGGCAAACTGTTTTGATGCATAAAAAAGTTCAGCTCCTGTTGCTTCTTGGTTGCAATAAGTTTTTTTTGTCATTTTACCTATAAATGCCAATGCAAGTATGCTGTCCGCTGGAGATGAGATCAAGGGAAGAAATAGACCAATCAGGCGCAGGGTAACAAAACACTATGGCTGGTTTGCTTTAGTGAATAAGTATTTGTGGGGTAAAAAAAGCCGAACCAGTCTGAAGCTTACAAAAATTCGGCCAGTCAGGGATCGTTTTTTTAAAACAAAAATACTATTGCATCACTGTGCATTACCGTACAGCCTGCGTTTCAGGAAATTGTCTCGGACAAACTGTCCAAACTGGACAGCAAACTCTCATACATCTGAAACTATTTTCGGACTATGTCCGATGGCCGACGCCAAACTAAATCCCTGGGAAATCTCATGTCCCAGCTCATATTGTTTTCTGGGAATTTACAGACAAATGAAAATTTAAAAAAAATAAAATTATGTAAAGGACATGTCTATAAATCTGGTGTAAGCCCAGTCAGACCTGTAACAGCCTGTTGTTCACAGTCTAATGCTAATCCTTGCCACTTACTAACATCTTGCAATTTGATTGGTATTTTCGTCGTAAAATAATTAGTCTTGTACATTATACATGTACTTTCATGTTGCAAGTTGTTGATCAATTGCTCATCACTTTAAATGCTGACAAATCTTTCTATAGTGTGCAGCGTAGAAATGCAATAAGTCAACGAACAAAAGGCACATGTAGAGATTTGATGTTTTCTGAAAACTACCTAACACTACCAATTTCACTCAAGACATCCGAAATCTCAGTATTTGAAAGAAAATCTAATGTTTCCTGACACTTAAAGAGATTTGACTGTACACAGCTGTACTCGTAAAATACACATGATGAGGTCAAATAAAAATATAAATGTGAGTAACATGTCTGAAAATTTTAGGTAGCATAGGCAATCATATTTTTTTTTATAATTTATTTTCTGGAAAAATATATAGACTTATTAAACATTCTATTCAAAATATGGGATTTATAAACCGAGGGAGGTGAAAAATCAGATAAAGAAAGGAGTGCACAAGCACAAGTTTCTTTATATGATTTTTCACCTCCCAAGGCTTATAAATCCCATATTTTAAATAGAATGATTCAATAAACTGTATATTACATGTATTCTGCTCGAATCAAGAAAATACTACAGTATACGATGTGGCAAAACTAGGGGGAACACAACATGTCTAATTCTGACCTGAGTAGTAATACATCAGCTGTTCCCTGATTAAAAAATTGAAATCCGCCATTTTGAAAATCTTCATCGAGTCCACCCCAGAATTTCAAATGTCTGTAACTTTTTTATTAGTTAACGAAAACATTAAGTGTGGGTAGTCATTTTCTTAGTTAGATTGTAACGAACAATTTGGTACAAAATTTATTGTGCTTTTCTAGAATTTTTCGTTTTTTGTACCTCGATCCTCCAATTTCAGTGATGGAAGACAGAAACGTTATGCAACGTCATCACATTTGTAAATGACATCATTTTTACTGTGTGTGAAGTCATAAATACAGAGAACTGTTATATTTGTTATATATGGTAAATTATAAAACGAAAGTGAATATGGCATGCATATATATGCAAAATAAGGGTTTTGACCCCGAAATATAAATATTTGTACACACATACCCTATGGTTATGTAAAACAATGCATAACCACATATATATCTTTGTACAACACCTGACCACAGGATTGAACTATCTTTTAAATAAGCATAACACACCTCAGACTCTCGGGAGATACATTTTTATATCGGTTAATAATCAATGTTTCTCAACCGTTGACATTCAATATTGAAAGGTTTGATAAATGGTAGGATACTCTCGGGAGATACATTTTTATATCGGTTAATAATCAATGTTTCTCAACCGTTGACATTCAATATTGAAAGGTTTGATAAATGGTAGGATAAAATTATTGTGCATCCTGAGTGTCAACACCGTCTACGCCGTAGACACTTCATATGAAACTAAAACTGGCTGGATATAATCCTCAAATATTACTGAATGCCTACACCGTCTACGCCGTAGACACTTCATATTAATTTTTTGTTTCTTGATATTTTGGAGGTGGCTCATTAACAAATACAAACTTATTAAACAATATTATGTGTCTTTTATCTTTTTTTGAATGACGCTCAATGCTTGCTCCCTTCCTTTCGCTATCAACTGTTTTTTTTCTGAGTCACTCAAACCAGACTGTTTTGAATGTGTTTTATCTTTCAAATCATTATATCTGTCTAGTTCATCAAGAACCGTTTTAAATTCTTGTTCTGATATTTGCCCATCATTTAAGGCTTTGGAAATTAAATTCTTTATTGAATTTAACTTACTTTCTCCAATAGTTTTAATTTCATAATGTTTCTGTGCCTTTGACATGAGCTTTCGTCTTATAATCTTAATGGACACGCCGACAGTTCCAAAAACTATGGCGGCTATTTCAAATGGAAGCAAAAAAGGGGCAGCCAGCCCCACACCAGCTATAACGAGGCCAGCTGAAATTAATGTTGTATCAACTCCATTGGTGATATTGATACCCCGTTTATGCTTCTTGTATAATGCCTTCCTTGCATCTCTCTCTTTTATTAATTGTTTTTCTATTTCGGAAATCTTTTGTAAACGATAATTTTGCCCATCTTCAGTAGGCAACTCATGATAAATTGGTGGAGCTGTTGGTGGTTTCATTTTTTAAAATATGGTTTTAAAATCTATTAAAAGAAAAAAAATGATATCACACATTTTAACGAATGTTCAGTTTGGAAAGCCTTATCAGTTACAGAGTTATATTGATAACAGAGATAGTGATAAAACGGTAAGTTTAAAATCTATTAATTACTGGGTAGGTTGGCACAATGTCATAGGTAAACAATATATTGCCATCAAAAACAAAAAGATTGCCCTCGAAAATGGTTTGTACAACTTTAAAGATTTAAAAGACATTTTCTCAAAAGAAAGCATTGACTTGTCTGTCAATAAAAACAATGGATTGGCAACATTGGAAATTCCAGTGGGCACCGAAATAGAGTTAACTAGTGGAATTCTGTCTTTACTCGGAATAGTATCAAAACATGGTCGTTTAATTGCTGGTCGACACATGGGAACTAAAATGGTTGATTTTGCCAAACCTAAAGAACTTCGTGTTTACTAAGATCAAATCAATACAACAAGCAACTATGTTAATGGTGTACCAAGTTCATTATTAACTATTATTCCAGTGTCTGATAAGTCATTCGGTAGAGCTGTTCACTTATCATTTGCATGCCCGGCTTTTAAACGACATATTAATGGTTGTATAACTGAGTTTTCGTTCAAAATTGCAGATGAAAACGATATCCCTATAGACAATCATGGTTTACCAATCTTAGTTGAACTTGTTATTCAATAAAAAGGGGAAAAAATAAGAAATATAAAAATAAAAATGAGTATATTTGGTCAAAGTTACGATTATGAAGATGATCTATTTGTTGTGACAGACGATCTTGATATGAACAGAATTAAAGAACTCAGAAATCCACAGGATGGAAATGATGCTGTCAATAAAAGATACATGAACAAACGGATCGAATACAAAACAAAAGATCTAGAAAATAAAATCAACAAATTACAACAATTGCTTGATGGCACCAAGCCAATGACATCAAAACTAGATATGGGTAAAAATAAAATAATAAATGTTGCTCACCCAGGAAACCCAGAACATGATGTTAAGTATGAAAATGATATTGTTACAGCAAAATATCTATATGAATATGATAAAATTGCTGACGAAAGGTTTTTGAAAGCAAATGAAGACAATGTATTAGATGGAAAACTAGACATGAATCAACACAAAATAGTTGGTCTTTCTGACCCAGTAGACAGTGACGATGCTGCTACTAAACGATATGTATCATCAAGGTTTCAAGCACTTATAGATGAAATTAATCAAATCAGAAGTCGTATCGATAGATTTGAAAGATTTCTACAACAGTAATCAATTTTGAAAATGTGTAACTGAAAAATTTATAACTTAAAATACACAATAAAAAATGATTCCAATAGAATTCAAGTATAGCGACGATGCTAATTACCCATACTCAAATGCTTTCAATGTAAAATCAATTGAAATTATAAACCAAAACATAGTTATTACATCAGACAACAAAGACTTTTCTGTTTCTTTTCAAAATGTCTTTGGAAAATACACACTCCCATATGTTGAGTCAGATGCTGTTGTCCAAAGATGGCGTTCAAATTGGATGCAGTTTTGGCAAAATCAATTAAACTTTGCAATATGGTGTGCCACAACTGGATGCGGTGTAGATTTCATCCATCATCTAAAAGACAGTGGCATGATTAATTCACTATTTAGGTTCCATGTTTACTATCAAACAAGAAGAATACTCAAAGAAATAAGTGCTGCATTACCGCAAGACGCAAGTTGGAATGCTTTCAGCAACGGCTATGATCGAAGTGCTTATGAACGAATCTGCAAAGAGTTTAACGTTGATGTCAACGCTGATTGGAGACAAAAACAAAGCGAAAACCAAGGGCTTGGGACAATATATAACTAATGGACAAATGCTGGATACCACCCGCTTGGCAAAGGAGTTCAATATGACAACAAGAGTTATTCTTTTACTCAATCTACTACAAATGAAAAGATAAACATAGACTACATCAGTCAAGGTTCAGAGGTCTCTAAAGCTTGGAGCACATTTGTCATAGACAATGCAAAAGGTTTCTCAAGAGCAGGCGTTGAACGCATCAATGACAGCATTCGCACATATTGCTGGGCTATCCTTGGTTCACAGTCACAAACAAGAACAGACATCTTAGGATATGGCACTGCGTTTGATGCTCAAAAACAGTTTTTAGCAAATGTCGAAGATGCAATAAACAGCCCTGTAGACTTACCTAGTCAAATAGCAAGATATCAAAACACCCTAAAATATGCAAGAAGTAAAGTTGATTTTGTCTTTGGAATAGGTTTATATATGTCACCCAGCAATATGGAATTGAGAACCGCACTATACAAGATTATAACAATGAAATTATCGTAGCAACTGATGCACAAGGCCTTGGATTAAACGACAACCTAAACACAAAACCAGTACCACCAAAACAGACCCAAACAGTTAATGGAACCAAAACAAAGCCAAAACCAGTACCACCAAAACAGATCCAGACCGTTAATAAAACCAAAACAAAGCAATCTCACCCAGAACCTGATTATCATGCAATGGCAGAAAAGTATGCAAAAGAACATAATCTCTCACAGAACTGGGTTGATAATGTTGGTGTATCTAATGTAAAAATAGCATATCAACTCGAACACCATAAAAAAGACCTAACATCTAATGTGTCAGATACATCTAGTGTGTCAGATACACCTAGTCAGAACCATGAAAACAAAAAAACAGCACTAATCGTTGGCAGCATAGTTGGTTTAAACATATTTATTCATAACTCTGTCAAAATACATACACGTAAGAAAGTACAACATAATGAGAGGATCTGACTGAAAGCCTATTGCTTATAGAGTTCATTTCCTCGGTGATTATTAGTTACAATATCATTTATGGCGATATATCATGTCTAATTTCTCATTACACGTATGCATATAATGTTCATATGATACTATAGGTAACAGTCATTTGTATCAAGGAAGCATTGTTGTTTATTGTTTTGGTCCAAACTAATATAAGAAAAAGTGAGAAAAAAAAGAAGAAAGAAAAACTGGTCATCCCTAGATCCCTCCATAGGTCCACAACCCCACCTGATGTTCAAGTTTAAACATGACTAATCGTTTAGGATTTAGCTAGATGGCATTGCAAATCTTTTAGTAGCCAAAATATACAGTTGCACCTGTTTGAAAATAAAGTTGTTTTCTTCTGTTGTTGCTTCTGGAATACCAAACAATAATTTAGGTACTGACAAAGGTTGTGGGATGAGGTATAGATAACGTAACCGCTGGTTTCTATAAAGATCACATGATAATAAATAATGCGAGGTGGTTTCTATTGCACCACATGAACGCCGAGACTCTTGAACTATGTTTTTTGTATACAAGTGGTATTTAAGACTACTACATTCTAATCTTAATCTTGAGTGGTATATTTGGCCAGATCTTGACGTATGAACTATGTCAAAGTATTTAGGATATGGATTTTCGTTACGAGTTTGATTCAATTGACGTTTGAAGCTATTCAATGTAGGAGAATTACGTACTATAAGGTCTAAGGAATTCCAATCTCTGAGGGTTGATGGCAAGAAAGAGTTTGCATAAGTAACTGTGCGAGCGGGTGGTACACTAAAATTGTTCATGTTACGTAGCTGGTATCTAGAAATATTTTGGACTCGCTGTGGAATTAGTGATTGCAAGTATTGAGGTGTTAACCCATTTAAAATTTTATATAACTGGAATAATTTGTGGTTATTTCGTCTCTTCTGAAGTGTTTGTATTCCTGTATCGTCATATAATTTCTGTATACTACATAGTTTCGTGGCACCTGTAATTATACGTGCTGCTTCAATTTGGATGCTTTCTAAATTTCTTTTATTTTCAATTGAACAATTATCCCATATTATGTTGGCATATTACAAGAGTGATCTGATGTATGTCATATATAGTTTTAACAATGATAATCTATCTAACATGAATTTGTTTCTTCTTAGCGAACCAATCCTTTTCCAATTCCTTTCAACTATATACGCAATATGTTCTGTCCATGTGGCGTCACTACTAAAAATAAGTCCCAAATGTTTGTGTTTAATAAATTCATTAATTTGTGTAGTACCCATGTATAAAGGAGGGTGGAAGGGTTTGAAACGTTTGCTAGATTGAACAAGGGATACAGTTTTGTTTGGATGAAAGTCAACTAACCAAGTTTTGGCCCATTTGTATATCAAGCTGAGATCTGTATTAAGTTGGAGAGCTGCGGTAACTGGGTTTTCCACTATGACATACAAACTAGTGTCGTCGGCAAACAGCCTTATATTACAACGAAGGTCTTTAACTATATCATTGATATAGATTAAAAATAAAGTTGGGCCCAAAATGGATCCCTGAGGGACACCTGCTGTTATGAATTTCCACAACGATGCTACCCCCTTAATGCAAACACGTTGTTGTCTGCTAGATAAATAATCTTTAAACCAGCCAATAATATTTTCGGAGATACCTATGCTGCAGCATAGTTGTTGGTGCTGCTGCAATTATGCTCTACAAAGTTACTCAGTTATCCATTCTTTAGCTGCCACATACAACAAACCAGCCACTGCAACAACAAGAGCCCACAAATTATTTCCAAACCAGTCCACTACTTTCCCAGTGGCTGAAAGAAGCCATGACACTATAGACCCAATCACACCAGGCAATGCAGCAGCTGCTTTTCCAGCAAGGTTCGCAAGTAACCTACCAAGGTTATGCAGTTGTTTTTTCACCCATTCTTTTACCCCACCCTGTGATGATGGTGGCTTAGGCGGCGTAACTGCTCCACCACTAGTCGGTATAACAGCTTCAACTATAACACCAATAATCATACCAATGGCAGTTAAAACACTGACTATGGTTATACCTTGCTCTCGAAATAAGGTTCTCAGTCTTTCACCAAGTGTAGTGTCTTCTTTCAAAACTTTATTTATAGTCTCTTTTATCCTGTTTATCTGACCTCGCAAAACTTCTTTGTTTGCACTCGCTGCCTCAAATCTTGCAGCTTTTTCATCTTCTAAGTTTTTTAAATGTGCTTTTATATCTTTTTTGCTGATTTCATCTTCTGCTTCTCCTAGTTTACGTTTTTCTTTAGCAATGTCTTTGTCAATATCTGTCAGCTTTGCTAAATTAATCACAAGTTCTCCTCGAATGCTCTGAAGCACTTTGTCAAGACCTTGAAGCTCTCTAAGGTTAAGCCCTTCTGTTTGTGTATGAGTGTCTTTGACATCTGGCAGGTCCATCAATGTCTGTAGTAATGTTTCAACACTATTGGCAGCATCAACGGTTTCTTGAACAGCTGTTTGTGTTGAAAAATCTTGTAATGGTATTTGTTCTGTTGCTGTGTTAACTTGATTGTTCGCAGTGATTAAAGCTTGAAAGTCTTGCCTACCAGCTCTAAGTCTGGCAGTAGATGGCTGATAATCAGATACGCCTAAAGCGTCTCTTATGAAATTAACACCATATTTTCTTTGAATTGTGTCAAATGAAGTGAACTGTAAAATGGCATCAGGTTTGATAGATTTGTAATATGAAAGTGGATAATCTTTATCTTCCCATTCTATACCAAATAGTGGTCTTTTTAATTTATCTTTTCTAAGAATCCAATCAACCTCATCTGCCTCGTATATCATAGGTTCTTGATTTCTATCATAAAATCGTTTCACTGTCATCTTCATCAAATTGTTTTTTTCTGTCTCTCGAGTTTCACCCGTCAGGTTATTTAATGATTCATATTGGTTGGTCATTATTCTATGAAATTCTGTATCATCCATGAAACCATTGTCTACTTCATCTCTATTAATATCATCTCGATCAAATTCTTGATTTTCAAATTCTACTCCACCTTCAGCCATGTTTATTTATTTATTTCAGAGTTATAAAAATCTTTTTATAAAATAAAAAATGTCTTCATACGGAAATAAACTCAACCCCTATAGAAAACTAAGAGAGTCTCATGGTACCAAAGGAATCCGTCAAAGCGTGGTAATCACAAACAATCCAAGCACTATAGATCAAAACCAACAGTTACTTGTGCGATTTCCCAATCTGAGTGACAGTGATGTTATTGTACCACGAAGTGCACATCTTGCTTTTACTATTGAACTACAGGGCAAAGATCCCAATGCAACAGTCTATCAAAATCTTGGTAGAGCTATCATCAAGAAAACCACCATAAGAAAAAGTGGCAATGAAGTTATGTCTATTGACGACAGTGACATTTACCACTGTCATGTGGATCTGTGGAAATCTCCCACAGAACGAATAAACATGGCATATCAAGGAATTGGTAAAGCAAACATGTTAAAGCACAGAATCGGTGCAGGTGATGCCGCTGCTGACACAGAAGACGAAGCTATTGCAAAAGCATATGGCAACAGGTTTTGTATACCACTGGATTTTGAACTACTTGAAACTCACATGCCATTTTATCAAGCAGGACTTGGCGACAGACTAGAATATGAGCTGACATTCAACGACTATGATAAAGTGATTAAATCTTCAGATGCTGATAGCAGTTATGAGGTCAAAAATATCTGCCTGGAATTTGACAAAGTAACTGACACAGAACTTGCACGGCAGATAAGACAACAGTTCAATGGTAGAATAGCTATATTATATGACCGTGTTTTACGCCACAGAAAAATCACAAAAAACAAGTCTGATACTCTATGGAATATTAATCTGAATCTACCAGCACGAAGCATGAAGGGTATTTTAATGCTGTTTGAAGATCCAAACAGGACAAGCACTGAAGATTATTACAATCCCCAAATCTCAAAAGTAGAAGTGACTATAGAGGGTGTACTAAATCAGTTATATAGCAAAGGTATGCTTGCATACCAACAGTGGGATGAAATCACGAAATACTTTGCACTGACATCAAAAAGAGACAAGGAAACAGACAAAGTGGCAAAAGACTTGTATTTAAGCGATACTAACATAGAAAAGTATCTCACTAAACGGTTTGCTTTATGGTTAGACTTGCGTTCTACAGATGACAACACACTACATGGCAGTGGCAGAAGGATTGAGAATGCCAGTGAAGGGGTAACTATACAAATTGAAAAGCAACAAGAATCTAATGAAAATTTAAATATTTACCTTTATATAATACAAGATGCTCAAATCAATTTTGAAGATAGGAGGTTCAGAGAAGTTGTCTATTGATTTATCAAAAATAGATTTTCCAGAATATGCTCACTCTGCAATAATCTGTGGTCAGACTGGATGTGGTAAAACAGAATTTGTGTTGGATTTACTTGAATCAGAATATGCTGGTGTGTTTGATAAAATAGTGATACTTTGCCCCACCATAAAATGGAACAAAGCATACAAAAATAGGAAATGGATTGGTGATGTGCAACGGCCAAAAGACAAAAATATAACAATTGTCAACCCTGTAAGTAAAGACGGACATGAAATGCTGCAAGAATTGCTTAGATTCTTTTTCAACAAAAATGCAGGTTCACCAACTTTATATATCATTGACGACTGCTCTGCTACAAAAGAATTAACAAAGAAAAAAGACATGTTGTCAGAGTTGGCATTCTCTGGTAGACATGCTGAACAATCAGTTTCAATTGGAGAAGAACTATATAAGCTACATGCTTCCGTTCTTATCCTCATCTTATTGTTTCAATTTGTATTTACCATGTACAAATTAATTTGAATAAAATATGTTTAAACCAACAATCAGTTTGGGTTATTTCACAGAGATACATTTCTGTCTTAAAAGATCTTCGTGAGCAAACAAAATGGGTTTGTATGTTTTACACCAAAGACAGAGATAGTTTTGAATATTGTTTGAGAGAGAATGATGTTATTCCAACGTTGGCGGAAAGACAAAGGATAAAAAAAGAATTAGCCAAAGTTAAGCATCGTAAACTAATATTAAAAACCGACAAGCCTACTGATTATTGGATTATTGATTGAGTTTTTTTTTATCTTTGCTTATAGCAAACATGGCAATGCTTTTTAGCAAAAAATAGCAATGCTTATAACAAAAATAGCAATGCTTATAACAAAAATAGTATTTTTATGGCAAAAATAGTAAAAATATATAGAGAACTTAACAATGCTTGTAACAATGTTAATAGAAATTTACAATTATTATATTAATGATATATAAAAATGCTACTTGAACTAATAACAATTGTTTCTGCTGGTGTGAATATTTCAGTTGGAGTCTTGATTTTCTATATTTATTTTAAGTTTAAAAATATATCTTGCAAACTAAAAATGAACGCTGAAGATCTATTACAAGGTATTCCACAAGACTTAACGCAAGATGTTGCCCCCGAGCAACAACAAGACTCAAAAAGAGAAAGACTATCAGCAATTGTGGCTGGTGGTGGCAGTAAACAATATTTAGGACGAGAGTTGCAACTCTCAGACATTGATAACATGGCACCTCAAGAAGTTGATAAACTATATTACAGATATGAAGCCCGCCTTGATGCAAGTATGACTAAGACATTGGGTAATTCATTTATCAATTTGTATGTTATGGGTGTGTCAAAGTATTTCAATGTGATCAACCCACCAAAGTTAATAGAAGATCTAGAAGAAGATCCATTTATTAATCAGGCGATGACAATTGTTTGCTGTGAGCTTTATTATAAGTATGGGATGTACCTGGCACCATTTACAGCAATGTTAACAACTGCAAGGCATATTGATTTTAATTAAAATAAAAATATTGATACTATAAAGATTGAAGATGTAGACGGAAAACAATGAAGTTAAATCTGAAACAGAAGTTAAAACTGAAACAGAAGTTAAAAATGAACCAAGACAAAAAAATCCCAAACGGGTAGCTGCTGGTAAAAAGGGGGCTGAAGCAAGATGGACAAAGCATTTTACTGAAAAAAAAGAAAGTGAGAAACAGAATATTGAGAGACAAGACCAGCCTAATAAGATAACAAGAGAAACAGAATCTCTTAGAGATACACAACCACATATTACACAACCACATATTAATGTTTATGAAAAATATATTCCACTCTGTTTTGTAGGCCTTGCTGGATTGGGGGTATATATTTATTTTCATTGGAAATCTAGTTCTGCTGGAGCTTCTGCTAAAACACATGCTGTTAATATAACACCTGTCAAACACACACAACAAAATGAACGTGATCCATTTGATTTTTAATTTAATTAAATTCTTATATTCTCATAATAAAAAATGGCGGCTATTGATGGAAAACAAATTGCAAATATGCTATATCATGCTGGTGTTGAAACAGTGTTAACTATTGGATATGCAGAGCTTGGTAAAAAACTATTAAGGAGGCCACCACCAAGGGTTGATTTTAACATGGGTGATGTTGGAACGTTGTCTATAGATATATTGCTTGCGATGGCCACCAGAGATATGTTGATTAAACAGGGTATTATTCCCGCTGATATAATGAAATAAATTATTTTAATTATTTTTTTCTCAAAACATTATAATACGTAAAAAAATGGCAAGTGCTGTAGCGATGATGATAGGTGGTGCAGTTGTGAATGCCTTGGCATTTACAGGGGGGTAACTTTTTATTCTCAAAACTAGGTAAAGGCAATGATGCTGAAAAAGAGAAAGAGAGGCATGACAAAGCAGTTGAACAATTAGAAGCTGCACAGACAGAATGGAATAAACAAAGGATGCAAAGATTAGACTTTATAAACGAAGAGATGCAGAAAGAGCATCAGGCGGTGCAGACATTTGATGATGTTGACCAGGCTATGAAGCAATATTATTATATAACTGGTAAGTCTCTTGACCCACTACCACCTGAACCAAAGTTGAATGATTTTTATACACCTTCATCCAACCAGCAAGACAGAGAAATTGTGTTTATTGTGTTAGGGATGGCAGCAACAGGGTTTGTTGCTTGGAAGTTTTTGTAAGTCTGTGGGTAGACAAAAAAAATATTTAAAAAAATATATGTAAATACCTATACATGCATGCTCTCAACTCAATTGCCATGATCAATAACCAGATCATATGCATGATATTTGTTCCTGGGATTGTTTTTACATGGTTTCAAACCAAGCGGTCTAACATAGAATGGTGGGTTGTTATAGTTATCACTGTTAATGATTTTATTTTTTAGGTGTTCTGGTGCCCAAACATCACCATTATTGAGAAGAGATAAAATCATATACTTTCCAATTTGAGTGTCTACTATTTTTGTGCTTGTGACTGTGTAGATTGTGTTAATCTCAAGGTCGGTCCATTTTTGTGTGTCATATTCAGGTGTTTGTTCTTTAAGTTATTTTTCAAATTGTGCAGTTGTGATTTCTTGTATCTTGTTTGCTTGATTTGTCATTTTATTTTTCTTTAACTATGTATTTTTATCTCTTAAATATATACAAAAAAATCATGGAAAAGATATACTACAGCCCTAAAGGATTTTGGAAAGGTCATACAGCAATCAAGAAGTTATCCAAAGAAGCAAAGGTCAGTGAAAAACAAGCATTTGAATTCTTAAGAAAACAAGCAATTTGGCAGATATATTTACCCGCACCCAAGAAAATAATAAGACCAAGATTTGATGTATCTGCAAAGGATGAAGTGCATCAAGCTGATTTGTTGTTTCTGCCATATGATACTATTAAGGTTGGGAGAACAAACAAGACATACAAGTATACTTTGTCACTGGTTGATGTGGGAACAAGGTATAAAGAAGCAGAACCACTGACCTCTAAAGACAGCAAAGAAGTGGCTAAAGCCTTTGAAAAGATATACAGTAGACATTTGAAATATCCCAAGTTATTACAAGTGGACCCTGGCAGAGAGTTTATGGGTGTTGTGACACAGCTGATGGACAAACACAATGTTAGAATTAGAAGAGGTAGAACAGAAATACACAGAGACCAAGGTGTGGTAGAGAGATTTAACAGAACCTTGGCTGAGAGGTTGTTTGGTTATCAGTATGCTAAAGAACTAGGAAATCCACACAAACGCAACAGAGAATGGGTTAGGAGATTACCTGCAGTTATTAAGGCATTAAATGCAGAGAGGAAAAAAGCCCCTCCAATTGTAACAAAGAAAGCTGATGCTCCTATTTGTCCATATGCAAATGTTAGGTATTTGTATCAGCCAGGTGAATTAGAAGATGGTGGTAAAAGACGTGCAACAGATCCAATATGGTCTGTTGATGTACATAAGATTGATTATCACATTATAACACAGGGCATACGAGTTTATTATTTAAAAGCACCAGCACCAAAGAGAGGTTTCGTCAAAGAAGAACTATTTATTGTCCCAGCTGATACTGTGAGTAGCCATATGCATATGTCATAATACCATCTGGTGCTATGTATCTTTTTGTGTCAAGCGGTGGGAGTGTTGTTTTGTTTACTGTTAGTCCATAGATGTTATGGTGTTTGGAGCGCAGCATGTTCATTTTGTGTGTGTACTTTTGTTTGTTGAATAATGTATCTTTGTAGTTTTCAAAGAGTATCTGTTTTTTGATTACATATTTTTTTTACTCCTTTTGCTTTTTTGATGAGCTGCTCATCAGCTCGCAGGACTGAATATAACTTTGGACGCAGACCAATGCATTCTGCAATTGGAGTGCCAGCACATTCATCTTTCATTTTGCCTATTACTTTTTTGTTTGTTTTGTCGTAAAGTGGATGGTCTTTGGGATAATCAGAGAAGTCATATTCATCTTTTGTTTCTGACATGTCTTTGTACACATCTTTGGTTTTGATGTCTACTAGCAATGAATCTGTGTCTGTGTATAGCAAGGTGCAGTTTTCACCATATTTCTTTTTTAGTTTATTATAGTAGTCATACATCAAGTATTTCGACAGATCCAAGACAGAAAATCCTACATAGATTGGTTTGTTTAAAGTTAATTTTATTTTGTTAACATGGATGGCAGATAGTTCATCGGAGAATTTGACACGTCTGTTGAAGTTTGGTTTGATTTTTCTTAGTTTTTCATTTTCACTAACATCTGTTCTGACTAATTTTATGTCTACTCTTTTGCGGAGATTCTCCATTGTTTTGCCAAACACAGAATTATTCATCAGTTTGTAAAAATCTTTTTCAAATGCGGACTTTGCTTTCTTTCTCATTTCTGTATTCAACTGAATGTATGATTCCATCCAAGGTTTTTCATTGAATTCTAAGATGCGGTGCACTTTGGTAACTTTCATGCCCAGTTTAATATACAAGTTAAGGTTACGGTAGAGCACTACATATTTTTTCTTGTCCATCAGATTAGGGACAAGCTTTGTTACGTTTATCATACTTTTGTTTTCAAGCAATTCTGTTTGGTATTCAGAGAGCCATTCTTTTTTCACTGACATTTTTTCTGGGGCAAGTGGATAATCATTGTGTAGTTCATGTAATTCTTTTGGATATTCTAGATCTACCTCAAGTATCCAACCTTTTCCATTTTTCCTTTTGAATTTACCATTTTTTCGTTCATTTTGGGTAAGCCATTTGAAACCAGAATATGGAAGTGGTTGACTCATTGCCCATCCATAGAGGTTATTTGCATCATAATACATGATGTAGTTATTTTCTTTGTCTAGATTATAATCTGCGGTATGAGGATTGTTAGCTTTGGCATGTCTTTTTGAGACCATGCTTATACCACCACGCATACCTTTTTCTATAAAAAGGTGCATATCTATGTCTGTTAAGAGTTCTAGATTTATTTGTGTATGTTTTAGCAAAGCATCCCAAGATAATCCAGGTGCAGTGTAATAGTGTAGTGGGTCAAGTTTGTATGCATCCATGCATGTTTTTCTAAAAGTTTGAAAAACATCAGCTAGTAACACAACATCTGTCTTTAGATACAAATCATGATAATCACCAATGGTTTTGCAGTTGAATTCTTTCCAGACTTGATGGGCATGATCGTAATCTTTTTGACTGATAGTTTCATCTGACAGCTTACTATAGAATGCTTCTATGGGTGGTAGTTCTGTTTCTTTATATATTTCTTGGCTATCAATGTATTCATATGGGTAAACACCTTTGCGTAAAATTGTATCTGTTTTGACATCAAATTCACTTTTTGTTATTTTGAAGTCAGCCTTGTCAGTTGCCTCTACTAATTTTTCTAGTGACGATGCCATAAACTGAAAACTGTCTAAGAATTTAAGTTGTCCAATGTTGAATGAGATGTATTTTTCTGCATTATTTGCAATGCATGTTATGTTACCCTTGGCAGTGTGTATTTTCTGCATTATAAGATGGCTGTCATATCCTTTGAGATTGTGAAATACTACCGGGATTTTAGTTTTGCCTGGTTTTATTTTGAGTTTTAAGTTGCAAGATTTGTGCGCTGCACCTCTGTATTTCCCTGTAAAATGACAGTGGTCCCTTACTTTTGGATTGTTTTTGCCATTGCCTATTTCTTGTTCACATATCCAACAGTGTGTGGTGTTTTCATGGTCTTTGTTGTTTTGTTCTGTCATAATTAATGGTTGGGGGTGAGCAAAGGTGTTGTTGATTTTGTTAACCTCACATTCTAAGTGGTTGAGAAATATTTCAACACTATCTTCACCTCTATAGATTACTGGTAGATCTGCTTTGCCATCATATCGAACAACCTGATATCCAAATCCACAGGCTTCGTGTTCACTTGTTATTTCTGATTTGTCTCCTGCTCGAGCTGTCTTTGGTTTGATTATGCTTTCAAAGTCTGCATATATGACATAAGGCACAGACATTTGATTTTGGTGGTTTTTGAATGTGATGTGACTTTTGCCTTCTGTTGGCATTTCTATTCTTGTTGAGTTTTTGTTGATTCCATAACAGTCTTCCTTGTGTTTGATGAGTAAGTCTTCTCGTGTGAAGCCATATAAACAGCGGTCACAGAAGTAGGTTTTATTTTTACATTTGTTTTGGTCAAAGAGAAATCTGTTTAGATTCTTGATGCCACAGTAGTGATATTTTGTTTCTTTCTTTTTTTTCTGTAGCTAGATAATCTGCATCAGGATCATAATTGTCATCTATTATACCTTCTTCATCTTCAGAATCTTCAACTTCTACATCTTCTGATATCAAGAGTAAGTTGATTCTTTGCATTTCTTTAGGTTGTTCTGATATGTGATATGGAAAGATGTTTACTTTTTCTATCTTCTTCGATACCGTGTAGCCATAGACGTTTATTTCTAAATTTAAATGTTTTTCTGCTTTTGGTATTTGTGAAACCGGGGTTGGAAAGTCTACAATTCTATCTAGATTGAGTTTATCTACATGTTTTCTGTAGCGTGATACTTCATTTTTATGTTGACTATCATCTGGGTATAACATAGACAGCAAAGCCCACACCTGGCATTTATTGTCTAGGTTTTTTACGTTGATTATTGCTTTTTTGTTTGCCAGAGCATTGGGTAAAGGTATGTATGATGAACCTTTGAGTGGTTCATACTTTGCTATGTTTAAGTACAACTTAAGGCAGTGATTAGCAACTGCCCCAGTACCTTCTTGGCTTGTAAAATTTTCTATCCAAGCATTTATATATGCCACTTGTTGATCATAATACTTGTCTGCATTTACTTCATCAAGAATTGTTGTTTGTTCGCCATGTCTTTGACCTTGGAAGTACTTTCTTGTTCCATCTTTCTCATCTTTAAAAAATTCTAAAGATAAGCCAACAGAGAATTTGATGCCTTTGTATTCTCCAAGGTCTTTTTTGAGTTGATCTATTATGGTAGACTTTTTATCTTCAAACAGAATCGAAGGATCTTTGTATTTTTCTGCGTTTATTTCATATGTTTTGAAATAATTGCATAATGGTTTGTCTACAATTTTAAATTTTGAGAGGTTTCTGCATGTTCCTCTGACTGAGTCTCTTCAAGCGCCGTTGCAGTTTCCTCTGCTAGTGTCTTTGTATGTCTTTGTTTTTGATGCTTTTTCTTTTCTCTAAGTTTTTGGCATATATTTTCTAGCACTTTAGATGATTCGGTCGGTTTTGATTTAACCAGTGGTTCATCTTGACCAACTAACCTATTTTGAGTAGATGGTTGTAGTGCATTCAATGCTTTGTTTAAAGCACTGTCAATTATTCCCTCCTTATGGAGGTTTAGTAGATACACAATTGCAGAACTCATATTTCTTTCTTTTTTATTATATTTTTTTTATTTAAAAGGAAAAAATAATTACAATAAAAGCAAAAAAACAAAACAAAACAAAATGGAATGTGATAATGATCCTTGTCATTTAATACCCACAAAAAAATCAAAATATTGCGCAATGCATAACTTTTTGATGAATACTAGTCAGGTAAAACCTTGCTTACGATGTGGTAAAGGGACATGTTCTAAATTGCGGATTTGTAATAAGGGTGGCACTAATAAAATAAGACAGAAACAAAGATATCATAATGCGATTAAACCATTTAACACTGAATGTCAACGGTTGAGAAACATTGATTATTAACTGATATAAAAATGTATCTCCCGAGGGTCTGAGGTGTGTTATTTTTATTCAAAAGATAGTTCAATCCTGTGGTCAGGTGTTGTACAAGGATATATATGTAGTTATGTATTTTTTACATAACTATAGGGTATGTGTGTACAAATATTTATATTTCGGGGTCAAAACCCTTAATTTGCATATATATCATGCGTTTCATCTCAGCGATGCCTTGGGTCACTTGTGGTCAGGAAAAAGGAGTTCTGGCTAAAGACAAAAACTAAATTACCGCTTTTATTAGCTCACCAGAGCCGAAGGCTCAGGGTGAGTTTATAGTATGGGACTCAGGCCAGCGTCCGTCCGTCCGTCCACACTTTCAAACATGAATATCTCTGAAACCAGTTTGCCAATCATAATCAAATTTCATCAGGAGCTCCATTGGGGTGGGGGATTGACTGCATTAGGTTTTGGGTAAGATTGGATGAGAACTCTGGTTTCCATGGCAACAGATAGCTCCCATAGGGTTATAATGGGGAAAATCTTGTGACCACTCTAGCTCCTTCATTTTTTTTATTTGTTCTACTTTATTCTTGCAGGTAACAACGACAACCATAAAATCTCAAATGGGTTCGAAATTCGGCAGGATCCGACCAGGGACTTATGAGTTAGCTGCCCTTGAGCGTCTGGAAAAATCCCCATAGACTTATAATGGGAGAAATGTTGTGACCACTCTAGTACCATTTTTTTGGATGGATCTTCTTCATTCTTGCAGATAACAAGACCAACCATAAAAGCTTGAATGATTTTGAATTTCGGCAAGATTCCATCACTGACTTAGGAGTTAGCTGCCCTTGAGCGTCCAAAAAATTAATAATGTTGTGACCACTCTAGCTCCTTCATATTTGATTGGATCTTCTTCATTCTTGCGGGCAACAAGTAAACCCATAATATCTTGGATGAGTTCGAAGTTCAGCAGGATCCGATCAGGGACTTATGAGTTACCTGCCCAGGAGCGTTTGGAATAATCCCCATAGACTTATAATGGGAGAAATGTTGTGACCAATCTAGTGCGTTCAATTTTCAATGGATCTTCTTCATTCTTGCCGACAATAAGAACAACTATTAAAGCTTGGATGAGTTTGAATTTCGTCAAGATCCCATCACACATTTTGGAGTTAGCTCCCCTTGAGCGTCTTAAAAATTAATTAATAATGTTTTGACCACTCTAGCTCCTTCATTTTTGATTGGATCTTCTTCATTCTTGCAGGCAACAAGTAAACCGATCTGACCAGGGACTTATGAGTAACATGCCCTTGAGTATTTGGAAAAATCCCCATAGACTTATAATGGGAGAAATGTTGTGACCACTCTAATACCTTAATTTTAGGATGGATCTTCTTCATTCTTGCAGATAACAAGACCAATTAATGAATAATGTGATTTATCGGGGGGGGGGGGGGGGGGGGGGGGGGGGGGGGGGTCCTTGCCCGTCTCTGGATCCGGGCATGTAGCATTTGAAAACTAATACATATTGTTTCGTTACTATGCTGTGGTAAGAACATATTATAGCTTGGTATATACATTTTAAGGTTTCGTGGATAGTTGTTGGGGGGGGGGGGTCCTTGCCCGTCTCTGGATCCGCGCATGTAATATTTGAAAACAAATACATATTGTTGCGATACTATGCTGTGGTAAGAACATATTATAGCTTGGTATATACATTTTAAGGTTTCGTGGATAGTTGTTGAACCTACACTTTCACCAGGTTTCCAATGCAATTTTTATTCAGATCTTTTTAATACTTGCAGATAACTAGAACCGGCATAATATCTTATATTTTTGAATTAATTCCTGGTCACTGTTTCAAGTTCAGAGTTATCTGCCTTTGAGCATCGTTAATTATGGTGTCTCCAAACATTATGCTGGCTCCATGGTGAGTGATCGTTGCCCATTGGGCTACTTGTTTGTTTGATAAATCATGGAATTTCTGGGTCAAACATGTAATATTTAACTTTATGCATTTTGAAAGGCATTTCGCCTTTCAAAATGCATAAAATTGTATTTTTCCCAGAAACCCTGAAAAAAATGCTAGATTTCAGCAGTAAAGTAGGGTCGGGTTACCTTAAACCCAGGTATTTTTTTATATTTGGCCTGAGTATTTGGCTTCTTGATTCAGTACTTATACTTATAATTTGACCCCAGTACTGAGAACAGTTGACAGGCCTTCAGTTCAAAATGAATTTTCTTATTTCACAACCAAAGCATATGTTTTGGGTACTCTCCTTGTGATGGTTATTTTGATCACCCAAATCATGTTTAAACTGATGGATAAGAACATAATCACATTCATATGGTCAAAAAGCTTGCTTGTCTGAACCAACACTTGAGTACTGAAAAAACCTTAGCTTGAGGAAGTATGTCATTTAGTATTAAGGGTATGTGGCAAATTTTAATTCTATATAGTTTTATGAATTTATAATAATGGACCTGGGATGGTTCTTTGTACATATCAAAGGGGTCACAGGTTGGAATTTCCAAATTCAGATGTACTTCAGTCCACAAATACTATTTTATCTTAGCAAACAATGCATATTCAGATGAAAAACGACACTAAGCAGCATTTCATCTGGGTATTCACTGATTGCCAAAGTACTCCTTTACCAGTTTCCAATAGGTTGACTGACAACAATAAAGGATGGCTTGTTACTGTAAACATTTCCATGGCAAGTATGACCCCAGGTACGGCACTTTAATTGAAATTATACTTTCAGTTTCTAAGCGGTTGTTTGATGGATCTAGAGGTGGGACTAAGTTGGAGCGCCGACAGTCCGTGGCAGTAATGCAGAGAACACATAAAACTCCAAAGAAATCAAAATCAAAATATCTGCTGAAAAGCCCAGGAAAAGGTAATACTTAGTCATTTAACTCATTGCCTACTAGTGTCGTCTGCTCCTAACATTTGCAAACAGATTGTATCCAGATCAGGCCTGATCTAACACTCAGATTGTATTCCTAAAATAATTTTTGGAATAAAGTTGATTTTGAAAAAACAGCAGACGACAAAGAGCATGAATAATTTCCCAGGAGGCAAAGAGTTAATTGACTAGCCCATGACAAAATAATACTTTTGGTACATAATGCATAAAGTCACTCTTTTAACCTACCTGCACAGCTATCTAGTGAGGGTACCAGTTCAATTGTTAGACTCAATCTTATTCCATTAGTAAAATGTGTGTGGCTGAAAAATACCCACCCCCCCCCAACTTTGCAGACAGATCAGCTGCATGGAAGGCAGGCTGGTCGGGGGCACCTCCCCCTATATGTTTCTGTAGGAATAAGCAATTGGACCCCCCTTGGAAATTTTAAGTTTCTTTTGGAATAAGCAATCAGACCTCCTCTGTAAATAAGTTGCGGACTTAAAAAAAAACAAAAAAAAAACATAAGAATTTTTTGTCAGTTGGTTTTGAATCCCCTTCTTTAAAACTTTCAGATATTGTATTTATTCAGCTAATAAATGTTAAAATGTCAACAATTGTTGGCATTTTAACATTTATGAGCAGGATAAAGTTCATGCACAACTTAAGTATTATAATCTCTGTCCCAGATTCCCCTGACAAAAAATTCTGGATGTGCCCTTGTACAGCTTACATTAATGACTGATAAGAAACATCATACACAGGTTTAGATCCAAAAAAAAAATCCCATTGTATAATTTTGAATATTTTCTTACCCATTATTTTTAGCATATATTTTGGGTGCTCAAAAGAACTGTCTCATTGAGACGATTCTTTTGAGTACCCACAACATATGTTTTGGTTGAGAAATAAGAAAACTATTTTTCTGTTACACACTCTTAACTAAAGTCCTGATCATAGTGCATGTGTTCCATTACAGGGCTAGTATCACCAAGACGCAACATTGTTGCCGAGACCCCAAACCATAAACAGAAGTCACAAGTGTTGAGATATAAGCCTGTTCAACAAGAAAACGATTCGCTTGAAGTTGACACAGGGATTGTTGAAGAATCTCCTTTGAAACAATTTCAAGGTCAGTGATTTTGGTTACGGCAAACGTTCCTAAAATAAGATTGCTACCACAAAAAATTGTCAGAAAAACAGTTCACAGCTAGATAAGAATGTTCTTTTTGTTTGGGTTTAACTGTTCGCTCATCTGATGATTTTTTTTGTAAAGACATCATATCCATTTAAATGAGTATTTTTCATCAGACTTAAACATTTGATATCATTTTTAAGAATGTTGGTTGTACCAAAATAAAATACAAACCTATTTTACGACAAAAATAAAGACAACCTGGTTATTACCATTTCCTTAATAAATTTTTTAGTAAGATTGTTGAAAGATACTGCTCAGAGCAAATTACATGATTGACGTAATAAATAAAGGGTACTTTTCCGAGGCTTTCTTGTTTAAACCGCGAGGTGGGCGTAGCCCACCGAACGGTTTAAACTGAAAGCCGAAGAAAAATCCTTTATTTAGCTTGTAGTATTGCGCAAGCGCAAATAAACACCTGTTACTGACACCTGACGAAATTTACATTCGCTCCTCCTTGCATCCGGCCTAAGCTGTCAATTATAGTACATTTACCTACGGGTTTTTGTCGCTATTTAGGAAGTTGCCGCCTACATCGCTGTTTAACTAAAATTGGAAGTTAGAGTACGGTTTTAAGCTCCTCCTATGTTGTTATTCTAGGGTGTCTGATTTAAACATCAGCAAAGATCAAAGAAAAAAGCATCGGCCATACTACAATGATCTGTTAAACATTAATTTGGCTCTGAGAATGGACAGATTAAGTTTCACTTTTGAAGAAAACACATCTTAAAAATTGATATTGGTGACTGTGACGAAAAGCAATATGTAAAGTAAGGCTAAAAGTACTTTTCAGTGGCATTTATTTCACTTGTCAATAAAAAAGGATTGAATAGAAAAATGACTTGATGTTTACTTGTAGCTAAAACAATAGAAGAAACTCAAACAGTACAAAAGTTACTAAAATTCCTATCACATATTACAGTATTCAGCTCAATGTTATAAGCACAGGCCCTTATAACACATAAAGAGCTCTTTTTCAAGTTTCTTGTGAATGCTATGACAGGCCTTCAGATCTATGGTGGGCCCAGGTCATTGTCACATGATTTCAAAATATGGCCCATCACTTTCCAAGGCAGTGGGCCCAGTGGACCCATCCTTTTTCGTTGTGTTTTAGCCTCACAGGAGGCCCTGGATTGTGTCCTTGAGCAAGACACTTTATTCTCTGCTTAGTACTGGTTCAACCCAGGAAGACCTTTACCGACATGACTGAAAATTGTTGAGTGGGACTTGAAGGATCAAAACAAATGAATGCAGATCACGGTTCATTTTGTTTGCTTTCATGTTAAAACGAAGTCTGAACGGCACTTGAATATATGCAGCAGCCATAAAAAGCAGACAATATTTCCAGGGCAAAAAATGTTGTCAGGATAAGATTTATTGCAGAAATTGATAAAGAGACTGGCTGGAAATCTGAAGTTTATTCAAAACTATTAAAGAATGTGATGCAGGCTTATAAGAGCATACACGCTTATAAGGCATTTGTATTATCACAGGGCTTTTTCCAGCAATTTTGGGAAAAGGCCCCTGGCCAAAATTGGGGGAAAATGATCGACTTAACATCAAATTTGGGAGAAATTAATGACATAGAACATAACAAGGGTAGCAAGAAATATCGTCAAAATCAAGTTATTTTAGATGGTATTATGCCAAGCATACCACTTAAGCAAAAGTGTATAAGTATCATTCTGATATGGGTTATTGTTTCTCATAAGTTCATAAGTAGAAGTGGTCTCTAAAAAAAGTAAAAAGTCTCTTAATTGGAAAAAACAGACATGGTATTGGGAAAAAAGGTGGCTATTTTCCATTGGGAATTGGGCCGATATTCGGCCCCTAGAGAAGGACATAAAATCCCCTGTATCATCTTCATTTTGTTTTACTATTTCAGGGGCCTCACATCAGGACTCCCCTACGAAAGCATTAAGGGCCAAGGCTTTGCTCAGAAGATCATTCTACTCGGCAGGACCTGTGAAAAGAACTAGAAACCTTACAAAGTATTTCCAGCTGGCTGACAAGATAGCTGGTCGAGAGAGACACACGTCCGGAAACAACACACAACCAAAGTTACCAAAGCTAATTAGTTTTGAGGCTCCTTCAAGTGAACAATCTCCTAGAAAGAACTCATCATTTCTCTTATCTCAGCTTATGTCAAGTCCTTCTCCTGCCAAGCGAACCCCAAGAAAGGGGTTCTTGAGTCCTTCACCTACTAAAAGATTGACAAAAGGTTTATCTTCATCTAAACCGTCACCTGCTAAACACTCACAGAGACAATTAGTACTTGATAGTCCTTCTACCAAGAAAACACCAAGGAAGTTAACTGGGACTGCGAGTAAAAGTGTTGCTGATTCTCCTAGTACACGGACAAGGTCTAGATATGATGGAGCCTTTGTTATTCCATCAGCAGCTGTATTAATGAGTCCTGTTAGCAGGAGACAGTCACCGAGAATTCTGGCTGCTGACTCTGGTACTAAGGGCTCTGAAGTGTCCCCTGACAAAACTCCAGTAAAAAGTCCTTTCTGTGGGACAATAAGCACAGGACTAGACTCACCAACTCAGGAATCTAGACTGAGAACAGCTTCCACACCTACAAGAAAATCAGTTCGCGCAGCGCTGTTTGCCAGGAGTCCAGTAATTAAAAAATGTAACTCTTCTATTACAAGTACAGATGTATCTAGTCTGAAAACTAACCTCATGTTAGCACGTTCATCACCAAGAAAGCATTTAGCCAATGAAATCTCTTCTTGTTTATCTCCAAGAAAACAAGTAGCCAATGAAAACCTTTCTTTTATGTCTCCTAAGAAATTACACTGCTCGATATCCCCTCAGAAATCAATTTCAACAAGATCTTTAGAGATTGATTCAGTAAAGGATAATCTTACATCAAATCCTGGTGACCCAACCGGGGATCTATCACTGAAAAGTGTAAGTAGAAATGAAAGTGCTGTATTTGATAAGTGCAACTCTTTGAACTTTGGTCTCACTCCTAATTCAAAGCGAGGCCCAACACTCATTCAGAAGACACCATCTCCCAGTAAAAAGCACAAGACTAAAACACCAGATTCTTTTGACAAGTGGCATAGAAGGAAACCAAGGTCGTCACAGAGTTCACCAGCTTGTATGAAAAAATCACCAGAAAAAGTTAAGCCCCTATTAGACAGTTCTGATAATATAAATATGAACATTTCTGAACAAAACATTGGGAATTTAGAACCTTTAAAAACTAGTTTATCTCAAAACAAAGATTTTAGTTTAAGGAAAAAGAGGAGTCTAATTGCATCCCCAGATAAAGTTGAAGAATCCCCTGGCAAAAGACGAAGAATAAGTCGGATGAAGTCAATAGGGTTAAGTTCTAGGGGATCAGTCCAAGGCTCACAAGGGTTTGATGTGACAGGATCAATCTCAGAATTATCTCAGAACAGCAATGTTAGTGCACTTGACTATTTTTCTGCTTCTAATGATGAGGTATTTTTATCTCAAGAAGACAGATTAGCGTCGGAGGATGTTGAGATGGAAGACATTGAAAATTACAGCAAAGCAAACCTTGATCTCTTGAAACATTCACACCCTAGTAGTGGTTGGAAGTCACCTAGACATAAAACATTGCACAGACTCACAAGCGGAGAGTTTTCACCATCTGGTATACAGGATCAAAGATCTGACTCACCAGTGTTTGGTCAGTCAAAGAAATCAACTCCTATTCGTAATCCGTCCAGTGTTAGTAGTAAGTTAATTAGTGATGGAGCCACGGGTGAAGATGATCACGTAAACATGAAAGATTCACCCTCAGAAAGAGATTCGCCCGCCTTTAGAAGGTCCCCAGCTAATAAGAAGTTCTCACCAGTTGTATCAGCTAAAAGCTTGATGCATCTCATTCAGTCCCCGCTATTAACTTCACCCAAGAATGAAAGAAAGAGTGCTCTAGATATGGGAAGTCCAAGGAGTCGTAGACATGCAGGAGACAGATCAAGACGTTCACTTAAAATGCAACAATGATATCACACATGTTTGGGTCATTTTCATAATATGCTCTTAACCCTTTTAGGACCAATGGAATTTTCCATAAATGTTGTAATAGTTAAGTCAAGATGGTCCATTTAATATGGGCCTTGTCGCGAGAAAACCTTTCTTCGGGGTTTCCGACAAAATGAGTTTCAAACCAGTCTCCTCAGCAACGGAGACTAGTTAGAATATTGAAATATCCCCTGTAGCAAGATTAAATATGATACTTTCCAAAAAGTGATTAAAGGTGCTGATCAGACTGCGTGTATGCGCAGGCTGGTGTGCCTTTGTTGTTCGCAAACCCCTGAAGACAGGTTTTTCTCGCGTTGAGGCCCATATATTGAGGGGCCACAGGTTATAATTTACAAAAAGTATTTTGTTTCATCCTCTGAAGATCGATTTTGACTCGACAAACAGTGCAGACCCTGATGAAATACTGCATTATGCAGCATTTCATCTGTGTCTTCACTGTTTGCCAAAGTACCCATTTAGGGGTTTCTCGTCCTCAAAGGGTTAATTGACTAGCCCTTATCAAACATAGGCATTTATCTTCTTTTTCTTTTTAAATAAACCCATTTAAGCTGAATGGACATATCCATCGTTATCAATTGGATGAGTCAATTTCTTAATTAAGGATTGTTGGGTGGTATTTTAGATGTTTATTCACAATTTGATAGAACATCCTGTAAGCAAACAGTAAAGATCCTGATCAATTGCCATGTTATGCGGCATCTGATCTGGTTCTGCACTGTTTGCCTATCTCCCAATAAAAAATGTTAGGCATTATTCTTTAGCTCTTTCCTTACTTGTGGCAACTATAGTTTTTGTCTGCTGATAACCTTTGCAAAAAGTTTGGACCCGGATCAGGCCCAACATTTTGTCAGGTCTGATCTGGATCCAAACTGTTTGACACTCTGAAGAAGAATATTTTTGGAAAAGTTAATTTTAAAGAAATCAAGCACACAACTAAAACATGCAAATATTACCCTGGGATAGATGCTAAATTTTGTATCTCAAAGCTCAATTAATTTCAACATTTTGGTTTCTGAACAGTGAATGCTGTGTGCAGGTACAGGCTCATCTGGGCCTTCACTTCTCTCTAAGGTGTTCCAAAATCTCATATTAACCCTTATCTTGGCGCTATTTTTTTTCCTGAAAATGTCTGATATTTTCATCTGCTGCATATATTCAAGTTTACTTCAGACTAGATTTTTTCTTGGAAGCAACAAAATGAACCCCAATCAGACTGCTCCCCTCTGATCTGGCCCCAAATTCTTTGCAATATTGGCTACCTAAGAACATAAACAGACCAGGGGAGCAGATGCCAAAAGTGGTGACTGGCAGGCTAAGAGTTAAAGATGGCCAAAGTCTAAAATTTCTGAATATTCTGTATTCATTGAGCCAGAAAAGGAAATATTTTAGTATAAAGTTGTATGTCAGTCTGAACATTTATATCTCATTGAGACCGTTCTTTTGAGTACCCACAACATACATTTTGGCTTAGAAATAGAGTTTATTTGGTATTACCTCTAAGAAGAACTATATCGTGTTTGACCCATTTAAGCCTAGCACCGCTTTATGGAACATATGCAAACGGTGCAGATCTAGATCAGGATTCTTAGAATGTGTCAGGGCCTTCATTGTTTGCTTACAGAATGTTATATTAAAATTTTGAAGATTGAAATATCGCCCAACAAACCTAAAATTGGAAACAAACTCTTCCAAATGATTAGGATGAGTAAGTCCATTCTGCTTAAATGGGTAAATTATACTCTTTTAATCCATTTATGTTCTCATAATTAGGGGATAACGTTATTCAAAACAGGTCAATATAAGGATAGTTTGTGCACCTAAAATTGCTTTTATTTCCTTACAAATCAATTTAAACATGTGATTTGTGTGCTCAAAAGAACCGTCTCATTGAGACGGTTTTATTGATTACCCACAACATATGTTTCGGTTGAGAAATAAAAAAAAAATCGAATACACACTTTTATCTGGAGGCCTGTCAAAATGTTCATTTGGGAGGTATGTCATACGGCCAGAAATCTAGTTTTACCCCAACCTGTGAGCAGAGTGGTAAAAAGTGATTTCTGACTGTATATCCACAATCTCTACCACAAATGAACATTGCGGATATGGTTATCCCAATTCTAATGCACATCTATGCTTGTTTATCGTAAAATCTTTGTTTTGTGTCAAATTTGAGCCTTACAAGCCACATAATGCTGCAGATCATCCAACGAAATGTGACAAAATTAATGACATCAAACTATTTCCAGCAGTCTATCACAGGATATACTGTTGCAAACTTTTCACATTATCCAATCAGATGTTTCATTACTATTTAAAGCAAGTGCATTAGAATTGGGTATTGCTGCTCGAAATTTCCAAATTTTTACACTTCTGATAATGACTACAGTATGATATCAAATGGGTCTTGAGGCATGAACCTGTCTTCAACAAAGGCGCAGACCAGCCGGTGTCCCAGTTTATCTTGCCCCCTGGACAGCTTGCCCCCCGGGGGGCAAGCCAACCGCGTTTGGCTTGCCCCCCGGTGGTAAGCTGTCCCAGGATATCTTGCCCCCCCACCCTGGTTATCTTCACCCGCGGGGGGCAAGCTGTCCAGGCCGGTTTATCTTGCCCCCGCCCAACACAAGTAAAAATTTATACATGTTATTTTGTTATTTTTCTGTATCATTTTAATGAAATCAGATCCTCCATAAGTCATAAAGTAAGAAATTGGTGCCTGTGGGGTTAATATTGGTAAAACTTTAACATCCTCTTGAATAAAAATATCAAGATTAAGTGATTTTAAGCTTAATTATTTTGCTAATACTACTTATTTTAAACTATCTGAATGTGATGATGTATCAATTATAAACATAATTCAAGTCAAATTTAGCTGGTTTTTTTTGTAGCATTGTTCTGTATGCTTAGTTGCAGGGGTGGGGGGTAAACTGTCCAGGCCAGTTAATCTTGCCCCCCCACCCACCTGGGCATCAAAGTAAAAGTATTGTGCCTATACTACTTATTTTAAACTATCTGAATGTGAAGATGTATCAATAATAAACATAATTTAAGTCAAATTCAGCTGATTTCTTTGTCGGATTGTTCCGTATACTTAGTTACAGGGGTGGGGGGTAAGCTGTCCAGGGCAGTTTATCTTGCCCCCCACCCACCTGGGTATCAAAGTAAAAGTATTGTGCCTATTCTTCTTATTTTAAACTATCTAAATGTGATGATGTATCAATTATAAACATAATTCAAGTCAAATTTAGCTGTTTCCTTTGTCGCATTGTTCTGTATGCTTAGTTGCAGGGTTGGGGGTAAGCTGTCCATGCAGGCCAGTTTATCTTGCCCCCCACCCACCTGGGCATCAAAGTAAAAGTATTGTGCCTATACTACTTATTTTAAACTATCTGAATGTGAAGATGTATCAATTTTAAACATAATTCAAGTCAAATTCAGCTGATTTCTTTGTCGGATTGTTCCAAATACTTAGTTACAGGGGTGGGGGGTAAGCTGTCCAGGCCAGTTTATCTTGACCCCCACCCACCTGAGTATCAAAGTAAAATTTTTTTGCTTAGTTTTCTCATTTTAAACTATCTGAATGTGATGATGTATCAATTATAATCATAATTCAAGTGAAATTCAGCTGTTTCCTTTGTCGGATTGTTCTGTATGCTTAGTTGCAGGGGTGGGGGTAAGCTGTCCAGGCAAGTTTATCTTGCCCCCACCCACCTGGGCATCAAAGTAAAAGTATTGTGCCTATACTACTTATTTTAAACTATCTGAATGTGAAGATGTATCAATAATAAACATAATTCAAGTCAAATTCAGCTGTTTTCTTTGTCAGATTGTTCTGTATGCTTAGTTGTAGGGGTGGGGGTATGCTGTCCAGGCCAGTTTATCTTGACCCCCACCCACCTGAGTATCAAAGTAAAATTATTTTGCTAAGTTTCTCATTTTAAACTATCTGAATGTGATGATGTATCAATTATAAACATAATTCAACTCAAATTTAGCTGTTTTCTCTGTCACATTGTTCTGTATGCTTAGTTGCAGGGGTGGGGGGTAAGCTGTCAAGGCCAGTTTATCTTGCCCCCACCCACCTGGGCATCAAAGTAAAAGTATTGTGCCTATACTACTTATTTTTAACTATCTGAATGTGAAGATGTATCAATAATAAACATAATTCAAGTCAAATTCAGCTGTTTTCTTTGTCAGATTGTACTGTATGCTTAGTTGTAGGGGTGGGGGGTAAGCTGTCCAGGCCAGTTTATCTTGACCCCCACCCACCTGAGTATCAAAGTAAATTATTTTGCTAAGTTTCTCATTTCAAACTATCTGAATGTGATGATGTATCAATTATAAACATAATTCAAGTCAAATTTAGCTGTTTTCTTTGTCAGATTGTTCTGTATGCTTAGTTGTAGGGGTGGTGGTAAGCTGTCCAGGCCAGTTTATCTTGACCCCCACCCACCTGAGTATCAAAGTAAAATTTTTTTGCTATGTTTTCTCATTTTCAACTATCTGTATGTGAAGATGTATCAATAATAAACATAATTCAAGTCAAATTCAGCTGTTTTCTTTGTCAGATTGTACTGTATGCTTAGTTGTAGGGGTGGGGGGTAAGCTTACCAGGCCAGTTTATCTTGACCCCCACCCACCTGAGTATCAAATCAAAATTATTTTGCTAATTCTACTTTTTTTAATCTATCTGATTGTGAGGATGTATCAGTTTAAAACATAATTCAAGTGAAATTCAGCTGCTTTCTTTGTCCGATTGTTCCGTATACTTAGTAACAGGGGTTGGGGGTAAGCTGTCCAGGCCAGTTTATCTTGACCCCCACCCACCTGAGTATCAAAGTAAAATTATTTTGCTAATCCGACAAAGAAATCAGCTGCACTTGATTTGAATTATGTTTTAAATTGATACATCTTCACAATCAGATAGATCAAAATAAGTAGAATTAACAAAATAATGTTACTTTGATACCCAAGTGGGTGGGGGGCAAGATAAACTGGCCTGGACAGCTTACCCCCACCCCCCCCCCCCCCCCCCCCCCCCTCCCCCCACCCCTGTAACTAAGCATACAGAACAATCTGACAAAGAAAACAGTTGAATTTGACTTGAATTATGTTTATAATTGATACATCATCACATTCAGATAGTTTAAAATGAGAAAAATAAGCAAAAAATTTTACTTTGATACTCAGGTGGGTGGGGGTCAAGATAAACTGGCCTGGACAGCTTACCCCCCACCCCTACAACTAAGCATACAGAACAATCTGACAAAGGAAACAGCTGAATTTGACTTGAATTATGTTTATAATTGATACATCATCACATTCAGATAGTTTAAAATGAGAAAACTTAGCAAAATAATATTACTTTGATACCCAGGTGGGTGGGGGGCAAGATAAACTGGCCTGGACAGCTTACCAACCACCCCTGCAACTAAGCATACAGAACAATGCGACAAAGAAAACAGCTGAATTTGACTTGAATTATGATTATAATTGATACACCATCACATTCAGATAGTTTAGAATGAGAAAACTTAGCAAAAAAATTTTACTTTGATACTCAGGTGTGTGGGGGTCAAGATCAACTGGCCTGGACAGCTTACCCCCCACCCCTACAACTAAGCATACAGAACAATCTGACAAAGAAAACAGCTAAATTTGACTTGAATTATGTTTATAATTGATACATCATCACATTCAGATAGTTTGAAATGAGAAACTTAGCAAAATAATTTACTTTGATACTCAGGTGGGTGGGGGTCAAGATAAACTGGCCTGGACAGCTTACCCCCACCCCTACAACTAAGCATACAGTACAATCTGACAAAGAAAACAGCTGAATTTGACTTGAATTATGTTTTAGATTGATACATCTTCACAATCAGATAGATTAAAATAAGTAGAATTAGCAAAATAATTTTACTTTGATACCCAAGTGGGTGGGGGGCAAGATTAACTGGCCTGGACAGCTTACCCCCCACCCCTGCAACTAAGCATACAGAACAATCTGACAAAGAAAACAGCTGAATTTGATTGAATTATGTTTATTATTGATACATCTTCACATTCAGATAGTTTAAAATGAGAAAACTTAGCAAAAAAATTTTACTTTGATACTCAGGTGGGTGGGGGTCAAGATAAACTGGCCTGGACAGCTTACCCCCCACCCCTGTAACTAAGTATACGGAACAATCTGACAAAGAAAACAGCTGAATTTCACTTGAATTATGTTTATAATTGATACATCATCACATTCAGATAGTTTAAAATGAGAAAACTAAGCAAAAAAATTTTACTTTTATACTCAGGTGGGTGGGGGGCAAGATAAACTGGCCTGGACAGCTTACCCCCCACCCCTGTAATAAGTATACGGAACAATCCAACAAAGAAATCAGCTGAATTTGATTTAAATTATGTTTTAAATTGATACATCTTCACAATCAGATAGATTAAAATAAGTAGAATTAGCGAAATAATTTTACTTTGATACCCAAGTGGGTGGGGGGCAAGATAAACTGGCCTGGACAAATTACCCCCCACCCCTGCAACTAAGCATACAGAACAATCTGACAAAGAAAACAGTTGAATTTGACTTGAATTATGTTTAAAATTGATAAATCAGCACATTCAGATAGTTTAAAATGAGAAAAATAAGCAAAAAAAAATTTACTTTGATACTCAGGTGGGTGGGGGTCAAGATAAACTGGCCTGGACAGCTTACCCCCCACCCCTACAACTAAGCATACAGAACAATCTGACAAAGAAAACAGCTGAATTTGACTTGAATTATGTTTATAATTGATACATCATCACATTCAGATAATTTAAAATGAGAAAACTTAGCAAAATAATTTTACTTTGATACCCAGGTGGGTGGGGGGCAAGATAAACTGGCCTGGACAGCTTACCCCCCACCCCTGCAACTAAGCATACATAACAATGCGACAAAGAAAACAGCTGAATTTGACTTGAATTATGTTTATTATTGATACATCTTCACATTCAGATAGTTTGAAATAAGAAGAATAGGCACAATACTTTTACTTTGATACCCAGGTGGGTGGAGGGGCAAGACAAACTGGCCTTGGCAGCTTACCCCCCACCCCTGCAACTAAGCATACAGAACAATTCGACTAAGAAAACAGCTGAATTTGACTTGAATTATGTTTATAATTGATACATCATCACATTCAGATAGTTTAAAATGAGAAAATTTAGCAAAACATTTTTACTTTGATACTCAGGTGGGTGGGGGTCAAGATAAACTGGCCTGGAAAGCTTACCACCAACCTCTGTAATAAGTATACGGAACAATCCGACAAAGAAATCAGCTGAATTTGATTTGAATTATGTTTTAAATTGATACAACTTCACAATCAGATAGATTAAAATAAGTAGAATTAGCAAAATAATGTTACGTTGATACCCAAGTGGGTGGGGGGGGGGGGGGGGCAAGATAAACTGGCCTGGACAGCTTACCCCCCACCCCTGCAACTAAGCATACAGAACAATCTGACAAAGAAAACAGTTGAATTTTACTTGAATTATGTTTATAATTGATACATCATCACATTCAGATAGTTTAAAATGAGAAAAATAAGCAAAAAAATTTTACTTTGATACTCAGGTGGGTGGGGGGCAAGATAAACTGGCCTGGACAGCTTACCCCCCCACCCCTACAACTAAGCATACAGAACAATCTGACAAAGAAAACAGCTGAATTTGACTTGAATTATGTTTATAATTGATACATCATCACATTCAGATAGTTTAAAATGAGAAAACTTAGCAAAATAATTTTACTTTGATACCCAGGTGGGTGGGGGGCAAGATAAACTGGCCTGGACAGCCTACCCCCCCCCCCCCCCCCCCCCCTGCAACTAAGCATACAGAACAATGCGACAAAGAAAACAGCTGAATTTGACTTGAATTCTGATTATAATTGATACACCATCACATTCAGATAGTTTAAAATGAGAAAACTTAGCAAAAAAAATTTACTTTGATACTCAGGTGGGTGGGGGTCAAGATAAACTGGCCTGGACAGCTTACCCCCCACCCCTGTAACTAAGCATACGGAACAATCTGACAAAGAAAACAGCTGTATTTGACTTGAATTATGTTTATAATAGATACATCTTCACATTCAGATAGTTTAAAATAAGTAGAATTAGCAAAATTATTTTACTTTGATACCCAAGTGGGTGGGGGGCAAGATAAACTGGCCTGGACAGCTTACCCCCACCCCTGTAACTAAGTATACGGAACATTGCGACAAAGAAAACAGCTGAATATGACTTGAATTATGTTTATAATTGATACATCTGCACATTCAGATAGTTTAAATAAGTAGAATTAGCAAAATAATTTTACTTTGATACCCAAGTGGGTGGGGGGCAAGATAAACTAGCCTGGACAGCTTACCCCCCACCCCTGCAACTAAGCATACAGAACAATCCGACAAAGAAAACAGCTGAATTTGACTTGAATTATGTTTACAATTGATACATCATCACATTCAGATAGTTTAAAATAAGTAGTATTAGCAAAATAATTAAGCTTAAAATCTCTTAATCTTGATATTTTTATTCAAGATGATGTTAAAGTTTTACCAATATTAACCCCACAGGCACCAATTTCTCCTTTAAAGACTTTACTGTATAGGACCTGAATTCATTAAAATGATACAGAAAAATAACAAAATAACATACATATATTTTTACTTGTATTGGCGGGGGGGCAAGATAAACCAGCCTGGACAGCTTGCCCCCCGGGGGTGAAGATAACCAGGGTGGGGGGCAAAATATCCCGGGACAGCTTGCCCCCCAGGGGGCAAGCTGTCCAGGGGGGGCAAGATAAACTGTTAACCGGCTCTTCCACACAATCTAATCAGCACCTTTGTTATTGACTTAATCTAGACTTGCTACAAGAGAAATTTCAGTTATATTAGCTAGTCTCTTTAGCTGAGCAGGCTGGTCTGAATCATACTTTGCCAGAAACCCCGAAGACAGGTTTTGTCGCTTTGAGGCCCAAATTATGCAGCTTTTGATGAGAGGCACCTTCCATTGCTCTACTGGGTCAAAGCCCTAAATAGGTTAGCATCAGAATTTTGTTTGTGATTATTCTTCCCAAAAAAGTGCTATTTTTATCAAATTGAAAAGTGGACCAATATACTGTTAGAATTCTTTAATAAATTTTTAGACATTTGCAGCTCGAAGCTCCAGATAAGTAATAATAAGTGAGTAATTGAATATTATTTTTCTTATTTCTCAAAGAAAACATAATAATTAAGCCACAACATGTGATTTCCAATGATGTGGCATTTTGACAAGTTTAGACTCAGACGAGCCTGTGCAGCCTCTTTTTAAGCTTAGAAACTCCAAATGATGTTCAGTTAGTAGCTTAACTTTCATAGGATCTTCAAGCGACTAGCAAAGGCTATGATCAGACTGCACGTATGCACAGGCTGATCTGAGGCTTAGTTTGTTGCACATACACATTGTTGGAAATCTCATGTCTCGGCTCATATGTTGTGGATATTCAAAAGCTGTCTTCGGGGTTTCCTACAAAGCAAGACTAAAATCAATCTACTCAGCTACAGAGACTAATAAGGTGAAGGCTAACAAAATTAGCTTTGATAGCTTTGGCTAGATGAGCAATTTTTTCAAGCTTAAATTCATAATTATTTTCTTACTCATCAGGTTCAAACATGCATTTTGATACTGAAATTGCCACAATTTATTTTAATACCCACAACAAATGTTTTGGTTGAGAAATATGAGGTAATTTTCAAACACAAACTCTTCATAATCTGAAATGGTCTTTTAAGTTTTATCATTAAAAGCACAATCCATCAATTGCAAGAGACATCATTGATTATTTAAATAAAGTTTCTAATAAGCAAATATACAGACCTCCAGATAAGAATCCGTATTGTAAAACTACTTTTTTTTATTTCTCATCCAAAACATTTGTTGTGGGTGCTCAAAAGAACCGTCTCAATGAGATGGTTCTTTTGAGCACCCAAAACACATGTTTAAATTTATGGGTAAGAAAATAATCACAATTTAAAGCTCTTAAACTTTCCTTATCTGGATTTATGAGTACGGTCTCATATTCCATGTAAATCATCTGTAAATCAGTTTGAACCACGTGTATAATTACAAATCTGAAATCAAAATTATGTAAAGATTAATTATAAATATGAAATTAAAATTACGAACCTGTATTATGTGTTGTTTTATCTTAAGAGGGAGCATATAGTGCAGTTCCTTTATACAGTAAAACCTGCCACTCAAAAAGGAGACATAAAATTGTTTTTCAATACTGATTATCGCTTAACACTTTTGCTGCCAAGCACCTCAAAAAACGAATACCTCAGTGCCAAGCATGTTTCACAGACTCCTGAATATTGAAGGTATTTGGGTTCAACACAGAGTATCTCCAGAACAATTCAACCTATTGTTGTGAAACTTTCACAGAATGTTGCTAATATATAAAACTTTCATTTGAACTCAAAATAATGATAATAGTCATGTGACTGTTGGTGGCCATTTTGGAAGCCATACTGAAAGTATGAAAAATGCCTATAAACAACTTTTTTATGCAAAAAAGATAAAAGATCTATCTACACAAAGTGTCTAACATAAGGATTTATTCTGATACTATTTTGTTTCATCAGAAATAAATCAAAATATAGTAGTTAAAGGGCTTAATGCATCCTGTATGTCATTCCCTTGGACATGGTTTCGTTGGTTTTGACGTCCGCGAAATCTAATGACATTACAAACATTTTTCTAAAGTCAATTCTTGTACAGACAATTGTGTATTCTTCCATATACGATATAATTATGTCCCCTGAACATTTTGAAATAAAAAACAAAGATTTGCGTCCCTTATAAGGTTAAAAATAGACAGCTATCAACTGTGCCTTTAAATTTCGACTGTAGTCTCGTTTGGCAGTGAACGGTAAATTCGACTACAGTCGTGTTGTCATTAAGATCTATAGGGAGCGAAGTGGCTCTGGTAGAGCGCTTGACTCAAGACCGAAGGGCCGGGGGTTCGAGCCTCACCGGCGTCACTGCCTTGTGTCCTTGAGCAAGAACATTAATCCTAGCTTAGTACTGGTTCAACCCAGGAAGACCCGTCCCTTTATAACTGAAAGATTGTTGATGGGATGTAAAGAATCAAATCAAACAAACAAAATCATTAAGATCTTTGTTTTGTCTATTTCTGAGTGACCGCTTAAGACAGGGTTTACTGTAACACTATGTTTGGGGTTCATAGGAATGGACCATGTTTAAGTGAATCCTGTTGAAACAAGACCAAACTCTAGACCTGCATTGCCAAAATACTGATTTTGACATATCCATTAGGGGGGACTATGTAAAGTAATTGACACCCCCCACACTCCTGAAAAGGAATTTTGATGAGATTTGTATGTATGCAAGTTTTGTATAAAAGGAATAGAAGCTGTTGGTGTTACATATAATACACAAAGCAGGCACCGACGTAAAAAAATCCATGTGCTGCGGGCGTAAAAAATGCCCAAGTTCAACATCCAATAAATATGAGAAAATATATATCTTAGTAGGTGCACATCTTCAATATGTCAGGAATCAGTATGCAAGGTTTGAATAAAAAGGAATGAAAACTGTTAGTTACAGATTAAACAGTGTATGCACCCCAAAAGTGATGTAATGTCATAAGTTCAACAATCCTAAAAATATAATAAAATATGATCAAATATGCACAAAATAGGAGGTGCACATCTTCAATTGGTGAACAATCATTATGCAAAGTTTGAATATTAAGTTTGAGTTACAGATTACACAAACCACACCCCAAAGCATTTTGGATGGAAAAAATGTACTAGTTCAACACCCCTCAAAATAATTTAAAATGATTAAATGTGCACATAATAGTAGGTGCACATCTTCAATGTGTGAACAATCATTATACAAAGTTTGAATGAAAAGAAATGAAAAAGTTTTGGAGATACAGATTACACAAACTTAGGCATCCCAAAAGTGTTGAAGACAGATGGACGGAGTGGACCCAGTACTAGCTAAAGGGGTGCAGGCAGGTAAAAAGGAATTATAAGAAATTCTAATGCACTTGCTTTTGTAAAGTAACATCTGATTATTTGCAACAGTATATCCTGTCATATACTGTCAGCAATAGTATGATTTCATTTATTTTGTCACATTGCGTTGGAGGATGTGTGGCTTTATGCCGCATGCAATGCTCCAATTTTAGATGAAACTGCAAAAATGCATTAGAATTGGGATAACCATTTGCAAAATTTTCATTTGGGGAGGTATATTGTCAGATATACAGTTTGAAATCACATTTTATAGCTATGCTCACTCAACATCCTCTTTCTGCCCATAGTAGCTGAATAAAATCACAAAATGTTCATCCTGCATGGTTGTAAACTTTCAGAGAGATGGCCCTGCCATACTTGGCTCGTTGATGAAATTTGTTTCACTTGTTTAATCATGTTCGATAATCTGTATGTTAGGCATAATATTTCTAATTTAGGGGATGAAAATAGTTTAAAATACTAATTAACGGGACCCAAAGGTAAATAGATATTGCATCAAACATATTTCGTTTATTTGTAACGTGTATTTAATGATAAGGGTTTGTGTTGCAGTGTGTAACTTACGTATAAACTTTTGAAAAAGACTATATTTTACACATTTGCATTTTAAAAGAAATGTTGCCTGATTTGGTGAGACACCCTTCATTTTTAATTTTCAGGCCATTTTTGTCTAATGTACGATACGATTTGTTTTTTAGAGAAAATTAAGTCAGCTTGAACCCCATTCACAGGACGCACTTATATATCTATCGGTTTATGATATCTTGATAGTGTTGAAGCAAATGCAATGCCTCTGTCAACAAATAATTATATAATTATTGTTAAAAGTTACCCAGTTTTTAGCTTTACATACACAAACTATTTTTCCAAGGTATATGAATTTTCTGCTAATGGCGTGTGAAATGACTACATAGTATTGTATTTAATTACAAAATAGGGTAAAATTAACAAAATTGAACATAAATGATGTCATTTAAACCAAATAGTGTTGTATTTGTCCCGTAAGTTAGGTCTCGTAAATGAGAAATTTTAACTATATGTTTACCAAGAATCGCTGATAAGGATTGTACTATCAAACTTTATGCTTCAAGTTACGCCTTAACGTAAAGGACAATACAGCACTTGTAATTTCTGAAGCTCATATCTAATCTGTGTTGTTCAATGGAAACATTACAAGCTCAAAAGCAAAGGTCTCGTAAATTATAAAGCTTATTTTCCGTTTTAAAAGAATGAAAAGCGGCTTCTAGCGTATTTTTACTATCAAGAGCATAAAATCAAATAGCTGATTATTAGTTTATATGACATACGACACATCTTCTGATGGCAAATTGAAGATATATTTAATGCATTTGGTATGTAATATTTTGGTTTATTGTTTGGACTCGTAAATTTGTTGAATTTGGCGACAAAACAAACGATATAATGACAAAACAAAAAACTTGAAAATAAACTATTTTGTTGTCTTTTCTATAGGCCACCACTTAATATTTCAAAATGAGTTTATTTTTTTTTCATTCACAAGCTGAATGTGTATCAAAATGTGCAGTTAAGTTTGAATTAACGACTGGCGACATGCGATTTTTGGACTCCCTTGGCTATTTTTCGTGTCATATATTTTGTTGAAACATTGCTGAGCGTTCCGGAAAGATCAATTTTATATCAGAAATGGCCAGTCTATTGAATAGTATCATAAATTACTTGTAAACATATGTCATTTACAAGTTATTGATCGTGAAAGGCTGGCGACATCAATTGGCAATTCTACGTGAGAATGGGTCATATGCGGATATGGTGTATATCTTTGTAAGTTTTAGACAAAATGGCACCAAATTTTAGATCCAAGTTTAAGTGACAATCCAAAAGATGCTTGCGGGATAAAGTTTACATAATCCTGTTTCAATATCGAATAAACAGGCACGTTTGTGACGTCATTAATTTTATGATAAACGTCATTTTGAGTTATTTACTGATGATGTAATAATGAACATCTCTGTGTCATTTTCTTTGCGTTTTGCTGAAAACATGCTAAATATGTCATAAGGGAGTTATCAAAACGCGCCGTCCTCTACTTACAGGGTAATTACATTTTATATCATTTTTCAATCAATTTTCTGCCTCTTAATGACTTGTTTACATTAATTAAGATATGTTCAATCTGTCTAGTCCTCAAGGCCAGGTGAGTAATTTCATTGTAAATAATGCCTATAGTGATCAAACTTAAATTTAAAATAAAGCCGCAATGTTATGACAAAAAATAAGTATAACTTCTATAACCCCCCTCACTTTAGGCATTTTTGACTTCATAAAAATGTTTTTCGTCGTTTAAAAATTACCCACTATCCATCAATAATTTGTAGCAACAACTCAGTATGAACGATCAACCGATTGTCATTGAGTTAAAACTAGTTTAAATGTTGCTTCGTGCATTTTGTTAGAGATAAGTTTAACTGAAAACTGAAAGGTAGTGTTTTGTTTACCATTTATTTCCAAACATATGGAGACTTAAGTAAACACTATTCGTTGTAATTTAACAAAAGCATGTCAGATTTTCGCAACTTTCACAGAATCATTTGGTATATGTTCGAAGCATTGGGTTTGTTAGTATACTAACGTGACCCTAATTCAAAGGGCTATAGCTCAATAAATATAATGTATTTTTTCTTTAGGTCTGGTGCCAGTTTAAAGGTGACATATAGTCCTTTACAGAAACGTTTACCATTTTGTTGTAGCATATATGTGAAGAAAGTTATGAAGCTACTTGCATTTATATTTGAACAGCCCTCGTATTGACTATTGTGGTGAAGACGTTTTGATGTAAATCATGGCAGGAGATCTGCTGTCATGTGATCGAGCACGTCTTAGACAATTACGTTAACGTCACTTGCACAATACAAAAGACACGTGATACAAGCTTAATTTATGCACAATCTGTCATTTGTGTATGCCTAGCCTCTTCCAAGAAAACCGGACGTAAAACATCAAAACTTTGAAAGGCCCAAGGCGTTGAATTTTATAGACTATAGTAATCAGGGTTGGTGGGGTGTCGGTATTTTTAAAGGGGTGTAATTTTGAGCATACCGAACTGTCAATTCATTTCGAATCGTTAAATGATGAATGTGCAATCGTGAAAGAAGCAAAGGACGCTAATCTGTTCAGGCAGGAATCAAAACTAACGCGTGTTAACTTGCAGCTGAATTTGTGTCCTTCGAAATCGACCACCCCTGCTTAAAACGGACCCATTTTCAATACCTAACCATGAATTTTCTAGGACACACTACAAGCTGGTCAGACTATGCTATGCAATAACAATTATCTCGCTGACATTCCCAGGGCTTGTGAAATAAAGGATTTAATCTGGGTGATGCGTTTTCAAAGTCCTTAAGTATACTTAAATGTTTTTACAATCGCAGGAAATGTTTAAAATATGAAACCTGTGCAAAATTGCACAGGTTTCATATTTGGTACATTTCACGCGGATGTACACCTTTGAAAAAAGGACTATTGCCCAGATATTGTCCCCCCTTCGCTATATTTTCGTCGATGCCATTGCAATAACGCTATATAATCGCAGCAAATGTATTGAACATGAAACCTGTGAAAAATTACATAGGTTTCATATTTTGTACATTTCAAGTTTGAAAAGGATTATTGCCAAGATATTGTTCCTTCCTCGTTAGAACACCACCCTTCGATATATTTTCGTCGATGTCAGTGCGATAACCCTATATTATCACATAGGTTCATGGTGGTTTATGGTAGTTAACCGGTGCACGAAGTGATCCGTGCTTGTAACGATATTGTGAATTTTTACCTTTTAATTGTTTTCTTGTTTCACATTCAAAATATTTGAACTAGTGTCAAGTCTTTTGTTTTTGGATATATTTAACACCTACTTAATATAAGATGAACCCATTCCTGAGAAAATGGATATAGCATTCTCGTTTTCTCAAGCATGAGCATTTTCGGCTGTACTTGCTTTTTACCTTTTTTGCCTAACTGTATGATTTGAGGGGGGGGGGGGGGGGTACTCTGATTTTTTTCATATATACGAAGGCTTGGGCATTTTTTGGGGGTTCAAAATTGTGAATTTCAATATTTTTGGGGGTTTTCAGAAAAATGAATATTTTTTAGGGTATGTGGATATATATATATATATAATGAATCAACTGAGCCGATAGATGCTGTAAATATTTTGCCTCTAGTGAGTTTTTTTAGGGGGGGGGAGGTTATTGCAAAACTGGACTATTTTTGAGGGTCATTTCTATGTATATTAGGGTCTTTTCTTAAGGATGGGATGGGACTATGTTAATTTTTTTGTGTGTGTGTGTGGGGGGGGGTGCTAAAATATTTTTTTTTCGTATGCCTGCTATTCTTTATATTTTTTTTGATAACATAGGATGTTGGGTCCAAGCCTACTGTTAAGAAAACAAATGAGAGTACCCCACTTGGATTGGCCCGCGTCGCGAGAAAACCTGTTTTCGGGGTCAGCAGCCAAGTAAGACTCAAGCCAGAATTATTAGCTACAGAGACTAGCTACAATCTTCCAATTTTTGCATGTAGCAAGACTATATACGTATTTGTCAAAGAGTGAACATAAATGCGCCGGTGCAGACTGGTCTACACATTTGCTGTCAGTCGCATTTTAATCTTATACAGTTTTTCTCGCGACCATTGCGACGAGGCCCATATGTCAATGCCCCCTTTCCTTGTGGAGATTATCGATATGGCCCTTTTCTTTTGTTGGTGCCAATATGTTTCTTTTATAATTGTCTGGTGAAGTCATATTCTTAAGTAATCAACGCCTATGAACTTCGAAAAAAGTATTGTTTTTATTTTCCGACACTTGTAATCCGTTTCAACAATTTTACTAGGATCGAACGCCGCATCTAGTGTCTTGATCAGTGCCGAGCTTGTGCAAAAAAGGAATAGATTTTAGGGGATTGAAGTTACAGGAATAGAACCTTCAATTAGCATTTCGTATGGCAAATTGTTGGGGAAGTTTTATTCTCATAGTTTGAGGCGGTGTTCCTAGTGAAGGCTAAGATCAGCCTGGAAATCAAGGTCACGCCCTTTGTGCGAACAGTGGACAGCCCAGGCTGATCCGATTCATCGCTAAGCGCAAAATAGTTTTGTAAATTTTGTCACTATATGTGCCATTAACCCTTAAAACCGAATCTGAAAATGACGTCTGCTTAATTTGTCTGCTGCATATATTTGCGAACATCGTATAGAGGCAAACAGTGTGGACCTAGACCAGACTGACCCTATATTGGAGCGGCTGATTTGGTCTATACTGTCGAAGAGACTTCAAAGAGAAAAAGAAGAGGATTTTCTTGTGATTGTCGCGTTATCTGTTTCATGGGCTGTCGTTCTTACAACGTCAAATTACATGACATCATGTAAGGTCCACATTCGGAACTCTCTGTCAGTTACGTAGACTTAGCCGACTCGACGTTGAACCCACGTTGTGTATTTCGTTTGAGACTTTTTTATGTTGTTGGGTTTAATAAATAGATCCATTTGGCATACATATATTTTTTTCGGTAAGTAGGCAAGTTTAAAATAGCTATTGTGCGCTTTTGCTTTAGCTGAAATAATCTAACAAGATTTTAATGCCCTATATGTATTGTTAAATTTGAGTCGTGATGCAAGAAAATGACATTGTTGCATGCGAACAACAAAGTCGCAGATCAGGGTGCGCATCCGCGCAGTCTGGTCAGCGCATTTGTTGTTCACTCACTGGAAAGTATAATAGTAAGACTTGCTACATGCAAAGTTTAAATATTCTAGCTAGTCTCTGTTGCTGAGCAGACTGGTTTTAGTCTTCCGTGGTCGGAAACACCGAAGACAGGTTTTCTTGCGACGTTGCTCATTTAAATCCATATCAATTAGAATAGAAACTAAAGAAAGGCTTAACAGGATCGAGATTGTAAGAACTGATTCTTTTAACGGAGAATTATGCTTTTTTAAATAGAACAATTCATGAAAATCAAATTTTGTGCGAAAAAAGAATCGTTTCATAGAGAATTATGCTTTAAAATAGACTGATGCACCATACATTTTGAGAAAAAGTAAAAAAAAAAACTTTGTTCTGAAAATTATTCTCTTAAAGGAGGATTATTCTTTTTTGAGTTGGCCGATTAATGAATGTCTGATTTTTGTTCGCGAAAAAAGTGATCAAATTTTGTGCGAAAAAGGATTACTCTAAAGTAGATATTATGTTTTACAATAATATTTGAATTATTTGTTGAGAAAGGAAAGAAAACAGTTGTGTTTGAAAACTAATCCTTTAAAGGAAAATTAGACTGATACATGTATATCTGACCGATTTGTTTGTTTGTTAGAGAGAGAGAGAGAGAGAGAGAGAGAGAGAGAGAGAGAGAGAGCCTTCGTTGCTCGAATACATAGATGTTTGTTTGTTTGTTTGATTCTTAACGTCCTACCAACAAACTTTCAGTTAAACAGGGACGGGTCTTCCTGGGTTGAACCAGTACTAAGCTAGGATAAATGTGTCATGCTCAAGGACACAACGCAATGACGCCGATGAGGCTCGGACCCGCGGCCCCTCGGTCTCGAGTCAGGCACTACCACTGAGCCACTGCGCTCCCTTTCAGCAATGGTGTAAAGAACAACTTATTTTTATGAGTTTGGATCATAACATTTTTATCTGTCGGTCTATGTGAAAGAGGATCTTAATGAAACTTGGAATAGATATAGTGCTAAGAGTCACCGTCTTCAGAAGGGAGTGGCTAACCAATAGAAACTAACATAGGAGGGCTAAGTATCCTCCTGAGAGACCAAAGTTCAAGATTGCGTCTCTAGAAGCGGAGACCCCGGACCACCTGAAACCATATAACCTGTCCAATGCCCACTTCACCAAGCTACTAAAGGTAAGTTACACGGCGTACAGACGAAGTTGATTAAGCCGTTTTTGTCGATGTGTGCCTTCTGGTACTACCTACTAGGCAGTTTGGGTTAATTAAAATATTCTCATGAAAATAACACAGTGACGAACTCTTTTTACGCTCAAGAATAAATCTATGGGTGAAACGTTTTTTCTCTCTTCAAAGCAATTATAAAGATATGAATAGTTCAGCAAGCATTGTCGGGTCTATAAAATAGAAATCTGTATACGATACAATTGTTTTTTTTTTCTTACTTGGCCCGAAAAAGGATGCATGAAAAAATCGGAGAGAATTAATTGAGTCATATGGTGTAAGTCAGCCATATGATATGAAAGATATGGCAAACATTTGAACAAGTTTTGTTTTATTGTGAATTGTAGGATGGTTTACTAAGCAAGACTGATTGTCTTAATCATGTTGTAGTTACAGTAAAACCTGTCTTAAGCGGCCACTAAAATAGACAAAAAAGATCTTAATGACAAATGGTAGCTTAATGAAGGTCAAAAGTATTGCAGAATGCTCCCCTTGGGACATTCTGCAATACTTTTTACCTGCATTAAGCATTAATTGGTCTTGAAAACCAATTTTTGGTCTTCGTTTTGAGTGGCCGCTTCAGTCAGTTTTTAATACATACTGATAATCGTGAGTTCTCAAACTAGTTAAAGCCCTCCAGTAATCATTTTTTACTGACCGTTCCGAGGCGGTGCTTCTTTTATGGATCCTTTTTGTTATTTATGTTTCGTGTCTGTCATGCTGTCTTATCTGTGTGGTCATCTGCTGGGAAAAGGCTAACCTCTTGGCTCTCTTGTATGTGATGTTTTCTTGTGTTGTCACTTTCCCATGTGGTGTCCTGGATCAGGTGTGCTGCTTGATTGTATCGATTCCTGATCTTTGCCTTCTTCCTTACTTTACCCCTCTCTCTCTCTCTCTCTCTCTCTCTCTCTCTCTCTCTGATGAATGAACGAATTCTTACAATGTAATTATAGAGACATTAATAGTTATAGCTAGCATTGTCGAGTCTATTAAACACTAAATGGCGGCGAGTGTTCGAAGACTTTAAATGCCTATAGATCTTTGTCTTATTTGGGTCAAAATTCTATTAATATGTTTATCAAGACTATATATTCTCCTTTACCTGTTTGATACATACAATTTATTAAACGTAGGCTGTATGGATCTTGCAATAGACAACGTAAGTTAGACGACAGTCGAGAACAAACTGTTTTATCAAACTTGTTTTCCATCGTTTGGAATGCCAAAACGACGATGGTCGAACGCTTTGACGTTGTCGATTTAATCGTTGTTTTTGGATATGTGAAACGATTATATGTTTAAAACATTTCGTTCTGGATTGCCACCAACCGGGTGTGAATACAATTTTATCATTGGATATGGGTTGGTCATAGAGTAGTCATAAAGTTTTTCACAATTTTATAGCCATGTTTCTTGTCTGAATCTTTCTTACCTTCTTAGTGGGGATGTATGTAGAAGCCTAACCGTAATTTAAATGATTATCTCAACTGAGAATGCCAAGGAGTCTGAGACATGGTGGATCTGCACATTCATCAGAGCCTTCGCGGATCGCATTTGCGACGTTCTAACGCTTAAAGCTGCATAATCTGTAACTTTTGATCTTCTTATTTTAGAAATAAAGTTTCTATATTTCAAGAATACAGTAAAAATACTCAAATTCAGGTAAACGTTTTACCATTTTCGTTAATCTTATCAAATTATCACTATCAAAAACAACAGCATTTATGTCAAAAATCCACTGTCTAGAATTATTGGAGGGACGTAAATAATTACCAACAAGAGAAAAACACATGTTTTTATAAGAAAATTCATTTTTCCATGCAGTTTTCAGCTGCACTGAACACATTTAGTGTGAAAACATAACTTAATTCTATCTTTACAAATGATTTAAGAAGAAAATATTTTTTTTTTCGAAAAAATGTTCATAGTTACAGACCTAGTCTCTTTAAAAAGCCTCGCGATTCAACTAGCATGCACGGATCCAGAGGAGGCGACATGGCGTTTCGCTGGCGGGCCGATGACCCGCTTTTAGCGCTGTTTGGATCCTCTCTACCCTGGCAAAAAATACAAAAAACAACAACAAAAAAAACACGTTGCCTCTGGCAAAACATTCTGGATCCACGCATGAACTAGCGTTCTCGAAGCCCTGGTAAGACACTAACTTAGTAATATCTTTATTTACTTTCATGGATATGGGATATTTAGGAAAATGTAATATGCCAGTTTACTGAAATGGATATGGGATACTTGTCCGTTTACTCAAAGGGATATTAAAGACTCACGGTAGCATAGTAGTTTAATATACAGCTCGCTGTCTGTTTTAGCTCACCTGAGCCGACAGTAGTATACCAATACAATGACTTCGGCGCCAAACGTCCGTACATCCATCTGTCAACATTTCAAACATCTTCTCGGTCTAAAATTTCATATGGAGACTCCTTAGGATAGGACAACAAAAAGTTGTTCAAATCACCAAGATGGTCGCCACGACCACATATAATAAAAGCCCTTTAAAATAGTTTTCCAGGGCAAGAATGCCGATGACATTGGGACCTGGTTTGTAGCATTTGGGATGTTTGTTCTAATGGTGATCCTTGGTTGACCTTGACCAAGGTAACGTCAAGGTCAAATTTGCTTCCTACTGCATTTAATTTTGAAAAAAAAAAAAATGAAAAGTGGATTTTTAAAAACTGGTGAAGCCAAAGTCGTTATTCTTGCTACATCTTTAACCTAATGAGACGATGACTATAAATAAGCCTCAAAGGTCACGGTTGACTTTGACCTTTTAGCTTGGGTCACTCATATTAGATTCTCACCATTATACTAAAATTATTTTCTCAGAAATCAGTTTGGGGAAACGAAAATTTGTGCAAATGACCAAGATGGTGGCCATGCCCTTTTTGGTGAAAACCCTTGAAAAACCTTCTTCAAAACCAGAAGGCAACTTATCTTGGGACTTAGTATGTATAATTTGGGGATGTGGGGCCTACCAAGTTAGTTCAAATGGTTGACCTTGCTTCCTAAAAATCAACTTTTCAAGATTATTGCATTTTAATGGGAATAACTTTGAAAAGTTGATTTTTCAATCTTTCCAGTAATGTGTTTTGACGCACATCGTTTTTTTTCTTCAAATGTAGGAAGCCACATTATCTAATTTAAAACATCCTAGCATTGCTGAGGTAGAATGGCATTAGAAATATTCATCTAGTTGGTCAAATGTAAAAATCCGATTATTATAGCTCGTTTACCTTTTTGTGTCAAAATTCTATTAAAAGTTTAATCGAGACTCCGTTTGCCTATCTATAATACTAAATAAACGAATTACCGCATAAACTGAAAAATCGAGGTCATTTTCATGCTTGATTTGTTTACTGTTACTTTAAGATATTGCTTTCATTGATAATCTCGGTTAGGATGAGTTTTCATTTAGCATAGATTTAGAGAATTTTGGAATTAAGTGTGTTTTCTAAAAGAACTGCGCCCTCTGGCGAATGTTTCTATATTTAGTGTATGTCACGTTCATGGTCACGCGTCACTATTTTTAGATCGATTGGGTTTCCAATACAAACTGAATGGAGATGACCGAAGCGTTCCGAATTTTTGTGTATATGTCATATGTATATGTGTATTATGCTGTGTCAAGTCGGCCATATTATAAACAACAATGGGGAAAACGCCGCCAAACTCGCCAAAGAAAAAAAGATATGGCTGTAATTTTAAATAATCCCTTATCAAAACTGATTATTAGTCGCGGTAATCATCACACCTTTCTTCGACACGCGCTTAATAATCCTAAGTGTCAAGGTCGCTGCGCATAATGTACTGTTTACATCGATTGGCTTGGTCGTACCACTTATATCACGGTAGGCAATGACGCTATCAAATATTATTAGTAAAAGGCGCCTCGCTGAAGTTTTTCTGTGATTTTCTTGACGAGAAGAAATAAACATAACCGCATTTACAAGTATCAGCTTTTGTAAAAAGAAAATAAAAAAAAAATCGTCGGTTCCGGGTCATTTCGGCCCATGGTCATTTCGGCCCAATAATCCCTTTTTGGTTCTTAGAAAAAAATAAATCTCACTCCTAAAAAATTTGGTAAAATTGGTCCGCGCGGTAAATGCGAGCAGAAAATAACCATTTTAAGGGCGTCGCGCGCAATCTCACTCTTTAAGATTTCAAAAAGTTGACAGGTATGCAAATAACGAAGTAAGAACTACACCAAAATCACCACCTTAGAACGGTCAGGTGCAAGCTACTGGTGAGGGCTTGAGGTTGAATTTGTTTTTAGCTCACCTTAGCAGCATATGTCAGCTTATAGGTAGGATGCCCATGGTCCGTTGTCGTCAACAATTTCAAACATCTTCTTCTCGGAAACCATTTGACCAATCAAAGACAAATTTTATGTGGAGCCTCTTTGGGTAGGGGGAACGAAAGTTTGTTTGTTGCATCTGGGTCACATGACCAAGATGGCCGCCACGCCCATATATGGTAAAAACCCTTCAAAAATCTTCTTCCCCGGAACCGGTGAACCAATTTCCACGAAACTTGGTATGTAGCAGTGGTGACTCTGCCCATCATACTTTGTTCAAATGATGACCTACGGTTGACCTTGACCAATTTTACAACAAGGTCAAATTTGTTAACTTAGGCTTTTCTACAGGAAAAAGTGAAAGCTGTTGATTTTTTCACAAATATTTCAGCCTCTGACCTGAAACCAACTGAAATAATGAAGAATTGTGAGTATTGAAGGCCGAGGTCATTTCTTGACCTTGGCTAAAGGTCATTTACGTATATGAAAATTAAAACTGGCTTTTCTCGGAAATTGATGGGCCAATCAAACCCAAATTTTATATGTTAGCTTTCAGGTACAAGCAGGGTTCCAGTTTGAGGGCAAATCGGCGAAATACTTCGCCCCAGACCGCTCCGTTTCGCCTATAATGGTCGTAAAAAAGGGAAGTGTATTTCGGCATATGGAGGCGCGGTGGCTCAGTGGTAGAGCGTCGGACTCGGGACCTAGAGGCCCCGAGTTCGAACCCCACGACCGCTGTGTAGTGTCCTTGAGAAAGGCACTTTCACCTTCCCAAAGTACTAATAATACCCAGGAAGAAGTGGCTCCGTCTCAACATGACTGAAAAATTGTTTACCGGGACGTAAAACACCAATCAATCCAAACCATTTCGGCATCAGTGTTCCTTTTCAGGCCATTTTGGGGGGCGAAATTCGGCCCCACTCCCAAAGGCGAAACACCTCCTTTTTCCCAATTGGCACAGTAAAATTCCCAATCAGAAGTTGGAAGAAAAATAAGGAGAAAAAGTTTGTTTTTTAACCACGAAAAGTAACGACATTTCCAGGTTTGCCTTTGAAGAAGATAATTTGGTATACAAAAATTTCCTGAAATATTGTATTTCTTTGCATTTTGAGTGTGAAAACCACTCATTTATTGGTTTGGGCAGCTACCACTTAAAAAATTGCAGACTAATTTTTCCGACATTGTCCCTATTTTTGGACAGTACCAGTAACCAACACAACACTAAACTATAATAATCAGCAGACCTTAGTATAAACTTAAATTGACACTAGCTTTAAACAAGTACAGACTTTTGGGGGGGGGGGGGGACTCACAAAACAGTAACAAAACAAACAGAACTTCTATAAAATAGTTAATTACTACCATTGATGGCAACTAGAGTTATGAAAGTTCAAGACACCTTTCTCTGACTCACGCTCAATAATCCTAAGTTTCAAGGTCGCTAAACAGCTTACATTGATAGGCTTGGTCGTACCACTTGACGCAGTAGGCAATGACGCTATCAATAAAATCTGTTTAAAAAAGTGCATTGTTCAGAAATAAGAACCTGGATTTGAGCGATTTTTGGCATTGTTTGGAGGAAAACAAATATAGTAAAAGTCACCTCGCTGAAGATTTTTAGTGATTTTCAAGATGAGAAGATATAAGCATAATCATGTTTACAAGTATCAGCTTTTGTAAAAAAAATTAAAACTCGCCAGTTTCGGGTCATTTCGGCCCATACCTATTTGGGCCCATGGTCATTTCGGCGACTAGAATCGCCAATACAAGTTTCAGATTTCATAAAGCTGTGAAAAATTAACACACATGAAAGGGGGATACAAGTTTCAGCTTTTTCAAATGCAAAATAAAGGTAAATTGACAATCATGAAATATTTCCGCGCTTGCGTGGGCTCTTTTCTAGTAATATATAAAACGTAGGCTGTATGGACTCGGCAATAGATACAGTAAGTTGATTAAATCACACCGCGTAGTTTTTTACCAAAATTCTTAAGGTATGTTGTACAATGGTATTTTGTCCACCAAAAACGATTTTTCAGACAATTTTATTCCAGATATAAAAGACTAAATTGTTACCTGCTCTTGTGATTCTTCTTCAAATCATATGGTTGCTTTGCTGTTTTACAAAATAAATAATTACATTTGATGTGGTGCTGTGTCTTATATAGATTTATTTGAATAAAAAATATGTAAGCATATTTTCCCCAACTCGTTATTTTTTAAGCATAAGTAATATTAATTATTTGAACAAATTAGTTTTTACTGTTACTGTTTGTTGTCTAAAGAACATTTCCATTCACAATTTGGATAGATATGTTAAAGTGGGAAGAATGACCACTCCAACTGCCCCACCCCCAAACTAAAAAATAAAATGGCCGCCATTTTCAGAATAACAGATCTGATTTTTAAAATATGCTAATATACCAGCCGTGACATGAGATTTCCAACACTGTGGTAGGTGCTACCAGCAAAGCCTCAGATCAGCCTGTGCATACAGATCAGCCTGTGCATACATACTAGGCCACATGACAAAAATGGCTGCCATGACAATATTAGGCCAAAACTTCTAAAAATCTCCACCAGAACCAAATGTTCAACGACCCTTGGTTTTGGTATGTAGCATTGTGGGTGTGGGCTTTACGAAGTATGTTTGACTAGTGATCCTAGAGTGACCTTGATCTACTTTAAGACAAGGTCAAATATGTTTCTGAATTATTTGTACATCAGGGAAACATCATCTTCGCAAGCCAAGGGTACTAAGTCCACTTCGTTCCTTACGCGTAAGGAACGAAGTGGACTTAGTACCCTTGGCTTGTGAAGATGGGAAAACATTGAAAAGATGATTTTTCGATAACTGTTGAAGCCAAAGCTATAACACACATTTGATATATTTAACATAATAAGACAAAGCATTTTGGTATACACAAATTCATAATTGACCGTTGACCTTCCAACCAAGGCATCTCTTATTGGATTGCAAACATATCTTTTTTCAGAAATTAAGAGGGCCAATTGAAGTCAAATTTCATATAGAGCATGCCTTGGGTTTAGACAACCTCAATATGACTAAAATATTATTGTCCATGTTACATGATCAACCTGCCTTCCAAGCCATGTTAGGGAAACTATTTAGAATACTCGTCTCTGAAACTAATGGGCCCACCACCCTTGGTCTTGATATTTCTCATTAGGGGTCTGGGCCTTTCAAAGTTTGTTCAAATGATGATCCTAGGATGATCTTGATATTCTAAAATTATAGAAGAAAGCAAATATTGGGAATCGATACAATCAAGTAACACACCTGACCGGAGAAAAGGAAACATCTCACACAAGAGAGCCAAGAGGTCAGCCCTTGCCCAGCAGGTGACCATAAGGTTGCAAGGAACAGACACGACAGTATAATAAAGGCAAAAGTGAAACAGTAATAACAAAAAGGATCCACAAAAGATGCACCGCCTTGGAACGGTCAGTGAAAAACTATTTAAGGTAATCTGCATTCTTGGTGAGCGCTTCAGGTCCTCTGGTCTGAGGGTGTGTTATGGTACATGCCCGGATTCAGAAAGTTTTGTCAGAGTGGGTCACACTTTGTCGTTTTTATGTTTTTTAGTTGATGGGGGGATAAGCGGGGCCATCATCGGCCCGCCAGCTAGTTTGCGTGCCGCATGATGATGGCCCAACATTGAATGCTGGCTCGGTAGCTTTGTGATTTTTCAGGAGACCCGGACCAGTATCGCTAGAAAACCCTATATTTTTCACGGTGATTTTTTCAGGGGTGGGGTGTCCGGACCCAATGTCTCCTCTCTGGATCCGCACATGTGGTGTATATAATCCATGTCCTTGATATGTGCGTATTGCATCTTGAAAAAAAAAACAATATTCCATTTTTTATATTAACAGTTTTCGCTGCAGTTTTACTATAATATTTAACAAACCATCATAATTTTATTAGAAACCACCATGACTTTCTGAGCATTATGTGTTTATATGTGTATTTTTTAGACTTTTTATTTAGTATTTTATCTGCTGTCTTCTTAGATATAACTGCAAATCTATTGGAAATGGGTTCTCACTATTTTTATACTCTATACTTGCTTACTCGTTTTTATTAGCCACCCTATTTTTTATAGCTGATAACGTCTTTTAAAAATAACATTTTATTTTAGCAAAGCTAGAGTCTTCTGTAGAAAAAGTTAGATTATAAGTTGACGAAAAAACAAACTAAAATAAAAAACAACAACACAATAATTCTTCACTTACGGAATGTAGATTTCAAGTGCTTATAAAACTAAATGCAAACTATATAATCATGATAATAAAGCTAGATTGAAAATGAACAATGTAATTGGGTCTCGACGCGACACAAGTTCCCGACAAAGTGAGACTAGAATCAGTCTCCTCTTACGAGGGCTGTTCAAATATGAATGCAAGTAGCTTCATAACTTTCTTCACATATGTGCTACGATAAAATGATAACGTTATTATAAAGGGCTATATGTCACCTTTAAACTGGCGCAAAAATTAAAGAAAAATACAGTATGCTTAACGAGCTATAGCCCTTCGAATGAGGGTCACGTTAGTATACTAACAAACTCAATGCTTCGAATATATACCAGTGATATAGACGAGCGTATAATTCCTCGATAAACAGGTGAAATTTCTTGAAATTTTTAAGGAAGTATCCCCACATTCTAATTTAATGATTCTGTGAAAATTGCGAAAATCCGACATGCTTTTGTAAAATTACAACGAATCATTTTCACTAAAGTCTCCTTATGTTTGCAAATAAATGGTGAACAAAACACCACCTTTCAGTTTTCAGTTTAACTTATCTCTAACAAAATGCCCGAAGCAACATTTAAACTAGTTTTAAATCAAAGACAATATGTTGATCGCTCATACTGAGTTGTTGCTACAAATAATTGATGGATAGTGGGTAATTTCTAAATGCTGAAAAGCATTTTTATTAAGTCAAAAATGCCTTAAGTGAAGGGGTTATAGAATTTAATACTTATTTTTTTGACATAACATTGCGGCTTTATTCTGAATTTGTACGTAAACTTTAAGTTTGACCACTATAGGCAATATTTATAATAAACTTATCCACCTGATCTTGAGGACTAGACAGATTGAACATATTTTAATTAATGTAAACACGTCATTTAGAAGCAGAAAAATACTTGAAAAATGATATGAAATGTGATAACTCTGTAAATAGAGAACGGCGCGTTTTGAAAACTCCCTTATGACACATTTGGCATGTTTTCAGCTAAACGCAAAGGAAACGACACAGTGATCTTCATTACTACATCACCAGTAGATAACTCAAAATGACGTTCATCATACAATAAATGACGTCACAAACGGGCATGTTTACTCGAGATTGAAACAGGATCATGTAAACTTTTTCCTGCTAGCAATTTCAGGAATGTTACCTAAACTTGCATCTAAAATTTGGTGCCATTTTGTCTAAAACTTACAAAGATATGACACAATATCCGCACATGTACCAAAACGTGCATTGCAATTGCTTCAGAAAAACTTCAGTATACAGGAATGGTCTTTATATAAGGGTCTGTAACTTGAGAAATAAAGTGTTTCTTTATTTTTGGTGCCATTTTAAAGGCGACAAATAGTTCTTTCCAGAAATGTATGATATTTGGTCGTAGCATATATGTGAAGAAAGTTATGAAGCTACTTGCATTCATATTTGAACAGCCCTCGTATCAGCTAATGAGACTAGCGAGAAAATTGAAATTTCACTTGTAGCAAGCTTGGACATGATACTTTCTAAAAAAGCGAATAACAAGTCAGTCTGCGCGGATGCACTGTTGTACGCAAACCCCGAAGGCGGGTTTGCTCAGGTCGAGGCTCAATTATATTTAACCTATGCATTCAGAGTTCTTTCTATGTGTCAATAAAAACTATATCATCAGCATCTAGTACTGCTCTATCTGTAGTTAGCTCTTTTTGTGTAAAACTTACAACTTAAAAATTATCCCAGGTTTGCACCTTAAATAAAAAAATAAATAGGGGACACCCCCTTTCGGCTAGTAGCATAATGTGGCTTATTTTTGTTGCCTCGAGGTTATACAACTTTTTTCATGCTCAACTCAATTAAACATGTTGGCATTTTAACATTAAGTAGCTGGATAATTACAGCTCCTAATAATCTTAAAGCTGCATAATCTGTAACTTTTGATCTTTTCATTTTAGAAATAATGTTTTTATTTTTCAAGAACACAGTAAAAATACTAAAATTCAGGTATACATTTTACCTTTTCGTAATAATTAACAAATTATTAGTGCCAAAAACAGCAGCATTTATGTTAAAAATTAACTGTCTAGAATTATTGGAGGGACGTAAATAATTACAAACAAGAGAAAACACCTGTTTTTATAAGATATTTCACTTTTACATGCAGTTTTCAGCTGTAGAAATTAGATTTATTGCGACAACATAACTTAATTCTACTTTTACCAATGATTTAAATAGAAAATATTTTTTTTTCAAAAAATGTTCATAGTTACAGACTATGCAGCTTTAAAGCCAGAAAAATCTGTATTTTTATGAGCAGTTGAAAATTAATTATGGATCAATAGAGTTGAACATGATTTTTTGTATAACTTCCGGACATATTTCTCCAAGAATACATTTGTGTAGGTGCTCATTGGGAACCGTTTCAAGACGCTTTCCGGATAAACACATACAAAATGTATTCTTGTAGAAAACAGAAATAGTTCGGTAATATTAGAACACGTGCTTTGCAGGGGTACCGGAAAAGCTTTGGAGCTGGGCTGACGGAGCAAGCTCATTATGGGCTCATTGAGATGACAACACAAGCTGCTCCCTCGCCCCTCTCTCCAGGCAGCCAGAGCCCTGTCTCTCTAGTCCAGCATCGCCAGAAGAACCGAGGTTCATACGTCCAGCGATGGAAGGTTCTCCGAGACAGGAACAAGAACCTACCCAAGCTGGACTTCAACGCCAAAGCCACGGGTGTTCCAAAGGTAGGATAAAATCAACATAAATGAGCCTTGACATGCGATTTCCAACAATGTGGTATTTTGACAAGTGTAGAATCAGGCGAGTCTTGCAGTCTCCTTTAAAGCTGAGAAACTCCAACTTAGGTTCAGTCAGGAGCTTAACACTCATAGATTATTCAAGCGACTAGCAATGGCTCTATTCAGACTGCGCATATGCGCAGGATGGTCTGAGCTTTTGCTGGTCGCACATACCACATTGTTGGAAATCTCATGTCACGGCTCAATTTTTGTATGACGTCTAGCTTTTGAGAAATATTGACGGCAACAACAACAATGACGACGATATAACAGGCAACTGATGTTTTGTGTAAAATTGTGTATGCCCCTTTGACTGCGCTAGTTACAACTTATTTCGTCGGCTGATAACCTTTGCAATTAGTTATGCCCCTTTGACTGCACTAGTTACAACTTATTTCGTCGGCTGATAACCTTTGCAATTAGTTATGACACCCATGGATATGCTACGCCTGAATGACTTAAATAAAACATAGATTTTAATTTTAGAAGGTGTCAGGAAAGTTGTCTAGGTGCAATTGTATGACAGAAAAAAATGGCATTCCACTCCAGTGCCTTTTCTTTGTTGAAAGTTGTTATTTGTGACAGATATTAATAATGATTGTTGGTTTAATTCTTTGCCTCCTAGTGTCGTCTGTTGATAATCTTTGTAAACAGTTTAGACCCAGATACAGACCTGACAAAACTTATGGCTTGATCTGGATCCAAACTGTTTGACACTTTGATGGTGTTCCTGAAAGAACTTTCAGTTTAAAAACTTAATTTTGAAAAAAAAATATCAGCAGACGACAAAACAGCATGAAAAATTTCCCAGGGGGCAAAGAGTTAATTCCTATGTTTAGCCTCCACCACATATAAATAGCAACCAAAGGTATACGGAAAAGGGTTCATAACAATATTTTACAGAAGATTCAATGATCAATCAATCAATCAATCAATCAGTTTTGATGGTGTTACAGTTAAATAATGACAGGCGGAGGGAGGAGGGGCAATATGCATAATTCGTATACATTCGTAGTCAAATTATCACCCGTGAAGGATCACGAACCATTTGTAACACATGGATAGTTGGCATTTTTGTAACAGTTAACCCTTCTGTACCAGTGACTCCTAAATGCGTCTTTTGGCAAATAGTGAAGACCCAGACGAAATGCCGCATAGTGCGACATTTCATCAGGGTCTGCACTGTTTGCTTAGGCAAAAATGATGTTCAGAGTGAGAAATACAGATTTTATTTGGAAATTATAACCTGTGACCCCTCCATATGCACAATGTACTATCCCCAGTTTAATATACCGAACCAGAAAGAAGGATCCATTAGTGCAATAAGGGTTAAAAGCTCGCTGAACGCGCATCTGATATACATTTAACAGAGTTCTTACAATGTGAGGCTGCATGTTATAGGGGGGGGGGGGGGGGTCACCAAATATCCCATATCCCTTGAAGTAAACAGGCAAGTATCCCTTATCAACTGGCAAATATCCCCATAATCAATTTTCCAAAACATTCAATATCCCTGGAAGTAACCCAAATATTGAGCCCCTGGAAGCAAAATGGAAAGTATCCTATATCCCTGGAAGTAAAATGGCAAATATCCTGTATCCCTAAAACCCATATACAAGCCTCAATGTGGACTCTTCTAACCTTTGCTCATACTGGGGTCAAATTCGGACTATATAATAATGAACTGTGAAGAGATTTCCAACAATGTGGTGTTTGCGACCAGCAAAGCCTTGGATCAGCTTGCGCATACGCACAGGCTGATCGGAGCATTTGCAAGTCGCTTGAATGCTACTGACGGAATATCATTAAGAGTTTCTAAGCTTAAAAGGAGGCTGCACAGGCTCGTCTGAGTCTACACTTATGAAAATGCCACACTGTCACGACTGAATTATGTCAAAAGGAACATTAAGTAAAAATCGTATGACTGATCTGTCATGTTTTACTAGCGCGATAAGACACTAGTTTTCCATTTGTGTCCTTTTTGTCACTATCAGTTAACAGTTTTAGCTCTCTTATTTTTGCCTAATTTACTTTGATTGTATAATGATTACATTGTGGGTGTTATTGTTTTAACCTTATCTGGTCACTTTTGGTAATAGTATATATGTACAAAGGTTGAAAAGTATTTTAGATAAAACTACTATATTTGATCCTGATATGAGAAAAAAGGTAAATTATTCTTATAGGACTTAGATTAGTTTATATGATACATTCTGCACATTCGCATAGAATCCACACATCTTTTACCTACATGTATGTGTTGAGCTAAAATGCAGTCTTGCCACCATGTTCACCATGTCAATTTTCAAATTTAGTCAAATCTTAGTTTTGTATACGTTTGTTGAAGAAAGTATATCACCCCTTTTTCGGCAACTACTTATGACATTTTGTATACGGTTAATTTGCCCTTAAGAGATAAGATGGCATGCGATATAGAATATAATGCGTCTTTATTTATAAACAAACATCATCATCATAAGGTATGGCCTATGTTGGTTAGTTATATGCCCATCACGTATAAACTATTGTTCAGATATTAATAATCATGTTAATTGCTTAGAAATTATCACTGAAAGTCTCAGCGGTTTTACCATTTTTATAGATTTTTGGACACTTTAACCCAAAAGCATAGCGTCTTTTTTGTGCCTATGCCGACTGTTTGCATACAGAGTATCCTTTAAAAACTTGAATAAAAATGAAAAATACCAACCACCAACTAGCTGGTGTATACTGGGTCCGAGGTAATGACGAACTTAGTCTAGCATCTTTTTACAAGTCAATGAGTAAGAAGATCAGGGCCTTTTCTCCTTCTTTTTCGAAGCAGCCAGCTGTTTTTTAAAATTAAATGAGCCAGTGCATGAGATTTACAACAATGTGGTATGTGCGACCAGCAAAGCCTCAGATCAGCCTGCGCATATGCGCAGTCTGATCAGAGCCTTTGCTAGTCGCTTGAGTATACTATGATTGTAATGCTACTGATTAAACACCATTTGAAGTGTCTAAGCTTAAAAGGATGCTGCAGAGGATCATCTGAGTCTACACATGCCAAAATGCCACATTGATGGAAATCTCATGCACTGGCTCAAATTGTATGGTCAATACTACAGCTGGTCTGCGAGACACATTCATTTTGGAACCGATGCCCTGGAAGCACGGGTATGCCTTAAATCATACGTATCTTGAGAAAAAATCACACGGGATGTGAAGAATAGTCACGAATTCCTTTTTATTCTTGGCGAATTGTGGGACTCGTGGTTTGTGTGGAATAGGGGCATTCCATTCGTATGAATAACAGTTACAGGCTTGAGCCAAAATTACAATGCCTCCTTAAAGTTAAGGATGACTTAAGTTAAGTATTGATTTTTTTATAAATAAAATTATAGAATGAAATAAACGCAAGCTTATAAAGATATCATAAAGTCAACAGGTATGGGTATTCTTAATCTTTTTTGACATTTTACGTCAACTCCGGTACGGATTTGAGCCTGCACCAGTTCGTTGTAGTAACATCCGGTGTTTTACATTTACAAGTGTGATAACATTGAAAAGTAAGTATGTGTCTTCTTAATTAAATAAGTACGTATGGCACCATGCGTACTGCAGTTATCCTGGCAATTACTACCATGTTAAAAAGGGTACGTGCATTAAGGGGCTAATTTGGCCCCCTCTAGAACCAAAACTGAAAATTGCTTTTCACCAATTTCTTATGATTGATTTATTACAAGAATAACTGAAGTGAAAATTTTGGCATTTATTTAAATTTTACCGTTGCTATGGTAACAAAAATTGCCGACAAAAAAGCTCAAAACAGTGAAATTGCAATTTTGGACCAAACTTAAGGTTTTGGAGACCGAATTTTTAAGAATTAGATATCAGCACAATACCAAAAAATCCTTTTAATATGTTGTGTGTCGTTGTAATTCTCATCTTCTTTTAAAAATATCTTTTTGGTATTTCCTTGAGCTCTATGTTAATTCCTCTGTTAAACCTCTCAATTTTGCTCCAAAATGGTCAATTTCCCTTTTTCCGCCTTTTTGGCGGCCATTTTGGTTACCATAGCAACGGTAAAAGTGAAGGTAATTTGAAATTTTTACACTTTGGTTACTGTTCTAATAAACTAATTAGAACAAATAGGTGAAAATCAAATTATATATTTTAGCCTCAAAGGGGGGGGGGGGTGCAAAAAAGCCCCTTAAGGTAGTACCAGACTCACCGGCATATGTCCAAAAGTGTTTTATCTTTTAATATATTATAATATAGACTTATACGTATAATCTAAGACAAAAAACAATACCTCACCGTTCTTTTTAAAAAGTTATTTGATGTCAAAAACTGCAAAATCGCAGGTTTTTGAAATAAACAAACACAGATTTTGTTAACAAATTAACAAGAAACGCAATACAGTTTTTTTTTTCAGAACAAATACTACTCACACAAGAGATATAAATAAAAACAAAAAATAGTGAAATAACATGTATTTACACAATTTATTAAGCAAAATCCTAATTAAGTCAAACGAATAAATGCCAAAAAACATTACTATTCAAAATAAACATATTAGAGAATGTAACTGGAACAACAAAAAACATATTTTTACAAAGGTATTTTCATGAAGAATCTAATGACTGAATAAAAAATATGTGTCACCGTGCTCGTTTTTTTTTGTTTTAGTGACTTTTCTGAAAAATCCTTAAAAAAATAAAGACTATAATAAGTGTTGTCTCCCCTTTCAACCAATTTTTTTGTTTGTCTACGCCCTATGTATATCACTGGGCGGAGACATAGCTATTATTGATTAAGCACTGAAAAATGGGCGTAGAAAATGACAAAAAAGATTTTGACCTAGCATATGTGACCCAGCACATTACATTATGATTCTCATAAAAGCATGGCTATAGCATGTCTTGATACTTTGATGCTTTCTTACACGTAGGATATATGTAGATAAAAGCTAAAAATTATAGCTTTATTCCTGATGCATAGATCTAAATGTCATTTAAAGAATAAACTTAAAAATATGCAATAAGAGGATAAAACATTCTTTTCCTTGTATTAATGTTTGGCAAGCCTGAATGTGATGTGTTGCAACCAGAACCACACAGCCGTGAGGCCTGCAACACATTATCGCACAAGGGCTTGACAAACGTTAATATACAGAAAGGAATGTTATATTGTCATTGTTATATATTATAGGACTTTTTGGGTACTGTAAAGGTGGCAACTTTATTTTTCATATCTGGGCGTGGTTCGGTTATTTCAACTGCTCAAGAATGGAAACCAGGTTCTATCCATTGGTTAAGCGTTTAAAAGTTGCTTGAGCCGCGCAGGTCTGCGTGCATTTCATGAAAGTCCTGTCCGTTAATGCACTGAACCCACATTTATTAACTCTTAAAGCGTATATTACAACACAATCGTATGTTTTTATCGTCTATTGAAATATTATGAAGCCTCTTAAACAAACAGTGTAGATCTAGAGCAGTCTGATCTGGGTCCACACTGTTTGCCTCTATACTAATGTTAAACAATAAACAAACACTTTCGAATGTAGTTATAACGCCTCATTTTCAGATTTTACCTATGTCTAAAGTAGACTAATAAGGCAGTCATGAGGTGCCGCCTTTACAGTATCCAAAAAGTTCTAGAATACTTTCCTTTCAAGCAAAAGCATTTCCAAAAAAATGTCCACTGTAATATCGTGAGGCATACAACAAAACCACACCTTATAGGCGCAATCGAAAACATCAATACTATTGACGATTATAGACCAAAAATAGTTAGAATCATAGTTTTTTTTATTACTATCACTCATCGAACAAGCGACACTTTGCAATCAAAACACTGTTTCTAGCGAGTTTTGATCCGCGTTCGTCAATGGTTAAGAGTGTTTCCGATTGCTCACTATCCGGTGTGGAAACAAACTTTTTTTCAACAGAAACATGACTGAAAAATGTAGATAACTCCTAGCTCTTGTTTCAGATTGTTTTGGTTACGTATTCATTGTATCAATACACATACCGGATAGGTTGCAATCGAAAACGTTGATGCTATCGACGAACGTAGATCAAATACCGTCAGAAACAGACTTTTTGGATTGCAGTTTGTTTGCCTGACTGGCGACAAATGGTAAATTCTAGCGATTATCGATTGTTCAGAGCCTTCTCGATTGTCGCCTATCCGATGTAATAAAGTAGCGTATCTTATGATAATTGAATATTTTGGTCATTTCTCAATAAAGCATAAGCCACAGTATCTTAACTCGCAGAGGATATCCGTGACCAGGTTGAAATGGCAACTAAGCCCTCTGCAGTCATGTTTTATCGGAAATAAAGCCCGCGGTCAGTGATTGGTCAACGATCAACCAAAATATGACACATTATTAAATAAAATGTACAATTGTCAGCGATTGAAAACACCTCAAGTTTCTTTAGTAAACACTTATTATAAGGTATATAACAATAAAAGGATGATACATTCTTCTGTCTATTAACGTTTGCCAAGCCCAAATGAGATAATTTATTGTAGCCTTAACCATGAAGCTGTGAGGGCTGCACCAAGTGCGGATCCAGAGGGGGGGGGGGCAGGGGTCCGGACCCCCTCTGGAAAATCACAAATTAAATGGGTTTCTATAGGAAATAAGCGATTGGACACCCCCTGGAAAAAGTTGGACCCCCCTGGAAAAAATTGGACCCCATCTGGAGCCTTGAAAAACGATAGATTTCTTTGAAATTGACCATTTGACTTCTATAAAATAAGCTGAGGACTAAAAAAATCGTTGTCAGAGCTTTTTTGTCGGACTGACCTGGACCCTTCCCCCCTGATGAAAATTCCCGGATCCGCGCATCTGTACCATGCTTGCCAACCGTTAATATACAGAAAAGAATGTTATATTGTCATATATCTTCCTTTCAGGCACATGCAGTTCCAATTAATGTTATTAAAATGTATGCAGAAATGTCCATTTTATCATCATGAAACATGCAACGAAACAAAATAATTTTTTCAACAGAAACATGAAATAACTCCTAGCCCTTGTATCAGATTGTTTTGGTTACGTCTTCAGTATATCAAAAACACACTAGATAGGCGGCAATCGAAAACGTTAATGCTATCGACGAACGTAGTTAAATATTGTAAGTAACAGAATTTTGGATTGTTGTTTGTAGTCCGATAGGCGACAAATGGCAATCACAAACACTGTTTCTAGCAATTTGTTATCAGCATTCATCGATTGTTTAGACTGTTTTAATTGCTGCCCATCCGGTGTGATAAGGTAATTGAAATAGTTACGTCATTTCTCCATAAAACATTAGTGACCATGTACCTCCATGGGACCTAAAACATGAGAATGTCACATACAAGGCATGTGCACGTCTACACCCCCCCCCCCCTTTTTGGGGTGGGAGTGGGTCTTAGGTTAGTGGCAGCATGCAGAAATAGCAACCGAGACATGTATATAGTATGTATATTTATACGGTCCGCAACTTTTAAAGCTGCATACTCTGTAACTATGAACATTTTTCGAAAAATTTTCTTTTCTTTTTCAATCATTTGTAAAAGTAGAATTAAGCTATGTATTCACAATAAAAATGTTCAGTACAGCTGAAAACTGCATGGAAAAGTGAATTATCTTATCAAATACGTGTTTTTTTCTCTTGTTGGTAATTATTTGCATCCCTCCAATAATTCTTAGACCGTTGGATTTTAACATAAACGCAGTTGTTTTGATAGTGATAACTTGTTAAGATTTACGAAAATGGTAAAATGTTTACCTGAATTTGAGTATTTTACTGTGTTCTTGAAAAATAAAAACATTATGTTTAAAATTAGAAGATCAAAAGTTACAGACTATGCAGCTTTAACCATCAAAATACTGAATGACTTCATACTCTGGGTGATGTTTTTAAAAGCTAATACTTGCATTCCTTCTCTTTGTGAAAGCAAAATACTTACAGAATTACGTTTCAAGCATCAAGAGTTGTCAGGGGAGAATAATATCTACCGTCTTGCAAATAAGTATTCTCTTTTAAAAACAAGATTCAGGAACGATAACTCTTACTTTTAAGTAAAAGTAAGGTTATCTTTTGACATGGGTCCCGCACTACCTTAATGCACGTAGCTCTTTCAGTACTTAACTAAGGTCTTCCCTAACTTTAAGGAGGCATTGTAATTTTGGGGCCCTGGACCATAAAAGGAAAATAAAAGAACTCCCTTAAACAAAGGGGTCCTAAGTGGCAATAGTACATTCGGAAAAGAGCTCCATTAACGGGGCCCCAGGGGTTTTGGGGATCTTGGGAGAATGGCCATTTATTTTCAGGGAGCTGGGGAGCACTGGTAATTATTTAAGGGGAGCTAGGGAGCAAGCTCATAATTTTGGGGATTTAAGGAGCCTTGCCAAAAAGCAAAAAAATATGGAAAAGCCTCCATTTTGTTCGATTTTTTTTAAAAATTTCTTCTGCTTCTGGGGGGCTAGCCAGACCTCCCTTGTAAATTCTAAATGATTTATTTCATACTAACATGCTCATCAAGATTGATCTAAGAGAGAAATATAGCAATTCAGTTTTCTTGTTTATTTCTCTAAAATTTTTTGCTTTTTAGGTTGGTGATAACATACTTTGGGACGCCCCAGATCATACCATTTTTGTCAAAATTTTCCGGGGGAGCATGCCCCCGACCCCCCTAGCAACAGTGTGACTACACATTGATACGGGACTACCTACACACCTCCTCTCTTATTATCTTTTTAGGTAATTAGCCCTTTTTAAAGGATATTTGAAGAATGCTTATCAGATATACTTACTTGATTTAACTGAAGTTAAACAAGCATATGGACACTAATAAAGCAAATGTAGAAAATACTTTTTATAGTTAAGTGTCTAGAAAAATATAGTTTAAGCTGTTGGTAAAAATCAGCCCCTGTTCCCAAAAAGAAAAACGAATGGTATGTCTCTTAACCTCCAAGCCTACTCTACCAGGTGCAGCAACAACATTTTAAGAATGGCCTCATGCTTTGAGATATATATAATGCATTTCATTGAAATTAATTATATGTCATGCATTCCATGGCTTTTATATGTCATGAATTCCTTGCCAAAGACCTGTCTTTACATGTATAAGACAAAATATTAAGTGATCATTAAAGCATTCGCTCTTATATAGCTTCATAGTTTTTAAGTATGTAATTTTAATTCTACAGAAAGATAAATACATTTTAGGGAGAATTTGCTTATATTTTTGGGGATTTAAGGAGGAGAGGAACTAATTTTAGGGATTTGGGGAGCCAAGGTAAATACTTTCAGGGAGACGAGGACATTATTTGCAGGGAGACGGGGAGATCAATGCAATATTTTCAGGGATCTAGGGAGCACAGACCCCCCCCCCCCCCCCCGGGGGGCCTCAATTAACATGTAACAGTACATTTAGAGCCAGTTTAAGAACTAACCGCTAAATAGAATCATTTTTGCACCAAAATTATGTTTTAAGGATAAACTAGAATTGTACCGAAGAATGTATATTGTTCTTATGGTAGAAAAAGATATGATCACGCGTCAACAACACGCGAGTGTCTATAACCTTGAAAAGTAACATTATGTCTTATTAATTAAATAATTATTATTGTTACTCGATACCACAATCCATTAGACGATCATTATGTCGCGCGCGTTGTTTTAGAAGTTTACATTTCTTCATTGACATTGCTTAAGTGTCGCCTGCTTATATCCTTTGCAAAGAGTTTGGGCCCTGATCAGGTCTGGCAAAATGTCGGGACAGATCTGGATCCAAACTCTTTGACACTCTGGTGGTATTCATGAAATAATTTTTTGAAAACGTTAATTATGAAAACAAAATCAGCAGACGATCATAAAAGAAAAAGCATGGACATAGTTTTAAAACGTTTCTATTCACCTATAATCTACGCCGGGCATCTCCTGTGCTACTGCACAGTCTGATCAACGTCATCATTGTTCTCTACCTAGACAGTAATATAACCATTGCTACTTCCAATGTATCTTTCAAGATTCTAGCTTGTATATTTAAACAGAGAGAGAGAGAGAGAGAGAGAGAGAGAGAGAGAGAGAGAGAGATAGAGAGAGAGAGAGAGAGAATAGTTTACCAGGCAATGCTTTGAGAACGCTTGTTGACACCGCAAAGCTTGCCGAGCGATTCAACACACATTCTCTAAGCCGAACTGCCTGGTAAACTTGGTATCAAAAGATCGACGCGCCTATTCACTGTTCAAACTAGCGATTATAATGTAATTATAGATTTATGTGTCGATTCAGTGTCATTGGCGACGTCATTCAAAAAGTGGAACGTCATCATGACCTGATAAAGGCACATGACGTTTATCAGGCAACGTGCGACATTGAAGTAAGTATGAGAGGTAACTGATAAAGAGAGATATGCTGCGTCCCAAAGCATGGCAGCTCATATGGCTATACACTGTTCGTCGTTGTACGGATTTACTCTTAACAAACATCCCTGTGTTTTTTCTAGTGAAGCGACCCTATTTTTCACCATTATATAAATAATAAATAATTGTGCATGCGTACATTTATTCGCCGCAACAATAGTTATATTAGTGAAAAAACAAAATGAAATTAAAATAACAGTTAAGATGTAAAAACATCTGCACAAAATGGTTAAACTGATTAAATTTGAGATATCAAGCCTATAAGTATTCTTAAGTGACTATGCTGCAATCCAGTTAGTCATAAATACTCCTTATATCATTTGTCCCCATATTCACAAAGTTTCTTAAATTCTGGAGGTAATAAAATGTCACTTTGACGCCCTTGATCAGCCAGCATAAATAAGCATATATTATTTTTCTTTTGGTAGAAAAATGATATGATCACGCGTCACCTATAACCTTGAAAAATAGCAACGCGTCTTCTTAATTAAATAATTATTTTTGTAATCCATTAGACGATCATTATGTCACGTTGTTTTAGAAGTTTACATTTCTGTCATACATACTCCTTATATCATTTGTCCCCCTATTCACAAAGTTTCCAAAGAGTATGTTTCCAATTGTCTTAAATTCTGAGGTCATAGAATGATGTTTCGCTCGTGGGCCACCATCGGCCCGCTTTAATGTGCTTACTGGGACTACTTGTGTCTCACTGAAATACAGGCGATTGTAGGTGTTTATTTTCTCTCCCCCCCACTCACTTTTACTACAGGATTGGTTGGGAATCCTCCAATAATCAACTACTCATACAATCTGTCCAACACCTTATTTCAGAAATACCAGGCTGCCAGTTTCCCAGGTGGTTCGTTCAGCCGTTCGTATACGTATGATGCCATGAAGCTACCATCACTTTCCACAGCCAGCGTAGTGACAGGTGTTTCAAATACTTCTGTTAACTCAGATGGCTACCGGAGGAGACGGGGAACTAGGTACAAGAAGTCAACTTTACAGGTAAGGAACACATTCAACACAAACAATAAAGAATTTCTAGCGATAAGGCGGGCTATTTCCCTAAATAAGACGTGCGTTTTATTTTGTTGAAATATCGACTGGAGACACTAGGTACACTCAACAAATACATATAGACGAGCCGTCTATGTACCCTTGCCCGCTAGTTCGTATATTTAAAACGGGGTTTCCTAAATGCATGTTATATATCTACTTCGTTTTGAATGAGAATTTATTTTGATCATCAACTGTGCTCGCTATTCAGTAACATGTGTGGAAAATAGACCGTTAAACTAAGGTAAACAATCGTCTTACATTGATATCACGATATTTTTTTTTAAATAGAGTAAATCATATATATTTATACAGTTGGTGTACAATAAAAACTACCATCTTGCAATGTGGTCTATTTTTGTCAGATGATTGATGTCTTCTTTTGCTTATACAACCCCTTCCCCCTAGACCCAAGAAGCCCTTTACACATGTTGTATATCTATATAATGACGTTCAATTGTCCAAAAGGCATCTTGGGTCTAGGCAAGGAAAACATCTAAAAAAACCCTGAAAGACACCCGTTTCATCTTTTCAATGACAAACATCACAATTTTAAGTATATTTCGTACGCATGCGTAGGAAGAATACTGCAAAGTTTTGGAAACGAACGGCATTTATATCCCTAATAATTTAGTACTTTTACTTTTTGAAAAACCTATAATGGACTTACTAAAATTCTGGTCTAAACGACACCCAGTATAAAGACGTAAAATGAGGGGTGGGAGTAGAAAGCGCAAGTTTTCAAGGCTTTGTAAATGATGAATCGCTTTGAAACGAATTTTGATGCTAACTATACATATTATTCTATCCAAAGAGACGAATTTTGAAATCATTAGGGCTATTTGAAAATTTAGAATTTGTAATCATGTCAACTAGGGAAAATATACGTTTTATCGCTAGAGCTTCTTGAGATCACAACTATGAAAATTTAACATCCTTTTTAGGGCACAAGCATCAGAGAAATGCGGGAGTCTTCAACCTTTGTATACATTTTAGCACTCAAACTGCAGATGTTGCTCACTTTTTACGGGATTTGTTATCCATTATTATGTGGTTATTTCGGCATTTCTTTTATGTTACAGTATAAACAGTTTTCAGTGACTAAAATTCATAGTGAGTGAAATACTCAACCACTTTAGGTTGTAAAATGAACTGTTTATATTCTTTCTTTCAGCGTATTAAACCAAGAGAAATCATTCATGGCGAAAATCTAACATATTTCAGACAAAAAACTTGGAAAAAGGTTCCAGGCTGATTTTTTCACTCCTAATACTCATGCATGTATAGAAGCAATATTAAAAAGTGCTTCAAGTCAATTGTAATGTTTTTATCAGTTTTTGTTGATAAACAACAGAGTATACGTTTTTGGCCGGTACTTAAACCTTTATTAACTGTTTCCTTTTGTAATATGTTCTTAAAAGGGTATCCTTTGGAAGCAAAGACTGCACCAAAGAACTGAAACTAGAGTGCATATTTCCTGGGCCAGACTAGCTAGTTTTTGCCATTAAGGGTTCATCAGTGATCCTCTAATAGTTTCAAAGTTCCACAATGAAACCCATGATCCCAAAGGACAAGAAAATAAAATCTACACTATAGTGAAGGGCAGGGAGACGTACTACCTGTAAAATTGAAAACATATGGGTTGTCAGGAAGTAACAAAATAACCACTATTTAGTTGATGTTTGTATACAGACGAAGCACTATTGATAATCAAGGATTCGAAAACTGAGGTAGGGTTTGCATTTTTTCTTCTTCGTCTATATGAAATTATCCCCTCATTCTTAAAATATGGGGATTTATCGCCTTTCCAAGTATATAAACTGATTCGAAGTAAAAACTCTGTGAATAATCGACCACACTTGGAAAGTTACTGGTTATTAGAACTCAAAGACTTCCACTTTTATCCATAATTATTACCCATCTTATATCAAACAAAAAAATTCAGTGTAAACATGTATATACTTTCTTACCCATCGGTTTGAACATATGTTTTGGGTGCTCGAAAGAACCGTCTTACTGAGACGGTTCTTTTGACTACCTACAACATATGCTTTGGTTGAGAAATAAGAAATTTAAATTTTTGTTAAGCACTCTTAACTAAAGTCATGTTATAACAATGTCTCTCTTTAAAGTTGCTGGTACATTTTGAGAGATGGAGGTTCAATCCAACACAACAGAGGGTAAAACACATAATACTTTATAGACATTCTAGCTGGTTTTGGTACTTTTGAAACTGTCACCATATTTTCCTTGGTTTTAGTGGCACTGTAAGAAAGCAAGGGTCAAGTCTATTTTTTGTGTCACCGATTTTAGATTTGCCAACCTAAAATAAAGTTTGCTTGCAGGGATTTTGTCTGTATACACGAGGGTCTGGATGGGGGTTCTGGTATTGCACTTGCTTTTGTAACGCAGCGTTTGGTTGGATAAAAATTTGCCAGTCTATGATAAAATGTGCTTGCAGGGATGTTGTTTGCATACATGAGGGTCTGGATGGGGGTTCTGGTATTCACTTATCATTAAAAGTTTAGCACAGTATTCACTCTCATTAAAGATTTTGCTTATTCATTTTAAAGAAGACCATTTCTTAAAAATTTTGATACTTTAATTATATTTTATTATTTTATTTTTGTACTTGCATTTGGTTCATTTTTTAATCGTTTAACTTTATTATTCAGTATTCCTTATTTGTTTCTGCTATTCATTACAAAATAGAATGTTTCTTTATTTTTAGGACATCATTATTCTCTAGTCATAAATGTTTTGCTCTTTATTCTCTAATCATTATAAAATAAGGGTATTATTTACTAATCATAAAACCGCTTCCAGACCATCATACATGCACTAGTACACACTATGGGGACTGTAAATGACTACTTCTTCTTTGGGCTTTTTGGACTGAATTAACTGCTTTCAGTATCCTTGTCATAATGTCCGATATAAGAATGTTGCCTGGAAAACTGCACATTTATATCAGTCATTTCTTATTATATAACCTATGTCGTTGGTGGTTAATAAAGAAAAAGTAAGCCAGTGTAATATTTGGTACTAAAACCAGCAGGGTAGACCCAATCGAATCTGTCGAACCTCAGACTCACCAGATATTTCACTGCGCATACATACAAAGTCAAGTATATGAGTGCTCGATTAAAAATTAGACCTTTAGTTTCACTAGATCATTGTACATGCATATTAGAGATATATGCGATAAGCACCAGTATCTTATAGGTTGGTTCAACTATTGTCTCCACATCATGGGCTAGAACACATTTGACAACATTTGTGTAAACAAATCTATTTCAGTGAAATGTAAAAAAAAACATCACTTAAAAACACGCTGCAACCGCAGCAGATAATGCATGTTGATAGTTGTATTTCTATGTCAATTGTTTTTGTATTTTATTAATGGAAAAGAGGTTTCATTTTATCATCCCTGAAACGCGACTTTCTGCGAGTGCAAGTATACTTAGAGGCATTAATGAGTATACTTGGGCTTATATGGTCATTCTTGTGATCATGCCAACGCATTCAAGGACTATATGCTTTTATCTAATAATAACCTTATTTTAAATTCAATATATTCAAATGAATTGAGATCTTGCTTTAGATATGGTGAGTGGACACGTGAATTTAAGAATGTCTTGTGAACTTGGCTGTGATAAAAACAACACCATCATTTTAATTTCACAAAATGTCAAGGGTCTCTTTTCTGTATTCAATATACAAGTATGGTCTGTGATAAATATGTTCTTAAAATGGTCATTAAATGGTAATCCTTTGGAGATAGAAAACACCAATGAACGTGCAAATTGTCTTGACCAAACTAGCGAGTTTCAGCTATTTGATCTTCACCAGTGACCCTATAATGGAACAAAGATCCAATATTCTAAAGATTGAATATGAATTCGGATGTGTTAATTTTCAAACTATCTCTATTATAATAATCCTGATAGGTGGTTTTAAAAAAAAACGAGTCGCTTTCAAACGAAATGTTCTGAAAAATTATTCTCAAGTGTATGCTAATGAATACTTGTAAACCAAGTGCAATAAAACCTGTTGCTTTCACCTTATGAGAAGAGCAATACAAACACACAACTCTATTGCTAAGACAAACAGTTGCATTGCAAAGAATGTGAGAAAAAGGTTTGCCATATCATGTTAGTAGCTTGAACCTATTAATGTGCATAAGTACACTGTAAAAAGTGTAACGTTTCACCTTTGGTAGAAGGGTAAAGTTGGGTAAATTTGGACTATCGGTTAAATTTGGACAGCGACCTTGTTTCTTTTATTTTTTGAATTATTGGAATAAAAGCAAAACAGTGAAAATCCTGATGAGACGGCTCTTAATGAGCCTTCTCATCTGGATTTTCACTGTTTGCAAATGTATGTCCGAACCCGCTGTCCGAAGTTACCTGACTTTACCCTAGTTGAATTGCAACTGATCCTAGTGTAACCTTCTTCTGCTTTAAAAACCATGTTCTGACGATTGTATAGACCCGTAGAATAACCACAAGAATAACAGGAATATATGTTTCAACATTCATAAATGGTTAATGCTGGTTTTAAGTTGTTTTACAAGAAATATAAGTGCAAACTTTCACCAAAAGGGATGGCATGGCAGCTCAACAGCTTAATTATCGTTTGAATTTGCACACATTCTGACTTAATTACCCATTGATCAAATTCACTGTTTTCACAAAGTACAAACATTTTTAATTTTTGAATGTCTTGCTTTGTGAAACAAGTGTAGATGTATACTTTCTATTGCCGCTGAGTATATTTTTGGTGGAAGTGAAACCAGCATTCAACAACAGCAGAATCTAGGGCGAAGATTTGGTACCAGTAAAATGCATTTAAGCCCCCCGGTGGCTTGGGCTGCTGTCCGTTCTAAGGCGGTGGTTCTGTTGTTGTTGACTTTTTGTTTATTGTTACTCCCATTGTGAGAGTCTGTAATTGTTCTATGTTTTGTTGTACGTTACTTTATGTCCATTCTAGTATTGCAATCATCTTGATGGGGAAGAGAGAGCTGATTGCTTTGCTTAATTTGTCTTCCTGGTGTCTCGTGATGGTTGAGCGGCTCTTCCTCGCGGTGCCACGGGGTTGTCTGCAGTTTGTGATTGTGGTATTTCCTGATCATACTCACTTACTATTTTTCAATTTATTATCATCACTCAAGGTAGGGTTTGAAGGTGTATGGTATATCTTATCATATGTCTTTGCAGAAAAATAAATACATTTGACACAATTCTGTTAATTTACTTGGAACATTTGCCAGAGGAAATTAAATACATTGTATAACTAATAGAAATGTTTTTTTGAATCAAAACATGTCATGAAAAGAATTAAAATCAAATATTGTCTGCTCAATTTAGAGTCAATTACACACAGCGTGATACCGTACATATATAATGGTATTCAGGTATCTTCATATATATAGAGAGTCTTAGAAAAAAAAAACTTTTTCCAAATGAGCTTTTTCCTCAGAAACGCTAATCGAAATTTGGTAACATTTTGTTCAGTTACCTTTAAAATATTCCTCTTTACTAGAAAACACCGTTTCAATTTTTGAGCCCACTTTTTAAAACAATTTTAATACTCCTCTTTGGGTATACGGATTAGAAACTGGTAAACTGTAGATCCCAACGCACTTCTAGACATAAATCCTCTAGCAGATATATGCCTTTTGAATTTTCTCAAGAGAAAAAAAATCATACAGGGCAAGGTCTGGGCTATATGGAGGGCATGACAATGCATTCTTTTCAGACTAAAAAACTGGACTACAGTTGATGATTTGCATTGTCATGTACTGAATGGATTTGCTTGAGGCATGTTTTAGGACGTATTTTTTTTCTAATTTTATTTCGCATTTTCAGAACTGCATTCTTATAGTTGTAAGTTTCCAGACACACTCATACCTATGGAGACAGCATGTTGCATGATTTCGTATAACACCTTCTCTGCTGTCAGTGTTCTTTTAGCAATACTGGGGCTTTTGCTTTATAAAATTGTCAACTTTCATAACAGCTGATAAGACATTATGACATGGGTCCATTTTATAAAATAAAATGGACCCATGTCATAATGTCTTATCAGCCGTTATGAGAGTTTATAATACTTTTTTTTCTGATTTTTGGTACTTTTTCAACATTTTTTTTTATCTTAGTCCTTTGTACCCTTGTACTTTTCTGCTCATCAGTCAGTAAATGGAGGATCCTACGAGCACTCTTTGGAACGAAGTGACATATGCTTAACCAAAGTTTGTCATTTGTGCTAGGTGTCTGACTGTGAAAAGCGCATCTTCCTCAATTAATTGCATGAATTCAGTGATGCTTGATTTGATAACTGCAGACCTACGTCTTCCTGAGTAAGGGGCTGTTTTGCCTTTTTTGTGACCAGAAAGGAAATAAGTAAACCACCTACGTGTAACTGTAGAAATGGCAGTCGTTTATCCCCATAAACAACATATATCTCATCATGAATATTTTTGACGCCCAATCCAAGCTTACAGCGGGCTTGTATACACAACCAGTTATTCCAGCGATATTCTATTCATGTTTAATCATTTCCAACGCATTGTATATGAATACATCCGAAAGCAATCTAAATAGCAAAGGAACTGTATTTTATATTTCAATTATATTCATACACATAATATAACGATGAGTGGTGAACCAATTCCTAATGATTTGATAATGCCTTACTCCGAGCGTTAACGCTTCCTATACACCATAACCCTGAGCGTTGCTCCGGGTAAACACGATGTTGTTTATATGCTTGTTGTTAGCACGATAATATTCAAGGGACAGAACTCAATTATTCTTATCTGCTCTATAATGAAAGAGTTAACTTTTCCAAGATTTATATCATAACTCCGCGGCTGAAAGCTTGCTTTTCACAGGGGAAATGGTCCTTTTGATGAAGAACTCGTTTTTTTCAAAGATGGCAGGCGATTGTGGCATTAGTCTGTTGTGTTTCTTTGAAGTAGAGGTTATTTTGGAAGTCTAAAATGGCTTGTTTATGGATGACAATTGATATTAATTGGAATCAGCAATAATAAAGAAGAAAATTCCTGTCATTCTCACATTTTTGAACCATTGTTTCCCAACCATTCCAAAACAATGATGTTGTAAACGAAAGTAGACATTCATGTATTTCAGCTGTTGATTTTTTTTGACATGCTATCACTAGAAAACATTATTTCAGACATTGTACGAAATGTTTCAAACAAGCAGGAAAAAAATTGGTGTAAATCCCTACAGTAGTTATGATCTTGTATGAAATTATATGTAACACCATAATAAAATCAAAATAGCCATATTTTTTCCCCAGCCTATTGCGTGCATTTATATACGGCGGTGAAGGGGTTAATACACATTAAAATAGTGGTTTCTGAGACAACAGGTCATTTGCAAAAAAGCTTTTGAACACTCTTTGAACTAAAAGCTCACAGCAAAATGTCTGACTTGTCTGACTGTTAACATACATATTTGCCGTCACCATTCACAAAATTTGTATAACAATAAGTCGTTCATATAGAATTAAATCATTAATACGAAAACAGATATAAGCTCTTAGTATTAGTTGTTTACATAGTTTTAATTCAACCTTTGGCATAGTGCCTTAAATTCTAGTTCTGCTGCACTCATTTTTGCAACGCCTGGTTTAAGGTGCTGATATCTGTATTCTGTGTACGACAATGTCATTTGTTTTCATTTTAAATGCATTTTCATGGTGCTCATTCTTAGTATATACAGTTATGTTTCAACACTGCATGTGTGCTAGACCATTGTCCCATTTCATCATGGACTGAACTGGTTGCCAAGACAAAATCAATCTTCAGAGAAAGAAAAAGATTCATTTTGGAAGTTATAACCTGTGTCCCCTCAATATATACAATGGACCACCCTGACTTAATTGTCTTAATTGTATCAAACTTTATGGGACATTCCATTGATCAAAAAAGTTAAAAGGAAAAGACATTGAAGCCAAAGATAATGCAATATATTTATCTGCAGCTGTAAAACTTGGAGCAAATCTTTATGGTGAAAAAATGGTTAATTCCATTATAATAGAGGCAAGTGCAATGTTTTTATATACCAGAAGCAGAGGTTTTTTTTATATAACTACTGATAATTGTCAATGCCACTTTGACCATATGTTCCTTTGGTACTCTGGTTTGACTTAGTTGTTAAAGCAACACACTTCTGATTTCTCAAAATAAGACCATTAGGCTTGTGTTGAACCATTTAGGTCCAAATGTTAACATTTACATCTTTTGGTTGGGTATCAATTTCAAAAAGAGTTATCTAAGGCTGCTCACACTGTTGCTCACCTGAGGGTTTTCTTTACCTCTGACAGTCTGTGAGTTGAGAGCCATTTTCTTTGTTCCATCAGTTTGTTAATTGATTTGGTTGTTTCCCTGTGATGCGAGCTGAACTATGATTGTGTTTTTACAACAGAAGACTCTAGAGCAAAGATTTTAGCGCCCCCACCCCCTTCAGTTGTTTCAGCTACTGTTCGTTCTAAGACTGTGGCTCTGTTGTTGTTTATTAATTGCTTACTGTTGCTCCCATTTTTTATTTTTGTATTTGATCCTTGTTTTGCTACGCAGCACTTTGTGTCCTTTTTAGTTTTGCAATCATCCCGCTGGGGAAAAGATAGCTGGCTGCTCTGCTGTTATTGTCTTCTAAATGCTGTATCGATGCTATCGTTCTTTTCATCTTCCCCACGTCTGTAATGTGTGACTGTGGCGTTTCCTGGTCATACTCAATTTTTGACCAGGATGTCTACAGCAAGTCAAGGAAATCTCTTGACAATATGACAGAACATTTTTTCCTATGAGCTCTGTTCTTATGTAACTAGATTTAGAAAATAATAAAGGGTTTGGCAAAAACGCATTTGCATATCAAGGTTATACATTTTGGAACAATTTTCCTACCAATATCGAAAGTAGAGATATATCCTAAGACTACTGTAAACCTCTTTTTTCAAAAAAAAATTTTTAGGTGGTATTTTTATATTGTGTTTGGTATAACCGATCTTATATATTTTTGTACAGTTTGGTCTGAAACACTGAGATTTATAAAAACTTAATCTATATTTTATGGCATAGTTTTTATTATGTACTTTAGATTGTACCACGGGATTCATTGAAAATTTGGCAAATCACTTTCTCTTTTTAATGCCATCTCTGGAGTGATTGACAAGCATTGGATATGTATTTCATATGTTTTCATTTTTTATCGAAGATCTTGTTGTACTGTGTTCTAACAAGAAACCCCAAAATGCTTGAAACTTTAAATCGCTGTACTATTCTGGTCAAAATATTGGTTACAAGTTCTTACAAAGATCTGTTTTAACACATTTAAGGCTTATACAAATCGCATGGTTAGTGCAAGTTCAACATATTTTTTTCACTTTTTGGGTTTTGCTTTTTTAAATGCACGAAAAAGTTCTTGATTACAAAACACACACACACACACACACACACACACACACACACACACACACACACACACACACACACACACCTTAGTTTGTATTCAACCAGGTGCGAGATATTGCACCAGCGTTCATTTACATGTTTTTTTATTTAAAAGGAATATATTTTTTCGTGGTCAGTCTCAAATCATATCATTTAACCTTTAAGTGCATTCAAATCTATAGCAGACCACATATTTTGTAACATTATTTGCTGTTGTTTTATTATCATTATTTTTTTAATTTTGAGAAAATAAGTCTTGCTCACGTTTATCAAGTATGAACTATCAAGCTTTCTTTGGATTCTTCAATCAGCAGCAAAATGTAATAGAACTGTCGTCTGCTGCAAATTTTAAGCGAATATTTTAGGATTAAGACTATAAAAATTAAGCTTATTTATTCACCTCCACCACCATGATTTACCAAGATTATCTAATTTAGGATTGGCATGTCAGAAAAAATATAATGCCTACCCTTTTACTTAACCCGTTTACCTAGTTGTTTTGGTAAATAAGTTTTGTTTTGAAGAAATAAATTTTCTTCAAGTTATTTTTAAAAAAACAAATTCATTAATTTATGTGCTTGAGTTGGATAAACAGCAACCATTTTAAATAAAAAAATACATATAATTGAATGAAGATGAAAACAAAATGTGTAATGTTGATCAGAGATTATACACAAAATGCATTTCGTTCCTTTGGATTACACCGGTTTCGGGTGAGTCAACATCCACAAAGCATCTCCATAGATATCATTTTTATTATATTAATTTGGGAAGCATTTAATGGTTCAGGCCAAACGCTTTATGTATCTAACAAGCATAGACACTTTTAAGATAAACAAGGTAATACAGCATTCTACCATTGTATTTGGAGGGGCCAATAAGATAATTGTACTTTTCTTCCTCCGATGTGAATGGGAAAGAGGTGGATTTGTTTTTGGTCTGGACCTAAATCGATTTCTACACTTGAAAATGCTTTGGCTAGGGTTCGCTATAATTATCAAAGTTTAATAGTTTGTATACGACAACCAAAGCTATAAGCTATTTATCAAACGAACCTTTAGCGTTCAGCGAGATTTATAAATTTAATTTGAAATGATCACGGCTGTAAGAGTCTGTTCATCATATTTCATTTTAAGTGCGATTTTATCGCCTTCAAAGTGTACTTATTTCAATACAAGTTTGCATTGCTGTCTTGGTTATTTGTTCCCACCGAAAGTGTAAGATAACGTGTGGTCAAGCCATTATTCTAATGCACTCACGTTTGTAACGCGACGTTTGATTGGATAACTTTAAAAAAATTTCGACAGTATATCCTGCGACATACTGTCAGAAATAGGTTGACGTCATCAATTACGTCACCTTTTGTTGGATGACGTGCGGCTTTATGCGGCTTGCAACGCTCCAATTTGAGATCAAACTGCAGAAGTGCATTAGAAATGGGGATAACCATATTCAAAATTTTCATTTGGGGAGGTATATTGCCGGATATACGTTTGAAATCACATTTTATTGCTCCGCTCGCGCGTTGACGTAAAACTACCGTATATCCAACGATATACCTCCCCAAATGAAATTTTTGAATACAGTTATCCCCTAATTTATTGCATGATGCTATCGACTGATTAACAGAAACACCATAGTATAAAAAAGTATACTTAGACAAACATCAAGAATAAGGCGAATAATTCAGCAATGTGAGTTTTTGTGATATTATTAAGTGATAGATTTGCCAAAAATTCAAGAATTTTAGCATGAGTTAGATTCTAATTCAGGGCACAGTAGATCAGAGGTTTTCAACCAAATATTAGCAAACCCTTCTTTTTTCCCCTTAAACACATTTGTTTTGATGATAACTAGAAGCGTCTCAATGAGCGCTTCTAATGAGTACTCACAACACATGTAATTGGAGGAAAAAATTGTACCACTTTAACTCACGTTTTCTGCTTTTTTTCACAGGAGCAGCAAAGTGAATCATTACAAGACTTAACAACAATAGACAAAGAGTTTCTTGGTCTTAGCGCGCAGTTGTCTAAATCATTGACAAATCTAACAGACAACAAACAAAAAGAGACACAAGATCCTTCCAATAAGCATAGGTATGAACAAATATCTTACACCAAACAAATTTCATCACGGCTAAAAGGTGGCAGTCAATCTCGTTCAAGAGACTTGAAAGATGTGGCTGGTGGTGGAACATTCGCCAGAGAAAACACGTATGCAAGCAGCTATGTAAGTCATGAAAGGAGCAAGAAACAGAATACAGAACATCGAGACCAACCGTATAAAGACACACACAGGGACAGGTTCAAAGAGCTGAAGAAAATATATGGCAGCAAAAAAGACAAGACTGTACAAGAAAGAGTGAAGGAGAAGGAGACCCTAAATAAAAGTGAGTTACAGATTCTTGATCAATCAGGTATTATTCAGATAGATTTAAGTACTATCAGAAATGAGATTCCACCAGTATCTGATAATGTAAGCCTCCCGCCACTAAGTGCTAAGACTGAGCGTAGCTATAATCGCCAGAGACTTCCTTCGAGGGAGAGATCGTCTAAGAATAGGCCGGAGGGCAGTAGGTATGGACAGAAGACCAGGGTGGTTCCCAAGAAGTGGCGGGATGATTGTGATTGTCTAAGGTGTGCTATTTTAAAACGACAGTATATGGAAGGTGATGCGTCCTATATGTTGTGGGGTAATTATCCCTGTCGAAGATTAGTTAAATCTAGAAATTCTGAAATGTATTACTATGATAGTGATTAACCCCTTTCATTCTTGGTACTTTGGCAAACAGGGAAAACCCAGATGAAATGCCACATAAGGCGGCATTTCATCAGGGTCTGCACTGTTGCTAAGATAAAAACAATCTTCAGGGACAGAAACATATTAAAATTTAGAAATTTTGACATGCATATCATTTATTTACAAAATGGACAAATCCATGCTTATTGTATCAATATATATGTGAAAATCTATCAGAAGAAAAGGGTTTAATGACAGCTTCCAGACCAGATGGGTAATTTCTATATTCAGCTTAAAAAGCATACACCCTCCTATAAGCGTATACTGAAAACTTCCTGGGTGGCTTACAGCTTATGAACATCTTTCCAGTGTAATTTAATTATGATGAAGGTATCCTGATAGCTGGCTTCATATGAAAGCAACTGCCTATCTGGGTCTAAATTTTTATATGTTTTTTATTTCAAAGAAAGGTACATAATTTTGAAAACAAAGTATGCACATAGTGTGCTTATTATGTCAAAAAGGGTACATTATTGTCTTATTTCTCGCCCAAGACATATGTTGTGTATACTCAAATGAACCATCTGGAAGAAATGGTTCTTTTAAGCACTCAATACATGCATAGATGGATATAGAATCAAAACATTTTTCATTACTTACATCTACAGGTGCACCAGAATATTGTTCTAGACCACTAAAAGTGATAGCAAGTTGATACGTTTAATCAATATACAGTTAAACTTGTGTAAAACGGCCACTTCCAAAAAGACCAAAATTGGTTTTCAAGACTAATTATCACTTAATGCAGGTCAAAAGTACTGCAGAATGCTCAAAGGGGAGCATTCTGCATTACTTTCGACATTCATAAAGATACCATTTGTTATTAAGATCATTGTTTTGTCTATTTTTTGAGTGGTCGTTTTACACAGGTTTTACTGTAATATCGATTGGAGACTAGACTGAGACAAAACTCAATATATTTCTTCAAAGTGATTTTATAAACATCTTCAAACAGTTTAAGTCATGGTTTAAGCTAATAAAGTGCTCTCCTTTTCTCTGATTGTTTTGACATGTATTATTTTCTGTTGGTCTTGATGTGTTCGATATAGCAAAAGTTATATCTTAGCACATTAAGGTCACTTTCTACCTTCTGAAACTTTTTGAACACTTACATTTATAGTCAGGAGTCACATTGTTTTCCACTTTGCGTGGAAAAATCATTTTATAACTTGAATCATTCAAGTTGTTTTGATAGAAATTGGGAGTGTAGTACATGGTATTATTCAGCTTAATTTAGGTAAATATCTTTCTTTTTCTTGACTGTGAATTATTAAAGAAATACTTTGACAACTGGTAAAAACCCAGATGGACACGATCATCTATATATACTAAGGTAAAACTATTAATTGTCTAGGGCAAAAGTGTTAGGTTGAAAACTGTCAAAACATTCAATGGACGTTCAAAAATGTATTGTATTGTATCAGGCCAGAGAATAAATCAATAAACGGTTCATCCTTTTCCAACAAGTCATGACTTTGTCATCTGCTCTCTCATCTGCTTATGTTCTTAGGTAGCATATATTGCAAACAATATGGACTCAAATCAGACTAGTCTGATCAAGGCTTCTATGATAAAATCTACTCTGAATTGCATTGGAATATATGAAGCCGACGTCACCAGCAGACAATATTTCCAAGATATGAAATACTGGTGGAATAAGGGTTAACTAATGCTCTCATGTGATAAACCACAATGGCAGGTCATGGCAACTGAGTTACCATGCAGAAAGAAAGCAAACATTTGCATTGAGAACAAACATAAAAACGGACTAAAATTTATCTGGTTAACAAAAATACAAACATCCCATTAGAATGGTCAGTTATGAAATATTGTATATTAAAGAAGAAAAAAACAGTATGAAGCTAGGCAATTTTAACACCACATTCCAGCTCTATATATTTTGCACCATCTTAATCAAACGACGCCAGGTTTTGACAATTGGGTAAATTTGGACTTAAACAAGAGGAACTCCTCATCTCACAAGTGCACAGTATCTAAGCTTTGATTAAAACGTGAGAATGACCAGGAAATACTAGAATCACAGCCTGCAGGCCATTTGACAGCGCTGTGAGGAAGAGACACAGAACACTAACAAGAGTAACAGAACACTAACAGTCACATGATATCAAAAGACAATTAAAGCAAAGCAGTCAGCTCTCTCTTCCCCATCAAGATGATTGCAAAACTAGAATTGACACAAAGTACCAAATAAGCAAAAAAGAAAGAACCAAACACAGACCCCCTTGAACAATGGGAGCAACAATGAACTATGGATTAACAACAACAGAACCACCGCCAAAGAACGAACATCAGCTTTAGCTACTGGGGGGGAGGGGGGGCTTAAATGCATTTTACTAAAACCAAATATTCGCCCCAGATTCTGCTTTTGTTCAAACACATTTTTTTTGCTCGCATGGAGGCTTCTTAACTATCGCAATGTATTATCACAGAAAAAAATCTAGTCAAATTAAGACTCTATGATGAAACAAAGAAAAGGGCTCACGACTCACAGATAGTCAGAGCTAAAGAAAATCTCAAGTTGAGCTACGGTATGCCCAGCTAAAGACATGCACCAACCAACCAATGAAAGATTTTTGTTAGGGCAATCATTGAGTCTGTTTTCTTTTCATTTCAGGTGTCAGAATTATAACGCCTCCTTCACCCAGCACAAGAACAAGTTCTGTTCCAATCCTATCGCCTTCTTCACCGAGCACAAGAATGAGTTCTGTTCAAATCCTATCGCCTTCTTCACTCAGCACAAAAAATAGCCCTAACAGTTAACAAGAACAGAAACCTACCAGAATTAACATTGACATCACTCACTAATTGGCAACATCGCAAGAAAACCTATTTTTTGAATTTGCGACCATGTAAGGCACAAACCAGTCTACTAACCTAGCAAGTTGGTTTAGTATAATTTCAGTAGGTGAACAACTAAGGTGCTGACCAGACTGCGTGGATGCGCAGGCTGGTCTGCACCTTAGTTGTGCGTGTGCAATAAAGTCAGATTTTCTTGCGTCAAGGCCCTAATTGAATATGAGTTCTGTCCAAATCCTATCGTCTTCTTCACCCAGCACAAGAATTAGCTCTAACAGTTAACATGAACAGAAACCTACCACAACTAACATTGACATCACTCACTAGGGTAAAGTCGGGTAATTTGGACAGTCAGCCAAATTCGGACAGCGACCTTGTTTGTTTCATATTTTAATTATTGGAAAAAATTAAAATAACTAAGCAAACAGTAAAAATCCCGATGAGATGGCTCATCAAGAGCCATCTCATCTGGATTTTTACTGTTTGCAAATGTATGTCCAGATTTACCTGCTGTCGGAAGTTGCAAGACTTTACCCTAATGGTCATCATTGCAAGAAAACCTTTTGTTTTTAATTTGCGACCATATAAGCCACATACCAGCCTACTAACCTACATGAACTGGCTAGAATGCTGAACCTTTGCATGTAGCAAGTGGATTTATAATACTTTCCAGTAGGTGAAAAACTAAGGCGCTGATCAGACTGCGCCGGAGCGCAGGCTGGTCAGCACCTTTGTTGTTCCTGTGCAACAAAGTCAGGTTTTCTCGTGGCAACTGATCAGACTGTGCTGATGAGCAGGCTGGTCTGCACCTTTGTTGTTCATGTGCAACAAAGTCAGGTTTTCTTGCGTCAAGGCCATTATGTAATCACATCCCTCCCACTCACATATATTTATCAAGGTAGCTCATCCATCTTAAATGAAATTGTTTCAGTGTACCCCAGCGCTAGATCCACAGTCAGCAGCAGTTATCCGTACAGCTTTATGTTTTTGGTCAGTTATAGATAAAAAGTAAGCAACTGTGGCCAGGAAATACCACCACCACACACTGCAGACAAACCTACAGCACTGTGAGGAAGCCTTTTTCCACATTTTTAGAATTTATTGGCAAAATTTTACTGTCCAAATGTATTATCACGTAAAATAATATCTATAATTAATAATCACCAACAGAGATGATGTTGCAGAAATTCAAATTTTGCAACGTCTTTGTAGCTATACTAATTTTGGGATCTGGCCAGAATTGCCACGTTTTGCTTTGATTAAAAAGCACTGTTTTGAGACAGCAGCAAAACGTTATTTGGTTGGTATTGCTATACCTCTGATTCAACCCAGTTTGGTAATTGTAGGACGGTTTCCTGGGTACCAAATACTGATCAATGATAAAAAAATTACCTAAATCTCTAGAATTGGCTCATATTATCATATCAAATCTATATCCAATAATTTATGGCATCAAATCAGTCATTGTAGACACCAAGAGCTGCTCAAGTGTATATCTCTGGATAACATAACTATTGAATTGAAGTTGTTGATACCTTTCTTATATCTCCATAAAACAAACATTTTTGTAGAACTCAATTAACTAACAATTAAGTTCCAAAAACACAATTAACATGCGCGGATCCAGAAAGTTTTGTCAGAAGGGGTCCAACTTTGACAAGGATTTTTTTGCTTGATGAGGGGTTCCACTTTAAGCGGGCCAAACATTGAATGCTGGCTTGGTAGCTTTGTGATTTTTCAGGGGATCTGGACCAGTATTGCTAAGAAACGCTTTTTTCTGTGATTTTTCAGGGGGGGGGGAGTGGGTACCCCTTGTTGCCCCCTCTGGATCCGCAAAAGATTAAGCCAGCACATGAGAATTTGGTACTTATCATATATGTCCGTTTTTCCAGATTCTTTAGAGGTTGCAATAGCTGTTGTTGTGCCGCGTGGAGTTGGTAAATCTTCTCTGGGTACATCGATATAGTGTTGATAGTTTTTCATATTCTGGTCTTTCAGGAATATTGGGTTCTGATGGAAATCAGAATACCGCTTAAGCCGCCGGTGCTAGGGGTATGAGAATTGTTGTACTTTCCATTAGTTCTCATGAACAGACTCAATAAAAACGAGTCTGCTGTTATGTTATAAAGTAGATTCTCTCTATTTCTGAAGGATCCGTATTTTTTCAGATTATTTATCCTCAGCCATACTTTGTGTATGCAAGCAGTGAAGTCTCTGGCAAATCTGCACATTAGTGCAGACTCACCAGGGCCTCATTTGTTTGCCAATAAGTAGCAAAATCTCATGTGCTGGCTTTTAGTTTTATGTTGGTATAAGAAAACTAATCATGTAAATATCCATCTTATCCCTTATTATCATATGTAAATCAACGTTTCTGAGACAGTTTGTAAATTTAAAAAAGAAAAGTGCATGGACTACCTTGTCATTTTATACCATGACTCCAGATAAACGTGCGTACTGAAAAAAACTATTTTTCTTATTTCTCAACCACAACATATGTTGTGGGAACTCAAAAGAACCGTCTCAATGAGACGGTTCTTTTGAGCACCCAAAACATATGTTTAAATTGATGGGTAAGGAAATAAATGCAAATTAAGGGGCACAAGCGATCATTATCTGGACCCATGTTATACAAACATATTTTGTTGATTTTTGTCATTTGTTTTCAGATTTTGTCAATTGATTCGTTTTCAAGCAATACATGTATGTCATATATCTGACAGGCCTCCAGATAAACAAAAAATCGGCATTACAACACAATCTTTTCTAATCAGTATTCACCTCATGTCTTAGTTGGCTTACTTTACTTTCTAAATTTGAAATCTGGTTTGCCCATTGCTTGTTTTGTGACTGTACATCTTTCAACTGTCTGCGGAGACGGGTCATCTGTGCTGAATTCCTCTTCTACAAGAAATAAGATTGAAAGTAAAAGCGGGCCCAGAGGTTATAAAACTTTTTTTTATGTCAACTCAACTGAACTTGAAATTTCAACTACTCATAAAAACTAAAATACTGACAAATAAAGACATGTCTTGCTTTATGTCAATCAGATGTACTATTAATCATACTAAGCTGAGTTGAGCATGAAAAAAGTTTTATAACCTCGGGGTCAGGTCACATTAAAGATGTTTTTTTAAAAAAAAAAAGCATTGCTGGCAAACAAAACGCTGCGCATATACTGACAGAAAATAACATGCTATAGTGTAACAAAGAGGCCTAACTTAAATATTCATATGATGAGGATATCTAAGATTTCACCCTGGGATAGAAAATCTTTTTTTACCCATGCTATCTTAACCAGGTTGTCACGTGTGGGTTACATACATTGGTTTTTACTGGAACTCACACACATGGTCGTCAAGCGACGTCATTGTTATGTTAAAGTGACATCATCATGTGAAATTGAATCTTAGCGTATTTAGGGACCATGGAAGCTTATTTTGAAATAAAACACAGTAGTGAGCAAGAAAAATAATCCATTATTCGTGTGACTGTAGGATAGAAAAATATGTCCATCGGATCACTGTTTGTTATCACTGGGCAAGCCTCGTGATGCCAAATGGTGATCCTTGGGACGGATTTTTCTAGCCTACCCTCACACTCTTGGTGTATTCTTATACTCTATGTAATTAGTGGGCAAAAGCTACCAAACAGGCACACAACCTTAAATAGCATTGCATCTACGTCGATCCGACACCATGACGTCGCGTCGACGTTGATACAACATTGTTTTGACGTCATGTGCCGCTGGTATTTTGTAAATAAATGAGGTAATTTTCATACTGTAATTGTTGATGATTCATATGAAATAACATATTCAGAAGTTGTTGTCTATGAAATTGGCCAATTTGTTAAGCTATATCATGTTTTGGTTTCTTGCCAATCGTGTTCCCATGTATCAGTAAGCATGTATTTATGAGTAACTAATGAAATGCAGAATGTGTCCATGGTAGCTGGTAGAAGCAACGTTGTTTTCCAAAAAGGACAATAATACTGCAGATGAGACTTTGGTATTAACCCTTAATGCGCCAATCACAACAAAATTCGTCTGCTTTTCTCATCTGCTGAAATGTTTAAGAAGCATCTAAGGCAAACAGTGTGGACCCATATCAGACTGCTCCTATAGGAGCAGTCTGTTCTGGGTCCACGCTGTTTGCTTCTATACTTAATTTGTCAGTATTGTTAGGCAATTATTTGCAGCAGACGACTTCAGCAGACGACATTTTCAGATGCATTTTTTCTTTGTGCTTTAAGGGTTAAGCACACTGGTGAGCAGTGAAGGCTCAGACGATCATATGCAAATGCACTGACTTACCAGAAAAAAGTATGATATTGAAATATGACAGTCACACACTTCAGGCCAGCCCACAGCATCGTGAGAAAGAGGCACAAAACATTAACAGGTCTTTTCAGTACCCACAACATATGTTTTGCTTCAGAAATAAGAAAAATAATTTTCAAGATGCACTCTTATCTGGAGGCCTGTTCCCATCAAGACGATTGCAAAACTAGAAAGGACTCTAAGTATTACACAACAAAACAAAGACCAAGCACAGAGCCCCCAAAACAATGGGAGAACAGAGCCCCCAAAACAATGGGAGCACAGAGCCTCCCCCCTAAAACAATGGGAGGAACAATAAACACTAAATCAAAAACAACAGAACCATTGCCTTAGAGCGAGCAGCGGCCTAAGCCGCTGTGCGATAGGGCTCAGCGCTTGGATACACAGCGTTTGGATGTAGATGAAAAATCAGACCAAAATTTAGACTTCTAGCCATGCTTGATATGTCACTTCAAGGTGAATTGTTTGCTGATGGTGTCTTTCACATCCAAAATCCTAGACGGCCCACTATTCATCTTTTTTAAATTTATTTTGTATTTGGTGTCTGTAGATTGCTTTCATGATAGCAAATTGTGCAGATGAAAAAAGGTGGCATCTTACCTGGTCTTAATTGCTCGTCAATGCATTGAATATTAGCAAGAAAGGGTTTGAGTGCTTATAAGCAGAGGAAATTACATGAGTGATCATGTTTTATTGAATTTATTAAACAAGTTGAGAAAAATAGATAAAATGCGAGGCTTGCCGAGCATTTTATCTCTTTTTGCAAGGAGTTTAATAAATTCAATAATACAGGGGCACGAATGTCAGATTCTATGTATCCCATGACATTGAAATTACTTAAAAATCACATCTTTATCGTAATAACGTCAATATTTTGCCATCTTTTGCGCAACGTTATAATGGAGGTCATTATATTTAAGTAATAGATCAGCGCCAGCAGTTAATTGTTGAGTAATAATTCTCTGTTTGGAGGTCAGTTGTAAAGAAGATCAAATCACAAGGGAGCAGCGCATGTGATCTATCTTCTTACAACTGACCGACAAACAGTGAATTATTACTCAACAATTCACGCAATGGAGCTGATCTATTTCGATTCTAACACACAATAAACGACGAAAATTCATTGGAAGTCTTCAGCTTCTTCCAACTGTCCACCATTGCACTGAAGAACTCCCGCCAATACTTAGACTACGTCGCATACATTTATATGTAATTGTAACGTCTTTCATGCGTAAAAACAACGTTACACCGTCTAACGCCATGAATGATGTCATTTTCCAGTGACGTCAGCTATCACACACTTTAGCTGTGAATTATTGTCCGATATATCACAGTTTGTTACCGTTGGCTATATAGGCGAGGTGTGTTAGAATACGCTACAAATCTGTAAACAACTAGTGGTTTATCTATTTTATTACATGGCGTTATATCACTTCCAGAGGTGACGTCATGTGATAAAGTGTGTACATGTAGGATATAGCAGAGTCATAAACTAGCCAAAACAAGCGAGTATGATCAGGAAATACAATAATTACAGAGCAACCCAGGTCACATTAAGGAAGCGATACAGAACAGGACAGTCGCATGACAGCAAGCAGACAATTAGAGTAAATCAGCTAGTTCTCTCTTCCTCAGCAAGATGATTGCAAAATTAGAATTAATGAAATTAATTTTAGGATACTTTGGATTCAGATACTTGGTTGTATTTTCAAATTTTCCATAAAAATAAAGGTTGAGATTCTTAGCTCTTTATCTCCTAGTGTAGTCTGCTGATAACCTTTGCAAAGAGATTGGACCCAGATCAGGCCCGACATAATGTCGGGCCTGATCTGGATTCAATCTGTTTGACACTCCTGAAGGTGGAATTCCTGAAAGAATCTTTTGATTTTGAAAAATCAAATAACAGAAACATGACAAATTTCCCAGTGGACAAAGAGTTAAAAGATCCATGCCTGTGAGTAAGTTCCTGTTTATGCCCACACCGTAGATTTTGGTAGAGAATGATGAAAATAACCACATGTTTGGTTGAATATAATTTATAACTCTATTTGTCTTGAACTACTGATTACTCAAAGTAAAACTTCTGGTGGTCCTTTGAACTTTTAATCAAGGAGATTTGGCTGAAGGTATTGACAGCCGACCAAATTTTCACAGAAATATTAATAATTTTATATGACATTTGCTCAACGGAAATGTGTGTATTTATTTGAATAAATGTGATGTCTGTTTACAAAGTGTTTAATGATTTATCTTGATGCAACAAATTCTATCTTTTTATTCTATCCCGACGCTTAAAACGTTCAGATTTTTCGCAATTGATCAGAGTTAGAATCTCAGATTATAATGTTAATGAATTATAAAATTTGAAAATACTCGCAAGACAAATCAAATACATTGGCTATTCTGGTCATGAGTTACCAATATCAAATTTTTGAAAATTATAGTTTAAAGCCATTTGAAAATACTTCTGCAACAGGGCATATCAGAACATGTGGTTTTGTTGATTTGATTTATGAATTTGAAGAAATCATGGAGAAGTCTAATTTTCAATTTTCATGAGCAATCAAAAATATGTTCAAAATAATGTGACAGAACACGTATATTAAATGGCAGTAGGCATGTCTAATTTTCAAACCTAATCACAAAATACAGTACATGTATTGTTTCCTCTTTAAATCTTGCACACGGGATAAGGATATCTGAGATTTTACTCTGGGATCAAAAATCTTATCTTACCAATCATGCTATCTTACCCAGGATGTCTTATAAAGTCATCATGTGAAATTGCATCTTAGCGTATTCACAGACTTCTGGAAGAAGCTTATTTTAAAATAAATACATAAACAGTGGTGAGCAAGAATAGGGATCCATTATTCGTGTGAGGGCAGGATAGAAAAATCCGTCCCTCGGTATCATCATTTGTCATCACTCGGCAAGCCTAGTGATGCCAAAAGTCGATCCTTGGGACTAATTTTTCTATCCTACCCTCACACTCATGATAAGAATCTTATATTTCACAATGGTGGGTCAGACTCAATGATGAGATTGATGACCAAAGCCTAACACTTTCATATTTGGGTTGGTATCTAGTGCCTATCTTTTGTCACGACAATACAGGCTCAACCTTAAGTTTTCTTTCAATCTGGTGGCCTGAAGATTATGACAAATTTACATTGTTTCATCCCAGTTTAACAGTTTGGTTTGATTGTTTTTCTGTGCTGATTCATTTAAAAAGTAAGCATAAAGTCTCCAAATAAACTAAATCATTCATGAATTTAAACACAACTTGAATCTAGAGGAAATTATGTCAAATCGGATAGTATCCCCCACACACCTCTTGGTGCATTTACTGGTTTGTGACCTGCTATTACCGTTCAAATCTGTTTGTTTACAAAATGACTTGTAAAAAAGGAATTATGTTCTTTACAAAGCGAACCAATAATAAGTATTTAATATTGCTGATATTATACTCTATAAGTATACTTATGCTTATAGATAAACTCATCCTCTAAGAGCTATAGGACATATTGAATAATTGGTTTTTTTAAGCTTTAAATGGATATTTTCTGTGCTCGAAACCTCATGTAATTTAAAATTGTTTATCATATGACGTCGCGTCTGGGAGTGAAATAACGCTGTGCAATAAAATTGATAAACCACTAGTGGATTACAAATTTACCTGAAACGTTATGACGTCCATAACCGTGATGGTTACGTACATAATGCCAAAATTATATATTTTAATGTCTGAAATGAGATTTCAGTCATATTAATAACATATGATAAATAGAATCTAACATTAGTGCACTTGTATTATAAAATTTATTAAACTCTTTGGGAAAAAAAGATAAAATGCTCGGTAAGTCTCTCATTTTACCTCTTTTCCTTAACTTGTTTAATAAATTCAGTAAAACATGAGCACTCATGTAAGATCCTCTATTTAATGTTGTTCAATGATTTGCAGAGTAAGAAAGGTGATCAATAAAAATGGTCACTGTGGCTTGTAATATGTTAATATTATTTTACTTTTTGCTTACTGTAAAGGCCATAACTCATGAATGCGTAATTAGGACTGGTCAACCTTAGACATAGGTATAAGCTGAAAATGAGGTGTGGTTTTATTCAAAAGTAACTGTATCATATTGCGCCATTACCCCAGTATAGACGCAAAACACATTATTAAGCCCTTAAAACGCCAGCTAAATAACTGCATCTGAAAATGTCTATTTAACATAAGCATAGAGGCAAACATTGTGGACCCAGATCAGACTGCTCCTACAGGAGCAGTCTGATCTGGGTACACACCGTTTGTCTATGAGGCTTCAGATATTTTAGTGGAGGACAAAAACATACATTTTGTGATAATGCGCTTTAAGGCTTAATAAATGTGAGTTCAGTGTGTATACGGTTAGGATTATCATGAAATGCACACACGTTTGCGTGGCTGAAACAACTTATCAAACCCCACCAAATTATAAATAGAACCTGATTTCCCTTATTTAGCAGATGAAATAGCCAAACCACACCCAGATATGAATATTAAAGTTACTGCCTTTACAATAAGCGAAAAGTCAATTAATACCTGGAGGACTTGTATAGTCTGATTCATCTGACGTTGATTTTCCTTTTCTTTTGTTACCTGTAAAACAAATAAAACTAGAAGAATTAGCGAAATGAAACAATGAAAGTTTAAACTTCATTGAATATATGAGCCGTGACATGTGATTTCCAACAATATGGCATTTTGACAAGTGTAGACTCATACGAACCTGTGCAGCATCCTTTTAAGCTTAGAAACTCCATATGATGTTTGGTCAGTAGCTTAACAGTCATAGAATATTCAAGCGACTAGCAAAGGCTCTGATCAGACTGCGCACATGTACAGGCTGGTCTGAGCCTTTGCTGGTCGCACATAACATATTGGTGAAAATCCCATGTCGCGGCTCATTTATTCTTTTCGATGGATAATTGGCTGCCATGTTGTAACAACGTTTTAATTAAATAGGCATATGGAGAAATTCATTCTGTATCTGTTTCGGTGTAAAGTAAAGTTTGGGCAGTTAAAAAAATTGTGTAGACGTTTCCACATATCTGTAGCTGCACAGTGGAGAATCAAGTATCTTCTTTTTAAGTAATGGTGAGTTAAATGAACTACACTCTAGTAAGATCTTAGCCTTGTATGTTAGACTAGTAATTTTCTCGAGCCAAACTTATAATAGGTTGGAGGTTTGGTTCTGTCTGATGCCATATCAATGGATGCAGCTGAAAACTAACTTAAAGTCCAGAACATTATTTTCATGGCGAGTCTGCAATACAAGTTCATCCAGGCACTTATTGAAATAAATAAAACTTTGCATCATAGAGAACAAAGTAGAATGTAGATTTCACAGGTTAAAAAGTCACTATGATAATATGTATTATCATATGACGTCGCGTCTGGGAGTGAAATAACGCCATGCAATAAAATATGTAAACCACTAGTGGTTTATCGATTTACGGGAAACGTTATGACGTCCATAACAACGTTGCGCACACAATGACAAAATTATAGCGAGTTTACGTTCAAAGTATGCTTAATATCATATGATAAATAGAATCTAACATTCGTGCTCTTGTATTATTGAATTTATTAAACTCGTTGCGAAAAAGAGATAAAATGCTCGGCAAGCCTCGCATTTTATCTCTTTTCCCCAACTCGTTTAATAAATTCAATAAAACATGAGCACTCATGTAAGATCCTCTATGTCCAGTTGATAAACAACTTCCCCACAGACATGTCTATACCTTTTCTTGTTTTTGTTCATTTTCAGCTTCTGTTAACTTGATTTTCTTCCTGAGATCATCTATGTCTGACTGGATTTCTCTTTCCACTATGCCATTTACAACTCTTGCAGTTTCTGCCTGGTCTTTATCCATGATCATTTCTGAAACAGAGGTATAGTAAAACCTTGAGAATTTGATTTTTTTTAAATAAGTGGTAATTCCAAATAAATTTGGGCCACACTGAATTCAAGGTATAGGACCTATTCATGATCTATATTAGTAATTGTTAATAATAACTTGTGTTTTTGCAAGCACATTGTAAATGTGTTATTTGTCTCCTGACCTTTCTGTTTTTCTTTTTCAAATACCCTAGGCAGCAATATGGGCAGTATACAGTTACTAGTAAACATGCCTTTTGCACCTATTTAATTGCTATTATAGAGATATTATTTCTATTTTTCATTATTTGCTACATGAGTAGTAATCACCTACAATATATGGTCTATTTCATTCATGGGCGGATCCAGAGAAGGGTGGGGGGAGGGGGGCAGGGGGTCTGGACCACCATCTCTGGAAAATCACAAGAGGTTATGTGTTTCCTTAGTAAATCTGGTAGCGACCCCCACAAGAAGCATTTGGGTCCAATTGCTTCTCAAGGGAGGTGCAAATGGCCCCCCTGTGAAATAATTTAATGACTAAAAAGTACCTTGTCAGGATCCCCATTGACGAAATTTTCTGCATTTGCCCATGCTATACCTATCTGCCTTCTGATTTTCAGTCATTTCAAAGATACATTTCCATGTTTAATATGGATTCGTTGCGTGGATAAGAAATAATGTCTTCTTATGAAGCCAGAATATCTGGATCTACACTGTTTCAAATATTGGGTATATTATTTCGAAAAATCTATTTAGGTTAAATTGGCCTCGTCGCAAATAAACCTGTCTTCCGGGTTTCCGACAAAGCCAGATTCACACTAGCCTGCTCAAATACAAAGACAAGCTAGAAAGTTGAAATTTCGTTTGTAGCAAGTTTAGATGTGATACTTTTAAAAAAGGGAACAACAAAGGCGCTGATCAGACTGCGCGGATGCGCAGGCTGGTCTGCGTCTTTGTTGTTCACATACCCTGAAGACAGGTGTGGTATTTGATTGTATGGATTCCTGATCTTTGCACCCTTACTTTCTTTTCTCGCGTCGCGGCCCGTTTTGAAAAAACTATTTAGTTTAAATATGCTATATCAATTTTCTGAAATATGTAACTATAAATACAGACTTTGTTCTTTCAGAGTGTCAAGCCTTATGTTTAGGCTATCTATCTGTTTCTGCATTTCTGACGTTTTTCTTTCATAGTCGTCAACGTTGTCTGCAAACTTGGCCTTCTTTGCTTTGTGCTGTTCAAGTTTCCTGAATCAAAGATAAACCAAAATAAGTATGATATTACTTGTTCTATATAACAAATTGACAATTTTGAATACGTGTGGTATATTACAATCTATTGAAAACAAAAGTACTAAACTTAGACAGAATTCTATTTGTAGGCCCCACACTCAAATCAACTAGTAAGAAAGGAACATGCATATTATATAACTATAAATGACTGAGCAGCCAATTGCATACAAAGGTTTACTAATATACCAAAGTATCAGTGTTATTATAAATATATATAGTATAGTATATTCAGTATATGATTCCAAATTGTAAGCTTAATATTTCACATATGAGGGGTTCTCCTAAAGTTCTGATCCTGACACGATATCTCTGTAACCAGAAATGCAACATGTGCCTGAAAATTGTACCAAATAAAAATATATTCTTTGTCTATACACAGCTCTGACAAGTTTTATGTAACTTGAAAGAGCCACCTGAAATCTACCTCGAAATCGCCATACACTCAATGCACTGACCTATCAATGAAACTGTATATTAGAGACCTCACAATTCAGACAAGAGCAGTCTCAGCAATTTGTTTTCATGGCTGCTCAATGTTCGTTCATAAGCCAATATGTCCTGTATTACTTGACTTTTTGCCTACTGTAAAGGCTGCAACTTTAATATTCATTTCTGGGCGTGGATCGGCTATTTCATCTGCTAAGGAAAGGAAATCAGGTTTTATTCATAATTTGGTAAAGAGTTAATAAGCTTTTGGGCCCCGCATACATGCGTGCATTTCATTAAAATCCTAACCGTATACACACTGAACTCACATTTATTAACCCCTTAAAGCACATAATCACAAAATGTATGTTTTTTGTCGTCCACTAAAATATTTGAAGCCTCAAAGACAGACAGTGTGGACCCATATCAGACTGCTCCTGTGGGAGCAGTCTGATCTGGGTCCACAATGTTTGCCTTTATGCTTATGTTAAATAGACATTTTCAGATGCAGTTATTTTGCTGGCGTTTTAAGGACTAACTAATGTGTTTTGCGTCTATACTGAGATAATAGCTCAAGATTATACAGTTTCTTTTGAATAACACCACGCCTCATTTTCAGCTTTTACCTATGTCTAAGGTTGACCAGTCCTAATTACGCATTCACGAGGTGCCGCCTTTATAGTAAGTGAAAAGTCAAATAATACATATGGAGGCTATGTAACTGTCAACTTTAAATAAATTCTGGACCACTTGAAGTTTGACCTGCCCATACTGTCCTAACAACAGCTGTATTAAAGGAAAGTTTTTTTAGGTAAATGCTAGATGAACTGACTTTTGTCTGAAAAAGTTAATTAGTTGGTATTGTCAGAGACCGATAGTAACTCACATCTTCAGAAAATTAAAACGAGTCCACAAATATTTAGATTCTCACCTCATTTCTAAGTCTGTATCCTCTGCTTTTAACCTAACATCCTGCTGGCTCTCATATAACTGGACTACCAATCTTTTTAAATCTACAATATTTAACATTTGATTATTCTAAATTATCAGACACCTTGAACAGGGATTTTACTGGTATGATATTAATCATGTATTTAAAATGGTTGGCTCATTAAATGGCCAAAGGCTATGTCCCATTTAATTTTTTAGATTATGTTGGGCCTCTGAAAAAAGGTGATTAACTCAAGAATCCATGTTATCAACTTTGTCAGAATTGTATGGCTTATGTAACTGGCCCTGGCAAACATAAAGTTCCATAAACTCCGTTTTAGATTAAAACTTACTGTTTTGTCATAAAACAGTCTAATCACATCCTGCCAATACCCCTGTTTCACACCTGACCAATAATAATGATGTAAATTCACTAATAGTTGACTAACGTGATACAAGTTACATGCAATCATATCACATGACTAATTCAGCCAATCAAAATTTATTCCAGCATCAACATACCAGCAGTCAATTGCATTTTTAACCATACTATTATGTATGTATTGTATTCTAAATACCAGCCAGTTGCCAAAGGCCATTCCAAATCTTTTAGCAGATTTTAGTTACCATTAAAACTGCTAAAAATATTACTCTGAAAAATTCTGATGTCAGCATATGGTGCATTCTAATGCACTTGATTTTGTAACGCGACGTCTGATTGGATAACGTCAAAAATTTGCAACAGTATATCCTGCGATATACTGTCGGAAATAGTTTGATGTCATTAATTATGTCACATATCGTTAGATGACGTGCGGCATTTTTGCAGCTTGTAACGATCAAATTGGGAACGCAACTGCAGAAATTCATTAGAATTAGATTTATCACGTTTAACGGCTCTGCTCGCGCGTCGCAGTAAAACTAAATTTCCAAACGTATATCCAACATTATACCTCCCAAAATTAAAATTTTGAATACAGTTATCCCCTAATTGGCATACGTCGCTGCACCAGTATACACCGGTGATCTTGTAATTATTTCACTATTGGAAGACATCAGTGGCCATGGTGCAGGATCAAGTGATTTCATACGCCACACAAAATGGCTTCCAGCCATGAAAGTGCTTTGCTTAAGGGTACATTTTTATTGTTATTCCTGCAATTTTTGGTGTCTTGTGTTTAAACTTGGCGCAAAGAATGGGGAAAATGTATATTTTTTTCATTTTGTCTTATTTGCACCTTAAATATTCAATGTTTAATCGCTTTGAAGTTGCGAAATGTAAAAAACTCGCGGAGATCTCGTGCCCTGTTTGCTACCTTTGTTGCAAAATTATACATTTTTCTGTAGCAAGCGTTCTCATTATTTTGTTTATTCCTTTAGTGAAATTGAAACCAAACATGTATTGTCTTCGGTTAATTTACTGATCTCGTATACTGTTCAGTAGGTCAGTGGTATCGTACACTGCTATTTTCAAAGTGATAACGTACACTGCTATTCTAAAAATACTCCACAATCCAGTTGTTTTATTGCAGATGACTTGTGGCAGTGGTCAATTTCATTATGAATTCCATTCTTTCTAGTAGGACTGGTTTGGACTGCCATTGTATGAAAACGCTGGACATTATCTGGACCCAGATTGTTTGACACTCAAAAGAATTTTAAAAAATCAGCAGACGACAAAAAAGTATGCAAAATTACTCAGAATGTAAAGAGTACAAACGACAAACCTGAAGTCAGTAGTTTACATGATTTTCTGTTTTCGTTGATATTTTCGTCAGTTAGATATATTCTTTTTGTTAAACTGGACACCTCCTGCAGCAGTTCGTCACGCTTTTCTTCAATTTCAGCTATTCTCTCCTAAAACATATAATGCAAATGGGGTCTTACGTTTGGGCTTAACCTATTTGGTGTGAACACGCTGACTGTGTTCAGGCAGTTCATGGTATGGTGAGTCTGGCCATTATGTGCGGCCTATGCGACAAGTAACATAATCACATCATAGGCCATGAAAACTTAAAAATGAGGGAAAACCACTGGGTAAAATAGTATTCAAGGGGTAATCAGGCCTAAATTGAACACATAGGACATTTCATTATGGGCGTAAATTTGTTCATTGGGACCACTCAAATGTTAAAAAAAAATATTGTCCTAAAAATAAATGCATTTTGGTTATATGAAATCGCATTATTTCCATGGCAACCCATTATCCAACCTACCTTATTTTCTCGCACCATTTGTTGGAGTGTCTGTATGTCATTGGTTTGCCCTTTCTGCATGGTAAATACTTCAGTAAAAACATTGGGAAGATTTGACATAGCTTTATCTACCATCTGACTCTCGAAGTTCTCCATATCTATTGGGACTGCAGCATCTAAAGAAACAACAAAATATCAGTTTTTGGCTCAGTTAACCCATTTAAACCAAATGGAATATCTCGCCCTTATGAATTGGACAAATCCATTTTGAACCTAAGGGTTGTTGGGTTGGGTAGCATTTAAATTTCCAACGTACACTCTAAGCAAACAATGCAGAACCCGATCAGACGCCGTAGAACGCAAATTTCCCATAAAGTTGATGATAGGCTTATATGGATTAACTCAGAATTTGTTGTAGCCAAACATTTTAGCCAAATGGAAAAAGTTGAAGCCAAATATAAATGACTTTAGTCAAGGTTTTAGCCAGCAAGTAGTATCAAGAAATTGTTCTATACAGTCAAACCTCGATTATTCGAAGTGCCAGGGACCGCAGGAATCCTTTCGAATAATCGGTAGTTCGAATGATCGAAAACGGGAGTTTTCGGATATTTTCGGAAAAGCTCGGACCTTTCATAGAACGTCATTGTTTTGCCAGAGTTCGCAACTTCAACTCGTGTTTTCCGTGAAGTAATTATATAATCAGAACATCTGTCAAAGCATTAAAGAAAATGAGCTTCTTGGAGGTTGTGGTCTCATCGTCTCTTATGCTTTGCAGGTGTAAGATAGCCGAAAAGAAAGAAAATCCAATCTTTGTTGACATCTACTACATGTATATACATGTAACAACATCGAAATAAAGGTTAAATGTAAATTGACGAACCATTTACCGACGAAATACTGTCTCCTTTTTAATCGCCCTAATGTCCTAAGGTCTCCATTCCAGCTAGCGCACAGCGTCGGGCCATCAACGGCCCGCCAGCGATAGGTCATTGAGATGGCATATCGCTGGCAGGCCGTTGGTGGTCCGACGTTGTGTGCTTTTTGGGCTGCGAAATTCTCTTTTATTTCAGTGAAAACATACGGTGTTTAAAAGAACCGTCTCGTTAAGCATCCAAACCTAGGTTTTGATTGTTTTTCCCTCAATCATAAAATTGTGTTTTAGGCATTTAAAAGAAATGTTTCGATGAGACGGTTCTTTGAAGCACCCAAAACATATGTCCGTGATATTCGTCTATTATCGAAATTGTTATTTTTGTTGTACAAAGTCGGTGCGCTTGGTGTGTTCGCTTAATGCACACTGGTCAAGAATAAATCATAGGATGCGAGACGATCAAATTAAAATCAATTTTAGCTCATTTATGCCCCTAATTAGACATTTAAAAAACATCAAACAAAACCATCATTGCAGACGACCTTAATAAAAGACACCATTTACTCACTTAACGGTTCATCACGTAATAGTGTGAACGTTAATCCGGTGTCAATTACCTGTTGCAACTTTGTTTGCTAAATCACTCAGGTGTGTAAATCGAACTCGGCCAAACAAAATTATCATGATCACCATGCGTGGCTTTTGGACTTCGAATCTTGAAGGGTAATTAAATAGCAACTTCTTCAATCGGGACCGACGAATCATTTCGAATAATTGAATTTTTCGGATAACCGAAATTCGAATAATTGGTAGTTTTATTGCAATAGATAATAGAGAAAAAGGTCGGGACTGTCCATCGTCTTCGAATAACCCAGTAGTTTCGGATAATCGGCGTTCGGATAACCGAGATTTGACTGTATTTAAATCTTTGTCCCCTAGTGTAGACTTTTGTCGTCTGCTGTTAACCTTCGCAAACAGTTTGAACGCAGATCAGGCCCGACAAACTGTCGGGCCTGATCTGGATCCAAACTGTTTGACACCCTGATGGTATTGAAAAAAATCCAGCATCCAAAGAGTTAAATATGGCACACAATAATAAAGTGTGAAAGAATATCAAAAGAAAGATACATTTTTTCGAAGATAGCGAATTTTTGAACCACCTAGAGTGTAGTTTTAGTCAATGACTTATATTTGTAGCCACTCTACTTTTTAGTAGCAAATGGCTACAATGGCTAATGGCAGATTGAGCCATGGATTAATCCCCTAAATAAGAAAAGGGTATGCTTTCTTGTTTCTAGATGTCAAGTGTTTTATATTTTCATATTTGGGACTCTTCGTGAGAAAACCTGTCTTTGGGGTCATCCACCAGGTCATGCTCAAACAAGCCTTCTCATCTACAGAGACCAGCTAAAAAGGACATTATGTATGAAGCAAGTTTAGATATCCTATTTTGCAGGCAGTGAATAACAAAGGTGCCTATCAGACTGTGCCGATCCGCAGGCATACCTTTGTTGTTCGCATGCAACACAGTTAGGTTTTCTCGTGCCTTGACCCATTTTAAGTTTGCATCAGCGAAGGTGTTGGTGACACCTAAGTTCATGGGCGGATCCATAGGGGGGAGGGGGTCCGGACCCCCCGTGGAAAATCACAAAAATATAGTGTTTCTTAGCAATGCTGATCCCGATCCCCTAGAATTCACAAAGCTACCAAGCCAGCATTCAATGTGTTGGGCCATCATCGGCACACCAGTTATCAAAGTTGGACCCTAACAAAATTTTCTGGATCCGCACATGATGTTATGCGTCAGAGGTCAAATTGATAATTCATAATAAGTTGCAAAAATAGCTTGTCAACTTGCTACTAGAAACTGAGATCTTAATCAAAGAAAGGAAGAAAAGCGCAAAAATGAGGAATCGATACAATCAAGTACCACACCTGACCCAGGACACCGTATGGGATAGTGACAAAACACAACAAACGTCACATACAGGAGAGCCAAGAGGTCATCCCTTTCCCAGCGGGTGACCACAAGGCTGCAAGACACATACAAGAGAATATTGTAAAGACAATAAAAAAGATCCACAAAAGAAGTACCGCCTTGGAACGGCCAGTAAGAAAATTACTGGAGGGCTTTAACTAGTTTCACGGCACCGACCTCACCCTTACTTCTGATGTGGATCAAGACATATAGATGTTTGGTTTGCATGAAAGATCCATATCTTATCCATGAATCATCTCCTAGTACATATTAATCAAGATATAAAATGGAGATAAAACAAAGATAATGACTCAATAGGACATATAACTGAATACCGGAGCAAAAGAAATCCAACAGTCAAACCCCGTCGGGCCCAACGACAAGCCTATTTTCGGCTAGAAAATAAAAAATGAATTACTTGGCATATTTGACATATAAAGATATTTCTTTGCACTGTTGAAAATGGGATTTTGATATTCAGTTTTATGTTGAAAGCAAAACAAGAATTTCACTGCAAGGAAGGCGTTCAGCAATTTTAGTTCCTACTTAAATTCGCTCAAAGCCTTAATTGACCAAAATAAAAAGTACCAAAATATGTAAAGCAAAGATAAGCAATGACAATAAACTTATATAACCAAAAGCGTAGGGCTACCCTCTAAGCTGAAATAGAAAACTATTGAAATGCAATGATAAAAAATGGCTACGTTCAAAATGATATAAATGTATTTTTTTCTGTACCAAACTGACAAACTTAAAGCTCTAGGAGGAATTGATTTCACAAAGTATGTCATATTAGCCATATCGCAAAACCCATACAGTTAGAAATACAAAGTGACATAACTCTTGCAATACTGATCCCTGAAAACTTTTTCCTACCAAAAATGAACTGTCCAATGGTTCAGGCATGGTGCAAGTTTGGTCAAAATCGGACAATAATTACATATAAAGTTACATGTATTTTGAAAACAAAAACATTGAAATGTTGACGGAATGACAAAATGACAGACTAATAAACAGTATACCCTGTATAGCTAAAAAATGATATAAAACTGTATGAGTCAGTGCATGAGATTTCCAACACTGTGGTATGTGCGATCAGCAAACCCTCAGATCAGCCTGCGCATACACGCAATCTGATCAGAGCCTTTGAGCATTCTATTAAGCAACTGACTGAACACCATTTGGAGTTTCTAAGCTTAAAAGGAGGCTGCAGAGGCTAGTCCGAGTCTACACTTGTCAAAATGTTAAATTGTTGACAACATATGGTCGGGCTCATTATATGATTTACAATTTTTAAAAAATCTATGCCAGATTCTCCATGACTAGAAGATGAGATGTTGTAACACTGAGCCATAAATTATCACAAAACATACACTGAAAAACAATGATAGCAAATGCTTAAGGACCTCGGACAGTTTCCTATTAAATCTGCCCAAATTTTGACAGCCTGTGGCTAGGATAATGCATAACTGACAACTATAGTTTTGTGCTTAAACCAAACCCTTACATTTAGTGAACCTAGCAATATAAAAATATTTTGAAAATATTGCATAACTATGCGAGGAAGTTAGGGTTTAGGGGGTGGGGGTAATCTATGTGACCAAATTTCATTTCACAGAAAGTCAAAGATTCGTCGAGTATTCACCTAAATACATGTAAATATTATGTTTGCGGCATAAACATTGAGGCGAAAGTGATGGGTTTGCATAAAATTCGGGTTGAGAAGATTACTTTGTTTCATCTAAAGAAGTGTGCTGTCAATGACTTTTGACTATTACCTGTAATGTTTCAAGTTCATCCAGTTGACTTGTGCACTGAGGTGTATCATATCTGCATACTGTATAAATCATAGTCTAGATAAACACAGATGTTGAGCGTAAAATCGTTAATATTTTTCTTACACATCAGATTTTATCTACAATTTGGTGCTTAAAAGAATTGCCTCATTGCGACGGTTCTTTTGAGTACCCACAACATATGTTTTGGTTGAGAAATGAGACAATTAATTACTTTGTAAGCACTCATAACTAAAGCTCTGATACATGCCATTTACCTACAGGTCTTTACAAAATAAGTTTCTAATAAGGTTTTATAATAAAGCGTTTTTGAGCATTTTGACATCGTTCCCCCCCCCCCCCCCGTGACCAATCATGCCGTTTTTATATGATGTGTGAAATGTAAAACTACAAATGTATGCAAAAGGATTAGTTTGGTCACGGGGGGGAAAGCACTTCAGTAAAACTTTTTCTATTTTCTATATGTTGGATAGCAAAAACAGAGTTTTCAGCCCATATTTTTCAATAGGTACTTGTCCAATGAGAAAACGGCTTTTGTGGATAAGTCGAGGATTGAACCTACTATCTTTCTCATAGAAAAAATATCATTTTCTTTGAAACTTTTCTCTGGTCATTTTTATGGGCAATCCTTCATTAAGACTGTCCGAGGTCCTTTTTAATATTAGTGATCACTTATCTTACATGTAGATATTTGTGGACGATTTTGTAAAAGAAATTACCTGTCCTTGAAGTAGGTGTATCGAATCGAGGCATTGGTGTTAGAAGTGGATTCTCTAATCTATTGCAGGGAGCACTAGGAGTCACTGCATCCGAAAAAAACAGCCTGAACGAGTAAACTTTAAGTTTATTTTAAGTAAATTTTTTGCTTTGATATTCAGTGCATGTACAACCAGATATAATTTCGTTTATCTTGATAAAGAAACGTACTGAATTTTAATGTATTAAAAGAAATACTGAATGGAACTAAAAAAGCAGAATGTATTCCTACAAGAAATGCCTTTGCAGAGATGAAACTACAAGTATTTATTTGCACCTTACAACAGCCAAAGAGGTGGACGAGAACTGGAGATAACTCTGCATATTACCACGACCTCAGAGTAATGACCTTTGGGTCATTCTATTTCAAAAGGTCGATGCATAACGGTTAACACGAGCCAGTCGGGCTGGAACATTTATGTGTGTCAAAATATTATTGTAAACGCCTGAAACAACTATTTCTAGATCCGTATTTTCAACATTGTAAATGCAGTGACGCCTCAAAGAATTTTGTTCATCTATAAGTAGCAAAAATGGTGCTCGGCAAAGCCTCGTCACCGTGGCTGGACAATGTTGAAATAAATAAGAATGCAAAATTTGATTTGAATTTACCATGTGAGCATTTTCACTAGTTGACCACAACCAGCTGTACTGATGCTCAGCAAAACCTCGTCCATCAAAAAGGGATGTTACGCATGCCAGTGATTAGAGACTGTTGACATGCATATGTATGTAAAATTTGATTAAAATATACCACGAGGTTCAAGAGTTATGAGCATTTTTATTAATATAAATGACCACGGACGGACGGACGTATTGTGCATGTACTGCACAGTCTGTCAGACTTGGAGGTGCTGTGCTGGTGCTGGAGTAGATCTTCCTCTGACATTTCTGATATGTAGTAACCTTGAGTATACTTCAATTTACTCTTATTAAAACGACATACTTTCCAGTTGAGTATTCTGCAGTGTAAAAAGTGCCCTGTGTGGTAGAGGGTTGGGTGGGGGTTGCAGTGTTGCACTTAACTATGGTGGCTTGTCTGTGCCATTTCGTTATTTCGTTATTTCGTCTTTTCGCCTGGCGTTATGGCGCGGCGCCAAGACGAAATAACGCCAAGCGAAAAGACGAAATAACGAAAAAACGCCAAGCGAAATAACGAAAAGACGAAATAACGCCAGGCGAAAAAACGAAAAAAACGAAATGCGCCACGCGAAATGACGAAAAATGAGCGCGAAAAGACGTAAAAAACGCCAATATCGGCACGCCAGCGAACCGCCATTTCAATGGCGTTTCACTGGCGGGCCGATGATGGCCCACTTATAGTGACATTTTGATCCTCTCTCCATCCCATCAACTAAAAAAAGGAAAAAGAGAAGAAAAAAAAAAACGTTGTCAGTGTTGGACTCCCTCTGAAAAAACTTTCTGGATCCGCGCATGTTGAAAATAATTTTCATACACGCAAAGGGTTTTTAATAATCCTTTAATTGCCTCCTGTCAATAAGATAGAGACTAATAGTTTCTTTTCATCTTTAAAGCGACAATCACAACAGAAGTCGTCTGTTTGTCCTCTACTGAAATGTTAGATACCTCTTGGTTCAGGTGTGTATATAAACAGATCAGACTCCTCTCGTAGCCCAGACTGCCCATACGAGAGCAGCCCGATCTAGGTCCACACATTTTATCTTTACATTTACATTATCAATAATGCAGCAAACGAGAAACCAGCGATACATTTTTGGCAATCGCGTTAAGGGTTAAATTTCGTTTTGGCGTCTTTTCGCCTGGCGTTTTTTCGTTATTTCGCATGAGGTCTTTTCGTTATTTCGTGTGGCGTTATTTCGTCTTTTCGCGTGGCGTCTTTTCGTTATTTCGTCTTTTCGCATGGCATTTTTTCGTCTTTTCGTCTTTTCGCTTGGCGTTCTGGCGGGGCGAAAAGACGAAATAACGCCAGGCGAAAAGACGAAATAACGAAAAAACGCCACGGGAAATAACGAAAAGACGAAATAACGCCAGGCGAAAAGACGAAATAACGAAAAGACGCCATGCGAAAAGACGAAAAATAAGAGTTTAAAATGGCGTTATTTCGCATGGCGTTTTTCGTCTTTTCGCGCTCGTTTTTCGTCATTTCGCGTGGCGCATTTCGTTTTTTCGTCTTTTCGCCTGGGTATATTTCGTCTTTTCGTTATTTCGCTTGGCGTTTTTTCGTTATTTCGTCTTTTCGCTTGGCGTTATTTCGTCTTGGCGCCGCGCCATAACGCCAGGCGAAAAGACGAAATAACGAAATGGCACAAACAAGCCACCATGCTTAACAGCATGAATACAAGTACAAACATTACCAGAAACACCAATACACTTTGTGACCTTATATGGTAATCTGGTTTTGTCTTGTGACATATTCAATCAGAAAACAAACGTGCTGAATTAGTGTACACGGATCCAGTAAGTTTTGTCAGAGGGGGTCTAGATTTGACAACTTCTTTTTAGCTTATGAGGGGAGAGATGATCCAAATACCACTATAAGTGGGCCATAAAGTGCCGATGATGGCCCAACATCAAATGTTGGCTGGTAGCTTTGTGACAATGCGATAAGTACCAACCTCTCATATGCTGGCTCAATGCGCACTGGCGGATCCAGAGGGATTTACCCAACCCGCCCCACGTTTTTAAATATCCTATAAAAATGTAATAATTTGGTCTCAGTGAAACCAAATTATTTCAATTTTCATAAGATATTTAAGACAAATGAGATAAAATCAGTAAAGCGAACCCTCAGACCTTTATATAAATCAAGTTCCCACAGAAATTCAAAAACACAATTCCATGTTTTTTCCATGACTTTCCATGATCAGCAAAGTAATTTCCAAGACTATTTAATGCAAAGACTCTCACAGGGGTCTCCCCTTTGAGCAGCATCTTCACCACGCTGAGCATAAATGTGGAATGCAGCAGCAACAGCATGCTTGTACACCATGCATGCATTCGAAATAATTAAAGCGTGAAACCACCAGTAGCCAGTAAACTAGCTGTCAGGCACGCAAGTGTCCGACAGCAAGTTTTCTGGCTACTGGTGGTTTTGTCATATTATTTCAAAAAATTCCATGATTTTTCCATAATTATTCAGTTTTTGTCAAATTCCATGATTTTTCCATGCATGGATCTTTTTTTTAGTGATTTTCCAGGTTTTCCATGATTTCCAGAGCTTGTGGGAACCCTGATAAATGAACCCCCTTTCCAGAAATCCTGGACCAGCCCTTGCATCTAAATACTCACGTGGAACAGTAACTTGAGTAGGGATGACTTGTTGCATCGAAAACCTTTCAGGTACCGGCTGTATTTGACTTGGGTGAGGGGGCATCACAAAGCGTCGAGGTTTTGGAGGACTAGAATAATAAAATTCGAATCTGAACAGCTAGAAATAAAGGCTCTATCTTTTTAGCAAAGGGGTACGTGCAATAAGAGGCTATTTTGGCCCCCCTATGAGGTAAAAAAAAAATAATAAAAGTTGCTCTTCACAAGTTTCTTCTTATTAGTTTGTTAGAACAATAGCCAAAGTGTAAAGGTCTGGTATTGATTCGACTTTAACAGTTGCTATGGTAACAAAAATGGCCGCCAAAATAGGCTGAAAATAGGAAAATGACCATTTCGGAGCAAACTTGCGACATGTAACAGAGGAATTAATATAGAGCACAATCAAATACCAAAAAATATTTTAACAGATGATGATAATTATCACGGCATCCAATATATTAAAAGTTTTTTTTTTTGGTATTTGCTTGTGCTGATATCTAATTCTTAAAAATCGGTCTCCAAAAGCCTAAAATTTGGCCTAAAATGGTAATTTCTCTATTTAAAGCCTATTTTGTCGGCCATTTTTGGTTACCATAGCAACCGGTAAAGGTAAAATAAATGCCAGAATTTTACACTGGGCTATTCTTCTAATAAACCAATAAGATGAAATTGGTGAAAAGCAACTTTCAGATTTTGGCTCTAGAGGGGGCCAAAATAGCCCCTTAAACGTCCCCCAAATTTACATTAAGCTTTTGAAGCAATTAAGAAAGCTATAGTTTGGGATTTCCTCAGGGTGGATATGAATACGCGGAATTTAACAATTAGAATGAACACTGAGTGATAGTAAGGATGTACAGACGTTTCAAAGATGCACAATAATAGGATTATGCTATTTTTCATAGAAACATGTAAATTATGGCGTATATTATACTGCAGTAAATGATATATACCTGTATAAAGTACCTATTACCTGGATTAGTTTATATGTTTTGTTTACAACGATTCTCATGTATCTTTGAATCGACAGTACTGTCAATAGGCAATTTAAAAGTCCATTATGAGACTCATGACCAAACGCGATATTTATAAATAAAAACTGTCACAGAATAGAATAGAATTAAATTTATTGCACAGTTATGCCCACTAAGGGTTAAAGGCAAGTAAATACATACATACATACATACATACATACATACATACATACATACATACATACATACATACATACATACATACATACATACATACATACATACATACATACATACATACATACATACATACATACATACATACATACATACATACATACATACATACATACATACATACATACATACATACATACATACATACATACATACAAGACACAAGACAGCGTAGCCCACATGAGGGTCTGGATGGGGGGTCTGGTATTCACTATTCATTAAAAAATTAGCCCATTATTCATCTCATTAAAATTTTGGGTTATTCATTAAACTAAGACCAATTATTCATTAAAAGTAAGAAAGGTGGCAAAGAAATCTGATTATTCACTATTCATTAAATTTTTCTTCAATTCACTGAAAAAATAGGATTATTCATTAATTTTTAGGCCCTCATTATTCACTATTCATTACTATTTGGCTCCTTGTTCACTTTTCATTATTAAAAAAGGCCATTATTCACTAATCATTATACCCCATCCAGACCCTCCCACATGGCGCACAGTTTGCCTTTAAAAAATTACATTTGAATCGGCCCTATCAAACGAGAAATTTCTATGTCCATGGCCTTTACCCTATGAGTTCAAAACAGACAAAGCCCTCTGAAAACATTGTTAATAAATAAATAGATATATAAATATGACGAAATTAGCAGATCTAGTTATGTGAAAACATATTATTTCAATTTCCAAAGGGCCATAACCCCAGATTGTATGGCTCTTCCACTGGGCATGTCTTCTCACGTTTTCGTATTTTATTATGTCTGTAGCGTATTAGGTAAAGGCCTGAAACTGTTCTTAGGTTACAGAGTAGAAACGACGGTGTCACAAAATCAAGAAATTTTACTTTCAAAGAGTCATGCGCGGATCCAGAGATGGGACAGGGGGTCCTGACCCCTCCCCTCCCCTGAAAAAAAAAACAACACGAATATAAGGGTTTCTAGCAATACATGTCCGGATCCCCTGAAAAAATCGCAAAGCTACCAAGCCAGCATTCAATATTGGGCCATCATCGGCACGCCAGTGAACTCCAGTTATATTATGCGTTTCGCTGGCGTGCCCGATGACGGCCCGCTTATAGTGGTACTTGAATCCTCCCTCCCCTCATCAGCAAAAAAAATTGTCAAAGTTGGACCCCCTCTGACAAAACTTTCTGGATCCGCGCATGAGAGCCATTAGCATTTTTCAGAAGTGCATAAATGTAAATACATGTATTTTATTAACTATTCTAGTTGGTTGGTTGTAGCTGAGACCCAAATGGTTGGTTTCATTATCCTCTGATAGGTGGCATCCTTCAAATACTGACCTATCTGATTTGAGTATTGTGGGTTTGTGTGACATACTTGTTTATGCTTTGGCTATCAAAGGTGGCTTGATATCTCTACAAACGGATTATTTATAGATATTTTCCGCTTGCTACTTTTCAACCGTAGAGTTTTTAGTAATGCAAACCACGTTTTAACACAACCATCGTTTTTTTGTTAGGTGATGTGCCATTTATATATATGATAGCAGACCGGTCGATCTTCAGAGAATGCAGACACGCGCAGAAAATGCTCTCGGTAATGATTCTCACTGTGGTTCAGACATATTTTATTGTCAAATTTGATACAGCAATGTAATTTGGTCACAAGTTCTCAAAAATATTTTACTGGTATCAATAATAACGCCTCACCTACATGTAAACATGAATATCTTGAAGACTGAACATACCGAATTTTAGTGCATTTAAACGCGTATCTACTGTTGATGTATTAAGACAGGGTTTGACATGGGGGTCATCAATTTCGTGTTACGCAGTTTTTTTTATTGCATCTTGCCTTTCCAGACAGAACCCATTTGGCAAGAAAGACTTCTTTTACAATTGCAAAATCGTATCTATTCTACAAAAAGGCTTTTATATTGTTCAGATAATTTCTTTATGTTTCTGCCGAACGAGACAACTTATACCCGCTTTTTACTCGTGGTATTTGAGTAAAATTGAACTTTATGGCTTTGCAGAGTGGTTGGCACTGTTGTTGCGGATCATTTGCAAAAGTTTTTCTTATTTTTTACCCGGACGTGATGTCTGACGGATGATATCATCGGACTCGTGTTCCAGTTGGCCGTTTTAGATGACGTTACTAACTACAAGTATTAGCTTTTCAAAAAAGCTAGCGGTCGATTAGCCCTATCATTGTATGTATTCTTGCCCACTGCAAGCTTCCATTTTGAACTTCTAGAGCTTGGCCATGTAGATTTATTCTTATAAGCCCTGGTTATCAACATCTGAACTGTGATTTGTTACCATTTAACACATGCTTCCAGCGAGTTGTTGCTTGATCTTTTGAAAGCACCCGGCTTAATCATGGTATGTTATGGTAATGTATTGAGCATGCGACACATTTATGGAAAATCATTTGACAACACTAGACAGCACATTTTTCTTAAAACTTATGCCAGAAAATCAAGGTCACAGTGGTCGCTTAACTGTATATGTACAGACTCCGTGACCCCAAGATGTGTTCACAAATCAAATTTGGGATTCCTAGGATGTATGCTCGTGGACACGTTTTTTCTAGATCTGATGGCAGTGGTAAAGGTGCGTGACGCTCCATGACCCTAAATGCATTAAGACACGAATTTTGGAATTCCTGCCTAAAATAATATAGGAGATATACTCCGCATATGATATGAACACTCAAACTTCTAGGACACTAAGGACAGTCAGTTTTATTACTATATGCCTCCCTTTGGGGGCATAAAACCTGTTTGTCACGACCGTCATAAGACAGTGCCTGAATTCATAGTAATTCTATGTAATCAGATGTGGATGACAACCACAGAAGTACGTTTACTGATGTGAAATTGCCAATCAAGGACGTTTTGACTTTGGGACGTGTAACTTTCGCCAGCTTTTTTGAAAAGCTAATACTTATTGCGTTTATATAAGCGACAGGGCAAATTGACGCCTTCTTTCTGATTTCACGGACAGTTTACTTCGCGCTGTAGGTCAACCCACGATATTTGGTACCCCACTCGTTGTTCGGCAGCGAATAAAATATAGCCTGAGCACGGAATAAAGCTTCGGTCAAAACCTGAATTTGATGTGTGTTTTGAATGATGTTTATATAAGCGGCCGGCCACGGCCGACCGCAACAATGTTTAATGTTAACTTTATGTATGGACATTCTTGGTACATTAATGTATCCAATTATCATGTCCATCGTTACATATGTTTAAACGAGAACGTTGGCACGTTTCAACAGTGGACCTTACATATAGCCGCCTCTAATATGATTCATAATTTGTTTGAAAAGTTGATCCAAGTTTGCAATACATCAGCGACACAAAGTGAGTGCAAAAATCAAATGGAAATCATAAGCCACTTAAAGCTGCATAGTCTGTTACTTTTGATCTTTTAATTTTAAAAATATTTTTCTATTTTTCAAGAACACAGTAAAAAACTAAAATTCGGGTAAACATTTTACCAATTTCGTAAATCTTAACAAATTATCAGTATCAAAACAACAGCATTTATGTTAAAAATTAACTGTCTATAATTATTGGAGGGACGCAAATAATTACAAACAAGAGAAAAAAACAACACCTGTTTTTATAAGATAATTAACTTTTCCATGCAGTTTTCAGCCATAGTGAACAGATCTATTGTGAAAATATAACTTAATTCTACTTTTACAAATATTTAAAAAGAAAATAAAAAATCGAAAAATGTTCATAGTTGCAGACTTAGTCTCTTTAAAGCGAGTGATGAATAATGCCGTCATGAGTAGGTTGGCTCCGTATGACGTCATCAGAATACCACGACACCGTGATGTTAAATTAATGTCAGCTTCCAGGGAACCTCGCCCAGCATCTACATGAATAAGCAGTACGTGGCTGACCAATCTTTTATCACCATTGCTAAGAAAACAGTAAATATGGACAGGCGTTTTAATTTACACCCGAGTATAGTTACGACCCTTCCCCTACATTTAAAACATAACAGCGGTATCTCCTCTTGATATAATTACATACATGTATTTGCTTTTAGGTGATGTGCTAAGAAACAAAAAAATATTCACTTTAACAAGAAGTATTAATTTGTTAGAGTTGATGTTAAATAGCCTGGTCCACCATATTCTCACGGTACGAACAGTTCAGTGATCAGTATTTATATATGCTAACTGAAGATACAATCAAATCAATCATAAAATTTGTTAGCTTATTATCCAGTCCTTCAATACATATCATCTATTGACGGTTATAGTTTAGAATTTCTAGCTGACTTCCAATGTAAGCACGACCTCCACAGAACAGTCATAATGAATGGGGAAATGATATTCTCATGGCAACTAGTTTGTTTTTGGCTCGCAGGAAGTTCCTGACCTAGTCATGTATATTTTTCTTCAAAGTCATGAAATTCGATCTGTAACTCGCTTTGGGCTGTCAAAGCTGCTGGGATTAACTAAACATATTTCGAGAAGCCTTCAGTTCACTTATTTGCATATGTAAAATGCTAATAGATGGCTGTGTGATTCATTTATAAGTTGCAATAATGGTTTACTGTGAGAATAAGGATGCCGTGAGAATATGGCGTTTGAGTATCCGTCACAGTCAACAATATTTCCTTGAGGTATTTAAATCGTCATGCGTCCTTGAAGGATACAACACAGCGCCTCTGGCGAGGCTCCAACCGGCGAGCCTTCGATTTCTACTACTGCATTCCCCGGAAAATATTTTAAACCACGAAAATATCCAAAGCATTATGCTTTTTGTCGTTGTTGTTGTCAGCCCTCTGGCCGTAGTATCTCTCTGGTAAGTAGGCTCTTCGGTACTAGCCTACTTTCATGGCAAAGACACTCTCGTATTTTATTAGGCATGTCAGGTTCGATACGATACAAACCATAAAGAAATAGAATAGAATGCACCCAGTAAACCAGAGACTACCCCCGTTTCGGATGAAGCTGCTTGACGCATCGCTCCAGAATCTCTGAGAGGTTATACTTCGACAGAACCGGATCAGTATTGTTACGGTGTTACCGAAGGTAGGCTTAGGTCGGCTATACGCAAATTATCACTAGCTGGGGAGTTTACGAAGTGCGAGCGTCTATAGACTTTCAGTACGGTTTGAATATTCGATGGAATCGAGTCGAATTGAAATAAAATCTTTGGAATATTGGAACTGAAACAACCGAATGGGTCAAGTTATGCATTGCAAATGTAACAGTATAGAAATTAGAAAGATTCTTTCTGTCTTTAAATCACAAGACCTTTTTAAGTCGTCCATCGTCTGATATTTCTGCGCGTATGTGATCAAGATCGGTGGAGGATAGAATAGAATAGATTATTTATGTTTTCCCACGCCCAGCTCCATATCTAAATACGTTAAACCCCCTATCAAAACATCATTTCAAACTTTCATACATTAGTACAAGACAATAAAACAAGCTGTTTCCTTGTTAGAATCCCATATTTCTTCGAAAATTCTCCTTTAAATAATGGGGGCGTTTTATGGGGACGTTTTGACCAATCTTTTTTTTTGTGTATGGTTTGGCCAAATTGGGGACGTTTTGATTAGGGGACGTTTTGACTAGGGGACGTTTTGACTTGCACCTGTTTGAGCATTCCCGATTGACAACAATATGGCGGAACATGCAGAACCCATTCTCGCGAGACCTGACGATACCTCATCTAGATCTCTCGCATTTCGCCCTTTGCATCATGGGTAACTAGCGATATTTGGCTAGTCACGTTCAAATCTCGCACGCCTGTAGAGACAGAATTTATTGTTAAAAATAGCAAAACGTTAAATTTTTGACAGTATATCATTTATCATTTAGTCAATTTTTTCTGAATGTAGAGCCCTGAGTCATACAAGCAGTGATCGCAGAATATAATTTTAATAAAAATGGCGGTTCCATCCCAGTGTGCACCGAGCGAAAGGCGACAGGTTAGTGTGCGCTAGCATGCTTCCTGTGCGACAATGATGCAGAACCTCAAGTCAAACGACAAAAAAACAGAAATGGACCCTATTTTTAGAGAGTTCCATGATGACGAAGCCCTGTTAAATGATTTGAAACATGCAGTTATAATCCTCAGAAATGGCTACAACCATATGAATCTGGCTTTGCAATCGATTTTAGAAACCAATGCCTGCTCTGCAGTTTCGTTTTCTAAAGCAACCGTTACAATTAAAACTATTGAGGATGCTGGGAGAAGGGGGAGTTTTGTTGCTGGGAGCATATTTTGTGACGGGATTTACGTGCTTGAACAATATATAGATGCGAAGAAAGTGCCAAAAGAATACCTGCGACGGAATGTACTTGCAAAACTTTTGAAATTCCTTTCAAAAGAAGGTAGGCTATGGCTAAGGGGTGCAGGACAACTCGGCCCAAAACCCAAAACCAACTCAGCCCAAGATGCAAACTCGTCCCATGCCAACTCTGCCAACTCGTCCCACATTTTAGAGGGATTATCATTTAACTACAAGAATCGCCCCTTCCCGTTAGCGTATGCGCAGGCTCGTCTGATCATTTTCTGCTTGTCGGTGGGATAGGTACCAACATTTCAGACATTATGAACGCTTTGACATTCGTAAACCAGTTTCAAAAATAAGACGCCATGCTGTTATAGTCAATATACCGCACATTCAAATGAGCATACGCGTAAATTCCCAACCTAATTGGTCTGAGTATACCAATTCCGTTTCATCTCTCAAAAGACCGACTTGGTACTAGCAAGCAGTGTGGACCCTCATGAAATGACGCACCATGTGGCATTTCTTCTGGGTCTTCACTGTTATCCAAATAACATATTTAAACGTGAAAAAATTGTGTGAAGCTAGAAGCATAAATCCATAGTTCCATACTCTATGTTTGATAGCAGCGTCAGCTCTGACGAGACTGCACATATGGGCAGCCTCGTCTGATCATTCTCTGCTTGTTGATGAAATAAGTACCAATATTCAGACATTATGAACACTTTGAAATTTGTAAACGAGTTTCAAAGCTAAGTGGTGAAAAGGGCTTGCTAGGAACTATAAAGTCTCTGGTCGGCAAATAAAAGGAAGAATTTCGAATGCCTCTGTAAGAGCGAAATTACCGTTATGCCGCAATGATAAATGCACTGGTTAAAGACAATGATTTTCACACATTTGCGATTCAAACATAATTACGCCGATCAGTGTTGTGTCTAGAGCGCGGCGTGGGATTCCCGCGATTTTACCGTCGATGTCCCCTAAAAATGCACCCAGTGCGGACTACGGGCGAGCCATAAAAATATGTTGATTTTTCACTATTTAAACCCCGTTTCCGTATTTAGTGTAACCCAGTAAAGGGAAGTTATTTAGACTGTGCACATGTTTTTACTGAATCAGTGATAATAAATGTTACTTTGGATATTGATTTCTAAACCAGTCCAACACATCAACAGGTGTTAGTACACAATACCAGTCTTCCGGTTTGGTAGCCCACGAAAATAGTACCTTTAGAAATTTAGCACTTGCCGTTTCTGGGCCCTTTATGGCGTAAATGGGTGCTTTATTCGACTTTAAATGTACATGTGATTCAACATTGGTCTATGTTTGTCAGGCTGATGCAGAAAAATGCATCTTTGTGTGGACTATTTTGTCACAGACTCCCCGACGCACTCCCCAGGTAACGTATGACGCCGGTCTGATTTCAGCCCGGATTTTTTGACTGTTCCTCAAAGAACGGAGAATGCTGAGAAAACGAGATTATCAAGGTAGGTTGTCTTTTTACTTATTTGATAGGTGAATGACATATCTTGCCACTCGCAGGCAGAAAAAAGTCCAAGCAATGTCCTGGAAAAATTTGCAGATGCTCGAATTCTGCCTTTTTACATGGAGTTGAATGGGACCGATTAATTGTGCACCGAACCCAACAATGGCGGAAAAAGCAAATTTTATTCAGCTGATGGCCAGAATAAGCTATTTTAATGAAATAGAATATTTGCTGGGGAATTCAAAACTACGGCAATGTAGAAACTACTTCACTGTAATCTGCACCACTTCTTGAGCCAAAACTATCGACATCAAGCTCAAATGTGAATAAAAATGAACAGAAATTTCCGGAAAACTGTTTTCAATTTTACAGGTAAAAATCAGATGGATTTGGTGTGTCCCCCAGAATTTGCAAATGTCCCTCTGAAATTCAGGAAGGGGGACACTGGTGTCCCCCAGAAATATTGACCTAGGCACAACACTGGCCGATAATATTAAGATGATTAAGGTGTGCATCAATTGACACTTCGTCTAAACATGCAATCTCCTTAATTGATCAGTTTACAATTTTCAATGGATGGAAGGATGGACAGACGGGCTGACCCATGGGCGGATCCAGGATTTTTTGTCGGGGGAGGGGGGGGGGGTCCAGGACGGACGGCCAGAATACAGGATCTGCACATGGGACCAATACCTACCTACCTACCTACCTACCTACCTATGCATGAACAGACAGGCACATGAATGTTTACGCACAGGCAGACGGATAGACATACAGCATGTAGATGTATAGACGGCAAACTAAAAGACATACATATTAATAGAACACATGCATAATCATGTACAGAGATAATGACAGAAACATACATGCGTGTGTCATTATCTTTAAATTTCCCATGAAAATGAAGTAATTTAATCCCATCGAAACCAAATTATTTCATTTTCATAGGATATCTAAAAACGGGGGACACGGAGCGGGTTTGAGCGAACCCCCTGAACCCAAACTGGATCAGCCACTGCTTATACATGTATGCTAAGACATTCTGGTTGCATCATACATGAGCATGCAACTCGTATGTACTTTAAAAATATATGGACCGAGTTGTCTTATGAATTTGGGCCGAGTTGCATTTCAGGTTCAAACCATCAAAAAGATACATTGTGCGATTCTCCAGTTAATCACATCGATAGTTGGAATGAGCGCCAGAGCTTCTAAAATGTACCCATTAGGTACATATTACAATATAATGGATGCACATTCCAAGTTACAATTATGCTAAATGCTTAGACTGTGTGATTCAACATAGGTTAAATTGGTAAAGAAGAAATACCTGAATTCATTCAAAGTGTTATTAAGTTAAATATGACAATAATGATAAATTGTAAATTAACACTTTGTATTCGACTTTTGTGTGAGTACAGTGGCACATCTACATTAATTGCTGGTTCCCAGTCTGCAGGTGCTCAGTAATGTAAATACAGGTAACCAGTTATAGGAACTGGTTACATGCTTTTCCATTACTGACCACCTGTAAACCAGGAACCAGCAATTATTGAAGATATGGTCACGACACACTGGCCTACAACAGTTTTTGAGTATATGGTAAAGATTCCTAACCCTGTATAGTCCAGGCGCTGATTTCTGTACAGGCTTAGTTTTTGACTTGGCACAACTTACCTGCCAGAAAAGGTTTGACTGCAGAAATGCAACCCTGGGGTCTTCTGCAATACTCCTAGGTACGTCATACAGTTAAATTGTGATAGCAGTTTTGCTGTAGGATGTCATCTTCGAACGTACCCTACGCTAAATGAGGCTTAGGTAAATTGAGAGGAAAACACGCCTCACGTCCAACCATTGCTTCCTATTCAACATATTACCCTTTAAATTTATGCATTACATGTATGCAATGGCATACTACAGTAAAGCAATATAAAAATTTGTATATATGGTATATTAGATGTGAGAATGTCAAACGGAAGGGGTGATTTACCCCACCCCCTAAATATAATGTATCCAAATTCAAAAAGAAATGAAATCTTTCCCATTTCTTAATTTATCAAGTAAAATAGCATATTTATTATCGTATTTAAACATTATTCTTATAGTATGTTTGTCATTTTTTTTACATTTGTTACATATCAAAGAAAGAATATACCACCTGAAATGACAATTCAGGAATGCGTGTATTACACAATTTTCAGTATACACTCTCTGCTGCAATATATTGTATCTGTGACTTATAAAGTTATACTAAATTCTTATATATGGACATGAGGATCGTCTTAAAATCATTAAATGAAATGCAGCAAACAGTCAGTATGCGTTTAACCATTATACAACATGATATTACAGGTATATATGTTACTTTCAAATGTATTACTATTTAATGCAGTTATATCATTAGATTATGGGCTACCAAACGACCTCCACAAAATGAGGTTTGTAGACTGTAAATTGCTAAAACCAAATTGTATTATCCACATAATGAAGTGTGTTAGCTTTTCAGCGGATAAGGCGTTACCCTGCAATAGCCAAATTCACTACGTTGCCCTAAAATAATAGGAATTCCTATAGTGTTAATATCCAGTTATTTCTTATTATAACGTATCAGTATTAAGTTTTATTTGAAAGAAAATTACTAGCAATATGACTTTAAACTAAGTTTGGCACCTGTTATTACAGTTATATATCCAACTTTCTGCTAAATACAATATTTAATGAAATGACAGCATTATATCATCAATTGTGTAAGCCAACATACTACATTCAAGTATAGCTTGTCAGCTATTGACTACAATAACTATTTTGATAGCTATGATTTGGGAAAATACACTTAGTTCCTAAAATTACTTTTTTTTATTTACAATATTAGTTGAAATCGAGAAATGAAACATTAAAGCAAACGTTAATCCTTGCCATAGCAAAAAAACTGTTCTAATCGTAACGGTTTCTGTTCCACATATGGCAAACGCCATGCCAATTCCTACTGTTTAAACCGCTCTATATCCAATCATTATCCAGTTCGATGAAGAAACAATACAACTGATGTGAGTAACATATACACTGACCCAAAATGAAAACTTTACATAGTATTCAAAAGTATATATTTTGATGATAAATTAAGTTTCGGGGTTATTTTTTTCGGTCATGGAATCTTCTATGCCTTATCGATGTCTCTGAAAAAAATATTGGATGAAAAACATAAATTGCATCATTTTTATGAATAGTTCAGTTCAGAGGGGTCAAAATGAAAAATTCACCAGTCACACAGATTTTTGAAACAAGAAATTACTGACTGCCTGCTTTAAGTGATGTTAAAAAGATCATCAGTAACCAGTGTGACCTTCATTTTTACGAATGCAAGCAGAAAACGCCGCCTCATTGAATTTACGTAACGTTGTATGGGCACGTTAGGGATACGTATGAAATTTTAAAATAGGTGCATATTGGAGTCATTTAACGCATCCATTTGATGATTGGACCCGACCCTCTGACCCAATTCATCATATACATGTTCTATGGGGTTCATATCCGGGGATGAAGCAGGTCAAGGCAAGGGGTTGTCGTAATTTTTAGCATGGAATTGTGTGGTTATTTACGTGTTTTGTGAGGCCTTGCATTCTCATGCTGGAAAATGCCAGGTCGTTATTTTGCACGAAATGACTAATTATCTTTAGAGCATGAACCCGGTAAATACGAGCAATAATAATTTCCGTTTAAAACGATTACGTGGGTGAGTTAACGTGTTTACGCGATACGGACGTAACGTCGTTACACTTGCGCGACCAGGTCTTTGCACGAGCTCTGACATACCCAGAGATCTGTTGTACCGGTTCATAAGATAATGAATAGTCGGTCTAGAGCACCCAAATTGATGCGCGATATCATTTACCGTAGACCCCGCCTTGAGCCCGCCAATAACGTGGTTTCTTTGATCTTTTGAAAGACGTGCCGTCACTAAATCGAAGCGTTTTGTAACAATTAGTTATTTTTTATAACCAGGACTCAGTTGCAAATGTTTTCTTGTCAGTTTTAAAGCTGTTAATGAACCACCTGTTCCTCAGCACGTGCAGCGTACGAAACACGTTTTTCAGGCGTTGATACTTGAATAGACCTGGGATTTGAATAAAAATTTCATAATCGTTTTCTGCGACGAAGTCTCGATAAGCATGCGTAAATCTTACAACGACATGTATACTAACAAAACATTTATTCAAAGAAATAAAGTGTAAAGTTTTCATTGAAAGCTGCTCATTCAACCAGGATTGACCCTACTGGGGTATCACAGGAGTTGGGACCTCTTCATGGTCTTCATCTTTGCCGAGCTTTATACAAATATATGACCCACTAAAATAGTTATAACATAGCTTATAAATATGATCTACGCTGAGGGCCAAGCTGTGAGACGGCCAACCTTTGCCTCGGATTCTTGTTTTCTGTATTGTTGTTACTTTTAATACAAAGCCTACGCATCCTAACTTGGATCACATAGTCAACATGAGCTGGATTGGCAATTTCGATTCAATAGCTTTGCTATCGGACTGAATCGGTTGTGGATTTATATACGTTTAATTTTATAAATTACAATGTATCTTGTCTTGTTTCCATGCATAGGTAAGCATGCACTCATGGACATCAAAATAAAACTTACACGTAACTATAAGCATATACAAAGGATACAAAGGATGAATTCAAAATTCATGCATATGGAGCGATGCATGCCAGATGTACATTTTACAATTAATCAAATCTGAATATAACGGATGGAATTCTTTGTGTATGTTTGCATGCATATCTATGGAAGGGACATATTTTTTTGTATATACTGATTAGTTTGATAATTATAATATCTCTGATCTTTTTCTAGCAACACTAAATTTGAACTTAACTAGACACCATTAGTTGCGAAAAACGACTTATTTCTCTTCATTTATTCTCACCATTATTGTGTTCATATTGCTTATCTTCTTTTCTTTCTTACTTTCTTCGTACCCTTGGGAGAAGGACAACTTACATCTATTGAGGCGTCATTATGTGGACAAAGTCGACTATTTATTAGTTCGTATGGCAGCACTTACTCTGTTCCTGATGTTTCTCTCAACAATAACATGACAATAGGACCTAGGCGACTGAGTAGTGCTGTCGTACCAACTTATCACCTATCATTCATGTTTTCAGGACTGCTACATATAATCGTCGTGATGACCCTACACACAGATATTACCTACAGCTTCTCTGTCACGAACTGCCTAAGTGTCAATTCGCATCTAGCAACGCAGATCAGCCGTATTAACTTTTGCAAACGTATTCCAATGGCCAAAAAATTTCAAGATAATATCGCTTTTACTTTTAACTTCACATTCTGCCTCTCTCTCCTTGTTCTGAGAACATGGTTGTTTGTATTATTGATGTCATCTGGAGATATTCACCCTAACCCAGGACCAATGTCCTCTGTTTCATCTATTAGTTCATCTACTTCATCTACAAGCCTATCAGCCTCGGTCTTTGATTCTTTAAGTCTTTCTCACCATCTCTCATTTGTACATTATAATGTCCAGAGTATACTATCCAAACTTGACATTCTTCATGCAGAGCTCATTGACTTCGATATACTAGCGTTCACAGAGACTTGGCTAAGTCAGTCAATATCCACAGAGGATCTTCATCTCGACACTTACTGTAAGCCAGAACGAAAAGATCGTCCCACAGACGCTCATGGTGGTATTCTGGTATATATCAAGGAGAATATACATTTCAGAAGAAGACACGACCTTGAACCTCAGGGTATTGAATGTTTGTGGATTGAGGTTGAAAATAAGTCAAAACATATCTTGTTTGGTGTATTTTACAGACCACCAAATTCAGATAGTATCTATTATGGGACTATCGAAGATTCCATTCATTTAGCAGTCGACACAGGAATAAATGATATAATCATAACTGGGGACTTTAATCTGAATGTACTAAACAATCCATCCTTCCAAAAAGTTCAAACTCTTTGTAATCAGTTTGCTCTTCACCAGTCTATAAATGAGCCCACTCACTTTACTGAACACTCTTCCTCTAGCATCGATTTAATACTTGTTAGTAACAAAGATCATCTAGTTCTTAGTGGAGTAGGGGATCCATTTCTTAATCAAGAGGTTCGATATCACTGTCCCATTTACGGCGTATTTAAATTTTCTAAACCCAAACATAATACTTATACACGACATATTTGGAGCTACGATCGAGGCAACTATGAACTTTTAAGACAAAAAGCAACTAACACCGATTGGAACTCATTACACGACACTAACATACATCTTTACTCACAAAACATAACTAACTGTATAATTTCTCTTGCTAAAGAATGTATCCCCAATAAAACAATACGAATTAGGCCATCTGATCCGCCTTGGATAACTACACATCTAAAACAATACATCAGGAAACGTAAAAGAGCTTACAAACAAGCCAAACGAACCAATTTACCAGCACACTGGTCTAAATTAAAAAAACTGAGAAATAAGACAATAGCTGTTCTTCGAAACTCTAAGAAGGCATTCTTTGACAAACTCTCTGAAAAACTTGAATCTGAAACACTTTCCTCTCGAGATTGGTGGGCTACACTCAAGCATATCATTAATCAGAACTCAAGATCTCAAATACCACCGTTGGAGAGTAATGGTCATATCTTCACTGATGATAAAGACAAGGCAAATCTATTAAACACTTTCTTCCAAAATCAAACTATTTTGAACGACCAGCATGCAACACTTCCTCCACTTATTCACATTACTGATTCAAGACTTAGTAGTATCATACTCAGTCCCATTGAAGTTAAATCTGTCTTAAAATCACTGGCTACTGGCAAAGCATCAGGACCAAACGGACTCAACAATCGTATTCTCAAAGAACTAGCTACTGAAATCTCTGTACCTCTTTGCAACCTCTTTAACTTATCTCTCCAGGAAGGCATAGTACCTGACTCCTACATAGAAGGCAACGTTTGTTCTATATTAAAGAAAGATGACCCTTCACAACCAAGTAATTATCGACCAGTAACAATACTAAGTTCGGAAGATAAAGTTTTTGAAAGACTTGTCTTCAAATACTTATACAATCACCTTATTGATAACAATATACTTACATCTCTTCAGTCTGGTTTTATGCCTGGAGATTCGACTGTCAACCAATTAACATATCTTTATAATACTATTTGTCAGGCACTTGATCAAGGCAAAGAAGTTCGTGCTGTATTCTGCGACATAAGCAAAGCCTTTGACCGTGTATGGCTTGCTGGACTTATCCACAAATTGCAGGCAGCTGGAGTTTGTGGCTCAGTTCTTAACTGGTTCAAAAATTATCTCTCAAACAGAAAGCAAAGAGTTGTACTTCCAGGCATAACATCAGACTGGGTCTATATCCTTGCAGGTGTTCCTCAAGGATCGATTCTTGGTCCTTTACTTTTCCTTCTCTACATCAACGACATAGTCAATGACATAGGTGCTAATATCAGACTTTTTGCTGATGACACCAGTCTCTCTATTATTGTTGAGAACCCTGTAATGGCTGCAGCCTGTCTTAATACTGATTTACTTAAACTATCACACTGGGCAGCAACCTGGTTGGTACTGTTCAACCCTTCGAAAACAGAATCATTAATTTTCTCTCTTGAACTAAACAAACCTTTACATCCTCCTCTTTTTATGGAGAACCAACAGATTGTGGAGGTAGAATCTCACAAACACCTTGGTGTTATCTTATCAGCTGACTGTACATGGCATAAACACATAAAATACATAACTGACAAAGCATGGGTACGAATCAATATAATGAGAGACTTAAATTCAAACTTGACAGAAAATCTCTAGTGATTATATACACTACTTTCATTAGACCTCTTCTGGAATACTCCGATGTCATCTGGGACAACTGTACTCGATATGAAAAACAAGAACTTGACAAAATACAAAACGAAGCAGCACGAATAGCTACAGGTGCTACAAAACTTCCCTTGAAAATCCCCAAAAATTTCCCTTGAAAATCTACAAGACGAAGTCAAGTGGCAGCCCTTACAAAAGCGCAGAGACAACCACAAACTTACCCTGTTCTACAAAATGAATAACAATATAACACAATCTTATCTCTCCGACCTAGTACCAGGAACAGTCAGCACTGCCACAAGGTATAACTTAAGGAACTCTAATAATATCATGACAATCAGAGGTAGAACAAATTCCTACCTAAGCTCATTTCTACCATCAACTGTTAGGGATTGGAATAACCTTCCTCCTGAGATTGCTCAGTCTGACTCAGTTGCTTCATTCAAGTACAATTTTAATAGAGATCGAACCCATGTCCCAAAATACTTTTACAGCGGTTATAGACATGTACACTGTACAAGTCCTTCACACACGTTTAAGAACCCAATGCAGTGCACTGAATCATGATCTGTTTAAGAAGAATATTTCAGATACTCCATTCTGTCGCTGTGGCAGTATTGAGAATACACATCACTTCTTTTTCAAATGCCCCTTCTACAATATTGTAAGAAATGATCTTTTACACGAAGTGTCAACTTTACATGATGTTTCTCTTAAACTTCTACTCTATGGTAATCCGAACCTTTCAAATGACTTAAACACAAGGGTATTTGAATCAGTACACAAATACATATTAAAGACAAAACGTTTTAGTTCTAACTAATTTGAACAATATGTTAGCAGTTTCATTAATATGAAAGATGCTGTTCCACCTTAGAGTCTGCCTCAAGGCCATATAGGGTCTCCCTCTCCCATCCTCCTATTTACATATGTTTTCTTTGCTTTTTCTCATGATTTGCACATTTTTCTTCTTTTTTCTCTTGATAATGTACATTTCACCAATTATACAGCTCTGCCAATTACTTGCAACTAAATTGAAATATTGCCTAGTATGTACAACACCTCATGAATAGTCTGCGATCAATTATCTCTATACTTTCACTTAATGGCTATAATGGGAGTTAACTGGCTTCTCATGAATTTACCAACAAACCTATACTATAATTGGCAGAGCTGAACCTGCTTGCTTCCAGAGAGTTGAATTACCTTGTTAAATCTGCCTACGTTTCACAATATGTAGCATCTAGGAAAAGAACTATATAAGTAGTATTACTTTCGTTCTAATCCTATACTTTGTATTTACAGATGATGTATAATTGTACAATTATCTTTCTGAAATAAAATATGTTTAAACTAAAGTTTTCATTTTGGGTCAGTGTAGTACAGAAGTATTTACCCATATTAGACTAGCGTTCTTTTTCGTGGGACGTAGACAATCAGTACAGGCCAAGATCAGACGCCACAGAATGCAAAGTCTGATCAGGTTCTCTACTGTTTGTTTACATGATGATCTATTAAAATTTGAATAAGAATGAAAAACAACACTCAACAACCCTGAAGACGAAAATGGACTGGTTCATTTGATAAAGTGGGAAGTTTCATTCGACTTAAAAGGGCTAAGGAGATGGTGACATTTATCATAGGCTTTGTCTGGTTCTGAAATGTTAAAGCGCATTGGAACAGGATATTTTTCCAAGGTTCTTTATGGTTATACATTTTAGAGGTCAAGACTTATCACTCAGAACAACTCTCTTGCATTGAAAAGATTTTATTGTAGCTGTTGCAAAATGAATGGACTCAAATAAAATTATTGGCAATTTTGTTTTGCATTATTTCTATCAATTATGCTTAGTCTAAACGTGGAATTTGTTCATACAAAATCATTACGGTATTCAGCATGTCAAATGAGGACATAATTATTGATGCAAGAGTGGCATCCCATTAATCCTTTGTATGTTCCAAATCAAACTAAATTGATGATAAATAGTAACGTAAATAAAATATCAAATTAGTAAGCACATTTGATTTTAGTTCAGCAAAGAAGGCTCATGTGAGCCTGTAAAAAATGTCATAAGACACATCAGAGCATTTGCTGCTTGTATATGTAGATGAATACAGACGCTAGCTCCACTGCATCGGCATGGGGGATTAAACGGTGCATTTGCCCATGTGAGGTAGGTACCAAAATCACAAATGGTGGTTCAAATCTTCAATTGAGCATGTATAAATTAAATATGAGAGGTCAGCAATTGTTTTTTGAATAATGGCAACGAAATTAACACCTGTGCTTCTGTCAAAGATCATATCGAAGATAAGATATTCAAAATCTTGTATATTATATCACATATCATATACAACAATAGAGGCACTGCTTTAACAGCCCTCTAAAATTTATAGTTACCTTTAAAAGTAATAGAAGTCGGATTTCGTTTAGAAGGAATCATTGCAAATATGACATGCATATCATGGAGTCAACGCAACACTGTCGTAGCAATACAATGAATAATAAGGAGATACGACAGTGTTGCTTTGAACCCACGATATATACTTTCATGCACCCTTTCTAGACATTGCATTTAAGTCTTTCATTGATTGCAAAGACTACTGCACAAAGTATTTGTAAGAACAATTGACTCATTGTACGTCTCTATAAATCACTATCATCAACATGTTTTGTGCTTTTATATAATTTCCTATTTATGTGAAATGCATTTGTTTTCTGTCTGAAGAAGCAAGATATTTTTTAGAAAAAGCTGTGTTGATTTGAGTTTTATATCACTTATTCATTCTTATGTTTATATACATATAGCGCTTTGTTCTCAAGAATTATATTTACAAGACTCCTGTATTAATTTGGCCATTCCAAATTCTGAAAAGTGAAAATTATCATCAGTTATTTAAGCATTGATTGCTAAAATTGAGTAATATCTCATGATTGCATGTTTTAGACGTTTTATTTTTCCATCCAATATCTTAAAGAACATTTTAAAGTATATTTTACATTACCTGATTGTCACAATGTCTTATTCAGCCTGACATAACTCTTGACTATAGGTTAAAACCAATTTCTTAAGCAGCAATTAACATGTGTTCCTTGGATATGATCATATCATATGAGATCGTTGTCATCCATTATAACTGATTTTACGCATTTTCAAGGAAATAATTCTTCAATATAAAACCTCTCCTTATAAAGTGATATTAGTTTAGCAAGTGATCAAAGGTACTAACAGTTTCATTAAATAAACTATAAAAGGTAAGCTGAATATAAACTAATATCTATTTAAAAGATGAAACAAGTAATGTGTCATCATCTGTATATGCATATAAATGTCAGTATACAATTTGATTTTTAGAGATTATCTTTAAAAATAACTGATTACAGACACGTATAATGCATAACCTCTATTGTAATAAATATACATTTATCCTACCAACTCTTATGTAATTGAATTAGTCTGGAATGTAAGCAAAGAAAAATAGTATAATTTTATTACCATCTCTCCAAACATTCAGTAATTTGTATTTTTTCTGTGGGAAATTAGAGCTAGCCTATATTATGTTACTGACTTTGTTTTCATAATGTGTACTATAGTAAACTGGGTACATTAAAATATTTTCAAATGACCGATGAGACTTCATTCAATAAAACATAGTCGTGTTGTTTTCTCCTGCGGTAAATATTACAAAATTCTACATCCTTAATATTTTAGCTTTTCAGGGCCCAACCGTACACTGTATTTGATAAAATTTAGGACAAACATTGGACCTTATGATATTTTATATAACATATGTTACTTTGATAAATTTGACAGAAATGGAATGTATTTTACTACTAAATAGCTGTGTATTTCATTGTTTATGTGTTTTAGAATCTTTAACTTTGTTCAAATCAAAATGATATTTCGTGGAGATGAAAACTTAAAAAAATCTTTATTGCAAATGTAAATGTTTATAGAAATAGTAACTTAATAACAACTGATAAATATTTTAGAACAAACTTCTGTCTTGGTATAAATTTAAAACAAAACAGGTTTGAAATTAAATAAAATACCATATGACATATAATATAAGTAATTTAGCAATATATATAGGAAGTCTTAAAGTTTTAATGTACGTTACATATTGTCATACAAGAATTTAAATATGAAACTTTACGCCAGAAACGCAGTTAAGCATAGCTTTTTACTATTGTGTATCGATAGAATGCTCAATTATGGTTAAAAAGTCAGCAGATGGTATTGCGTGCTAACTTGCAAAGTCAAATGGTTCTAACCATATTCACCATTTTTTTTTTGGGGGGGGGGGGGGTAATCATATTTAACAGCTTACAATTCTTAAAGTAATTATGATAGAAACAAGATGTTTGCTGTTTTGAAACAATCAGGTATATATCTTTTCCAAACATGGTATGTAAAACGTATATTTCCATTATAAAACTTATAAAATTAAACGTTGACCAAAATTAATTGATTTTATAAGGCGTAATTGAAGATATAACGTAAATGACAGTTATAACATAAATGTTGTGCTTCTGGATGCAAACTTTTTATTTTCGTTATTGTTTAGGTCCTAATTGAGGTTTTGGCAGTAAATAACGACCGTATGCACCATCTGGATACAACCTAAATATCATTTCTTATTCAAATGTCGCCATTTTGTTTTTTATAGTAAAAATGGGGTAGGTGTACGAAACAACTCCTCCTGGAAAACTGCTGCCACAATTTGACTGTACCACGTGCCTGGCAATGTTGTAGAAGGGTAGTTCTAACTATTTCTGAAGTCAAACCTTTTCTGGCTGGACAATTGTGCCAAGTCGATTTTCAAAAACCTAGCTCCTTGACTAGTATAGATTACCCTGATATTCATAAGGTCGGCAAAGAACTCTTCTGGCAAAAGAAACCACAAACAGTTATCTAAAGCGCCACCTAGCACCGTTAGTTGGAGTACTAGCTTCGTTCTTTATCGTTGAAAGATGCCAACTTTCAGCTAAAATATTACCGAATAAATAATTTTCTCGCACAAACCACATAAAAATCTAAGCCTACAACATACACTGACGCCCACGTATTTGTACTGCGAATTCGCGTTTCGTGCGCATTTTCAATGCGTTGTACGCACGTACGATTTAAAGTGCGTTGAAAAACGCGAATAAACTCGTATCAACGCAAGGCAAGATCATGCATATCCATATGAGATGGTAAGCGTTAGTGAATACGGCACATGTAGAATAGCTATTACAATACCGCTTTGGTCATCATGTCCGTATATCTGATGATGACACTAATTTTGATTAAATCTTTATAATGCACTAATTGACTGGGATGGTCCATTGTATATATCGAGGGTCACATGAGAAGAAGAAGCTAGTTTTTTTTTACCATTAATAATCAAGCTTTGGTCAAGCATTAAAAAAGTCCAGCGGAAACTGAAAAAAAATCATCGGACCAAAAAAGTGGTCAGGCAAAAACCTGTTTTGGCCAAAACAGTGGTCCGGCTTTGCCAAGGTGGCCAATCACGTGGCCTGCCTGATTAGGTTCACGGACTTAACGAACCAGTAATCGTACATCACAGGTAAAGAAAATCGTTCATAACTTTCGTTATACTAAGTCGAATTTCATGCAGTAAAGTGCAAAAACCCCCTCATATTTTTCTACACAAAACTGTGTAAAAGTTTCTCCTGGGTTCGCTGCAGTTTTCCAGATTACTTCGACCAACTGAAGTGTGTATCCAATTGCGGAGAATTTTCTGTTTTTTCTTCAGTTGGTCGAGGTTATCTGGGAAACTACAGCAAACCGAGGAGAAACTTTGACACAGTCTTGTGCAGAAAAATATGAGTTTTTTTGGCACTTTACCGCATGAAATTTGACTTAGTATTACGAAAGTTATGAATGATTTGACTGTTTAAGGGAATCCGTGAACCCAATCACGCTGACCACGTGATTGGCCACCTTGTTTGCTGTAGCTCTGTAAAATAACGTCAGATGTCAGAGCATTTTTCTGTCAGTTGAGCCTGGAACCCCCCTGGCAGTCGGTCCTGATCTGGATACAGACTGTTTGCCACTCTGATAGTGTTCCTGAAAGAGTTTTTGAAAAAAATAATCTTGAAAAACATTTAAGTCTGACAGTCAACAGATGTTAAAAATAAATTAAAATTACCCAGCGTGCAAAGAGTTAATTACATGTACACTTGCAGTGCTACATGCCGCTTAAGCCAGTGCTAGGTTTGCACTTTCCATTAGTTCTCATGAACAGACTCAATAAAACCAAGTCTGCTGTTTTCTTTTTTAGATTTTTTTCATTCATAATTTGATTATTATTTCATTGATATATCGGTGGGATACTCAATGAACTGTTTGTTTCTCATAGAATAGGAAGCGAAGAACTATCAACTGCGCATGCACAGCGTTAATAGAAACGGTACATGTGTATGTGCTTGAATAGCATACTGGGAATCGTTTATTTTATCACATGACCGTATAAGCGTTTTGAAAACGAACGGTAACGAACGGGAATGAACGTTTCAAAAACTAAAGGCTTGTGCGCATTCGCAGGGAAGCGTTTTGCGTTTAATAAACACAGCACAGTAACGCTTCATGAACGATGACTTGATTAGACAATAGCTGTAAGCGTAGATTAGACAATAGCTGTAAGCGTAGCTAGCGTTTGGAACGTTATTTTCGTTTCAGAAACGTCTCTGGTCACGTTTGTAACGTATTCGAAACGAACGTGATGTAAACGCGACAGAAACAAACGAAAAACGGTAAAGAAAAACGCTGTTGCCACTGTAGAGGGTACGGGGCAACAACTGTGACCTTGACCCCAAGGTAAAGGTCTAAGGTAAAAAAGCGTGTATTTGTCATGGTGTACCACTGACTGCAGACCATTTACAGACCAAAGTCACGGACCTATAAACTACAGACTAACGTCACATACCGTTTACATGCCCACCAAATGCTATCAATCATGGGCTAATTCTTATTTGGGGATCAATACGTCCCAAATACGATTTACAAATCTAAAAAAAACCCTTAACTCTCTAACGAAAGAGAAACTGGTCTGTGAGTCCGTGACTGGTCCATGTTTTGTCAATGGGCTTATAAACTCAATCTGTATTTTTTTCTGTTTTTGTTTTAGATCATACAATTTTGTGGGAAGAGAAAGGTCAAGAGACGGAGAAAGACAGTTCCAAACTATTGATGCCAACTAAAGAACGTAAAGAGCAAACATATGCTATCAAAATTGCACAACATCTTCTTTCAAAATTAACAGTTAATTCCACTTACACCATTGACTCCTCATATGGGGCTATGACATGGGAAGACCTTGAGGATCTCCTTGGGAAACCTGGGGATACAAGCTATGGTATGTACAAGCAATACTATTCCTGTTTCTTTACTTTTTCTAGCTCACCTGAGCCGAAGACTCTCGGTGAGCTTATAGGATGGGACTCGAGCCGGCGTCCATCCGCCCACACTTTCAAACATGAATATCTCTGAGACCAGCTGGCCGATCAACATCAAATTTCATATGGAGCATTATTGGGGTGGGGAATTGACTGCATTAGGTTTTGGGCTTAATTGGATCAGAACTCTGGTTTCCATGGCAACAGATAGCCCCCATAGGGTTATAATGGGGAAAATCTTGTGACCACTCTAGCTCCTCCATTTTGAATTGGCTCTTCTTTATTCTTGCAGGTAACGAGGACAACCATTAAATCTCGAATGGGATCGAAATTCGGCAGGATCATTCCAGGGACTTATGAGTTAGCTGCCCTTGAGCGTCTGGAACAATCCCATAGACTTATAATGGGGGAAATGTTGTGACCACTCTAGTGCCTTCATTTTTGGATGGATCTTCTTCATTCTTGCAGGTAACAAGACCAACCATAAAAGCTTGAATGAGTTTGAATTTCGGCAAGATTCCATCACTGACTTCGGAGTTTGCTGCCCTTGAGCGTCTGCAAAATCAATGAATAATGTTGTGACCACACTAGCACCTTCATTTTAATTGGATCTTATTCATTCTTGCAGGTAACAAGGATAACCATAAAGTCTTGAATGGGGTTCGTTATTGGGCCAGATCAGACTTTGGACTATGGAGTTGCTTCCCTTGAGCGTCTGGAAAAATCCCCATAGACTTATAATGGGAAAAATGTTGTGACCACTCTAGTGCTTTCGATTTGGAATGTATCTTCTTCATTCTTGCAGGTAAGAAGGACAACCATAAAAACTTGGATGAGTTTGACTTTCTTCAAGATCCTATCACCTATTATGGAGTTAGCTGTCCTTGCGCATTTCAAAATTGTGACCATTTTAACGCCTTCATTTTGGATTGGATCTTCTTCATTCTTGCAGGTAACAAGGACAACCATAAAAGCATGGATGAGTTTGAATTTCAAGTAGAACCAACCTCAGACTGTGGAGTTTACTGCCCTTGAGCGTCATAATGTATCTGTATAGACTTACAATGGGAGATCTGTTGTGACCACTCAAGCACCTTCATTTTTGAATGGATCTTCCTCATTCTTGCAGGTAACATAGACACACATGGCAGCTTGAATGAGTTTGATTTTCAGCCACACCTGACCACCAGCTACAGATTTAGCTGCTCTTGAGCATCTAAAATTTATCTGTATAATATTGTGACAACTCTAGTGCCTTCATTATACCCTCAGGCAAACGTATTTTAGGGGGTATACTGTTTTCAGCCTGTCCGTCATTCGGTCCTGCCGCCAACATTTCAAGGTTTTATTTGAATAACTTATGTAGCTTTTGTCTGATTTTGATTAAATTTGCACCACACCTTGCGCATTAGACAATGCATGTTTGGTAGGGAAAATGGGCGGAACTGGGCTGAACTATCAGTTATGCAACTTTGTAGTTCTAACTGTATGGTGTTTGCAATATGGCTGATAGTGCATACTTTGTGAAATCAACCCCTAGAGTCTTTGGTGTATCTTTTTAAAACTTTGCAGTTACATATGTTACAGACATATTGAAGATGTGCATGTGGATGTTTAAAGATGAAAAAATAATTAGCTCACCTCTTTGGCTCCCCATGAGCTAATATGTTGGGACTCGAGTCGGCTTTCGTGCCTGCCTGCCTCCGTTGACACTTTCAAACATGAATATCTTTGAGACCAGCAGGCAGATCGTTATGAAATTTTATCTGGAGCATTATTGGGGTTTGGGATTGGCTGCATTAGGTTTTGGGCCAGATCAAATCAGAATTCTGGTTTCCATGGCAACAGATGGCTCCCATAGGGTTATAATGGGGAGAATTTTGTGACCACTCTAGCTTCTTCATTTTTTATAGGTTATTAAATCTCAAATGGGTTCGAAATTCGGCAGGATCGTACCAGGGACTGAGGAGTTAGCTGTATAGCCTTGAGCGTTTGGAAAAATCCTGATAGACTTATAATGGGAGAAATGTTGTGACCACTCTAGTGTCTTCATTTTTAGTTGGATCATCTTCATTTTGTAGGTAACAGGGACAACTATTAAAGCTTAGGCGAGTTTGAATTTCGTCAAGATCCCATCACCGGCTACTGATTTAGCTGCTGTTGATTGTCTGAAAAATCAATGAATCATATTGTGACCACTCTAGCGCTTTTTGATTGGATCTTCTTTATTTTTGCAGGTAACAAGGACAACCATAAAGTCACGGGTGGGTTCGAAATTCTACCAGATCAGACTCCGGACAGCAGAGTAAGCTGCACTTGAGCGTCTGGAAAAATACCTAAAGACTTATAATGGGAGAAATGTTGTGACCACTCTAGTGCCTTCATTATAAAATGGATCTTCTTCATTCTTTCAGCTATCAAGGACAACGGTTAAAGCTTGGACGAGTTTGAATTTCTGCCAGATCCCATCACCTATTTTGGAGTTAGCTGCCTTTGAGCATCTTAAAAGTTGATAGATAATGTTGTGACCACTCTAGCGCCTTCATTTTTTGATTGGATCATCTTCATTCATGCAGGTAACAAGAACATAATAAAAGCTTTGACGAGATTGAATTTCAAGCAGAACCAACCTTAGACTGTGGAGTTTTAGAGTTTCGACTTTAGACTTTAGAGTTTCGAAACATTCCCATATTTTAACAATTGGAGATCTGTTGTGACCACTCTATCACCTTCATTTTTAAATGGATCTTCCTCTTTTTTGCAGGTAACAAGGACACCCATAAAAGCTTGAATGAGTTTGATTTTTGGCCACATCCGACCACCAACTACAGAGTCAGCTGCCCTTGAGCGTCTAAAATATAGCTGTATAATGTGACCACTCTAGCACCTTCATTTTTTGTTTTTCGTTCTTGTAGGTAACCAGGACATACATGAATGCATGTGTGAGTTTGAATTTCGGTCAGATCCCATCACTGACTACAGTGTAAGCTGCCCTTGAGCGTCTGAAAATTATAGTTTTATCAATTTTCCTCTGCAATTTTTATTCAGATCTTTTTAATACTTGCAGATAACGAAAACTTGCATAATATCTGGAGTGTTTGAGTGTATTCTTGATCACTGTTTCAAGTTCAGAGTGACCTGCCTTAGAGCATCGTAAATTATGCTGTCTCCAAACGTTATGCTGGCTTCCTGGTGAGCGATCGTCGCCCATTGGGCAAGTACTTGTTACTTCAATTCTTCAACAATGTACATATTAAGTAATGGATGATAGTGCACTTTGTAAAATCAACTACTCCTGGAGTATTTGGTGTATCATTTTAATACTTTGCTTGTATGTTACAGACATATTGAAGATGTGCATGTGGAAGTTTGATGATGAAAAATTTTTTGATAAATTTACACCATTTTTAACTAAGCTAATTACCGACCACTGTACATAAGTAATGGATGATAGTGCATACTTTGTGAAATCAACTCCTCCTAGAGTCTTCTGTGTATCCTTTTAAAACTTTCAGTTATCTTACAGACATACTGAAGATGTGCATGTGGTAGTTTAATGATGAAAAACATATTTTTGATGAATTTTCAGCGTTTTTAACTTAGCCTATCCATGTGGAAGTTTAATGATGTAAAATTAGTTTTTGATAAATTTTCAGAACTTAAACATATTGAATGATGGTTAATAGTGCATACATTGTGAAATGGACTCTTACAGCCTTCGGTGTATCCTTTTAATACTCATGTATGTTGCAGACATATTGAAGATACTATTGCGGGGATATACTGAAAGACTTACTTGCAGCCAAATTCTCATTTGAAATTGCTTTACTGTTAGTTAATGTGACTTATTTATAACCATTACTTAAAGTGACATTAAATTCCCTTTAATAGGGCATTAAAATGGAACTTTAAAAGAAATGACAGGTTTTTAATGGCCTATAAAGTTGGAAGCTGGATATAGGGTTTTTTGAAGGCAATCACCTTCAATATCATGCTATTTTAGCTCACTTGAGCCGAAGGCTCCCAATGAGCTTATAAGATGGGACTCGAGCCAGCGTCTGTGAGTCCGTTCACACTTTCAAACATATATATCTCCGAGACCAGCTGGCCGATTGCAATCAATTTTCATCTGGAACTTCAATTGGGTGGGGGATTTGCTGCACAAGGTTTTGAGCCAGATCGGATCAGAACTCTGGTTTCCATGGCAACAGATAGCTCCCGTAGGGTTATAATGGGGAAAATCTTGTGACCACGCTAGCTTCTTCATTTTTGATTGGTTCTTCTTTATTCTTGCAGGTAATGAGGACAACCATAAAATCTCGTATGAGTTCGAAATTCGGCAGGATCCGACAAGGGACTGTGGAGTTAGCTGCCCCTGAGCATTTGGAAAAATCCCCATAGACTTGCAGGTAACAAGACCAACCTTAACCGCTTGGACAAGTTTGAATTTTGGCAAGATTCCCTCACTGAGTTAGCTGCCCTTGAGCGTCTTAAAAAATCAATGAATAATGTTGTGACCACTCTTGCGCCTTCATTTTGATTGGATTTTCTTCATTCTCGCAGACAACAAGGACACCCATAAAATCTCTGATGGGTTCAAATTTTGGCCAGATCGGACCTTGGACTGTGGAGTCAGCTGCCCTTGAGCATCTGAAAATTCCCCATAGACTTATAATGGGAGAAATGTTGTGACCACTCTCGTGCTTTCAATTTTGAATGGATCTTTTCATTCTTGCAGATAATAAGGACAACTATAAAAGCTTGGATGAGTTTGAATTTCGTCAAGATCCAATCACCTATTGTGGAGTTAGCTCCCCTACAGTATCTTAAAAATGGATGGATCATGTTGTGACCTCTTGACCGCCTACATTTCTGAATGGATCGCCTTCATTCTTTCAGGTAACAAGAACAATTATTAAAGCTTGAATGAATTTGAAATTCTGCAGGAGCCGACCAGGGACTTATGAGTTAGCTGCCCTTGAGAGTCTGGCAAAATCCCCATAGACTTATAATGGGGAAAAATGTTGTGACCACTCTAGTGCCTTCATTTTTGGATTGATCTTCTTCATTCTTGCAGGTAACAAGACAAACTATAAAAGCTTGGATGAGTTTGAATTTCCGCAAGATTCCATCACTGACTTCAGAGTTAGCTACCCTTGAGCGTCTGAAAAATCAATAATTATTTGTTGTGACCACTCTAGTGCCTTCAATTTCGATTGGATCTTCTTCATTCTTGCAGATAATGAGGACAACCATAAAATCTCGAATGGGTTCGAAATTCGGCCTGATAGAACCTTGGACTGTGGAGTCAGCTGCCCTTGAGCGTCTGGAATATCCTCATACACTTATAATGGGAGAAATGTTGTGACCACTCTAGTGCTTTCAATTTTGAATTGATCTTCTTTATTCTTGCAGATAATAAGGACAACTATAAAAAGAGTTTGAATTTCATCAATGTCTCATCACCTATTATGGAGTAAGCTCCCCTTGAGCATCTTAAAAATTGATGGATAATGTTATAAAACCTCGAATGGGCTCGAAATTCGGCCAGATAGGACCTTGGATTGTGGAGTTAGCTGACCTTGAGCATCTGGAAAATCCTCATGGACTTGTAAATGGGAGAAATGTTGTGACCACTCTAGTGCTTTCAATTTTGATTGGATCTTCTTTATTCTTGCAGATAATAAGGACAATTATAAAAGCTTGGATGAGATTGAATTTCATCAAGGTCTCATCACCTATTATGAAGATAGCTCCCCTTGAGCATCATAAAAATTGATGGATACTGTTGTGACCACTCTAGCTCTTTCATTTTTGATTGGATCTTCTTCATTCTTTCAGGTAACAAGGAAAACCATAAAAACTTGGTTGAGTTTGAATTTCAAGTAGAACCAACCTCAGACTGTGGAGTTAACTGCCCTTGAATATCATAAAAAATCTTCATAGATTTACAATGAGAGATCTGTTGTGAGCACTCTAGCACCTTCATTTTTTGAATGGATCTTCCTCATTCTTGCAGGTAACAAGGACACCCATAAAAGCTTGAATGAGATTGATTATCCGCCACATCCGACCACCAACTACAGATTTAGCTGCACTTGAGCTTCTAAAATATAGCTGTATAATGTTTTGACCACTCTAGTGCCTTCATTTTTCATTTGACTTTTTTCTTCCTTTTAGGTTAACAAGACATTCATTAAAGTACTGATTGGCCAAATCCTATCACTGACTACAGAGTTAGCTGCCCTGAGTTGAGCATCTGAAAATATACTTTCACCGTTTTTATTCAGATCTTTTTAATACTTGCAGATAACCAGAACTGGCATAATATCTTATGTTTTTGAATTAGGGTCTGATCACTATTTCAAGTTCAGAGTTACCTGCCTTTGAGCATCATAAATTATGGAATCTCCAAACATTATGCTGGCTCCCAGGTGAGGGATCTTTGTCCATTGGGCTACTTGTCTTGGCATAGCATAATCCCGTTAAAATATTCCAGCAAGAATTAACCCTTTGACTGCCAAGCGTATAATTATATGTTGACTAGCCATTTGCCTGGGGTTTCTAAGAGTTTCTGATAATTGTTGTAAAAGAGGTATACGGCGGCTATATTTTTCAATTAAAGTATACAAAACATACATTTTTTATGTAGAAAAATGTTTGAATGTTTTATTTCCAACCTAAAAATTGTTTTAGCATATTTTTTCTTTCGAAAATATGAAAAATAACAAAAGTTCACAAAATCGGAATACCGGTTATCATTGCATCAAGTATGGGGGGCACTTTTCCCCCTGTAAGTATATAATCCTGCGCATTATTTTGTAAAAAGAACAAACAAACCTATAAATAACACAATAGATTTCTATCCTAAAACGGTTTTAGGTATATTTTGCAGCACTTCATAAACATACAAACCGAAAATCATAACATCTGATGTATCGCTTCACCATCCGCCATTTTGAAAAATAAAGCTTCATATGGTAAATTCTCATAAACCAAGGTCGGTTTTGGTTATTTTTATTGTACACTTGATAAAAATAGCACATCATGCGATGATCTAAAATAATCTTGAGACCTTATTGGCTACAATGCTAAAGAATTCCATGACGTCACATGTCCTTGACAGCCATAGGAATGTGGGAAACCAGAAGACGTCAAAACCCGTCATTGTGGCAAATAGGTTGCAGTATGTGTACGACGGGTTTACCAGACCTGTTAGCAGGGAAAGGGTTAATGGAAAATATTAATAGGTTTAGTCACTTAAATTGTGTCACTTAAATTGTGTTCAAGTGACAAATCAAGTCATATTTAATGGTATGTGCATGCAGTAGGGGTGAGTGGCCAAGTTCCCTTGTGTATTTATTTAAGAAACTTAAAATTAAGCATCTTAAAATCTGTTCAAATAAATGGTCGGAACATTCTACAAAAATTGCTGAAACATATTCACACTGGTAAATGTATACGTCGATTTGGTGGTATTTACCCATATTGCCTGTACTTCATAGACCTGAAGTGGTAGTTATTGGTGTTAATACTATATAGATAAACATGCCATATACCTAAAGAACTATAGAATAAGATCATTTTTAAGTATTCGGCATGCACATGGCCGTTTATGTAAGCATTTAGGAATAGATTTGAGTACCGATCTGGATGATCGGTACTCGAATCTATTCTTAAATGCTTACATAAATCGCCATGCACATACTGAATACCTTAACTGATTGAAGTCTATAGTCCTTTAGGCATATGGCATGTTTTTCTATATAGTATTAACACCAATATCTACCACTTCGGGTCTATGAAGTACCGGCAATACGCGTAAACACCACCAAATCGACGTATACATTTACCAGTTTGATATTGGATCAGAAATAAAAACAAATTGGCTGTCAGTGCGTGCTGCATATCGCAGCATAAGATTTTTAAAAAAATCCCTGAAATGATTAATTGGAATTAAAATTAATTAGCAGAAATGGCCATTTAGTTACTTTCTACAACTATAGCTTATAAAGGATTTTTTTGATCTGCCTAAAATAAGTCACGAGGGTGTATAGAAGCAACAAAACTTAAGTGAGGCATTCAGGGCCACTTAGTCCATTTGTTTTTACTTTTTGAACAATATACTTTTTGCAGATAATATTAAGAAAAGCTGCTTTTATTTATAAAGCCCTCCAGTAAAATATTTTTCTGACCGTTCCAAGGCGGTACTTCTTTTGTGGATCTTTTTATGTTTTTTCTGTCTTGTGTTTGCTGTGCCTTTGTAAGCGTCTGTTTATATGTGCCTTGTGGTCACCTGCTGGGAAAGGGCTGACCTCTTGGCTCTCGTTTGTGGTGTTCAACTGTGAGTTTGTCACTTTCCCATTGGTATCCTGGGTCAGGTGTGGTACTTGATTGTATCGATTCCTGATCTTTGCACCCTTACTTATTTTCTCCTTGATGACTTATATTCTTTTTGGCAGGTTGTGTCAATGCCTGGATGGGAAATGCTGATATCATTATGGAGGACAGTGTACTTGTCACTGTAATTGCAGAAGATGATGACACTCAGCTGGAAACCTCCTCACCAAGCTCAGTATCGTCAGTAGAACTTAAAGGAACAGAAACGTTTGGAAAAGATGTTTATAGTCAAATAAGAGCTCAGTCAATTGTCTTTTCTTTTTATCAGCAAAAACATAACCTTGAAAAAATGAGAACATGTTTAGTGCCAGTAATAGGAATAAGTAATGAAAAACTATACTATTCGTTTTATGATTCAGAACATGATGTTATGCTTGTATCAGGTCTCCTTTCTATGTGGCAAGTGGAAAGAATAGTTACATATAATATGGTGTTTCTTTGGATGGTCTTGAATTACAGATTGTTTTGTTCTGGGGTCACTGATGAAATGAAATCTTACCCATCAGGTTTTTTTAGGTTGGTTGGCCCATTTCTTAAAGTCTACAAGAGTGAGGTTACAATGCCTGCCCACAGGCAACATACAGAAAACTCAACTCCTCAAGACTGGACAATTTACGAAGGAGCCCCTATGCCAACATGTACTCCATCTGTTGATTTGGTTGAATTTGAAAACAAAGACTAGATAGCCAATTTTTGTACACTCGTCTTGAAAAAGTGGTCGTATTATGGCATGGCGCTGTCCATCCGTCCATCGGAAAACAATCTTCAAGATATCTTAATAATATTTGATAGAGATGTATATTAGGTCAAGACAGTGTGTCTCACAGGACACACACCCCTTCTTAGTTTCAGAGATATCAGTGGTTCTTGAAAAAATCGTACAATTTCAAATGCAAAAAAGTTGGAAATGAACATTACAAGACTTCGAAGGAAATCTTTAAATGGCATCTCCTGGACCACTGGGTCCAAATTCAAAATGATTTCACAAAATTATTACTCTTGATATACTTTACCAAAATTACATGAAAGGTTCTGCTCCGCTGAATAAAATGGCTACCAAAGCTCCGGATAAGAAATATCTTTAAAAGGCATTTCCTCCTGAACCACTAGTCCAAATACAAAATAATTTCACAGAAGTATTCCTCATGATTTTCTACCAAAAATGCACAAATGGTTTCACTCCGCCGAACAAAGGGGCCACCAGAGCTCTAGATAAGAAATGTCATTTAAAGACATGTGACTTGACTAGAGATCATGTGACTTAAGCTACATGTACTGCCAAATGTTTGTTCCTTTTAATTTGACATCCATTGTTATTGTTTAGCTACTAAATTTTTGCATATGATGTAAATTTCTCTAATGTGATCAGTTTGATTTTGTTCAATTGACTGCTGCCATTTAGATATTTTATGACTAAAGATGTATATTTTTGTGACATATGTAGATATTTGATGCGCCTCATGTACTTGTTGGTACACAACTTCAGTATGTATTTAGAAATGGAAGTGTCACAACTCTCATGCTCCCTAGCACCAGTTTAAGCAGTATTTGGTTTTCATGCTCCCTAGCACCAGTTTAGGCAGTATTCCCCTTTCCAGAACCCAAACATAAAGAACCAGAGTATGAAAAAATATTAAAACTTTTTATAATGTCAGATTGAAGAAAGTTGTAACTTCACCTATTAAAGCCAGATGATCTTTCCAATCTTTATGTATCAATTGAAATGAGTTCATTTCCAATTTCAGGGTTGTTAGGTTGGTATTTTTCATTTTAATTCAAACTGTAATAAAACACTGTAAGCCTGATAAGATGCCACAAATTGTGGCATCTGATTTGGGTCTATACTGTTTGCCTATGTCTCGTTAAAAGGATGCTAGGCTTATACGAGTTGATATGTTGCACTCAGAATTGCTAAATGGACTGTCAATACAGAATGGTTCATTTCATAAGAAGAAAATTAAATGTTGTGTATACATGTACCTTAATTGTCATCTAGTTTTAAGACAAACTGTTGTTGTTGTTTTCAGCTGTTCAGCATTGGAGTCCACTGATAAGATATTGGTACTTATCGCATAATGTGTTAAGTCATTTTTAAACACTTTAAATGCTGAATTTATAAAAATGGAATCTTACATTTCACCAGCTGGACAAATCTATTCTGTATGTTGATAAATTATTTGCTGAAGAAATCAAACAAAAAGTCCCTGATCAGCCTGCTCCTCTAGGAGCAGTCTGATCAGGGACTACTTTTTTGTGCATACTTTTCCTGTCTGAGTAGTTTGGTTCTGGCATCATGAGTTAAACTTGCATACCCATACTAAAGTCTTTGATTAGAACCTCGAGAACTACATCTGTGTTTTGTATGTGACTTTGATGGATCTGGTTTGACTACACATATGAGCAGTCTTGCACGAGCCATTGCAGGTAAACAATGTCATAAGTACCAAAATCTTACTATCTGGCGCATTGTTTCCTACAACCCATCCAGGGCCCAGTCCTTCAAAACTTTGTTAGCTGAACAGATTCGTTGAATAATTTTACATTAAAGGACAATGGTGTCAAGATGAGTTAAGCAAGCTTTGATTTGAAGAGCTGTCCAATCAGATATACATAATCATTTTATCATTATATTTGACTGAGACCGATTTTATTGTTTGTATCCCATAATGTCTGGCTCCAAAATCATTGCTGGCTCTCAGTCAAAAGAATGACACCTAATTTTGTAGTTGTTGTGAGTGTTTTTACTTCTTATTTGTGGTCAAAAATGCTAGGGTATGCCATATCTGTGCATTTTTGTTGAAGAAGTTATCACGCTATTAGGTGCAATTACTGACAATTGGATGTTAACACTTGTCTGTGGGCAGAATTAGAGCATAACCAATGATCATGTAACAGTTGCAGAAAAAAATATAAACGCTAAATGTTTTGCTTGTGAACTTTGGGTACAGAGGGTTGTTGCATTTTGTGTGATACTGTATCGTAACCAATGACCCGTATATTTATTTTTGCATTTTGCTGAATTGCATATCTGTGGTTCTATCAGATACGAAAATGCTTTGTTTTAAAATTATTTTCTCAAAAATTTATATATTCAAAAGAATTTTATATCCTTTAATTGTTTTTCTGAGCATATTAGTATAGTGCTACCAAGATTTAATGACCATGTTTACATTTGCTTGTTTGTAAACATTGAAATCAAAACATCAGGCTGGCATATTCAGAAGTCAGGTGTAGTTTTGAAAACTATTAGACATCAGCATGTATAGCTCAGTAGGATAAGTCGCTGGCATCAGAAAATCCACTTATTTTCCATTATGTGCAGGTTCGAATCCTACCAACGTTTTTATTTATTTTTTCTTCATTTTTATTGTATCATATTTTCACATGTATCCTTTAAGCATGATTGGAAAACAGTTTTAACATTTATACAAAGTGTCCATCAAATGGGACATTATCAAACAAAAAACGCATATGCGAGATGCCACTGAATGCATCAACTCAATAGAGTATGCATAGTTTTCAATCATTTAAGCGATATTCATCAACCGAAATGGTTTGGAAATGATTATGAACTATATCTATAAATAAATAAATTAAATTGATAAAAATATAAAATAAAAAAAAACGCGAAAAAATTACAACAAGGCACGATGACGGGATTCGAAATCACAACCTCCATGACAGTTGACAAGCGATTCATCCACTATGCTAAGAATTCTCCTTGTGATTGGTTTGTGCATATAATATTTTAGATGTAATAAAATGCATGTATTATTCTAAAAATAGTGAGTTAAAAATAACTTTGTTATTGTTAAGTATTATTGTAAACACATATAATGTCAACATAGTCAAAATAGCGCTGCAGGACTATAGCATGTTTATTCACCCAAAAATCAAAGCTAGTGACTTAAGAAACAATACTGGTGGCGCCGAGTGTACTCGCGTGCGTTTTCACGTAGGCACGCTCTTGCTAGCTCATACTTCCTATTTTACTGTTATGCAGCTTGGACTGATTTAGGACTAAGCACAAGCACATTTAATAGAAACACCAACGCATCATGACAGAGTTTCTATGGATGAAATATAATAATACATGAACACGATATGCAATACACAAATGAAAAAAGAGCTATAATAGCAGACTTTTATGCCGAATGATGCATTCAGCAATGACCTGGTGTGTCCAGTCTGATAGTGTCTCTGTCGACTATTGAAGTAAAATAGGACCTTAGACACAAAATAAGTTCCTTGTTCTGTAATGCCCTATCCACTTTTGCAATCATCTGGCTGAATAAGATAGAGCTCATTATCTCCATTTGTGCACTTGCTGTTGCTTTGTGCTTCTTCCGCATAGTGCTCTTGATTGTTCTGTGGTCCGTGATTGTGGTATTTACTGGTCATCCTCACTTGCTTTCTGAGAAGACTGTGAGGATGTATAGGTAAGTAAGAATCAACTAAGGAAATGCAGACTCACATTCAGCAGACCTTTAGACAGTAACGCTTATTTTTCTTATTTCTTAGGAAAACATACTGTGGATTCTCAAAAGAGCTGTCTAAAGAAGACGATTCATTTGAGCACAAACGACAAATGTTTGGACTGATAGAAAGTAAAATATTCACATTTCTACGCTGATAAAAAAAACTTGCCTATCCAGACATATGGTATGTAATGTGGCAGGACCTCCAAACTGGAATTTAACCAGCACTATAAACAATGTAAAACTAACAAGCCATATATCAGCCAGCACATGAGATTGTGACACCTAACGCATTATCGAGCAACGAAGCTCAGCCAAGCCTGAGCATCTCTACCACAATGCTATGATATTGATAGTGACACAAGAGAACACGATGTTACATATAAGAATAGAGTCCCGCTTAGTCCCAACTCAAGTTTTGTATTCATCGTATGTCCCTATGAAGGAGAAAGATTGGTAGACGTGCGTGTAGAGTTACCTGTATAACTGACATGTATATTATTGTCAATGGCTATCGTATGAGGATTGGGTGTTATCGAATCAGCAAAAATAGTGACATTATAAAATGAATTTTGGAATTTTTTTAGATCACATATTACACTCTATGTTGGTGCAAAAAAAAATATGATAGAGATAGATAGGAGAGTGGATAGGCAAAAAATGGCTAACATCAAGGTAATATCTGACTTACTTATTTTTTTATTTTATTCAGCAACAAAATTATAAACTATATTATGCAACTCTAATGATTTTTCTGAAATTCGGAGCAAATGTGCATATTGGTTTTGTAACAGCTCAAAGTTCAGAGCACCTGCAGATCTAGACTTTAGCCACCACGCCATATTGGCCAAATGATTATTCTTAAAGACATAGATTACTGTCCAATAGAGATCATTAAAAGATTAACTGATAATTAAGGGGCAGTTTCAATATCTTACAAATTTAAAGGGGTCTCAAGTGGGGAATTACCTGTATACAACAAAATTTCTTTCACTAAGATAAAGATCAATATTTTATCATAAATTACCTAATCCCTTCATGGGACCACTTTATTGCCCCTGTCTGGAAGTCCTAATCACCTCATTATGACTGTCCTTTTGATCTGCCCAGTATGACCCCTGGAGAGAGTCATAATGAGTGGTACCAGCATTATTGCTAAAATTTCTAGGTCTTTAAGGATGTAAATGTGTTCCACGGATTATCAGAGCTGATTGTGGTACTGAAAATTCGTATCTTAGCTTCTTTATCTTGTAGACTAATGGCTGAGAATGGTTTACCTCCCCTGCCCCGTAGACATCCTATCTTAAAGAGGGTTTCAAGCTGCGTCTTTTAAGAGATGTTTGCACTCTGTGCGCTGGCACGTTAGTCTTTGACAGCCTATAACATATGTTACCTTAGTCAAAGGGGCATACTTCCACAAGGGGAAAAACAAGGGTCAGGTTTTTCAAAGTTAAATTCCGATGTCATAGCTTGAACAAACGGACGGACGCACGTGCGCTCAAGCGGAAACCAATATGCTTCCCAACCGAGCATTAACAAGTAACAACTGACAGAAAAGCGGATAGCATTGCATTTGACATGAACCTTATCGAGCACAACAGGGATATGCTTTTAATAAAAACTTGTGCACATATAACAAGCAGTAAAGCGTACTGGACATTTAAATGGTATCTAAAATTGTACAAGCGCACGTTAAGGGGTATACATATTGACCCCTTTCTTTGTTAAAATTTGCGGTTAGATTTTAATGAAATTCGACAAAGATGTGTGTTAATTTTTGCTAATTAAAGAGCATGTCAAGTGTTATTGGTTGTGCTTTCTCTTGTTTATTTTGAAATGTGTTTGGGGAGAGAAAAATATTCGTACAAATAAAGTCTAATCTTGTGACTTTTCAGTGTTAAATAAATCGTATTTTCTACAAAGCTTACGAAAATGTACAGAGAGGTGAATAGACATGGTATAGCTATTTTGGTTATGTTTCCTGATATAATATTCTTTGACGAAGCAAGTGGGGAGGTGGTAATTTGGCTGAGTATACTACAGGGTTCCCACAAGCTCTGGAAATCCTGGAAAACCTGGAAAATCACTAAAAAAAGTTCCATGCATGGAATAATCATGGAATTTGAAAAACCTGAATAATCATGGAAAAATCATGGAATTTTGTGAAATAATCTGACGAAACCACCAGTAGCCAGAAAACTAGCTGTCGGACACTTGTGTGTCCGACAGCTAGTTTTCTGGCTACTGGTGGTTTCAAATTTTAATTATTTCAAAATGCATGCATGGTCTACAAGCATGCTGTTGTTGCTGCATTCCGCATTTATCCTCAGAGCAGTGAAGATACTGGTAAAAGGGAAGGTTGGAAGCCATGTATTAAATAGTCATGGAAATTACATTTTTGATCATGGAAAATCATGGAAAAATCATGGAATTGTATTTTTGAATTTCTGTGGGAACTCTGATACTAGGTTGAGATAGTCACGAAAGCTTCTTCGTGTTCCATCCAGTCCGTTGTTAGCCCATATAAGCCGAATGAAAGTTCCCTTTGTTGTCAATTGGACCAGTCCATTTCCGTTTTAAAAGTTTTTATTTTTATTTAACTTCTAATAGAACATTCTGTAAGCAAACAGTGGAGACCCTGATCAGACGATCTGGGTCTGCGGTATTTACCTATGTCCCACAAAAAGGGCGCTAGACGTATGTGGGTTAAAGAACTTCTACACTACCTATAGGTTTAGATGGATAAACCAAAAATTTCAGCGTACAATTATAAATATTTTCTTAGCCATTCCCATCATTTTAACATATGTGTTGTGTACCTTTTAAATATGTTTTGGTTGAGAAATAAGAAAATTATTTTTTTGTTACGCACTCTTAATTAAAGGACTGATTTAACTCTTTTTAGTCAAAAACAGCATTTCATTATCATGCTTATAATCATATGACGTCGCGTCTGGGAGTGAAATAACGCCATGCAATAAAATCTGTAAACCACTAGTGGTTTATCGATTTTCGGGAAACTTTATGACGTCCATAACAACGTTGCGTACATGATGAAAAAATCATGACGTTTTTACGCCAGAAATGAGATTTCAAAGTATTTGTCATATGATAAATAGAATCTAACATTCGTGCTCATGTTTTATTGAATTTATTAAACTCGTTGCGAAAAAGAGATAAAATGCTCGGCAAGCCTCGCATTTTATCTCTTTTCCCCAACTCGTTTAATAAATTCAATAAAACATGAGCACTCATGTAAGATCCTCTATATAATCATTGTATAAAGCCTGTAAACCCTGTAGACACATGACGTTAAAAAAGTCTCAAACAACGTCACATCGACGTAGAAAAGACGTTATTTAAGAAATAGATTCGCGCTCGCAGTGATTTGTTGCTTAATGAGGTCAGTCGTTAAAGTGAATAAATCATGAGCGCGAAGCGCGAATGATTTATGCACTAACGACTGACCGACAGACAGTGATTTCTTGCACACCGGATAAGGATATCTGGGATTTTTACCCTGGGATAGAAAATCTTATCTTACCCATGCTATCTTGCCCCGGACGTCAAGAAACGTCATCGTGTGAATTGCATCTTAGCGTATTCAGGGACTTCTTGAAGCTTATTTTAAAATAAATAAATATAAAAAACATTGGTGAGCAAGAAAAAGAATTTAGCGAAGCTAAATGTCTTAAATTTGGCCTGAGCTTTCATCTACATTCATACTTTATGTATGTATGCAGTGAATGCTCTGGCGAGGCGTTCGTTGTTCGACTATGCTATACTTACAAATATACCAAAATAGCATGTGCTGGCTTATCATAAGTTATTCTAAACAGAAAATGTTTTGATATAGATATTAAGGTAGTATGTAGTTTGATGTTTCTTTAATGACTTTCACTGTTATTTTGATTTGATTTCGATTTGAATTTAAGTTTTACGTCCCAGTCAACGGCTATGGTCATGTGAGGGTCTGTTCGCCTAACCACACTTTTTCCTGGGCAAGCTTAAGCATTGTACTTGTTGTACATACTTTCGCCTGTGATTGACAAGAGCTCTTCTTAGGGAGCGCAGTGGTAAAGTGGTTGACTCGAGACCGAGAGGCCGCAGGTTCGAGTCTCATCGGCGTCAGTACGCTGTGGTCCTTGAGCTGAGCAAGACATATTTATCCTAGCTTAGTACTGAATCAAACCAGGAAGGCCCGTCCCTGATTAACAAAAGATTGTTGATGGGACGTAAAGAGTCAAATCAAACAAACAAAGGAGAATGCTCAATCTCCACGAAAGTATGGGACCGGTTCTTGTTTGTCACCCATATCACTGAGAAAGAGATGACTTCATTCGGAAAACCTCGACCCAATTTAGAATCAACGGGACTGACCGATGAGTTCCGAATGTTGATCTCTTTTAGTCGCACACTTTGTGATTGTGGAATTTCCTGGTTATGTTTACTAGTGTTTTGTCAGACCAGCTATTACATATTCTACTAAGTTTGAACCAGTTATTGTTAAGACAGCTCATGACTTAAGTGTTTTCACGATGTTACCATGGGTTTGCTTATAGTCAGCGTCTTATGTTATATTAAATTATTATTGATTTTCGTCACGAGAAAATCTGGCTGGGGGGGGGGGATTTTCCGACCAAGTAAGACACAAATCAGCCTGCTCAACTACAGCGACTAGCATGTAGCAAGTTTATATGTTATGCTCTCAAGAAAGCAAAAAGGGCGCTAATCAGACTGCGCGGATGCGCAGACTGGTCTGCGCCTTTGTTGTCCGCATGCAACAGTCAGGTTTTCTCGCAACGTGGCCCATATCATTTTAGTTTACTCCACCCCTTACTGTGCTTTACAACCAAACAGATTGCGCAGGAATTTAAATTTTTGGCCAACTTAATCACATATTATCCCCCCGATGAAATCGGAGGGATATAGTTCTGGCGTCGTCCGTGCGTCCATCTGTCCATTCCGTCCGTCCTTCCGTCCGAACTTTTTGTCTGTCCGGAACCATATCTCAGTACCTATTGGTCAGATTTGATTAATTTTTGGTACAAATGGTAAGTACCATTGACTCTCGATATCCTATAAGTTTGGTCAAAATCGACCCCTTAACACTTGAGTTATGGCCCTTGTTTTGGTATAGGCAATTATAAGGCAAAGCTATATAGGCTTTTTTGTGTGATGATCTTCTCATTTCATCAAAGCTTTTATATTTAACAACTTTCTCACTATAGACCATCATGATTGCCAAGTGCCTGTAGATAAGCATGGCAGTGTCATAGTTTTACCCCACCCACTTCGACCCCACCAACTATTTTGCCCACAGACACACCCTCGAGCCAGGGGTGGGGTCAAAGGTCAAATATTTTAGTTTCGCAATAAGTAAGGCAATTGTTAATATTTTTTGCTGAAATTTTGCATGCAGGCAGAGCAGCAATAGATATGAAACAAATCGGACAGGATTTCAGTTTGAAGGCCTCGGTCTGAGTCCAGTGGCTGGACTTAGGGGGCGGGGCCAAGGCCAAAATTAAACTTTTTCAGATTATGGTCATGTTGTATATCAAATTAAAACTGACGACGCTGGCAGCAACATGGTAGCAGATATTTTGCCCACAGACACACCCTTGACCCAGGGGATGGGATCAAAAGGTCAAACTATATATTTTTTCTGAAAGTAGTCATGTTGTATATCAAATTAAAGCTGACGACGCTGGCTGCAACACGGTAGCAAATATTTTGCCCGCAGACACACCCTCGACCCAGGGGGTGGGGTCAAAAGGGGTCAAAGGTCAAATATTTTAATTTCGCAATAACTAAGGCAATTGTTATTATTTTTTGCTGAAATTTTGCATGCAGGCAGAGCAGCAATAGATATGAAACAAATCGGACAGGATTTCAGTTTGAAGGCCTCGGTCTGAGTCCATTGGGTGGACTTAGGGGGCGGGGCCAAGGTCAAAATTAAACTTTTTCAGATTATGGTCATGTTGTATATCAAATTAAAACTGACGACGCTGGCAGCAACATGGTAGCAGATATTTTGCCCACAGACACACCCTTGACCCAGGGGGTGGGGTCAAAAGGTCAAACTATATTTTTTTCTGAAAGTAGTCATGTTGTGTATCAAATTAAAGCTGACGACGCTGGCAGCAACACGGTAGCAAATATTTTGCCCACAGACACACCCTCGACCCAGGGGGTGGGGTCAAAAGGTCAAACTATATCTTTTTTCTGAAAGTAGTCATGTTGCATATCAAATTAAAGGCAATTGAGCACAGGGCACCATGAAAGCAAATATTCTGTCATTTCATATACCAGCGACCCCTGTGGTGGGGTCAAAAGGTCACTTTGTTTTCTTTTCTAAAAGTGTCCATGTTGCATATCAAATTTAAGTGGAAGAAGTGTAGACCTACATGCAAGGTAACACTTTGAATTTACACACACCCTTGACCTCTGGGGTAGGGTTTAAAGGTCAGATATTGAAAGTATGCAGATGTAAGTATACTTTTTATTAAACTAAGCACTAAAACATACTTGACAGCGTTTGTTATGATCTGAATGATACTGAAGGTGAACTTAGGGTTAGATAAATGGGATTTATGATTTGTGATTTACATGTTTCTCTCAAATAACCCTTCGTCGGGGGATATAAATTCGTCAAATTTGTCTTGTTTTGTCAATATGTGTTATATATATTAAGTAATTCCGTGAAGTGGTCAATGCGACCATTGTCAAAGGAACAAGGAGAAAACTATAAGAAGGTCATAGATCATATATTACAATTATAAAGAAATTAAGCGATTCACTCGCTGCGCTCGTTCTCACTTAATTTCTTTATAATTGTAATATATGATCTATAACATATACGCCTTGATTCCATGTCTCTCCATTATACATTATGTCTACATAGGTAATAGATCAATTATAAAGGAATTAAGTGGGAACGAGCGCAGCACTACTCATAGTTTTCTCCTCCCTTTCCTGACTGCTCCTAGATACTAGTAGTCAAATAGTCGCGGTTCAAATTTTAAGCTAACAGATGTAAATTGCTCTGTAAAGTGTGATTAAGTAAAATGCAACTGTGATAGTCTCTTATAATTTACATGTGAATGGCTTGATGCTGTATTTGAACTGTGATATGTACTTAATATTATATTGTACAAAGATGAGCCGCTATTACAGAATTTATCTATCCTTTGGATATGGTTGCACTGACCACTTCACGGATTTACATAATGCTTTACTTAATATATATATAAACAAAATATATGTGATTAACTGACCAAAAATTTGAATTTCTGTGCAAGCTGATTGGTTGTGAGGCACGGAAAGGGGCGGCGTTAACTATCTGTATATTGGTCTTAAAATATGGAGACGATAGCTATAGCATGCTCCAGCATACCCGTATGTGTACACGCAAGACTAGTGGTACCCAGTAAACTACAAAATAAAGTTTTCAGGGTATACTTTCTATTTCAGACAAAATATAATATAATACCAGTCTTCTTCACACCATACACTGAACATTTAGTGATACACGACAACGTTCAAGCAAACAGGTTTTTTTTGCCAAATTCTAAAATAAGGTTGATCGCAAAAACATAATTCTTGGACGAGCCCTGGGGTCGGTATGATGGATGACCTTTAGTCACCTAATGGCTGCCAACTGGAGACTAAGCCCGAATAAAAAATCACACAAATTGACACTGGGCTTAAGGTTGATATGTCGCCAAATAAATGAGCCGTGGCATGGGATTTCCAACAATTAAATGTGGTATGTGAGACCAGCAAAGCCTCAGATCAGCCTGCGCATACGCGCAGTCTGATCAGAGCCTTTGCTAGTCGCATGAATATTCTTTGAGGTTAAGCTACAGACTGAACATAATTTGGAGTTTCTAAGCTTAAAAGTAGGCTGCACAGGCTCTTCTGGGTCTACACTTGTCAAAATGCCATATTGTTGGAAATCACATTAATTTCGACCGTTGTTACTTCAGTATTGTGTTGTTAGCATACAACGTCGCAACAGCTTTGTATCAACATCGATGCCGCGGAGTCTCATGGACGTAGATACGGCGTTGTTTAAACGTTGGTGCAGAGTTAGGAGCAGTTCAAGAAAAACAATACATAACTACTGGATATTATAGTTTATTAGACAAAGTTCATGAAAATACAAACAAATAACACAATGTAAAAACGTGTTCAAATGTTCATATGCGAACTTTGGATGATTGTCATGTGCAATTTCGGAACACGTTCTGGCAAAGGCACGTGACCAGCACTTAAGTAGTCTTCCGCGAGAAGGACCTGTACATTCTATAGACAACACAGACACATTATTTAAAGCTAATTTCAAATAGCATACACTATCTATAAAATCAAATAAACGTGAATAAAACTCTCATCAAAATAATATTCATCATGCACACTTTTTATGAATGATGTGAAACAAAAAATGAATACACTAGTAGCATGCGGTTGTAATAAGCTCAAAGGGTGGATCTCAGAGGCTGGTGATACTATACATGGACACTTTTGTCATCAGCCTCTGGTGGCTCTGTAATTCCAAATTATATTAAATTTTGCTGTTGCATAAGAAAAGATAAACTTAGCTCAAACATTTGGTTATGAGAGCTCCAAAAAGAGACCCATCGAGACGTTATTTTTTAGTATTCACAGCATGTACATTTGTATTTTTGCTTGGAGATTAGAAGAATTATCAGGTGTTCACTCAAATATCTGGCTCCACTGTTCAAAGCTGTGACCCATATCATCATTTGATGCATCATTTTGACTCATTTTGAAATTTCTTCCCGTCAGACAAAAGAGGTCAAAGTGATACCTGACGTCATGTGTTTGACGGTTTGATCTGTCGCTTTTAAGCTTAAATTTGGCTGTATGCTACTTTCACACTACCTCTCAGAAACATCTCCGTAAAATGTTCGGCTTTGCACAAGTACAATCACTTGCATACTCTTACAAAATTGATAGATACTTCTGCTAGGAACCGATAGTCTAAACAGACGAGTTGCCTATAGAAGTCACTATCTCAAACAATAGAAAGCAAATTTAGCAAAACGCTAGTAAAAATACACATTTACGAAAATTACCGGACACACGGAGATATTTCCGTATTTTCGATAGGGTGGTTGATGTTTGTCATTTGTGAACTTTCAAAAGTCATAGGTTTTCATTCAATATCAATATTAGACTGGTCTCCCTTTGTCGATCAGCTCCCCTTCTGTGCGCATGCGCGCAGAAGAGGAGCTTATCAACAAAGGTAGACTGCTTCTCCAAAATCGTACAACAAGTCAATATTTACGACAGCGAATTTTTCGAAATGCTTAAGCAGTCTACAACAAGGGGAGACTAGTCAATATCAATGTAAAATTATGTTAAATGTCTATTCGTCATCGCAATCCTCATCAGAGTCAATATGTCTGAGCTGAAGCTCGTATTTGTGATCCACATCAATGGTGCCACTGTCAATTATTCTGATAGATCTCTTTGGAACTGCTGTGTTACCGTCAACTGGCACTTCTCCTATAGTTTTGATGACGTCCTGAAATAAAGAAGTATCACGTGATTACTGTAGAAAACGTTATACCCATCATACCATGGTTTGTCCGCCTGAACGTGGAGAGATTATCTTCCCGGCTTAGGTTGGTACGAAGGGTCTAATGGGGTGTAGAATTTGTGTGTGTTTGTTTGTTTGTTTGATTTGATTCTTTACGTCCCATCAACAATCTTTCAGTAATAAAGGGACGGGTCTTCCTGGGTTGAACCAGTACTAAGCTAGGATAAATGTTCTTGCTCAAGGATACAACGCAGTTACACCGGTGAGGCTCGAACCCGCGGACCCTTGGTCTCGAGTCAAGTACTCAACCACTGAGCCACTGCGCTCCCTGTGTGTGTGTGTGTGTGTGTGTGTGTGTGTGGGGGGGGGGGGGGGTCAACGGTTTTAGATTTTGGAAATTGCCTCATTGTTTTTATATATATTCGAATCTTGTTTTATTCGAAATTCTCTGGAACAGAGTGTTTACTTCGAATAATAAGTAGGGCGAATTAAAGAGGTAAGTGGTTAAATAACATATAATCCCACAAAATGACTTTTTTCATAGTATTTCCTATCAAAGCATATGCTTTTAATAGTGCTTAAAAGAAATGTCTCACTAAGCACCCAAAACATGTATTTTGATAAGAAGTTATCAATTTGAAAATAGTTCATTTCAACATTGTCATTTGAGCACTGACATGTGATTTCCAACAATGTGGCAGTTTGACAAGTGTAGACTCAGACAAGCCTGGGCAGTCACCCTTTAAGCTCAGAAGTTCCAAATGATGGTCAGTCAGCAGCTTAAGAGTCATAGAATATTCAAGTGACTAGCAAATGCCCTGATCAGACTGCGCATATGCGCAGGCTGATCTGAAGCTTTGCTGGTCGCACATACCACATTGATGGAAATCTCTTGTTGTGGCTCAATTATCCTATTTTAAGACACAATAGATCCAGATCAAGGCAAAGATATCTGGCTAGAATTCAAACTGTTTTCCACACTGATTAGAAATAATGCATATAACTAGTATGCTGCACGTTAAAAGGATAAAATATGAAAGGAGTGTAGTACAAGAATATTCAGCATGATATGGTTAATCGAGTATTTACTGTATCACCTATAACACATTGTGCAGACTTTTTATGAGTTATAAGCTAATGGCAAGTACGCGTATTCGTAAAGTCAAACTTTAAATATGCATGATCAGTTATCTAGAGGAACTAGTAGAGGTCTAAATTTGATCTGAGCACTCATCTATGCCCATTTTTGTATCCCAAGAATAAAATTATCGTTTTATATATTTTTTTTTACCCTTTGTAGACTGGAAACTCCTATATGGGTACCTTTGAAAACAATGTACACTTCGATGAACGTCGCATTTCATCAGGTTTGCTAGGACAAAATCTATTTTCAGAGAAAGAAATACAATGTTTCTTTGGGACCTGTGACCTCTCAATATATATAATGAACCATCCTGACGCCATTGTATGTAGCTTATGGAAAATTCTATTGTTCTGATTTCAGGGTTAAAAAGTTGATATCAGACTAGTGGTTATACAGTAAAACCTGCCGTAAGCGGCCACTCAAAAAGAAGACCAAAATTGGTTTTCAAGACCGATTATCGTTTGATGCAGGTCAAAAGTATTGCAGAATGCTCCAAGGGGTGCATTCTGCAATACTTTCGACCTTCATTTAGCTATCATTTGTCATTAAGATCTTTGTTTTGTCTATTTTTGAGTAGCCGCTTAAGACAGGTTTAACTGCACATGTACTCTTATTACGAAAACAACACTTACCATTCCCTTAACGACCTTGCCGAAGACGACGTGTTTACCATCCAACCATCTTGCCTTGTTTAAGAGGATGAAGAATTGAGAGCCGTTTGTGTCTTTGCCGTGGTTTGCCATGGCAACCATTCCAGTGGCACGGTGACTAATGCTGAAGTTTTCATCAATAAAATGTTGACCGTAGATGCTTTTGCCTGGAATAGAACAGATTAATACAAACTATGAAAAAGTAGAAATTCAATAAAAGAGGACAAAGCCCCACTACAGTAAGAAAATCAAAGAGACAAAACAATACAAAAACTAATAAAAAGAAGAAAAAAAAAACAGACGCCAACGAATGACTACCATTGGCTCAACGTCGATACAACATATTGCTTCGGAAAGTGGCTCGACGTTAGACTCCAGCTTTGGCATCGTCTTGATTGTGCTTGCACTGTCATCAACCCTTTGTATTCGGGAAACTCGTCAACGGGTATTTTTGCAAACAGTGCAGACCCAGATGAAATGCAGCATAATGCTGCATTTCATCAGGGTCTACACTGTTTGTAGAAGTAAAAAAAAAGATCTTCAGACAAAAGAATACAATTTTTAAAGTATAACCGGACATCCCTAGATATTACAATGGACTATCCCAATTTTATTGTATCATACCAGAAGGAAGAATACATTAGCATACAAGGGATTAATAATGTTTGTTTTTGTTCATCTGAGAGAAGAAAGCATACAAATCCCTGATCAGACTTTTCCTCTGATTTGAGAAAGAGGAGAAGCCTGGATAGGTGCTGTTATGTTTGCGCATGCCTTTCATGTTTGTGCAATTTTGTTTTGACATTAAAAGAGCTACATATAACAAAGGCCAAATAATTTCTCACATCAAATTTCTAGGTGATGTAATTAACCCTTTTCTTCATGAATATTCATGCTAAGCTCCACCTACAATGAATAATTATATAATAAACTTTAGCGTTCGTACATAGAACACTTGTCAGGTCCACTTGTGTAGTCATATTTAATCATATTTCTATAAGCAAACGATGTAGACCCTTACAAGAGCTGTCTGATCTGGGTCTGTTCTGTTTGCAAAAGTGCTAAATGAGGTAAAGGGTTAAAACATGCACGCAAATGAACATACGATGGAAAAATGGGAAGAGGAGGCTAAATGTTAATTTTAAAAGCAATAAAAACAACAAAAACATTGCTTATGACTACAGACACAATTTGGAAAGCATCAATGCAAGCTGATGGGAACTATCATATGACCAGTTAAGCAAAATCTTTTAGCGTAAAATTGCGATTATTTTCTTATCCATCAGTTTAAACATGTGTTTTGGGTGCTCAAAAGAACCGGCACATCGAGACGATTCTTTTGAGTATCCACAACATAGGTTTTGGTTGAGAAATAAAAAATAATTTTCAGTTACACACTCTTATCTGGGGGCCTAATTATAGGATACATACCACCGGTTCCGTCTCCGACAGTGATGTCTCCCATCTGGATGATGAAGTCGGGGACCACACGATGTATCTTGCTTCCTTTGTAATGAAGATATTCCTAAAACAACAAAATATAGGTATCCAGGTTTAAAAAGTACGAGTAAGCCATTTTCAATTATTTTTTCTAAACATTTTGGAAACTCTCGGATTGTGTGTAAAATGCATGCGAAAGAACGCTATATCAGACATGACATTCCAGTAAGTCACCACACAATATTTTAGTTCGTATCGCATTATCGAGCAGCGAAGTCTCAGGCGAGTCTGAGCAAATGTACAGACTCGCCTGAGACTTCGCTGCCCACATGCAGGAAGTGTGGACGTAGATGAATTCATAACAAAATTTAGACCGCATGCACTGCTGGATACGCCAGCATGGACGTTTAAAGGAGACTTATGCGTATATACCAAATAACCATGTGCAGAATCATTTTAAAATACTTCTTCACCTTATATACCCCCCACCCCCACACACACACCTATTTTGTCGAGCACGAGCACAATCTAAATCACAGAGGAAAGAGGTTTGGTCTTAGATTTCAATTATTAGCGTCTAATGACCTAATCCAACAGGATGAAAAGGGCGAAAAGACTTGCTTAGACGAGCATAATAATTGGGGCAGTCTCTCAAGAGTCTTGTCTGCGTGACCATCATCACTCGTATCAGAGTGTGTCACTGTTATCTCATTGGCTGGTTCATATAACCGATAAAGCGCCACATGTAATTTGCAGCAGACGAAATTTTCAAATTTTGCTGCTTTTTCAAAAAAAAAAAAATAAATAAAATAAAATAAAAAAAATAACAAATGAGGCATGCTATTTCATGAGAATCGTCTGCTCGCAGACGATGCTCATGTAATATCATACCTTATTTCTGGCAGACGATTCTCATGAAATATCATACCTTATTATTTTCGAAAATTAGGAAAGATGTCACAAAATTTGTCGTCTGCTGCAGTCGTGATTGACACTTAAAGGGTTAATATATCATTGAATTCACAATTCATGTGAATTCTCTCCGTGATGATGATCCACGTATATCAAAACATATAGAAAAATTATTTTCTAAATGTCGTCTGTTGTCAATGTCACCAATCATATTTTTTATACGTGGCGCTTAATGAATTAACGTGGCATCCGAATCCAGTATCGTATTCGGGATTACAAATCAATTTTTCAACAATAATTGAAAGAAATCCACATAACTGAAAGCAACAGATGGACAGGTGACATCTGCTGATCAGCTGAATTGGTAGAGAAGTGGTGATTGATTTTCCTTGCGAAAATAATAAGTATTAAAAGATCAATTTGCCACATAGATTTTCCTGCCACGTATCCACTGGACACCCTCATCATAGAAAGCTTAACATGTAGCAACGGTAAGCATGTAAAAGCGGGCCACTATCGACCCACCAGCGAAACGACATTTACTATCGGCCCACCAGTGAAACGCCATTTAAATGCAGTTTCGCTGGTGGCCCGATGGTGGCCCGAGAACGTAGTCTGGCTGAAAGGAATACTAAGGGCTCGTGATCGTCAAAAGCTCAACTAGTTCTAAGTTTGGTGCAGGCGGTTTATTGAAGTCAAAAAATGGTTTCATTTTTGGGGAAAACAAGACGTACGTTATTTCATTCTTGTTTGTGTCGATGCTTTACGTCCCAGTCAACATTTTTTAGTTGTCCCAGGGCTTTTTCAGTCTTCCTGATTTGAACCAGTACTTTAAAGCAGGCGATAAAGAGTGTTGCTTATGGACACAACACAGTACCTCTGGTGAGTCTCGAACTAGCGACCCTTCGATTCCAAGTCTAACCGTAACTCTACCAACTGAGCCACAGTGCTCGTAATGCTTCGTTCACATGGAATATCATGCCTTATACCACGATTACCAAATTTAGCATGAAATATCTCGTGATGTGTAAGGTCTACTAGTATAAAATAGTTATACGAGGTTTGTCCGCCTGTACGTAAGATAATCCACTCGCTAAAGCTTGTGAATTATCTCCACGTACAGACGGACAGCCTATGGTATAACTATACTGTATATTACTTATTAGCCGAATTAGTTGTCTACTAAAATCGTGATTGTTGCTTTTAATGGTTAAGTATATTATATACAAGTTAAAAAGTGTCATTCCACAAGCACATGATAACTAATGAAATGGACAATGCAAGCAGCACTAAGAAACTTTCTAAGTGCGCTAAACAGGCTGAAAATTTATTCAGTGTGATTCTCAGGTGATTCATTAAGCTCGCTGCAGAAAGCGAGAGAATGCTCGGCAAGCCTAGCATTTTATCTCCCCCATCTCGTTTAATATATCAGGCCCCGAGGTTATAAAACGTTTTTCAAGCTCAGCTCACATATCAGCTGAGCACGAAATTTATCCTGTTCAAAAATGTTAAAATGCCAACAATTGTTGGCATTTTGACATTTATTAGCATGATAAATACAACATCTGAGATATTTAAAGCAAGAAACTGCTTTATTTGTCGGTATTTCAGTTTTTATGAGCGGCTGAAATTTCGTGGTCAGTTGAGATGAGCACGAAAAAAGTTTTTTAACCGCGGGCCTAATGAGAGAGCAGACTATATACGATGTAAAAGGCGGGTAAAAGATTAACGAGCCAGTAGTCGATGAGCTTGCTGATTTTTCGCCATGCTGGCACTAATAGCTTACCCTTCCACGTTTGAATCCTTTGGCGATTCCAGCAAAATTCATGGCAGCCATTGGGCATGTCTCGCCGAAAAGGGCAACAACAAAGCGTCCTCTGTAGTCTTCCCCTGGGCCGTCTAAATCTTTAATTTCTACGTCAAAGAACACCTTTGACGTCACCGTGAAGTTACCGCAGTAACCCAGGGAAAAGAGCGCAAAAACACTGACTAATAATAAAGCTGCCATGGTGGGCTGAAAATAATAATAATAATAATAATAATAATAATAATAATAATAATAATAATAATAATAATAATAATAATAAATGCATCATTACCGGGTAGGTTCTGTTTTGTTTCGTTTTTAAAAAATAAATTTACGTTTAAACGCTGCCTACCATTATATGTTTGAAATTCAACCTTTTCGAAAAATGCTTTCAACAAAACTATCAGTGTCAAACAGTTTGGATGCAGAACAGGCCCGACGTTTTGTCGGTCTGATCTGGGTCCAAACTGTTTGCAATTGTTATCAGCAAAGGTTACTTGTGAGATACGTCGGGGAAAATCTGTCTTCGAAGTTTGCGGCCAGGTGAGACTCAGACCAGCCTGTTCAGCTATATAGACGAGCTAAAATCTTGAACTTGTGTTTATAACAAGTTAAGCTACTGTACTTTCCAGGAGCGAAAAGCAAAGACGCTGATCAGACTGCATGGATGCGTAGGATGGTCTACGTATTTGTTGTTTGCACGCATCAAAATCAGGTTTTCTCGCGACAATGCTTAAAAGGTAGTACGGGCCTCCAGATAAGCGTTTTTTTACACTGTAAAAATAAATGTATTTTAACACCATATTTTGTAGCTGATCCAACAGCTTTAAAAACATTGTTCCGTTTGATCATGTTGAACAGGAGAATAACACCAACTGTAATAGATAGAAATGTTCAACATTTGAGCCGTGACATGAGATTTCCAACAATGTGAAAGGTGCGACCAGCAAAGGCTCAGACCAGCCTGCGCTTACGCGCAGTCTGACCAGAGCCTTTGCTGGTCACTTGAATATTCTAGGAGTGTTAAGCTTCTGACCAAACCCTTTGCTAGTCGCTTGAATATTCTAGGAGTGTTAAGCCACTGACCAAACCCTTTGCTAGTCGCTTGAATATTCTAGGAGTGTTAAGCCACTGACCAAACCCTTTGCTAGTCGCTTGAATATTCTAGGAGTGTTAAGCCACTGACCAAACCCTTTGCTAGTCGCTTGAATATTCTAGGAGTGTTAAGCTACTGATCAATCATCTTTTGGAGTTTGTAAGCTTAACAGGAGGCTGCACAGGCTGGTCTGAGACAACACCAGTCAAAATGCCACATTGTTGGAAATCACATGTCGCGGCTCATTTTATCACTGGAGAAAATTTGGTCTCAAGCTGTTTTAGTACGAAATTAAGAGTTAGTTTACACCAAAAGTGTTTACTTACACTTACTTTTTACAGTGCAACACATATGTTTAGACTGTGGGCAAGAAAATAAAATTTAAATAACGAAAAAATACTAAAGTTGACAGATAGTGCAGTAGTCTGTTTCTTTCCACTAAGCTATAGTTGACTCTCCTGCTAACTCAAGTGTTTCAGTTTATACAATCCTATAACATGTTCACAGGCATGTCACGCACACATGAAGAACCATCAAAGATAATAGAGCCGGAACCAAGCTTAAAGTATAAGTTGGCATGTGCGTACAGCGAAGATTGAAACAAGTCTGCACATCCACACAGTCTGACCAGGGTCTAAGTTTTCAATCGAAGACTCTGATCAGACTGCGGACGCGCAGGCTAACCTGAGTCTTTGATGGGCGCACATACCAACTTGAACCTTTTGCTGGACACGGTCTCTTTTCGTCATTAGGTCATAGTACTTATATTTTTAATGATGTACAAATTTTACTTTTGTATTTCTGCAATTTTATATTATCAAATCCAAATTACAGGGGCGGGTCCAGGATTTCTGGAAAGGGGGTTCGTAATTATATGAAAATGTGTGGCGGATTTTCATAGGATATTTAAAAAACGGGGGCGGGGAGTGGGGTTCGAGCGAACACCCTGAACCCCCTCCGGATCCGCCACTGAATTGCAAACATAGACACACTACCTAATTTAAAGCAAAATGCTATTTTGATATTCTGGCACAAAGAGTTAAAGTAACAAAATTAGCAGTAACAAAACAGAAAAAAACAATAACTGTTTAATTTACAGCAGCAACAAACTGACAAACTAAAAATAATCTATTTTCAGATTTGTTATGCATTTCCAAATGATTAATAGCCCTTGTTTAGACTGTGACGTTTTAAAAGTGTCAAAGATGAGGCATTTATCTATATATAAAACTATAAAAGGTAAAAATATAAAATTAAGTATAAATTAATAGTTTAGTATTTACCTATTCGACTTTCTTCCGAGAATGATCAGAACTGAGTGGACGATTCTCTGAGATCCCCGGAATATAAGCTACCACAGAGCCACGAATGCTGCCACGAATGGTGACCAATCAAACGTCTTACAACATTGCCACTGGCCAATCGTTGCGCGCCCATATGTCACGGACGTTATAGAAGACACCGTCACAATAGATTTTACACGTTTAAGCGACGCGAAAATTCTATAATCAATTTGCTTTACGAATGAAAACAACCCTTCGATGTAATAAGCCTACCTGTGGGAAAGCTTCCTCGCGACATGTGCATTCAAGCAGTCACTCATATTCTACACAAATCGCAGAACCGTACAGTTTTGTTAGCGTTCTTTAAAGAGATTGGCTGTTTTGTCAATCAAGACACTGATCATCATAGTTGTAATATGCATACATGTATTACTGCAATAGTTTTCTCTGAAAATCTTCATTCATTACCTTTACATGTAATTGTAAGCATTCTTAAGTATGCCCATACACTGAAAAAGGACCATTTGAGAAAAAACTTTTCAACAAATGCTCACATGAAGCTCCACAGATGTATAGCCCGACCTTTATGTAATTTGCACACACTTTTTATCTATAATGTCTGACAATGAATGCCCTATTCTGCACTGCGCGTATGCGCAGTGCAGAATAGGGCACTCAATGTCTACACATAATCTAAAGGCATTTTATCTCGTCTTGGTTCCTATTAATTGAGCCGAGACACGGATAAACCAAACCCTTATATGAATTGTACGAACATGGGGATATATGGATCAGTCTGCGATTCTGAACATACAGAAATTTTGTCCGTTTTGTACGGCCCGTAAACACCATAGGATCGAACAGCAAAGAATGGGGTATGCAATCTGTTTCCATGTCCAGCAGTCTCTCAGACCCACCGTAGTTTCGCTGTGACACTGTTCATTTTCTAGAAAATATCATATGTGGCAAAAACTGTTGGGGTTCTACGTGGCTCTATATGTTTCATAGCTGGCAAGTTTCATCAGACTAAATTACGAATCGTTTTGTCAGCGTGTGTTCGGGCTTGTGCGTTCGTGCGTGTGTTCCGCGATGTTCTTCAAAGCATTATATCCGTGTGCTGTGGTATAGTACTGGTACATCTTGTTTGCTGTTAATTCATTCTTAGGGATAGACGAATGACATGCACACGTGATTGAAGAATGTCTCTATCTAGCCTTTGATATAATATAGGCCAGTACCCGCGATTTCGGTACTTATCGCACTACATTGTATATGATCAGTGAGAGCCTTCGCTGCTCTCGGGGGTGGGGGTGTCCGTACCCCCTGTCCCCCTCTAGGTCCGCTCATGGAATGAGTGTATTGAAGCATATGTGCATATGCGTTATGCACCTAATGCAACATTTTTATTGAAAGTGAATTCGTTGATTCCATAACCAGTTGGCAAAATGGTGTCATTGAATTCATACCTGAAAATTTTAGTGCCTTATTCGCGACTTTAGTCATCTGCTTTGTCGTCTGTAGCCTTTATAGTAATGAAACAGTTTGATCTTTGTCCAAACAGTTTGTTGCTATTGAAGCGAAAATATGCAGATAACGACATCAGCAGACGACATTCTAGCAAACGACATTCTAGCTATGAGCCTTAAAATTGCAGCCAGAATGTCGTCTGGTGACTGATAATTATTTCTATCGAAAGGAATATTCAATTCAGATGAGAATTCATTATTTCGAGAACAGTCCTTTTTATTCCAATGGATGAAAATGTAGGTTCTTTTTTTTTCAAATAATTGTTTTCACCGTGTCAAGCAATGCAGATCCTGGCGAGACGCCGCAAATTTATAAATTACTGCATCAGAACAGTACAGTAAAATCTGTGTAAAACGACCTCTCTCAAAAAGACAGAAATTGGTTTTCAAGACCAATTATTGCTTAATGCAGGTCAAAAGTATTGCAGAATGCTCCAAGGGATCATTCTGCAATACTTTCGACCTTCATTAAGCTACCATTTGTCATTAATGCCTTTGTTTGGCCGTTTAAGACAGGTTTTACTGTATATGTGGATATTCGAGCCAACTCAAGAGTTTTGGTAAATGTTCTAAAATTTCGAAAGCCTTTCTCTATCTGTTATCAGCTAAATGTTGGCAATGTTGGTTATCAGGGCTGGTATTCACAAAATGCTTGCCAGAATAGCAAACAGGAAAGACCCTGTTCATACTCAGAAGCATTCTTATCTGGACTTCGCTGTTTGTCCTATGCCGTTTTGGCAGGGCAGCACTAGTGTTCGAAATTTATGAACATATACCGTTTCTTTAATATGCATTTGCAGCTAACTAATGTGGGTAGAGAAAAAATATTTGGACTCTCGCCTGCATCCCAGCTGTGTGTGCCTCTGTCGATACTTTGCATCTACACATGCTCATTTGAGCATTCGCTGCTTTCGCATGTGATCAGAACCTAAATCACATGTACTGGTTCATTTTTTAAAAATAAAAATCTAAAAAAATATTTAAAATTACCAGGTCTTTTTCGTCACGGCGTCATAGGTTGGTCGGTGTGTTTGCTCTTGTACTGATAGCTCATTCTCACGACGTAATGGGTTTGGGCGTGTGTTTGTTTGTGTTCTGATGGCTCATTGTCACGACACCATAGGTTAGCCTGTGTTTAGCTGTGTTTTGATGGTTCATTGTCACGACACCATAGGTTAGCCTGTGTTTAGCTGTGTTTTGATGGCTCATTGTCACGACGCCATGGGATGGTCTGTGTGTTTGTTTGTGTTCTGGTGGCTCATTGTCACGACGCCATAGGTTAGTCTGTGTTTAACTGTGTTTTGATGGCTCATTGTCACGACGCCATGGGTTGGTCTGTGCGTTTGCTTGTGTTCTGGTGGCTCATTGTCACGACACCATGGGTCGGTCTGTGTGTTTGTTCGTCTTCTAATAGCTCATTGTCACGACACCATGGGTTGGTCTGTGTGTTTGCTTGTGTTCTGATAGCTCATTGTCACGATGCCATGGGTTGGTCTGTGTGTTTGTTTGTGTTTAACGGCTCATTGTCACGACGCCATGGGTGGGTCTGTGTGTTAGATTGTGTTCTGGTGGCTCATTGTCACGACGCCATGGATTGTTCTGTGGCTCATTGTCACGACGTCATGGGTTGGTCTGTAACCTGTGAGTATGGTGGCAGATGAACTGCCACTGATTTGTTGTGACATGTACACTGCATTAACGCTATGTTCTGTTCGACTGTATTGATCCGAAGAATAACTACAACACAAACAGATAGAAATGTTTCACATTCATCACTGGAGAAATGTTGAACTCAAGGTGTTTTAATAAGAAAGTAAGTCTATATTAACACCGCAAGTAGAAGTGGCAGTTTAAGCACGTTACTTAGATGCCCCCTCTACTTTTGGTGTTAACTTTCACTTATTTTTACAGTACAGAGTTAACTATATGGTGTTAACTTACACTTATTTTTACAGTACAGAGTTAACCTTATGGTGTTAACTTAATTATACTTATTTTTACAGTACATGATTTATAATTTAACCATATGGTGTTGACTTACACTTATTTTACAGAACAGAGCAGCTCAGTTTAATAGATAGCTACTGCCACGTACGTGCATTTAACGAATGCAACATAAAAGGTACTTCATCCGTTATTTAGCCTAGGAAATATCTCGACAAGACTGGAAAAATGTTGACTGGGATGTATAAAGCACCAACTGTTTTATTACAAATAATTGAAAACTTTAGCAAGCGCATGATGTTTGGTACCTATTGCCCATCTGTGCAGTCTCGCCAGACTATAAACCAAATAAGTGTAACTTTACAGCAAATTTGGTGGCAGCTGAACTACCACTGATCTGGTTGTAATCTGTGCTATGTTTGATCCGGAGAATAAGTTAAGTATAACATTAACAAATATAAATGTTTTACATTCATCAGCATCAATAGGTATGCGCGGATCCAGAAAGTGTTGTCAGACGGGGTCCAGCTTTGACAAGGTTTTTCTGTTGTTTTTTTAGTTGATAAGGGGATGGAGGATCTAAATACCACTATAAGCTGGCCATCATCGGCCCGCCAGCTAAACGCTATGATGGCCCAATATTGAATGCTGGCTTGGTAGCTTTGTGATTTGTTAGGGGATCCGGACCAATATTGCTAAGAAATCCTATATTTCTATGTTGCTTTTTTCAGGGGGGGTCCAGACCCCCTGCCCCCGCCCCTCTAGATCCGCGCCACATCTTTTGGTGCTCAGCTAGATATGTGCGTTTAGCGAACGCATTTACAATACACGATAATTATCATTTTCCGACGGGATGACCAAAATCCAGCAGGACCACAGAATATTAAAGTAGCCTATATTTACATCCATACAAACATTTTACTGGCAAAATTGATTGAAAAAAAAAAAAAAAACACAATAGAAATAATGTTTGAGAAAACATCAAATTAAACATACTTGGATGTTTTGCGGAAATGCGCGCACGTACTAAACACACTTATAATAGAAAAGGATATCAGTTCTTGTGCGATATGGTATATGTACATACAGACTTTTTATCGTCTTTTTTTTTCAAAATTAATATGTGTGTTTTTGTTTTCATAGGAATACGATAAGAGTGTTAACACGTTTGGGTCTAGGTCAGGCAAGACGTTTTGTCGGGCCTGATCTGGGCCCAAACTGATTGTACAGGTTATCAACAAGACAAAACGACTAATTCTCACACATCACTATAGAGTTTGGCGAGAATTGTCTCAAAGTAATTCAGATGGCACAACGTCAAATGAACGTTGAATCGATTGTGTGTCTTGATGGTAAAGCTTCAATATGTTAAAGGTTTAAAGAAACAGTCCTAAAAAGTTCGATTACAACATATTGAAGGCAACAGCTCGTGTAGATTTGTTAGAAACACGTGGTAGTTTCGTCGAAAAACGTGGATTTGGTCGATTCGAGCCCTGCCAGGCGAAAATATCACGATGAGGGTGGAATATATGTGGACTACGGACAGCGCACTTCATCCCAGATTAAGCCATCTGACTGGATACAAACTGTCGGACACTCTGGTGGTTTAATTGAAAGATGTAAAAATCAGCAGACGACAAAAAGCAGACAAAATTATCTAGCATGCAAATAGTTAAAATATGGACTTTGGAAGAGTAAATATATAAACGTAGATCAGATTCACAATTCTTTGGTAAATTTAAAGCTCTCAGTCTGAACCAATTGGTCTAAAGACCTATTGACTTTTCCATAAAGTATAATACAGTAAGAGTCAGGATGGTCCTTTGCTCACAGGTTATAATTTCAAAAAGCAAAAAGGAAACAAAAAGAAAAAAAAGAAAAGAAGGTTTATTTCTTTTTTGAATATTAAGTCTACATCTACCCGTTAAAGTGTTTACAGTCTCTAAAGAGTTTTACTTCAGGTTCTCGATAAAGTCATGTTAATAGTATGCAAAATGTTAATATTATATTGGTCCAATGTACATGCATCCCAACAGATTGGATTTTGACTTTTGCAAGTATGTAATAACCTCCCAAATGATGTCATACTAGTAATTTATACTTTGTTTACTGTATATATTGACCGTTTAAACATTTTTTTTTTTTTTGGGGGGGGGGGGGGGGGGTGGGGGGCGGGGGAAAACTAAAGGAATTTATATACCAAACAATATGAAATGCAACAGTTAAGAATTTCTATTAAGTTCCCCTTTTTATTGCCAAAAAAGCAAATTGTTATAAAATTCTTAATGCCGCAGTATGGCCGCAGAAGATGTCTGCTTCAATCAACTGTATTATTTGGAGCCGGTCATTCAAAGGTACAGTATTCACGGAATTTCGAGTATTTTGAAAATTGCAAATACAAGCAAAGACGACATATTTTCATTATTTTAGACATCTCTCAGCATTTATCTCAGCATTTGTAATATTTTCTGAACATGGATAAGTTGTACTGTTGCACTTCTTTTTTGCTTGGTATACATAAGTTGTCCTTTTGGAGTGACTATATATGTCTATTTTAACCACTCATGTAATTTTGAAACCATGCCTTAAATAAGAGTGATTTCTGAATGTTTTCTGGGCATCAGTTATATCTCAATCATTGTTTTGTTTGTTTGATTTGATTCTTTACGTCCCATCAACAATCTTTCAGTTAAACAGGGTTGAACCAGGGTTGAACCAGTACTAAGCTAGGATAAATGTGTCTTGCTCAAGACAACGCAGTGACGCCGATGAGGCTCGAACCCGCGGCCCCTCGGTCTCGAGTCAAGCACTCTACCACTGAGCCACTGCGCTCCCTATCTCAATCATTGTTTTACATATTTAGGCTGTTAGTGGTTATTTAGTCCAAATACAATATCCACATCTTGCACTTGGTCTCCCCCCCCCCTGAAAAATCACAAACATATGGGGATTCTTAGCAATACTGATCTGGATCCCCTGAAAATCACAAAGCTACCAAGCCAGCATTCAATGCTGGGCCATCATCAGCTCACCAGCGAAACGCAATTTAAATGGCGTTTCGCTGGCGGGCCGATGATGACCCGCTAATAGTGGTATTTGGATCCTCACTCCCCTCATCAACTAAAACAAAAAGTCACAGTTGGACCCCCCTCTGACAAAACTTTCTGGATCCGCGCATGGATATCGCCATCCAAGTGACGGTACACAAGATGTTGAAATATATAGATAAGCGTGCTGATTTTTACCACTGCTCGCTGTTTAATGGATTTGCGGCTGCTGAAGTCGTCTGCGCAAATAATTGCCTAACATTGCTGATTTATTAAAGTATAGAAGCAAACAGCGTTGGATCAGTCCGATCTGACTCTACACTGTTTGTCACAGAGGCTTCTGAAACATTCAGCAGACGACAAAAGCAGACGACCCCTGTTGCGATTGGAGCTTTAAGGGTTAAACATTGTACACATCTGTTCCTCCAGGGATTGTTAACCATAAAGAATGAATATAATACGACAGTTAGTCACCTTGTTTATCCAAAGACCAGCCTGTACGCATGTTCCCAAGACCAGCATGTCTGTACACATGCTGAATTTCTTCATATTCTTTGTGCTTGTTTCTTTCAACATGAGAGTTGGTACTTATCGCATGTGCGCAAAATCACCATGTTGACGTACATGTACGCCCCCACAAAATAATAACAACAACAAAACAACAACAACAACACATCCACCCATTTATACCCGCGAGACAACATAATATAAATCTTTAGTACCATCACTATGTTACCATGTACGTTATGCAGTGTTGGGTAGTGGTGTTTTTAAAGGTTTTTATTTTGTCCAAAATGCTTTTGTTGGCGTTTGCAATCATGGGCGGATCCAGAGGTGGGGGGGGGGGGGCAGGGTGTCCGGACCCACCCTGAAAAATCACAAAAATATAGGTTTTTTAACAATACTCGTCCGGATCCCCTGAAAAATCAAAAAGATACCAAACCATTATTCAATGTTGGGCCATCAGCGGCCCGCCAGCGAAACGCCATTTAAATGGCGTTTCGCTGGCGGGTCGATGATGGCCCATTTATAGTGATATTTGGATCATCTATCAGTAGTAATGGATGCCACTATGGGTACGCCGAATTTTTAGCCTGAAAAGAACTTAGAATTTTTCAGGCTAAAAATTCGGTGTACCCATAGATGTCTATCCTGGTAGGCTTGAGTGACTAGCTGTGAATAACTTAGTTTATTTTTGAGTACTGTTCTGGCTGGGGGTGTGATTATGATAGTTTCTTGGGCTATTGGGGAAATAACTTAGTTTATTTTTGGGATTATTCTGGCTGGGGGTGTGATTATGATAGTTTCTTGGGCTATTGGGGAAATAACTTAGTTTATTTTTGAGGTCTATTCTGGTTGGGCCTATGATTATGATAGTTTCCTGGGTTACTGGGGAATAACTTAGTTAATTTTTGGTTGGTCTGTAATAGTTTCCTGGACTATTGAGAATAACTTAGTGTATTTTGAGGTCTATTCTGACTGGGCCTATAATTGTGATAGTTTCCTGGGCTATTGGGAAATAACTTAGTTTATTTGAGGTCTATTCTGGTCTATGATTGTGATTATGATAAGCTCCTGGTCATATCCACTGGTTGGTCTGTGATTATGATTGTTTCCTGGGCTGTTGGGAAATAACTTAGTCATTTTTGAGGGGAATAAAGGCTCTTCTGTGGTGATATATAAAATAACTTAGTTAATTTCAGCTTTGAAAATAACTTAGTCATTTTAGGGGGTATAGTATGTGGTGATATATGGTGTGTGTAATAGTCAAGGCTACTAAGTACCATGCGTCTTAGAGTCTCTTGGTCAATCAAGAACTCATCTCCTAGAGGCATCACTCTGTAGCGTTAACTAGTGTATAGCTAGTCGTCTCAAGCTTACTACTACTTATTTTTTTAAATGAAAAGAACAACAAAGACTGGTGAACATTTCTATAACTTTATTGCCCCGCTAACTATAACTGAATACAATGACAGAGGATTAGGGCCGTCCCTCTGTTTATTGTTTACAATAGAACTCCTTAACATATTTACAACATATTATACTTAGGATACTTCTTTGAAAGGTGATGTGAATAATTATGACATTTACAAGTCTGTATTCTGTGTTTGAATAAAAAGTCAGGAGGAGCCATGCATCTCATTCCATTCTTGGATAGGATGACTCTGGCATAGTTATAGATGAACCACATCTCGATATCTCTGTCATTCTGGTATAAATCATCTCCAGTTCCATATAGTTCTTGATGAATGGCTGTGTTTAGATCTAGTCCTTTGTTGAGCTGGTGAATGATGTAGATACACCAAATTCCACATACTTTGCTCCATGGACTCTGTAAACATTCTTTGTTATGGATCCATCTTGAAGAGTTTCTTTCAATAAATGGTAGAACATATTGCTCTTCTGGTGGTCTTCCATATGAATCGAAGTAGATAACTTGATCTCTTCTGAAGTAGATAGCCACCCAATGTTCTCCTGGATCTGTGGATATATCTGTATTTACAATGTAAGCCTTCATATCCAGTGGTTTCTTCTCTGGTAGTAAATCCTTGGCACATACTTCTCCTTTCACAGGTATATTGTTTATGACTTTGATTAGTTCAACAGTGTTCATTTTTATTCTGTTTCTGGGTTCTCTTTTTCTTCAGTTTCATTTTCTTCATAGGATTCTATGAGTTTCTTGGCCCAGTACGTCTTCCACTGTTCTGTTAAGTCACTTTGATTTTTCTTGAAGTACTGCCAGTTTTTATAGGCTTCTTGATTTTCTTCTGGCGTCAGGTGATTGATCCCTGTTGTAAAGTCCATAGGGTGTCGCCAATTATCGCCATACAGATAGTTCCAGATTCTATTGTCAAAGTCTTCCATCACATCGTAGATGTTTAGGCCCTCTAAGGCTGGATCATGACATCCATAATCTTCAATCCATTCTCTTGGAGAAGTCCATAGACAGATATCGTGGTATTTCTGACTTGGGTGGTTCATTTTACATCCATGACATTCATGCTTCGCACAGTCTCCAACTGCCATCTTTAGACAAGTCAATATAGCTTGTTTTAGAAGAGTCTTCATAAGACAATTGATGTTCTCATTGTCTTCTACTTCTTTCTGTAAGGTACTCTCCTCATCTGATGACTGGACTGTTGCACTGTATGCATCTGTTTGGTACATCAAGTCCTGTTCAATGAAGTATCCTGCATTCATCTTTAGTAATCTGTGGTAACTTCTCTAAGTCCGTTGATTTCTATCAGGTTGTCAAACTCTGCATACACAAGCACGTTGATCGTCTTGTCAAGTGATGTTGCAAACTGAAGCTCCAATCTGAGGTTCCCAGTTTTTATAGGGTGCAAATGAGACTGATCGGCTGCTTGATCTGGTGTCAAATCATATCCCCAAAAGCAGTAACCTCCTTTGTAATCTTCATAATCAATGTTGCAATTTTGGACCTGATTCTGACTTGCTAATGCTTGATAAACTGATAGAAAAGATCTGAGATACTGATCATTTTCAAATCTAGGTTCAAATGGTTTTCCATAGACACTATGGCCATCACAAGTGACATCCATTTTACTTAGATTGAAATGTTGGAAAAAGAAAGGATTAGTATCCAAATTCCCATTAAATGCCTCATTTGTTACTAAACCAATAAAATCTCGTTTTGGAAGTTGACCTGTGAGAAGATGATCTTCAATTTTAGATCTTGTGCCACTACTGATTGTAAAAGTTTTGACTTCAACTCTTTTGATTGGAAATTTAGCATTATGATGAGCAATAGTTTGATTCAGTTCATTGCTAATGGCTGGTAGAAGCTGAACATTTCGTACTCTCAAGATAGCGGTATCAATTTTGATTTTTGCAGGATAATTATCACTCATCAAACAAAACTGAGGAGATGATCGATTAAGTCTAAGTTTGAATTCTAAGCCATTATGTAAATACTTCTCTTGCATAGCAAGATCCAAATGTAATTTACCCTGAAGCTCCACGGATTTGCTTTTTGCTATGCGTTTGCCACGATCAGTGATACATGTATTTGTAATATCTTCAAAAGCTCCTGCTTCATCCTCAGACCAAAATTCTGCTGCTTTCAGTTGATTATCTTTGACACCAGAACCATAAGAAAATAAATTTTCAAGGTATGCTCTGTATGGATACGTGTCTGAATTATTTGTGATCAATTTATTGTTGATATACAAATCGATGCCACTGAACATACTGTGAAAAAAGTTATTAATTGGAAATACTTTTGCATCAGTTTCAAGATCTTCACCCGTTTGCTGTAAGATTCTGAATTTGATATACAGATAGGCTTGAGACAAATCAGTATAAAACTCGGTGTGAGGTGGAATTAGAAATTCAATGGGTGCATGATGACTATCGAGAGAAGCGATGGGATGATAATCATTCCACTGAGTGCCTTGCATGGTAGTCATGGTGGGTGGAATGGATTCCATATCCAATTCCGCTTTAGTGCAATCGCAAGAACCTTGTTGAATCATTTTTCGTCAAATATATCTTTTTCAAATACCAGACGTTTAATAGGATTAATCTTTTTTGCTCTGCTTTTAAAACCCCTCTTAACAGTTCGGTGTCTAGATTGAGACTGAGGCTTTTTGCGTTTTTGAGTTGAATTTATAGCCAACTGATTAATAGTAGATTGACCAAAAGATTTCAAAGCTGTTTTTCCTCTTTGTTTTAAAACTTTTTTTACATTTTCACCACCCACAATGTCTTTTAGAGCTTGAACCCCTTGATCTTTAGCTACTTTTTTCACACTTTTTAAACTTGCTTTTGCGACAGGTTTTAAAATTGGAATCACTGTTCTCTATGCAGCTTTAAAAATGGATCCTAAACCATTGCCATATTGTCTTGAAACGCCTCTGTACAGGGGAAAGCCTCCTTTCCCAGATTGAAGAGACATAATGCTTCTGGATTGTTTCAACATTATTCTTTCTGTCGAAAATGTAGTTTCACTAACGTTTTCCCAGAGATAAATGGCACATTTTCACCTGTATCACCTTTTATACTAATGTGCACCTGATCTATGAAAGATTTTGCCACTGGAACGTAGTGTACAAATTCTTGATGTAAATGATTGTTTTCTCTTTTACTTTCAAATGGCAACACTCTCAAAATAGGTGCAGTAACATCACCAATAAAAGTATAACTTGCTAAATCAGAGTAAATGTAAAGTTGGTGAATTTTTGTATTTAAATCCACACCATATCTGAAAATGTATTTTTCATTTCCTAATGGTTTATCAAAATAATTTCTATCTACACCTAATATTTCTGCAATTGCCTTTGGAAAAATAATTTGGACTTTTGTAGGATCTTGAACATCAAGTTTGACTCGAGCACTGTTTTCACCATAAGTGATTGAAATGGTAGCATTGCTATTTTTTAGTGTCAGTCCATATCGAAAATTGATGCTTTTTTGAATTTCTTCAACTAAATGGCGTGGAGAAGCATAATAACCATTTTGGATATAGATTTTTTGGTCTACATATGATACATACTTTGTACAATTATCAATATCTTCACACATTTTTCTATCAGTAAATCTTAAAATCACATAATTGTTTTCCTTAGTGATATTATTTACTTCAGTTGGAGTTATGACTTCTACCAAACCTACTTCCCAATTATCTTTTTCAATTTGTATGGAATGATCTAATTTCACTTTAAAGTCACATTGCGTATTTTTTGAAAATGTACTGAGTGAACTATCACTCAAGAGTGTCAAATAAAAGTTATTCATGGTTTGAGTTTGGGCGAATCTGTTTCGTCAGCAGAAATTGGATTAGTTTGTTTTCTAAACTTTAAATCTGGGGATGGTAGTATGTAACCGATAGAACTACTGAGTAAAATTAGCCACAATTCTTTATCTGGACTTCTCAGACTGATTTGAACTAATGATGTGATAATAATCATGTATACAACAATGATCTGAGCAAAAAAAGTGAACCGATTTTTAACAATTCGATCTCGACCTTCTGCAGATTGTACTGAAGCAGTGTCACCACGTACAAATGATCCTCTGAGATCCATTTTCATGCTTTTATACAAGATCAGATTCTAAAATCCAACTGTCAAATTTTGAAGGATAACCTTTCCAGTGAACTTTAATTTCTTTCACCCACTTTTTTCCTATTTTACGTTTTCTGTGATCTAAAACAGAATCAATTTCGTAAATTTGCTCTTTCTCTACACGTTGTAACTCGTGTGAATAGAAAGTACCTTTGACTAATTCACCCTCAAGATCTTTTATTTTATAGGTGATAGGAGTCTGAGTTTTGACCACTGCTAAAATTTGAAATAATTCTTGTGTCCAGTTTGGTAAATAACCTTTATCAAATGTGCGTTTTGTTTTATTGATACGCACAAAATCACCCACTTTGAATTTTGGTTTGACTTTTTTAGAATTCGATTTGCCATACAAGCTTTCTGACACCTGTGGTTCATTTTTAAGAGTCACAGACACAGGTGCACATTTAATACTTCGATGATAAGCGTGATTGTAACCATGTACTAACTTGGGAAGAATGTCTACATATCGCAAAGTGCGATGATGAGTAAAATATTTCCACATGCGAGTTTTCAAAGTTCTTTGAAAACGTTCCACAATACTGGCTTTGGTTTCAGGATTTTCAGTAGTGAAAAACTGAATCTTTTTAGTTTTCAAGAAATTTTGAAATTCTTTATTTTTGAATTCAGTTCCTTTATCTGTTTGCAAACTTTTTGGACATCGTCCACTTTTTAACACAGATTTGAAAGCAATCACTAAAGTTTTCCCAGTTTTATCTTTAATAGGTACCACCCATGCATATTTTGAAAATACATCTATGATGCAAAGTAAATATCTATGTTTGTCATTGAACTTTGATAATTTTGATAAGTCTGCCAAATCTGCTTGCCATTGAGTATCAATTCCAGCCACTACTGTTTTGCGTCGCAAAAACTTTTTATGAATAGGTTTATGTAAAGTATAAGTTTGTTGTTTTCTTAACCAGTCTCTAATATCTTGAAGTTTTACTTTTTTGGATGATTGTTTAGCAAGTTTGTACAAAGCTTGTTCACCTGCATACGCAGCAGGACTTTTAGGATTGTAATACAAGTGTTCAAGCTTCATTGTAACTGAGCCATGGAGAAGAAAACTCTTCTTTTATACGTTTTTTGGTGGCAGATAAAAGTGTCGGAGAGGAAAAATGGTCTTTGATACGTTTTCTGACACTCAAACTCTTTGCAGACCTGACAGAAACAGGAATACGACTTGCTGTTTTTCTGATGGTGCGTTTTTGTTTGGGAGTGATATAATCCGTTTCAGGAGTTTCTGGAGCACGATGCATCCAGTCCCACCTTTCCCTATTTCCAATGACATCTTGGGGAATATTCATGTCTCTTAAACCTTCTGCAAAAGCTTGCCAACCTGTAGGTTCACTGCCTTTTCGATGTCTAATGACATCATTGACCAAATCAATAATATTGGACCCTGGAATAGATTTGCCATAAAGTTTAACTGTACCATCATCTTCCCAGGACACATTTGGGTTAGTTTTTAGAAGTGAAACTAAAAGCTGAGCTTTACGTTTCATGGTGGAAGGCACACTATCTATGACCAATTGATTCATTTTGGAAGAACTAGGGTCAGATTGGGGAAAAAGAGATGTTTCTTTTAAAGCTTTTTGATGAGCTGTTTTAAATTTGTGCAAGGTCTGGCCATATAATTGAGATTTTTCAGCTTCAGACAAATCTTCATTGGCCATGACAGAAGATAAGTCTCTTTGAAGACTGGCTGTGGCAGATACATTAGGATCAGGAGGCAGTCTGGGTTTTTGAATTTGTTCCTCTTTCCAGCGTTTCATGTCTTCCCAAAGTTTAAATGGCACAATAGCCATTTTACGACCATCCATATTTTTTATTTTTTGATAATTTCACCCAAGACAGAACCTATGATAGGAGCAATTAATGGTTTTAACAATAATCCTAACAAGGCTCCACCTTTCTGATTAATAATTTTCTTTTTTGTGTCAAGTGGCACTTGCTTAGAACTCAGTAAACGTATATGTTGCTTTCTAGCTCGTAACTGATTCTTTTGAGCATTTGTCAGACGTACATTGCCTTTTATAAGATTGATGCAACATTCCCCTACACAATCAATGACTTCTTTAGGAGATTCTTGAATCATTTTCTTACGACATTTATTGGATAAATGAGTCAATCCTTCTAAAAATGTACCATAAGTTTTAATCAGAGATTTTTTTCTCATTTTATTTTGCATTTTTCTACGACGTGTTGTTGTTACAGCCATGTTTATGAGTGTGTTTATAATTTAAATGTACAGTCCTTTTATAGTTTTTCCTTAAAAATGAAGTCGTCGACGTTCAGAATGAGGTGGCGATGGATATTTGTTTGGATTTAACATGTGCATGGTAGCACCAAATCCATGTCTTTTTAACAAATCTTGTGCTCTCAAAGGAGTAAATCTTGCTAAATTAATAGAAGATCGTCTTGCATTCGTGTTTGGAGAATTAAGACCTAAATTTTGCCATGAAGCAGGACTTTTACTTTTACGTTTTGTTACAAAACGATCATCAACCTTTCTTTTTTTCTGTTTTCTTGGTTTTTTCACTGATTTTTTCTTAGGTTTTTTAGTTTTCTTGTTAAATTTTCTCATCAACTTATTTCCATCCCATCGAATCAGACTTCGAATGATCACACCACCAAAGAATCCACCACCTCCAGGTTTTAAAATGATACTACGTTTGACTTCAGGATCAACAATTGCACTTGCTAATTTTCGAACATCATCCTGATGTCTATCCATAAATTTTTGAGTTTGTTTAGGTAATTTCATCTTACCCTGAACAATTTTTCGAGCTGCCAAAGAAAACCATTTGATCATTTCAATTAAACCTGCATTTAAGAGTGATTTTCTTTTATGACTATCATGTTCTCTGCTTAAATTATACAGAGCATGTATCAGATTAGCTGATGTTCGTTGAGCCATTTTGACACAAATGATGGATTTGAACTCAAACACACCTTTTTATACTCCTGGAAAATAGACAACAGGTCCTTGTTGATCTAATTTTGTAAACCAGTTTTGAAAAATATGTGTTCTGAATCTAAGATAATCAGGTGTATTTGGTTTCAAATCGACCAATAAGTATCCATGAGGTATTGATGTGGCATCGTTAAATGCATGAATCATATGTGGAGCTTGAAGTTGATTTGCTAATACTTTGATTTGCATCTTATCTCTTGGACTTTGAAATAAAACTAAATAATGAGCATTCAAACTGATGGTGCGAGAAGATTTACTTTGTTGAAATAAATTTTGAGTGATGTACACCACACTTGCATTTCTATGATGTCATTTTCTTGTAAACCATAACTTAATTTTTTCTTCATCTTTATCTCCTAACATGTCATCAAAAATCACCAAGTGAGTTGCACTGGGATCAGTGACAATTTCATCTTCATCATCGGGAATACCTTGAATAAATTTGATGTTTGACCCCTCACGTTCTTGTAAGATATTATAAGATGTTTGCCATTCCTTGTAACACCAAACAATACGTTGGGGTAAAATATCAAATAAATCTTCTTTAAACTCAATTATCTTTTTAACAAATTCAGTTTTACCCGATCCACTTGGACCAGAAATAAAAATATTAGAAGGATGTTTAAAAAACAAACTTCCAATATCTTGATTTGAGTCCAACTGGTGTGTAGAAAGTGCCATGGTTAACTGTGAAAAAATAACAAAGACAACTTTATTTATACTCAAATTTTAATGAACATGAACCAACAGTTTAATACATAATTAAAAAAACAGTTTAATACATAATTGAAACAGTTTAATACATAAAAACACCTGTACATGTTTATCAGACACAGTTCAATTCATGACTATCAGAAATAATACATAATCATCAGAACTACTCTATCTATGCCAAATACCCATAAGGAACAGTATATCCATCTCCAACAATGACACGTTTAGTATAAGTGAACCGATACGTCTTGGATTGCAATTCAGTGGTCACAGTCTTGTCTTTATGTTTTCTGATCCTATTGTAGTTGACAGTTTCTCTGAAGTCTTTCCTATCTCCCTTCACCAAGTTCAACATTCTATCAAAGTGAATGACTTGAGATGTATTGTAATCTAGAGTGAGTCCTTTCACTTTGCAAGTAGATCCTCGATTTCCATCCTTGTCCACAAATTCATAGCCATAGTTCTTTGGTCCCATGCCAACAAATTTCACAATTCTAGCATTGGGCACTTCATCTGTCCATTCTCCAAGTCTGTTGTTGACAATAGCAGGGTTCCATAAATGGGGTTTGTGATGATAGATGATAGAGTCTGTATCAAAGTAGAGTACACGTTTATTCAGCTTTTCCAAGATTCCATAGAGCTTCAATCTGGCTTGAGCAGTGACAAAGGCTGCAACAATCACATTACTGCAAGCATGAGCCTCCACATTGGGTTCTGTATCCTCCCAGTTGACCAGTAGAAGATTTTCTCTGCAAATGTCCACATTCTTGACAATCTTGTTTGGATTCGTCACCATATCAAAGAACTTGGCAGGTTCTGAGAAATATTCTGTCTTGGCCATATTCTCTCGCTGTGCCAATTTTCCCCAGAGACTGTTTAACATGATCTTGGCAATAGCTCTCATTCCTTTATTCTTCTCCACATTCTCCAATCTGATTCCTTCAGCTTCAAAATTATCTTGCTTGAACTTGATCTTATCTTGCTCAGTCTTGCACCAATCAGGATAGCCACTTGATTCTTGCTTGATTCTCAGAAAAGTATCAATATAGCCAGCAAAGATCCCTTCTTCTCCGGATTCTCTGTCATATTGAGTCGTCTCTGAGAAATGCCAGACTTCATACACGTCCAATAACTTGTACCCTCTGTCCAATGCAGCAAATAATTCGATAGTGACCCAGGTCCCTGTAAAACTTCTATCTTCTTCTCGTAAATGAGTACATCTCATATGAGGATCTGTCTTTTCAGCACAAGTTCTACACAATGGAAACATCAATTTCTGACTGCATTTCTGTGGAAGTACAGGATGGTACAAATTGGTGGGTGGTAGCACTTTACACTTGATCAATCCACAATACTGTCTGATGTTGTCTTTATCAATGTTCTCTTGAGAATAGATGGTAGGATGACCAAGTGGAAACTGTCCGTACTTGCAAATAGTTGGATAGAGTGAACACACATCTATGTACTTGATTTCTTCATTGGAGGATTCATCGATTTCCTGATAGAGTTTGGTCGAGTTAGTCCTTCCACCAAATAAAGCATCTCTTGGCCTCAAAGGGTCTAAGTTTGTAAATTCTGAGTCCACTAAAGATCTAAAGTCTGGATCTTCCTTGCATCTCTTGTCATAGTCACACTCCCAAAGTTCCACCACCTGATATCCTGCTTTTCGTAACTCTTCTATCTTGCCAATGGTCAAAATATACAACTGATGCATGGTCAAACACTGATGATGTTGAACTCTGTTTCTGTCTGGAAAATGAGTAGGGCATCCATGCCAGTAACATCCATGGAATTCAAATACAGTTCGAGATTCTTCATGGTAGCCATCCACATAATGTCCACTGATTCTTTGTTCACCACCATTCAATGCATGTTTGATTTCAATACCACGTTCCTTAGCTTCACTTTGAATCCATCTTACAGCTTTGATAGAGTAGTTCTTTTGATTAGGATAACCTTCAGGTGGGATGATGGCAATACTGTTTTCAGTTATATGATTCTTTCTCCATACTTTTGAACAAGCTTGAGCAATAGTGCAAGCTTCAGACAAAGGATCGAGTCCACTAATGTTGATCAATTATCGTCTGAAACAAGCACATCCTCGTCTAAGAATATCCACATCACTACGACAGTATTCTTCCATCTCCCATTTGAAGTTAAATATAGCACCACTCTCAATTTTATCTTTATGCCAAGCTAAAAATACCATGATCCTTGACAGACATCTGACCAGGATTGTACATGTCCACAGGAAAGTAAGGTCCCACATACTTTTGGTTTGCCAGTGTATTTGCAAGATGAGGAAAGTAACCTTTCTTCAACTCTGTCAAGCCAAATGTATCTGGGAAATTAGCCAGTCTCATATGCAAAAACTGATAAGAATCAAGGAATGTGACACGTCCTACTTTCATTCTAAGTATAGTATTTCCATTCATGATCACATCAGGTTTCACTGTACCATATTCTAAGATATAGTGTAAGATGAACTGACCATCATATCCTCCAAAGTTATGTGCAGTACATGTCACTCCTTTATTCTCATCTCCTAAAACCCAATTGCAAAATTGTGGTAAAGTATCTATGCCTTCAAAGATAAATTCTCTCAGACCTGTTTGTGTTGAACAAGTCGGACAAAATGTATCTATGGGCAAATCCATGCAATCATCACAAGCTTTATGAGCAACACAGAAATTCACTTGATGTGTACCCGTTTCTTGATTTGACTCAAAATCAAAGAAGATGAAACGAGATTTCTTAGGTTGAGAAACCTCTTCTTCTCCTTCATTTTCAGTCATCTCAGATTTACATTCATAACTTTGAATATAGCATTGATGATTGGGCCCAACAATCTCTTTACAATTTCCACATTTTCTCTGTCCTGGACATACATGATTTTTCTTATTGCCCACAATACTAAGATTACATTTACCACAATTATACACAAGTTGACAAATAGATTTATGCTGCTTAGATTTCACTGCCTTATGCTTAGCAAAACAGTCTCTACTACGAAATGTTCTTTTACAGTCCATACAACGCGTTTTTTGTCCAGGAATACAAGGAATGTCACTATAGCAACCATCACATCCATCAGCACATCTATGGGCACCTCTGTTTGTATATCCAACATCACAATACTCGCAGTAATATATACATCCAAGAAATCCTGTCACCTTCGTAATCGCATCATAGTGATCAACTCCATTAAAGTAAATATGGATCACCTTCGTCTCAGGCTTCTTCTTGAATTGTAGTGGAAATATTAGTCCATCTTTAGGATACTGAGAATGGACTTTGATCAAGTACTTGGGTGCAAGTACAGATTGGATCTTCTTGTATTCCTCAATACCACAAGACTTAGTATGAGGAATCTTCGCTCTATCCAATAACTTCATGGCTTCTCTGGTCTGCATAGGTCGATCTGACTTTCGAAGCTGTACCCAATTCTTCTTCCAAGACTCTGATTCTTCTTTATCCGCATTACATTTCGCCACCACCACTGCTCTGGCCATACACATTACATCTTTGGTATTATTGATCTGTATAATACTCTGTTTATTCTTTCTCATATTTTCTGACTCAAAGTAGAGACCAGCATGTAATGGTTTTCGTCCGCTGCCTACTGGAAGTCTCACCACTGTAATTTGAATAGTCATCTGCCCATCATGAATCCTGAAATTCTCATTGGACTGTTGTACTTTCATGATTTCTTGAAGTATAGCTTCCCCTGTCATGGCTGAGACATCTCTCCAAGGCACAAACACTCCAAGTTTCAATCCAGGATGCAAAATAGTCATCCGCATCTTATCATTAGATTCCATCTGGCATCGTTCTTTGATGTCTTCAACCAGCCGATCAAATAATCTGGATATAAACTGTAGGTGTGGAACATTGTCAGGGAAAGTCTTGATGTTGAGCTGAAACTCTTTCCCTTGAGCTCGAAATAATCTAGACTTCTTCTCGTTGACTGTCTTAATAGTATAATAAGAAGTCAAATCTTCATCATCTTCATCTTCTGAACTCTCTGTGTCTGAATAAATCACCATAGGTCTTCTTTTTCTTGTTGGTGGTCTAATATTATCTTCATTATCTGAGCTCTCTGTATCTGAATAATCTACCAATCTAAGTCGAGGCTCTTCATCATCAGAAGTGGGTGGGGTAATATCTCTCTGTCGCTTAAACATGTTGACTCTTCGAAGTTCTCTACTGAATTGATGCTGCAATAGAAATCTGAGCTCCTTTTATACTGGAAAAACCCAGATTTGGAAAAACTCAGATTTTCTGAAATCAACAGTTGAAAATTCTCAAAATTGTTTCATCAAGCGTAATCACTATTTGATTTTTTTCATCCGATCGAATATTTTCCATAAGTTCAGAAAAAATCCTCAGTCAAGAATACTAGTTCTCAAATTATTTTGATATGCAAATTTGAATTTTTCATCCGATTAAATATTTTCTATAAGCCAAACTACTGAAAGTTTCACAATGCGGCAATAGAAATCACTAGCAAAAATTGACAAGCAAATCTATATGAATTTTTTTCACAAAGTGTCAGGCGAGACTACATGTTTTTGCTAGGCCTAAAGTGCAGGCGAGACTACATTTTTTGAAAAATTAGCAAGAAGTATCAGGCACTGTATAAACAGCACCATTACTCCCCCAGTACTATCCTAACCTCGGAATCCCTGGCGATTGAAACTGTCTCAAATACAAGTCAAATTCCTGCATGTCTCTATGGACCAGAGAATCTGAGGCGGAGCCACTCCAACCCAAAGGCTGGCGCCCTTAAACAGCCGAAGCTGCTCTACCTTTTTAAATGCATATTCAACAGTTTCTGAAGCACAAAGCTTCTCTACGGTCCTCGGCGGATGTATAGAGTACCAGTGGTCAGTTATTTTTGTTCAAACTATATCTCTACTGACTTAATAAGCAAATATTTGCGATTCATATATATAGTTATCCTATAACAAGATGAGTTTGAAATGGTGTCTCAATGTTACTCTATCCCATAATAGTTATCATGTCTTATAGTATGTAAAATCGATAACTTGAATATAAGAGCTATCTTATGGTAAAAATTTGAAGTGAATCGGATAAAAAATACCCGAGATATTACAAATTTCGCATATTTTTTACCGTGAATTTTTTTATTCAAGGGAGATAATTTAATGAAAAAGCAAGAACCGGATTTCTAAAAAGTAAAAATCATATTTTCGCAATAACTTGAGTTTGCCTAGACCGATTTTCAAAATTTTTTCACCCTATAAAAGCTGAGAACAATTGCTATCTTATCACATACATTATATTTATTTTATCTGCAAGTGTAATATCATGGAAGAAGCAAGAGAGAAGAAATATTTGGAAATTCCACTTTCCAAGATTTTGAAGTTCAGACCGTATAGAAGATTATTGTTCTGCATTTACATCTTATTTTCTCATGATGAGATTACAATAGAAGAGATTCAACAGAAACTCAATAGTCCTGAAACTTTTGAAGATTTCAAGAAACTTTGGTGGATCAGTATCAGTTATTTGATGGAAAAAGAGACACTGATTACATTTGAGAATTGGAAAAGATGTGTCGCTGACAATCCTAGTGTGATTGAATTTCTCTACAATCATAGAAGAGACAGAATTTTTCCAGGACTATAAATAGTTGGACACCAGTGAGAGAGAATCATTTCACTTCTGACTTTTGAAGAGTAAAGATGGCAAACAGTAGAGATCCAAGGATGGCTAAAGTCTATGATAAGAAGAGCATCTACTATCATTGTGTATCATTGAAGAAACTTTTATCTCAAGACGAACAAGCTTTGATGCAGCCATTAGAAGATACTTTGAGACAACAAGACAAGTTGAGGCCCCCTTATGGAGAATGTCACTATTGTCATGATAGGGGACATTGGCTTGGAGATTGTCCTGAGGCTCAGAAATTAAGAGAACAACAGATGTCTACTGATAAGAAGCCTACATATGGACAATGCTATATTTGCGGACTTGAAGATCATTGGGCTCCAAATTGTCATAAGAGAGAAGAACATTTGATGAATGATGAAGAATCTCAACCTAAGTTGGTGGATTATTCAGATTCAGAGAGCTCAGATGATGAAGATAATATTAAGCCACCACAAAGGAAACGAAGAGCTATGGTGATTTATTCAGACGATGAAGATGATGAAGAGCAACAGTCTTCAGAATCTACAGAGAAGCAACAGTCTTCAGTATCTACAGAGAAGCAACAGTCTTCAGTATCTACAGAGAAGCCTTCAAGAAAATGAAAGGCTTCAGATACATCTGATATCACTCCTAAGAAAAGACGTTTGGATACTCGTAAAATGAAGACAGTAAGGCGTGGGAAGAAGACTTATTGTTTCATTTGTAAATCAGCCTCTCATTCGCCTCGATCCTGTACAGAGATGGTGACAGAGAACTGGGATAAACAGATTTCTTGTGATGAACCAGACTCTATAGTGCATATTCATTAAAGACTTTAATAGACTCTAGGGACTTATAGTAATTCTAGTAGTTTTTGGATTTAATTAAAAGTATGTTGTTGAAATTGTGTTTGTTTTTATTTTGAGGTTATTCTTTAACGAAACTAATTGAGTAGCCCTGAAAAGGACTGTTTGTTTTAAAGTCTCCTAAGTAACAAAAAATTTCTTACTTAGAAGATTTTAAAATAGGTCGCACAATGGCTACAGGTTTTCTGGATCCAATCCCTCTGCGAGCAAGAAATTGCTCCAATCCCAATTTATTTTGTTGTTTCTCCACCTCTTTCCAATCTTTTCGCTGCAAAGCAGCACACAACTTAGTCAAACTGAATTTTTCAAAGAACTTCATTTTTTGAGAGAAACACAAAGTACATTGGGTTATCCCCCGAGTTTGCTTACCGCCTTGCCGTGGTTCGGGGGCTTAATTCGCACGGGGGACTTTATTTTTGAATAACTGTCCCCTCTGCTTAGAGCTAAAGGTAAGCCAGGCGCCCGCCCTCTGGCGCCCTAGAAATATGGATGGCTGCCCGGCACCACTGGGGACAGACTGTATGTACCTTCGTACTTAAGCAGGCCTGTTTGCGTCTCTTGTTTTGCAGACTTGAGAGGTGACAGGTTGGGGTTAAAGTCCTCACGCAAACCAGTGGTAACTGTCCGTAAAAGCGCAATTATATCAACTTGTTTTCATAAATAACCAAAAGCTTAAATTTATCAAAAATTGTCTTACACTAGTAAAACTGTAAAGAAGATAAAAGTCAAATGTAGCAATTTTTATGACTGCTATCGTCTTAATTATTGAGTTCTATATCTTGTTGAACATTTATTTTTAAACTCTTACTTTATCTATATGACAGTTTTCATGATTAACTGTCCAGTACCTAAGTTACATTCTTCCTCTTATATTTTTAAAGTTCTGTATTGTAGAGCTTTAAAGTTCTCTATTATAGGAATATCTTCAGATTTAACTTGAAGAGCAATTTACCTGTGAATATCCTTGTTAAATTCCAATATCTTATTCAAAAGAACATACTGTAGTTCTTTCTGTCTCAAATTCATTTATTTCTTTAATACTATTTGTGTCTTTTTTTTCATTATCAACCAGACTTAAATTGATCGGGTCTACTACAATCATTTCAATTTCAAACTTTTTAAATAATCTATCACAGTTTACTTTCTAAACTGTACATCACAACCGGGCTTATACCGTGTCTGTAGGGTTAAAATATACAGATTGCTTTACCTCTGTAGTAGATAAGGTGAAAACCCTTATTAAAACAGTGTGCTGCCTGTTTGCCGTGGGTTTGCGACGCGTGAATGGGAGAAGAGAATCCTGGCATTTGAGGAAAGCCCAGGGATCTCCAGCTTTCCAACACATTGCTTTGGTCTCGGATTCAGCTAGACGTGAGTCCAGTGCTAGGTCCGGCGCTGGATCAATCGGCTGGGTGGTCCATCTCTAGAAACCATCTTATCCTTTCTTCCTTCTGTCTATTTTAAAGTATCTTTTAGGTACAGAACCGGGTTTACATTTATCTTCATTTATATCTTACTTTTTGGTTTCGAAGGTGACTGCTCATGGGCCAATCTTGGGGCATATAGACCAGCGTTAATATGGCTTTTGAGAGTGGTGAGGGGGGTCGACAAAACATTTGGGTGGGGACGTTCAGTAAATGTTAAATCTCTTTCTTAAGGGAATCAGCATTTGATATATATTGAACGTAAATCTTAAGCCGGAAGAATGACTGGAAAGTATGAACCGGAGTATAATAGATATGTAGCTTTAACGTAGGAAATAGGAGAGCCATTTCTTAATTACGTTCCCTTGTTGGGCTCCACGGTGGGTGAAGCACATAGCTATGGAAGACAAAACAAAACACTATGGATCATTCTGAAAATATTTCAACCATGGTCCGACCCTCTACCCCAGGTTCCAGCCTGGGTTCGACCCCCAATTTTGCATTGTCTCAGGACAATTATCCTTCTCTGTCAAAATCAAGTTCAAACAACAAACGTCAAAGAGCAGAATCAGATGATGAAAACCAATCTTTTTTCAAACCAGACAACTTTCCAAAATTCCTAGTTATAAAATCAAATACAGAACAATCAATCACATCATTATCTCCATTCGTCATAGAAAAACAAATTGAAGCAGCTATAGGAACAGCCAAAAGTGTAAAAAAATTGAAAAACCAAACTTTATTAGTTGAAACAACAAGAAAAGCCCAAACAGAAAACCTCTTGAAAATGAAGACCTTTTTCAATCTACCTGTCACGGTCTCTGAGCATAATACTCTTAATTCATCTAAGGGTATTATCAGAAACCGTGACCTTAAAGGAGAAACAGAACAAAACATTTTGGAGTATTTAAAACCTCAGGGAGTTACAGCTGTAAAACGGTTTAAGATCAAGAAAGGTGAACAACTCATTGAAACAAATACATTTTTGCTGACTTTCAACATGATCACCTTACCAAAATCAGTTAGAATTTTTTATCGCATAACACCAGTAGAGATATATGTACCAAACCCATTAAGATGTTTCAACTGCCAAAAGTACAATCACCATGAAGATAATTGCCCTGAAGATATTGGTTCTGTGTGTGAGAATTGCGGAATGGGTGGTCATAACCACCTCACTTCACGCTGTAAAAACCCTACAAAATGTGTAAATTGTGGAAAAGACCACCCTTCAAGATCAAATGTTTGCGAGGTTTGGATCAAAGAAAAAGATATACTGAAGATCAAAGTAACAAATAACATCACCTATCTTGAAGCAAAAAAGCTATATGAACAAAAACCAGAGTCCAGCTATTCAAAAGTAGTACAATCAGCCCAAGTTACAAAACCTGAAACAAAAACAACTGAAACATATTTTGATGAAAAAGATTTCAACATTACAGCCAGCTCAAAAGTTATCATACCAACTAAATACAAACAAAACAAACAATCAGCACAAAATACAACAGCAACTAAAGAAGCAAAATCATCATCTGATTCTGGTTCATCCAAATCAAACAGTCAACATGAAAGATCTAGATCTAAAACACGGACAACAAGTAGGGACAACAGTAAATCCCCTAAAACAAAACAAAAAGAAAAACCTAATGTCAAAATTACAAGATTACAAGACCAATCCATAAAGACAAATAATAAATATGGTCAACTAGAATCTATGGAATCATAGATTTCACTTAAGACATGAATATGAAAGTTTCCAATATTTTAATTATAGTTACTCTTTCTTTTATGCTATTTGACATGGATTTTAAACATAAAATAATACAATGGAATTGTCGAGGATTAAAGACCAAATTTGAAGAAATATGTGTCTTACAACAAGAAGAGAACCCATCTGTCTTCTGTTTACAAGAAACTTTTTTAAAAACTGTAGATAATATATCATTAAAAGGTTTTAATTCATATCATCACATTCATACAGATTGTCAAAAACCTTCAGGGGGAAGTTCAATATTTGTGAAATCTTCCTGTCCTCAAAGAAAAATCAATCTTAACACCGAACTACAAGCCATAGCTATTTCAGTTACTCTTGATCGAGAAATTACTATTTGTTCTGTTTACATTCCACCTTCTTTTTCTTTGAAAATTGAACATCTTGATTCTTTATTAAAGCAACTTCCTTCTCCATATCTACTCTTAGGAGACTTTAATGGTCATAATATTCTCTGGGGTAATAAAGAAAATAATTCCAGAGGCGAACTCATCGAAAATTTCATTACAAACAATGATATATGTCTTATGAATGACAAATCAAACACTTATATGCATGATCCAACAGGCTCTTTTTCTTCCATAGATCTTTCCTTTTGCCATCCATCCCTTTTCCTTGACTTTAATTGGTCTGTTTGTAAAGATCAACATCATAGTGATCATTTTCCTATCATCATAAAAAGTAATACTTCCACAATAGAAGATCATAATCCAAAATGGAAACTAAATAAAGCTAATTGGGAAGTATTTCAATCTTTATGCATTGATAAAATAACTTTAGAAAATTTCAAAGATTCTTCAGACCCTTTATCTGATTTCACCTCTTCCCTTATTGATATATCTTCTAAATGTATACCAAAGACCTCGACAAATCCAACAAAAAGTAATCCATGGTACAATGATGAATGTAAAGAAGCTATTAAAACGAGGAAAAAAGCTCTAAATAAATTCAAAAAATATCCAACTAAGGGCAATTTAAATGAAGTAAAAGTATTTAGAGCAAAGGCTCGCAGAACAATTAAGATATCGAAACGAAAGTCATGGCGTTCTTACGTTTCAAAAATTAATCACAAAACCCCTATAAAAAAAGTTTGGGATATGATAAGAAAAATATCTGGTAAGGCAAAGTCACCCAGTTACACCCATTTAAACCATCCCGTTACAGAAACAAAATCAACAAGTAAATTTGATATAGCTGAAACCTTAGGAGAAACATTTCTAAACAATTCATGTTCAAGAAATTACTCTGAAAAATTTCAAAAAGTTAAAGCAGAACAAGAAAAAATTAAACTTAATTTCAAATCTGCAAATACTGAGGAATATAATAATCTTTTTAATTTTGATGAACTTTTGGATGCAATTAAACAATCACATGATTCTGCAACTGGACCAGATGACATACATTATCAAATGCTTAAACATCTCCCAGAGAGTTCCCTCCAAACTCTTTTAGGTATATTTAATCATATATGGACTACTGGTGACTTTCCTGAAGACTGGCGATTAGCCACTGTAATACCTATACCCAAACCAGGGAAAGATCATGCTGAGCCAACCAATTATAGACCTATAGCTCTTACAAGTTGTCTTTGTAAAACTTTAGAAAGAATGATTAATAAAAGGTTGATTTGGTATTTAGAATCCAACAATCTTTTATCACGGTATCAGTCAGGTTTCCGAGCTGGCCGTAGTACAAATGATAATTTAGTTAAATTGGAAACTTTCATACGTGATGCCTTTGTTAAAAAGGAACACGTTGTAGCTGTCTTTTTTGACTTGGAAAAGGCATACGATACCACATGGAGATATGGCATTATGAAAGATATTCATAAACTAGGACTAAGAGGTAGACTACCTACTTTTATTGAAAGCTTCCTTGCTGATCGCGCAATGCAAGTGAGAGTGGGATCCACTCTTTCTGATTTATATGATCAGGAACAGGGGGTCCCACAGGGCGGTGTACTTTCTACAACTCTTTTCAATATTAAGATCAATGATATTGTTAAATGCCTAGATAATTTAACAGATTGCTCTCTCTATGTTGATGATTTTTGTATTTGCTTTCGATCAAAAAGTATGCGAACAATTGAAAGGCATCTACAGCAAAACTTAAACAAGATAGAACATTGGGCCACTAACAATGGCTTTAAATTTTCCAAGTCAAAAACACAGTGTGTACATTTCTGTCAGCTGCGAAAGCAACATGATGATCCAGTTCTTACATTATATGGATCGCCTATTCCTGTTGTACAGGAATACAAATATCTTGGTTTGATTTTTGACAAAAAGCTTAGTTTTATACCGCATATTAAATACTTGAAGGCAAAGTGCCTTAAATCCTTGAACATATTGAAAGTTTTATCTCACACTACTTGGGGTGCGGATCGAACAACACTGTTACAATTATATCAATCTTTGATACGTTCAAAACTAGACTATGGATCCATTGTTTATGGATCGGCAAGAAAATCTTATTTAGCTATGCTTGACCCTATCCATCATCAAGGTCTTAGATTAGCCTTAGGAGCATTTAGAACATCACCTACTGCAAGTCTTTATGTTGAGGCAGATGAGCCATCTTTAAATACACGTAGAGAAAAACTTTCTTTACAATATGCAATTAGAATTGCTGAAAATAATTCAAATCCAGCTCATGATGTGACCTTTCAGCCGAAATACACAGAACTTTATGAAAGCAAACCAAATTTTATTAAATCTTTTGGCGTCAGAACTTTACCAGTCCTGGAATCTGCAAACATAAACTTTAAAAACATAGATAAGTCTTTTACACCAAATGTACCAGCATGGTGTATAAATAAACCAAAACTTATTTTCGATTTACACTCTGGTAAGAAATCAGAAACAAGTCCAATTATCATGAAATCTAATTTCCAGGAGCTAAAATCACATTACATGGACTATAAGCACATTTATACAGATGGTTCAAAAGATGATATGAAAGTAGGATGCGCAGTAGTATCTGATGGCTTCTCTGAAACTATGCGAATTCCAGATGGGTCCTCAATTTTTACAGCAGAAGCAAAAGCTATAGATTTAGCATTAGATCTTATTGCCGACTGTGAAACTTCTAACAAATTTATTATATTTTCAGACTCCCTATCAGTATTAAAATCTTTAGATCATACATCTTCAAAAAATCCCCAAATTCAAAAACTACTTGAAAAACATCATGAATTATCAGAATTAAATGAAATAGTTTACTGTTGGATCCCTAGCCACATTGGCATTGCTGGCAATGAAAGTGTGGATCAAAAAGCAAAAGATTCATTGAATTTACACCCAACACACTTTTCAATACCTTATACAAATTTTAAATCTTTTATCAATAGGTACATTTTAAACAAATGGCAAATTTTATGGAATAACAGTGTTGGTAATAAACTCTTTGAGATTAAACTTGTCATTGGACAATCTCAACCAGTAGTACGAAATGTCAGAAAGGAGGAAGTTGTCCTTGCTCGTCTACGTATTGGTCATACAAGAATCACACACTCTTATCTTTTAAAACGAGAGGAGCCACCGTATTGTTTTGGATGTGATACACTCTTTACAGTCCGCCATTTTCTACTTGAATGTGGTGATTTTTCTCATATAAGAAACAAATACTTTCATGTTGATACAATCAAACAATTGTTTAATGATATACCTATTGATAATGTCTTTTTATTCTTAAAAGAGATTAATCTTTTTAACAAATTGTAGCCTTTTCCTTTGAACTGTTTACTAATTTAAACTTACTTTCATCATATCTTTTTCTTTTTTGCAGGAGAAGATCATGTATAGTCATCTGATTAGCCTATGTTGTTGTCAGATATTGTACATGATCTTCGCTGTAGAATGATTACTATTTTATTGTCTTTGCTATACTCATATGTTTTATGTGTCAAATTGTTAATATTTTAGCTTATCTATTATAGTTTTAATGTTCAGTAATACTTCTCTTACCTAACCTTGATGACGCTAATGACCCAAAAGGGTTGATGCGTCGTTAAACTCCAACTCATCATCATCATCAACATTGGGTTATATAGTAGGATAGGTGGATTGACCTACATTCTACTCCTCCGCTAGAGAAAGCAACTAAAATCTGATTGGTCCATTAAAAGATCACGCCATAATCACCCATTACTGTAAGCATGATTAGGAAATACTACAATCACACATATCTTAGGCATAGCCTTACATACAAAACAAAGTGCAACATATTTAGTTATTCTTTCTTGAAGAAATAGGTGGCCCTGAAAAGGGCCGTTTTGGTGGTTATATTACCACAGAGACTTTATTTTTAGGAGCAGGGACATCTACTGGGGCGGCCACCACATGCAGGACACCGCACACCCCACTGTTCAACCGTAATTGTCCTTCTCACTGGTATGTAGAAGGGCATATCATCTGCTTCCGCATCCCAATCCTCAGACACATGAGGTGTGGGGGGAGAATTATCCCCCCAATCTTCCTCCTCGTCACTGATAGTCTCCACCTTCACTTCTGTCTTTACATCGTTTATCAAATTTTCTACCCTCCTACTCATCTCCAACATCTTCTGATGATTCTCAATCATCTGTAATAGAAGTTCTCCCGTATCTTTCACAGCATTGACCGTCTCCAGTAACCTCCTAGTAGCATCAGCCATAGTCTTGCCCTGCTCTTCCAATTGCTCCAAACGCGAATCCAAATTGCAAGCCATTTTGTTGTTGTTGTTGTGTAATACAAGAACAGAATGAAGAATTTGAGATTTGAAACGAGCTTTTATAGTTTTCAAAGGGATTGACCTACATTGAACTCCTGCGCTAGAGAGAGCAACAATACACTGATTGGTCAGTTCATTTATTTTCACCCAATCAGAGTTGACTTGATTTCTTAAAGCGCGGGAACTTTAAACTAGGTCAATCCGCTTGACAAGTATAAAAGGCTCAAACACACTACATTTTTCAACATTCATAATCATGGAGCCATCACTAACACTGGACGATATGATTAACAATCCTAATATTCTACTATCAGCAGTGAATGAGACGTTTGCTAACGATATGACACAACAGTATTATACGCCGCAAACACCCTCAACGTATATACCTCAACCTGTTCAGCAGATGCCACAGAAACAACAGTCAAAGACTCAAGTCATAGAAGTCTTTCTCAAGGAATTAAATGAGTTGAGGTCTAGAGTGAAGAAGTTAGAAGAATTATCTCAACAGCGAGCGCAGCATCAAACGTTTGAGATACAGCCCATCCAGATACCAATTAGACTTGACATTATGACCAATGACCAAGAGACTAGTCAAAACGTAGGAGTTGGAAAAGCAACTAAGAAAATTAAAATGACCAAGAAGAAGTGCTAGAAATAGCTAGACAATCAACAAACAGCCCTTTTCAGGGCTACCACTTCCCTAGAAAGAATACCACTAAACTTGCTAAACAATATACACTAGTTAACGCTACAGAGTGATGCCTCTAGGAGATGAGGTCTTGATTGACCAAGAGACTCTAAAGACGCATGGAACTTAGTAGCCTTGACTATTACACACACCATATATCACCACATACTATACCCCCTAAAATGACTAAGTTATTTTCAAAGCTGAAATTAACTAAGTTATTTTATATATCACCACAGAAGAGCCTTCATCCCCCCTTAAGATGACTAAGTTATTTCCCCAATAGCCCAGGAAACAATCATAATCACAACCCAACCAGTGGATATGACCAGAAAACTATTACAAAGCAGTCAAAAATAAACTAAGTTATTCCCCAACAGCCCAGGAAACTATCATAATCACAAGCCAACCAGTGGATATGACCAGAAAACTATCACAATCATAGACCAACCAGAATAGACCTCAAAAATAAACTAAGTTATTCTCAATAGCCCAGGAACTTATCATAATCATAGACCCAACCAGAAAAGACCTCAAAAATGAACTAAGTTATTCCCAATAACCCAGGAAAATAGCCAGAATAATCCTCAAAAATAAACTAAGTTATTCCCCAAAAGCCCAGGAAACTATCACAATCATAGACCCAACCAGAATTTCACCAAAAATAAACTAAGTTATTCACAGCTAGTCACTCAAGCCTACCAGGATAGTCATCTCTGGGGCAATTTTTTAGCCTGAAAAATTCTAAGTTCTTTTCAGGCTTAAAAAAAATTGCCCCAGAGTGACATCCATTACTACTTCTATCTCCTCATCAACTTAAAAAAAAAAGAAAAAAAAAAAAAGAAAAAATAAAAAAAAAACACAAAAAAAACACGTTATCAAATTTGGACCCCCTCTGACAAAACTTTCTGGATCCGCGCATGGCAAAATTCGCACGACTGTGATTTCCAAGCATGCAAATGGCTAGCATATACTTAGCTAGCATATACTTGTTTGTCTGCTAGTGCCGCCTGCTGATAACCTTTGTAAACAGTTTGGACCATGACAATACATTGATCCTGATCTGGATCCAAACTGTTTGACACCCTGATGGTATCCCTGAAAGATTGTTTTTGACTGAAACGGCCATTTTGGGTAAATTCTAGACGGAAAAGCATGCGAAATTACCCAGCATGCATAACGATACACATCCATATAACCATTTCATCGTTGTAAGACAAACTGATTGATACTTGACGCATTCGCGTAACATGGGTGCTTAGGATGCATGTTGACATTACGTTACCATGTGATTCAAATTCAACATGTATTTTAGGTGTGTCAGTATTCGTATTTTCCTAAGTTATTCTCTCAATTTAAAGACAGAGAAGTGTGTGTCCATAAGAAAGTGTGCGAAAGCACGCTACCACGGATCTGTAACTATGAATGTGGGGGTATGACTGGCATTCTTGGACTCCCTCAAGAAAAGGAGGGAAGACAATTAACTCATCCTATTATACAAAGGTCTAAAAGGTAAAGCCAGTTTACCAACAAATGACCACATCCCTTTACCCGGAGCGGAATAAATCACAACTGTCACCGCTCAATGGTATTTCACCACTGTCACCACTCAATGGCATTTCAGACTCAAACAGCAGTGGCGGATCCAGGATTTCTAGAAGGGGGCTCATATGTATAAACGTGTGTGGGTTCGCTTAGCTGGTTTTATTTCATTTTTCTTACCCCCCCCCCTAAACATCCCATGAAAATAAATAATTTGGTCTCACTGAGAAAAAACAATCTTCTGGCTGTGTCATTTATATTAGTGCCCTGAACTCCTCTGTGGTCTCAACTGTGACCACAGATGAGATGGAGCCAGACTATTCTAATGGGGAATAGTCCTTGGGAAAAAAAGAATACTTCAGGGCATCGCTATAAGTCTGGGGCCTGCAGTACGTACTGTGAATTGTGTATTGACCTGGTAGATCTTGTACTCTGAGACGGGGTCAAGTACTTGTCTTTATCAACAGACATAGTCCAACAATGAATCTTGTGGAAGACAGGCAGAGGGGACTGATCCATCCGGGCCTCCAGGGTTGGCCATTGCAGCTCGTCGAGCATCTCGGCAACACTACTAGTGGTGCGCCACCTCCTGCAGGTCCATCGGGCTGCCGTCCTCCGTACCTTATCCACCTGTTGTATCTGCGTTTTACAATATGGGCTCTAAATAGGTGCTGCACACTCAAGTTTAGGGCGTAGCAAAGTTTTGCATGCAACCACCTTAGTACTCCTAGGTGCGATAGCCAAGTTCCTTTACCGTTTTTAAGATTGTTTGTGAAATTTTCACAAAGGAGTGTCTTTGTCTGATCTACGCTCATAGGCGTAGCTGATTATAATAAAGCGCGCGAATTGTTGTTGTTGTTGTTGGTAAATTCCTCCACTGTCTGGAGAACTTCACATAAGTGAATAAGTCCTTAATTGCACCCCACCAATTACGAATGTTTATTTGTTCACACTGATTCAGTTGTTCACGTTATTAAGCAGACTGAAGCGCCTACAGTGCAGTGCATAGCACAATCCTCTGGAGACTGATTCAAACTTGTGTAGAAAGTCTTCCCTATGGGTTTCACTGGCTTGCAGATTTATTGTTGTACAATCCAAAATAAGTGCTACTAGTAAGTCAACATCTTTAAAAATTTCTTTTTGTTCTTCTGTCCCTTGGTATTCAATCAAAATCTTACTGATCTTTTCCATGAACTGGTCTCGGGGCTCCGACAAACATTGACACTTCAACAGGAAGTGAATCATATCCTCAGCGTCGTCACCACACAGTAGACACGTTGGGTTGACAGAATACTGATTGAATTTGGCACGATTTGACTGTAGAACATATGTGCCTGTCATAAGTTTTGCTTTGAGGCCTGCTTTCTTAATTGCCATAAGGTTAAAGCCTGCATTTTTCCAAAGATAATGTACCTCACCAATTTTGTAATTTTGAGTATTCAAAAATTTAAGTGACGATTTTTCACTTGCCTCAAGTTTTATTTTATCAACCCAATATGCACTGACATGTTTATCCACGGTCTGCTTCCATGCTTCTTTGGAAATTTCAGTATTTAAAAGATCAGTGGTACTTGGCAAATTGTACTGAGATAGGATTGGACTGACATAGACAAACCAACTTTTAGATTTTTTGTCTTTGAGTAGGATTTGGCGTTCTGCAAGCTCCCTCTCAATTGAATTACTACGAAGCACACTTCCCAAAGTGCCCAAGACACGCTTATGTAGATCTGCCACCAGAGGCAGCTGACCCGACAGTATATATACTGCCGCGTCAGCTGTTCTCTCGTGGAGATGCATGACCTGCTTAAGAAATCTTTTGTGAAATTGATTGAGTTTTTGAATTTCTGAATTTGATAATGTCAAAACATCTAATCCATATGTGAGACGTGGCAAAACATAGGTATTCCAAAGAGACAGTGAAACCCTGGGATTACCCCCATTTTCACCATGAAGACCAGCCCCCATTAGTGAGTATGCACACCCGCGAGCAGACTTAATTCTGTCCTCGACAGTAGTTGAGTGGCCAGTGTTGGATACAGAGTCCCTCTTAATCCCCAGATGAGTACACTCTTCCACGATCTCAATGAGTTTACCATTTATTGAGAAAATTCCAGCCTGATTCCAAGTGTCTGTGTCCAGTGGGCTGTTGACAATGAAAACCTTTGTTTTTGTATCACTGATAATGTACCTTTCAAGTCCAGCAAAGTATCCCTGTGTAATTAGCATCGCCTGAAGCTCAATAATAGAGCGAGACAAATATAGCAAGTCATCGGCCACAGTGGGAACCCCACAGTACACAGTCCCTATAGTAAGCCCAACCCGCATTCTCTGCAGCAAGTTCAAGAGAGGATCAATATGAATCTTATAACCTGTTGGCGAAATGATACCACCCTGTCTGACACCCTGCCTTTCAATGAACGACCTTGAGTGTTTACCACACCAGTTAACCACCGAAGACATTTCCTGATAACTGTCTTGCAGAATGTTCCAACACTTCCCAGTCAAGCCGAGATTGTAAAACTTTCTCAGAAGTGACTTGTGCCACACAACATCAAAGGCCTTGGAGGCATCAATGCAAGCGGCATACAGTGGAGTTTTTGTGTCTCTGGCTTCAGCAATAGCCTCTGTAAACAGTAATGCAGCAACAGTGGCAGAAGTTCCTTTCGTGAACCCCTTCTGTAGCGGGTTCTGCAAGGCCTCAAATTCGGAGAAAGCAGACTCAAGTAGGTATTTTTCAAGCAGAATAATTTGCTGCGTGCGCAACCAATATTATATTACATTTCCGGTCAAATTTTGACAGATGGAGGGAATGAAAATTGATAAATTTCACCGATGTCTCTTCAAAATTTCTTGAGACAAACTTAACTCTTGCATAGATAAGACATCAGAAAAACAAACTAAAATAACTGCAACCATGAACAAAATGGGAAAATTGAAATGTTTTGAGATAGTTTTGAGTGAAAATAAAACAGTTTTTCACCCAGGTGGGAAGGTGGTGGGGCAAGTTGTTGTGGAACTGAAAGGGGATATGAAGATGCGATCGTTGCGTATTTTCATGCGGGGTGTTGCAAAGGTTCACTGGACAGAATCACGAAGCACAGGCAGTAGACTAGGGTCTTACACGGAGCATTATAATGCTGAAGTGGAGTATTTCTTCAAACGACAGGTTTTGTTCGGTGGAGGTAATTTAGTTTTCGAAATTGAAGTGTCTGGATCAGGTCTGGGGAATCTCGGAAATTTGTGATCGTAAATTATTGGTTTAAATGCGACCATAAACTTTCTTTCTTTAGATTCTGCAACACCCCCTCGCGAGGATTACGTGCAGGTTGATTACGCCTTATAGTCACGGTACTAAGTTTAAGAAAGGCACTGTCTCCGGGTCCGGTACCGGACTCCTAGCCCCGCAGTCTAGGGGTCCGGTACCGGACACCGAGCCACGCCTATGAGGAATGTCTCGGGGTCCGGTAGTTTGTGAAACAACTACTGACAAGTCAACGGATACGGGGATGCGGGTCCGTACCTAAACGCATATGTACTAACAGTTATTTTACCAACAAAAACTCGTGTTGAAGTTTCACTTTGCTTCGTCCGCCATCTTTGATCATCTGTATTTACCGTCACACTATTCAAACAAGTATAAGCTTACACAAAAGGTATAAGATTTTTAACGGACAAGAGTGAATAAGGCCATGAATAAAGGTAATTCATGTCACAGAGGAACTTACTATCGCATCAGTGAATTGGCGTAGGATTTGAGGTTCTTTAATTGATGTTTTTTCTCAGTGTTCTTATTAATTTATTGTTATTTGTCTATTTGATTATTAACCGTTAGGTAATACCAATTTGCACTTTCATTGAAGTAAGCAAATGGCGATTGCAGGTGCGTTTAATTGCTTTCATACCGGCTAAATGGTCTATCTGTCTGTCTGTCTGTCTGTCTGTCCGTCCGTCCGTCCATCACCAGCACCAGTGAAACGCATGGGCCGATGGTGATCTGAAATTATTCAAAATAAAAAGCTAAAAGCGTGGGCCGATTTTGGCCCGATATAACATGCTAGCACGGGAAGTTATTCACAGCACCGTTCGCCAATGAGACGGTTCTTTTGAGCACCCAAAAGCTTGAGACCAAATAAGCACACAAAATTAGACCACTGTCGAACACTAGCCAGACACATGGGCCGATGCTGGCCCGATAATAGCATGCTGGCACAGGACGTTATTCACAACAAAACGGCTATGTATGACTATTTAGCTCTATGATAGGGATCTAACATCAGTTGGGCGTATTCATGCGCAAATCCAGAGGGGGGGACAGGGGCTCCGGACCTCCCCCCTGAAAAATCATAAGAAATATAGGGTTTCTTAGCAATACTGGTCAGAATCCCCTGAAAAATTACAAAGCTACTAAGCCAGCAATGTTGGGCCATCATTGGCACGCTAGCGAAACGCCATTTATGTTAGATGCTAGTTTTATTCCAGACAAGTCTTTGTAGCAAACAGTGTGGACCCAGATTAAACTGTTCTCCAAAGAGCAGTCTGATCCAGGTCCACAATGTTTGTCTGTATATACGGAGAAATTAGCCAGTGATGTTCGCATAAGTTGCATTTCCCTTACATAACGACCCATATGTCGTCTGCTAGTTCGTTACTGAAAGACGTTTTTGTAGCAATCACTGTGGACCCAGATCTCCTAGGAGCAGTCTGATCCGGGACCCAAATCTTTGTCTGTACGGTTGAGGTAATCATAAGTCGCATTTTCCTGACATAACGACCCATAAGCCGTCTTTGTAGCAAACAGTGTGGATCCATATCAAACTACTAGGAGCAGCCTGAAGCGGGTTCTCAATGTTTGTCTGTCTGTAAGACGTCTTTGTAGCAAACAGTATGGACCCAAATCTGACTGCACTCCTACGAACAGTCTGATCAGGGTCCACGGCGAAATTAGCCGTTGGCGTAAGCATTTACAAGTAGCAGATGACTCCAGCAGACGTACATTTTAGATGCATTTCTGCGATCGAGCTGATCAACCTATGTAGATCCATTTGTAACGCCTTAGTATCAAATAGAGTGGACCGAGATCAGACTGTTATCATAGGAGCAGTCTTATCTTGTTCAACACTGTTCCGTCTTTATTTTCGATGTATTTCCGCAATCAAGTTTTTCAACCTAAGGATATCCATTTGTAACGTCGCTCTAGCAAACAGTGTGGATCCAGATCAGACTTATATCTGATCTTGTTCAACTCTGTTTATCTTTATGTAGCCTGGGTCCAGTCGTCAATATTTTGGCAATAATTTTCTAATGCTAATATCCTAAAAAGTAAAAGAATATTAATATACCACATCAAAGGTATCGGTTGTCCGTTATTAATTTCGTTATGTCATTTTTGACCAAGGAACGGAAAAATAAAAAAGAAGAAAAAATGATCAGACTGGAACCCAGGCTAATCTTTATGCTAAAAAGTCATTTCCTTGTTATAAAAAGACCAAAAAGGGCTCAGAGTCTTCTTATAAAGCTATGTCCGAATGTCCTAAGATACCAGTAAGGTCCACTGTTATGATGTCCGTGTGCCGCGGTCCCTTCGCACTAGGCAAATACAAGTAAGGTCCACTGCCGTTGTTCCAGTAGTTAAATAATGAATCTACACTACAGACTTTGTGAGCTTATTTGACACTGCTCACTCATCAGCTGCCAACGAGAAGTTTAATTGGTTCCTTTAATTGAAGGTGAGAAGATATTGATTTGTTACAGGTGAGTTATGTTCTTTTTTTCTTATCGTTTTATACCTTTTGTATAAGGACTTAATTACTTAATTGCTACTTAATTGTTTGAATAGTGTGACGCATGACAGTAAATAAAGATTAGTTTCCCTTTGAGCATCAAAGATGGCTGACGAAGCAAAGTGAAATTTCACCGTGTGTTTTTGTTTTTGTTTTTATCCCTATACTTGTCAGTAGTTGTTTCACAAACTACCGGACCCCGAGACATTCCTCATCGGCGTGGCTCGGTGTCCGGTACCGGACCCCCAGAATCAATGTCTAGGGGTCCGGTACCGGACCCGTAGCCCCACAGTCTAGGGGTCCGGTACCGGACCCGGAGACAGTGCCTTTAAGAAAAAGGAAAAGGGTAGAGATAGTTGTTAAAAGTAAATGTACAAGAAGAGATAAAAACAGGATAAAAACAGTTTATGTTGAGTTATGGGATAAGATGGGTATGCGCCCGTACTGCCACACTGAACTTCTCCTATAAAGGGAAATCACTCCAAATTGGCAGCCTTCCTACCAACAAAGCAACCCTTCCCACCCTGGCACAGTTTAACGGTGCTGTCTGCATCCATGTGTCCCAACTTCTGGTTTTATCTTTCATCTATAATAACACTCCTCGCACTGTACAAACTCATCTCACCACCTTTTCTATCACTCTGTTTCAACTAACCCCCTTAGCACTTGGTATTCCGGAATACCCGTCTGACGTCCCACACTGGGGTTAAGATGTATTGGAAGATGTATAGATAGCTTCTGAGCATCTGCTTCATCATATCATAATCAGATTTTGATTACATAAGGTGTAGGGGCATCATCCACATCAGTGGGCCGCCTTCCAGGTAACTGGCTAGCTGCATGATTATTTACGCATTTACTCATGAAGATACATACCTACATCAAAAGATGGTGAACTCATTGTAGATGGAATTACTCGGAACAGAACATAGCAGCTCTCGCACCTGATCTCCAAGTGCTCTTTTCTTGAGGGTCAACTGTCGTGAAATTCCACTCACGGCAGTCATTGTCCATCAGTTTCTTCCATGTCAGCTTAGGCCTCCCTGCCTATGGCCTGCCATCAGCTTACGGTTGTAATTATTGATCGCGCATTTCCATGACTGTTGACCGTGGATGATTTCCAGCCACAAGGTCCCATTCTTTAAGAAAGATTGCAACCCACAAATTAAAGATTACAAATTGTTTTTTCATTATCTGAAACTCCTTCAAAGATCAAGAATGAAAATGATGTAAATTTCATAAGAATTTTTTAAATATCATTTTGTCAGCACAGCGCTGAATTTGGTGAATTTTGAAGAAATTTCCTAGTAAGTATTCTATCGCAGTTTCTCTCCTTGTGGTCTGTATTCATCCAAAGAATCACCAACCTAATCGTCGAACACGGGGCTAAATGATAGGTTTTGTAAGAACGTTCTAGGGCGACAAAACAACTCCATTTCTGTTGAGATAAATTGGAATCTTCTGTACTGCCTGTCAGTACTACAGGACATTACCGCACATTAGTGATAATTTATATTGTTGGTTTCCACGCTTTCCCAGACCTTTAGATACGGGTCCGTACCTCAAGACCCTTAGTCTTGGGGTACTTGCCCATATCTCTAGACTCTGGGTTGAGGGATAGAGACATGTGTATCTTGATACAGTCTGAGTTGAAAATTCTTAAAATTTCGAACTACTGGTCCTACAGTCACATATATGTGTTCATAAATTCAATTGCAAAACAGCATGGCGGAGAATCACGTGATTTCAAAGCAACAACAATGTCTGATACCATTGAAAAATCCTGTCAATTCATGTAAGACTTTCTTTGATATTTCCGTTAATACTGTTCAGATTGGCATGGGGTTTGAAGCAGATACCCTGAAAAAATGTCAGCAACATGCCCAACATGTGCCACTTTCAGACAAAGATCTGGTTAAAGGCTATTGATGAGCAACCGAAAAATTTGGTTGCTCATCAATAACTTTTTAACCAGCTCTTTGTCTGAAAGTCACTAAAGATGGACATATTGCTTTCTTTTGCTCGGGGTATCTGCTTTAACCCCATGCCAATCTGATCAGTATTAACGGAAATATCAAATATCGACCGCCTGGATAGCTCAGTTGGTAGAGTGTCCACTTTCGGAGCCGGAGGTCGTGGGTTCGAATCCCCACCGCACCATACCAGAGATGTAAAAAATGCTACTAGCAGCTCCCTTGCTGACGCTTGCATAAAAGGGGTTGTAACCTTCAGTTTACTGTATATTTTTTGAACAAGTTTTACTGTTAAATAATGTTAATTTAGCATGAAAATACCTCAAGTGCAAAATTTTTACATGATCAGAGACACACTGCCTCTAATTGTTGACAATGCTAGTCTCCTACATGTACACAGGTTTAGATAAACGAAAATTTTCAGCATAAAATTGTAAATATTTTCTTACACATCAATTTTATCATATGTTTTTGGTGCTCAAAAGAACCGTCTCTTTGAGACGGTTCTTTTGTGTACCCACAACATATGTTTTGGTTCAGAAATAAGATAATTAAATTTTTGTTACACACTCTTAATTCAAGTCCTGGTGTACCTGTAAACTGAAGAACAGTACCAGTATCAATAAGTGTACAAGTTGTGTGCCTGGTCAGCTCAGCTGTTTATGCTGTAGATTGCTGATCTCAAGGTCCAGGGGTCTAGTCTCACGGTGGGCATTTCTTGTTTTCTAATTTTGGTTGTTGTTTGTTCATTCTAAATATTTTTATACTGTCATGCCAGCCAAGAGTGACAATGACATCATGTTTTGTTTGTAATTGTTAAGTAAAAAATTAATGTGTACACTCCACTTGAGTTAATGCGAATTGATAGATCTATTGTGTATTAATTCTTTCCTGCAGATACGATTAATACACAATTGATTTATCGGTTCTTAGTCCCTAATAACTTTTTAAACAAAACATGACGTCACTGTCACTCTTGGCTTGCAGGACAGTAGCTGTTTTTCTCATGACAGGTTTTTAATTTGTATATTTCTAGAAGTATCAGAAGGTCGAGACACTCTGACGGAAGGAAGACATGAATTCAACTTTGCCTTTGACCTACCAATGGGGTAAGTTATATGCACAAGATTGTCACATTTTTCATGTTTAAAGGGGTTCATCTCAGCTGCAGCTTTTTTTCAAGCTGGGTGTAGGGACCCTTAGCTAAAGAAAATGCTCTTACAGGGGACAAAAATATTTCAATATTGCACTGGTCCTGCAGGACGAGTGACTTACAATTTTCACTTGTTCTGCAAACACATATACTTGTCCTTTAAAAGCGTATGCAATAAAGAACATAAGGGAGTAATATGTAGTATGACTTCCTCGAGTAATTCTTCCCAAAGTCCTTTAGGACGAGTGCTTTGGGAAGAATTACTCGTCCTTTCTAGATTTCAGTCGTAATTATGAGCGGACGAGTGAAATTTTTGACCCCTGTCTAAGGACAAATGTGTAGTCTTGTCTTTGAAGGCAGTTTCCAACCTTTTTACTCGGACATTGCTTTTGAAGTGTTAATATGCAATGAAAAGCAAATAACTGCATGCTCAACTTATATTATGATAATCAATAAGGGACTGAGCAGTCTGGACAGGGCTGCCACCACTAGTGACTACTTGGCTTTGCATGGAGCTTGGGCACAACTAACTGGATCTAGGTTAATCTATAATAAGACACCTCGAGGGTTTCTTGTAAAGGTTTGGACTCTGTGGTCGAGAATCCAGCAACCACTTGTGTTTTATATATAGTCTAAGTCACAGAAAGCAGGTCCCAAAAGCGGCTCTGGAGCAAGTGCTAAAGTTACAGCTTGCTTAATACAGGTACTGCATTTATTTAACCACCTTGATAGTCTTAGCAGGCCTTCAGATAAACAAGCATTTGTGGCATAAAATTATTCATTTTTTCTAAATCATTGACCAGTTTAAAAAACTGTTTTGGGTGCTCAAAAGAACATACTCATTGAGACTGTTCTTTGGAGTACCCCCAACATACTTTTTGGTTGAGAAATAAAAAAAAATACCAGTGATGTTCAGCGCCCTAGATAAGCTTTTGGGTCAATTGGGTATTTAAGCAACCTGGTTATCCTCAATTGCGTACTTGCAAAAACAATTGCGTATTTCGACTTTTTTTTACGCCACATTTTTTTTCTGTGATTACACGTTTTCTTATTGCATGAAGCCATCAGGAATGTTCTTGCATATTTATTCACTCCCATCGTCTGCCTTTCTAAATTTTCAATTTAGCAGATTTTATTGTACCTGAAGCAAATCTCATCCCCGTGTTGACATTTGAGCGTGTACACTTTGCAAAGTTTCACTTTCATCAAAATGTTTTTCCGCGAATACTGGACTGGGCATCGATGTTTTATTCATAAACTTGAGTTATATTGCGCGCTCGCTAGTAAAATAAAAATCAATACCCGACTGGAATTTGTTTATTACCCAAATGGAAACAAAATGGGCCAAATTGTAAGCAATGACATCGCATGTAATTGCATACCGATCGTTAGAATTGCTTTTCGGTACACACACATTTCACTTTAATTGCTTTTTTGAGGATTTTAATTGTGCAAATATGCTGCTTATCTAGGGTGCTGGATGTTTGTTGTCACACTCTTATCTGTAGGCCTGTTTTAGTATTTCGTTTTGAGAAGAAATTCTCAGTTTGTTGAAGATTGGAGAAAAAGAGTATTTCAATCAGGAATAAGGTGTCAATAAACTTTGTTGGTGTTTGCTCACACTTGTACTTGTAAAATTTGCCAATAGCTAATGAAAAAGATATAAAAAAATCAGTAGAAGACAAAAAAATAAAAGGCATGTTTTGGTTGAGAAATAAGAAAAATAATTTTCCATTACACACTCTTATCTGGAGGCCTGTTAAATTTATAGAAAAATTAAGATGCCAAGCAATGGAACAACATCACAAACAATAGCAGGCGATGCCATGCAAGCAGCTTCAAAACAGGTTTGGTCAGTTACATACCTGTATGGGCCTCATTGCGAGAAAACCTGTCTTCGAGGTTTCCGACAAAGCCAGATTCAGACCAGTCTCCTCAGCTACTGAGACTAGCTGGAAAATTGAAATTTCACCAGTAGCCAGTTTAGATATGATACTTTCCAAAAAGCAAATAACAAAGGCCCTGATCAGACTGTGTGGATGCGCAGGCTGGTCAGCGCCTGTGTTGTTCGCAAACCCCGGAAGACAGGTTTTCTGGCGTCGAGGCCCATATTCTATGATTTTTTTTAACACAGATTAATGATTAACTGTTCTGTTTTTGTACATGTGCATGTCTAATTGATGGATTTTTAAGGTGGGCTTCTACCATTTTTTCAGAGGAATTGCCACATCGTTCGAAGGGAAGCATGGAAGTATACGATATTGGTTAAAGGCAGAAATGGACAAGCCCTGGTCATTTAATCATAAAACCAAGAAAGCATTTACTGTCATCAGCCCTATAGATATCAACAAGGCAGAGTACCAGGTTTGTAATCAATGTTGAACTTGTGGTTAAAGGCAGAAATGGACAAGCCCTGGTCATTTAATCATAAAACCAAGAAAGCATTTACTGTCATCAGCCCTATAGATATCAACAAGGCAGAGTACCAGGTTTGTAATCAATGTTTGAACCTGTGTCCTGCTGAGCCTAGATATATTCTTTTTAAAATAAAAATGTAGATCCAGATCATCTGGCTTCTGATGAAGTCAGCTGATCAGGATGCATTTTTCATGCGGGGATCCAGAGGGGGGGGGGGGGGGCAGGAGTCTGGACCCCCCCCCCCCAAAAAAAAAAATCACAAAAAATATAGGGTTTCTTGGCAATACTGGTCCGGATCCCCTGAAAATCACAACGCTACCAAGCCAGCATTCAATGTTGGGCCATCATCGGCACACCAGCAAAACGCCATTTCAATGGCGTTTCGCTGGCGGGTCAATGATAGCCGGCTTATAGTATATAGTCAACTAAAAAAGCCCACGCCAAAGTTGGACCCTTTTGACAAAACCTTCTTGATCCTGGCATGCACTGTTTTCCACTCTGATAAAAATACATGCTTGCAGCTAGAAGGTTGCAGGTTAACAGGATAAAGGCTGGGGAGGAGTGCAGTGCATAAACATATTTAGCATGACAAGGGTTAACATTCATGAAAAACAAAGATGATCATAATTTGAGTGACTAACAAAGATCATAAAGTGAGAATGATCAGGAAATACCACAATTACACACTGCAGACCAACCTACAGCACTGTGAGGAAGAGCTGCAGAACATGTATAGTATCAATACAGCTGTAAGACAGTAATAGCAAAGCAACCAGCTTTCCAAGTCTGGTATATTGATCAGCATCTGCTCAAGTACCATCAATTTTGCCGTTCATCCAAAATATTATAAATGTTAGGTACTATCTTACTTGTCGACTGCTAATGTCTGCTGTATCATCTGCTAGTCCATTTAAGATGTCTCTGTAGCAAACAGTTTGGACCCAGATCAGACTGTCACTGTGCCTCTAAGAGCAATCGGGTCTGGGTCCACACTGTCTGTATGTCAAAATTAGTCATGAATTTAAGACCTTTCACTTACGTACAAAATAAATGCATATTTCTCTTTAAGTGCTTTATACATGTATCTACCCTTAAGTGCCAATCAGGACTCTTAGGTCCAGTTTAGCCCAACTTTTGAGCATAAGATTGTATAAAATTTCTCACCCATCAATTCAAATATATATTTTGGGTGCTCAAAAGAACTGTCTCAATATCATTAAGATGGTTCTTTTGAGTATCCGTGGGCAACATAATATTATTCTTTGATTGAGAAATTATAAAAATAGTTTTCATTTACACACCCTTATCAGAAGGCCTGGGACTGAAATGGTTGTAAGTTAAGCCACATCTTTTATTCAATTTCTGTGTATAAAAGGCTTTACATTTCATTTGAATGCAGTGTTGTGCCTAGGTCAAGATTTCTGGGGGACACCAGTGTCCCCCTACCTGAATTTCAGAGGGACATTTGCAAATTCTGGGGGACACACCAATTCCATCTGTTTTTTACCTGTAAAATTGAAAACAGTTTTCCGGAAATTTCTGTTCATTTTTATTTACATTTGAGCTCGATGTCGATAGTTTTGGCTCAAGAAGGGGTGCAGATTACAGTGAAGTTGTTTCTACATTGCCGTAGTTTTGAATTCCCCAGCAAATATTCTATTTCTACATTAAAATAGCTTTTTCTGGCCTTTCAGCAGAGTATAATTTGCTTTTTCGGCCATTGTTGATGTGTTGGACGGGTTGAAAAATCAATATCCAATGCAACAATTATCATCAATTAATTATCAAATGCATGTGCACAGTCTTAATTACTTCCCTTTACTGGGTTGCACTAAATACAGAAACAGGGTTTAAATAGCGAAAAATCAGCCCGATATTTAAGGGCGCGCCCGTAGGCCCTCACTGGGTGCATTTTTAAGGGACATTAACGGTAAAATCGCTGGAATCCTGCAATGCCGCGCTCTAGGCACAACACTGTGAATGGCCATGTTTTGGTATTTATGTAAGGCCATGTATATATTTCAAGGATTTTCCTAACTTTCTGAAGTCGGGGCCAGGGGCCTGTTGAATTTGGGAAAAAGCATTTGGATCATCAAAATTGGGTCGCCATTTTAAATGGATTAAAAAACATTTAAGAAATTAGCATTGTAAAGCATTTGTTGCTTTAATTGCCATTCTTAAAAATTCTTGGAAATTTGCATAAAATGTGAATGAAAAATGTTTTCATTCACAGTTTTATGCAAATTTTCATGCATCTGTAACTTTGCTATTTTTGTTCGGATTTTCATGAAATTTCCATTAAAATGTAGAACTAAGACATTGGGAATAATATACTCTATTTTGGGAAATTTATTCTCGTTTTTAAATTGGGAAGGGGCTGATTCGGCCCAAATCAGGCCTAGGAAAATCCCTGTATTTGTTTCTAGATATGTGTGGAGAGCAGTGTTGAGAAGACTGTTTGTTGTTGGCTGTGTACATCTGGTCCAATATCAATAACAGCGCGGACTGACAGGAAAGGGTATTGTCCAGGTAAGGCTTATTAAAAAGATAAATGTTTTTAGGAAATCTGGTCTGAAAATTATAGGTACAATATTTTTTTTTTGACAAATACTTCTCAAAATACATGTATATTTTCCTGAAGTCAGCCTCAAAATGCTGAGTTAGACAAATTATAATAGCTTCTCTGGTTTATTTTCAGTTTATCATTGATATAATAGACAATTGAACATTTCAACTTGAAATTGTTTTAATTTTAGTAGGTATACTGCATGGTTTTAGGTCTGAATTTCTAAAGCTCAGGAGTTTGAACTTTGACCCATGGGTTCAGGCAGTCACATTGTGTCATCATGACACATTTTTAGTCCCAATCAGGTTTTGCTGACGTTTATATCTGCCATTTTCTGTTGTAGGGGAATCAATAGCGATCTCTGCAGAATTTGATAATCATTCAAAGCGCACCGTAATTCCATATGCTACATTGTACCAGACACAAGCTTTCTTTGCTAATGGCAAGTCTAGAGTCAGGAAGATCAAGTTTACTGTTTTGACAGGTAAATTATATGTCAGCCCTCAGGATAAGAGTGTGTGATTAAAAATTAATTTTTCTTATTTCTAAACCAAACTATATGTTGTACATACATACATAATCAAATTTTTGGATAACATGCAGGTGCAGGGGCATCATCCACATCAGTGGGCCCCCTTCCAGGTAACTGGCTAGCTGCACACATAGCAGATCTCACACCTGGTCTCCAAGTGTTCCAATTGTTGGCATTTTAATATTTATGAGCATGATAAATACAACATCTGAGCATCTGAAAGCACAAAAAGTCTTTATTATGAAGCATTTTAGATTTTATGAGCATTTGAAATTCCATGCTCAGTTCAGTTGAGCATGAACAAAGTTTTATAACCTCAGGGCCTGATCGAACAAATTTCTTCATTTGCCGTTTGCTGGTGTGGAATATAAGAGTAAATACAAAAGTTTTAATTCTTAATGTCAGTGCACAGAGCACTCATGACGTCTGAGCTGAGGTAAAAAGAGGGAGAAAAGAATTTCTATCACTCGGTAAAACTTCTGATATCCTTACCTTGCATGCAAGAATATTCATTCATTGACTTATTTTGAGATTCTTATGTCTATGCTACGTTTATTGAAAGTGCAGATAACTTAATAATGTGTTCACCCATAAAATAATCAGCATGCACTCAACATATTGTATATGAACATGTGCAGTTATTAGATCGAATACTCAGTCATTACTGTATTTAGAAATACACCCTCTGGTCTAAATCCAAATCATGTCTTCAGATAAGAATGCGGAATTAAAAATAAATTTTCTTATTTCTCAACCAAAACATATGTTTTGGGTACTCCAAAGAACCGTCTAAATAAGACGGTTCTTATGGGCACCCAAAATACATGTTTAAATGGAAAGGTAAGAAAATAATTACAATTTTACACCCGAAAAGGTTCCTTATCTGAACCTTTGCCAAATGTCTTCAAAATTCCCCTCAACTTAGGCAGGTACTTTTAGTTATCAGGTTTTAAATTATTGGGTCACCTGTACCACTTGCTAACTTTACACATACAGGTCTGCCTGTGGGACCAGGAACCAGGGGAAGCTGGGACTCACAGCTGTTGAAAATTCCTGCTGTTTCACCATCCATTGTGAATTGCTGTGTTATGAAAGTGGACTACTTCGTTAAGGTAATTTGTTGAGAGAGTTTATGGGACATGTTAATACAGGGTTCCCACAAGCTCTAGAAATCATTGAAAACCTGGAAAAGCACAAAAAAGTTACATGCATGGAAAAATCATGGAATTTGAAAACACCTGAATAATCATGGAAAAATCATGGAATTTTGTGAAATAATTAAAACTTGAAACCACCAGTAGCCAGAAAACTAGCTGTCAGCCAAACAAATATACACATGGAAAAAAGTTAGGGAACACCTCTTGTATTACGAGGCTAAACTTTGGACTAACATTTCACTACATTATAAAAGTGTATTTAAGAAACTTTTTAAAAATTCAACATCTGTTTTATCTAAAGTTGCTTCAAAGTGAAAATGATGAGTATCAAGCAATTACTGTGGCTGGAAGCGGCCATTTAGGATACAGAAATTTAATTTTTGATTTTAGGACCCTATTGATAATTCTTGCAATAAATTCCTTCCATGAAGTCTGATTGTACTTTTTTTTCGTAAGCTTAAAGCTGATAGTCTTTGTGACGAACTTTGATCATAATCTTTTACTTTCCTGGCCTTTTGTCGGAGGAGGGGGCATACTTTACCAATGGCAATATTCTATGCCACATTTCCTTCTTAGTCTATACATTTTGCAGGTTGTTATGATATAGCCAGATTTTGAATACAACCATTCAGGACTTTCAAAACATACATTCTTATCATAAAATCACAACAGAAGTATTTGAATCTCGTTTTCTTTGGAAATTATCTAAGAATATCGCTTTCCATAGGAACTAGTGCAAAATGCAGATCGTATACGGTTATGCTACTCAAAAATGATACACTCTTTTTCAAAACCAAAGTCATTTATTAATAAGATATGCTCAGTTCTTTCATTTTATGCTGTTTTTTGCTTTCCAAAATTGTCTTCTATGGTGTGCGGAAACTAAAGGTAAATGTGTATTCAGGAAAATTGAAATTATTCACTTGCCGCATATTGTATCCTCCGTCGCACAAAAACAAAATTCAGCGGACTTCAGCAGTTCAAGCTGTAAGTTGGCGATGCTTTCCAAAGTGTTCTATCAAAAGTCCAGAATTTCAAGCCCTCAGGTAATTTGGATATTCAAAAATTAAAATTAGGGCTTCAAGTGTTCCTTAACTTTTTTCCACGTGTATAATTAAAACTTGAAACCACCAGTAGCCAGAAAACTAGCTGTCAGACACACAACTTGTGTTGCTGACAGCTAGTTTACGGGCTACTGGTGGTTTCAAAAGTTGTGTGTCTGACAGCTAGTTTTCTGGCTACTGGTGGTTTCAAGTTTAAATTATTTCAAAATGCATACATGGTCTACAAGTATGCTATTTAAATACATTACTGTTGCTGCATTCAGCATTTAGGCTTAGTGTGGTGAAGATACCACTAAAAGGGGAGGTTGTAGGCCGTGCATTAAATAGTCATGGAAATTACATTGTTGATCATGGAAAATCATGGAAAAATCATGGAATTGTGTTTTTAAATTTCTATGGGAACCCTGTAATAGCCTTGATAACGAAGTTGGAGGTTCTGGCGTTGACTGGCATGCCGTTAGATAATGAAACTGTCACTAATGTCATGCTCATACTAGACGGGGTTGTGGGAGGGGGGTCTCCAGGACTAACACAAAATATAATATGAAAAGTAATTATGATTTTAGTCAACCAAATCATCAAATCATGCAATTCATACACATTATTATAATAATTATTTGATCTGGCGTACTGTATCAAGTCGAGTAGATGAGATCATACCATCGTCTCACCCGAGACGCCAAGCTTTGAGGTTCGCGTCGAGGGCGATCCAATGGTATGACCTCATCCACGAAACAGGATATGGTATGCCAGATCAAGTTACTATTATAATAATATGTTTATTTATTTTATATACCTTTTTCTGACATCATTCTGGTTTTATAAATGATTTTGGTCTTTAATCCAGAGAAATTGCATGAACGTTTGCCTTTACGTTTCGTTTCTTGATGTTATGTCATCATGTTTTCCGTCTTGAAATTGAATTTATGTAACGTTGCCGCAAAAACAGGTAACCGACGTTGGCCTCATTTTAAAGAATAGGGATACTGTATTATTACTTTTAAGCTGACTTATCTGGATCCACTTTAACTGTGGGTATAGAAAGCAAGACAGAATATTTGCAAAATTACAGAACATTTAATTTAAAAATCTGCTATTGTAAAATGAATGTGTAATAATTTGTAGTTTTGTGTCTTTATAATGGTCAGAAAATTGAAGAAAATTTACTGGATGAAATTCAGTCATAAAGCAAGGTTTTGCTTGTTTTTATTCCTTATGTCCCAGTCAACAATATTTCAGTCATGTCCGGACAGGTCTTCCAGGTTTGAACCAGTGCTAAGCAGAGGATAAAGTGTCTTGCTCAAGGACACCATGCAGTGCCTCCGGTGAGGCTCGGACCTGCAACCCCTCAATCTCGAGTCAAGCACTCTACCACTGAGCAACTGTGCTCCTCATTAAGCAAGATGACCAACAGCTTTTAATAGCAAGTGTCAGAGAAATACACAAATTGTTGGTTGGTTGGTTTTGTTGCTTTACGTCCCAAGTCAACAGCTATGGTCATTGCGGGACGGTCAGTTCACCTAACCACACTTTTTCCTGGGCAGGCTTGAACAAGCGGTTAACCAGTAATTTGTGCACATACTTTCGCTTGTAACTGACAAAAACCCTTCTTGAATGAATCAGCGGAAGGGAGGAGAATGACTGTAGAAATTATTTCACGATCAATCTCCACGAAAGTATGGGACCGGGCCGGGATCGAACTCGCGACCTCACAAATTGTTAAAATCTTAAATTTAATCACATTTGCAAAAGAACCATTTTCTGATATTAACCATTTTTTACTCTGATAGCTTATCTCATACATTTTGAAACAATAAGTATGGAATAGTCCATTTTGTATTTAAAGGGGTGGCCAGTCAAAATGTCTATAAAATGAATGATGTATTTTTTGCTTGAAGATTGTTTTTATCTTAACAAACAATGAAGACCCAGATGGAATGCTACCCTTAAGCCGTATTTCACCTGGGTCTTCACTGTTTGTCAAAGTACCTGTTTATTGGTATCCAGAATGAAAAGAGTTAAAGCTAGCCAGCAGGCCTTCAGATTTATGGTTGGCCCCGGTCATTGTCCCAGGATTTCAAAATATGGCCCATCTTTTTCCAAGGCAGTGGGCTCAGTGGACCCATCCTTTCTAGTTGTGAAAAAATCTCACTTTAATAAAAATATTCATCTTACAGCGAGTCTACGAACTCCACATGGCAGAAAGTTTATGTTGGTAGTCAATACAGTAAAACATGTCTGAAGCATCCACTCAAAAAAGACAAACAAAGATCTTAATAACAAATTGTAGCTTAATGAAGGGCGAAAGTATTGCAGAATGCTCCCCTTGGAGCATTCTGCAATACTTTTGACCTGCAATAAGCAATAATTGGTCTTCTTTTTTGAGTGGCTGCTTAAGACATGTTTTAATGTATAATCAGCAGTCAATATACATATATGCATTCAAGTGTCTGTGTGTGGGTAAAGTATTCAACCCTAATGTCAACTGTGGTTAGTTTGATATGCGGGGCCCATCATTTCAGAAAATGACCCACCATTTTTTGCTCCGTGGGTCACTTAGGCCCACCAATCTTGAAAAAAATCTGAAGCCCTGTGTTTGATTTCAGGTTGCCTTGCACATTCCTGGAGCCTACAATCTGACAATGCACCTTCCCATCATCATTGGCACTGTTCCCTATCGGAGAGCACAAGCCTTCCACTTCACCGAGTCCCAGTTCTACAGAGAAACCCAGGCGCACTTCAGAGCCATGGAGTACTTGAGTGTGCCTGATCCCCCACCATACAGAGAAACTATTACCCCACCACCTCCTTTTGAAGGTAAATGTCCAGATTTAAGCAAAGATTCAAAATGTAAATTTGTGATTTTTTTTCTTAATTATCAGTTAAAACACATGATTTGGGTGCTCAAAAGAACCGTCTCATTGAGACGGTTCTTTTGAGCACCACAAACATATATGTATAAACTGATGGGTAAGAAAATATTAACAAATGCTCAAAAATTTTGTTTATCTTCAAATATGAATGAGTATTTCACTTTTTGAGTGTCCACAGCATAAGTTTTGGTAGATAAAGAAGAAAATATATTTAATTAGGCTCTCTTTTTAGCAAAAAACCCCAAGCCTGTGTTTCTGATAAGCTGACTGACCCTGTCCGCCAACCCCAGACCCAAAAACTTTTTTCCAATTTTCTTGAAATTGCGTTTTTTTGTACAGCTTGGTCCATTTGGTATGTAGTAATACAGACACGACCGCTGTGGCCATCATGATAATCATGCGAACAGTAACAGTACTCTATTTTTCCAAGATGGTGGTGCCCTGCTAACCAAAACTTTCAAGAAAAATCCATCTTTTGCAAGATTTACAGTAAAGTAAGCAGACAATTGATCTTTTGTTTATGTGGCCGCAGCTTGCTCTGGAGAAATTTCCGATAAAAAAGCCTGCTCTGTGGGATTCGAAAGAAAAAAACAACAACAGAAAACAAACAACTTTTTCCGACCAACCGACTTTTCTTTTTTCAATGGTCATCAGAAACACAGGTATTTTTTTCTTGGCCTGATCTGAAGCTTTGTGAGTCAAGTTTTTATAGAGTTTTCAAATGGATTTAAATGGTTTTTGTTATAGGAATAGTTACATGTAGCTTAGTACATGTTTTGGCGGTTTTGTTTCATCTTTTCTAAATAGTAACAAAAAGAGAAAATTAAATTTTCGTTACACAATCTTAACTAAAGTCCTGATAAGAACATCTGAAATTTTTGCCAGGGATAGAAATGTTTATCTTACGGAGGTTGTCCAATGTGGGCTGCTCATTGGTTGTATTGGAACTTGTGCACATGGTATATGTAATATGGCATCGCGGCATATTTGATATATGCAGAATTGAGTGGTGAGTATTATGCTGCAAGTCAACTGGGTCTTCACTGTATTCAAAAGTACCGGTTTGCAGGTATCCAGAAGAAAAAGGGTTGATAGAGATACATGCTCAACAGAGGTGACATCCCTAAAAAGTTAGAAATACTGTGTAATCTTTTCCAAACATCAAAGAAGCTGAGGAGGGCAGTGGCTCAGTGGTAGAGTGCTTGACTTGAGACCGAGGGGCAGCGGGGTTGAGCCTCACCGGCGTCTGTGTTGTGTCCTTGAGCAAGACACATTAATCCAAGCTTAGGACTGGTTCAACCCAGAAAGACCCATCCCTACATAACTGAAATATTGTTGATGAGACGTAAAGAATCAAATCAAACAAAATCAAAGAAGCTATGTATTTTAGAGGTCTAGATATATAGACACATACCACATAATCGTACATATATCATAGGGCCAGTTAAGCAAAAAAAAAATTCAGCGTACAATTGTGATTATTTTCTTATCCATAGGTTAAAACATGTGTTTTGGGTGCTCAAAAGAACCATCTCATCGAGACGGTTCTTTTGAGTACCCACAACATATGTTTTGGTTGAGAAATAAGAAAAACAATTTTGTTACACACTCTTATATGGGCACTGATATATTTCTTAGTAAAATGTATATGAAGGTGAAAACAATTATGTTTCAGACCCACCAACGTATGCTGAGAGTATCAGCGGTGCTGTGAATCTCTGGGACGATGATGATGATGATACTGATAGCCCGGAGGAGAATATGGGGGACTTAACTTACACACCAATGTATACCTATGTATACAACTACAGACCTCCACCAGCTTATACTGAGGTACCACATTTCTGGGTTCCCACAAGCTCTGGAAATCATGGAAAACCTGGAAAATCACTAAAAAAAAGTTCCATGCATGGAAAAATCATGGAAATTGAAAAACCTGAATAATCGTGGAAAAATCATGGAATTTTGTGAAATAATTTGATGAAACCACCAGCAGCCAGAAAACTAGCTGTCGGACACTTGTGAAACCACCAGTAACCAGAAAACTAGCTGTCTGATACTTCCGACAGCTAGTTTTCTGGCTACTGATGGTTTCAAGTTTTAATTATTTCAAAATGCATGCATGGTCTACAAGCATGCTGTTGTTGCTGCATTCCCCATTTATGCCCAGCGTGGTAAATATGCTGCTAAAAGGGGAGGTTGGAGGCCATGCATTAAATTGTCATGGAAATTACATTGTTGATCATGGAAAATCATGGAAAAATCATGGAATTGTGTTTTTTGAATTTTTGTGGGAACCCTGCCACATTGTTCTTTAAGATTATCTTTACCTATGTGCACAGTATTCCAAATATCATCCTAGGCCTAAAAAAATGTCAAGGGCTTACCCTGGCTCAGAATTTGATGTAGCCAATACTTATGCAACATGGAATAATTTGTAGTCTAATGAAATTGAATTTAGCCAAGGTTTTAGCTAGAAAGTAGTGTAAAGAAGTTGTTCTGTATTTAACTCTTTGCCAACTAGCGGCGACTGTTGTCATCTGCTGATAGCCCTTGCAAACAGTTTGGACCCAGATCAGGCCCGACAAATGTCGGGCCTGATCTGGATCCAAATTGTTTGACACTCTGATGGTATTGAAAAAAGTCCAGCATTCAAAGAGTTAAATATGGCACAATAATAAAGTGTAAAGAAATTATAAAAGCAATATTGGAAAATCCAAAAGCTGATCAAAATACACTTTTCGCAAATGTATAATTTTTGAACCAACTAGAGTGTACTTTTAGCCAATGACTTAAATTTGCAGCCACTCTACATTTGAGTAGCAAATGTCTACAAAGGCTAATGGCAGGGCGAGCCCTGAATGTTGTTTCCTACCTACCAAGCTATTTTATCTCTAATCAAAAAACGTTATAGTCTAAAATGATAGTCTAAAAATGACACTTTTTTCAACTTTTCATGTCTGCCTATTGAGCAAAATGCATAATGCAGATGAAAATTTAAAAAAATCCATTCTGAGGCTTTGCAAATTTTGGGGTAGGAAAGCTCATACTAACTCAAGTGATCTAATTTTCCTGACAATATTTGACTATAGAATATTTAAACAAGCTTTTTTCTGAGTATCCAAACCATTTGCATCATGAATAATTTTGCAAAAAATCAAAACAAAAATCTTCTTACCTACCCATCTCTAAAAGTGGCAAACCAAATGAATATTTTAAGCATGGCCCAGTCTCAGTTATTGACAGATTAGTTACTTGAGTAAATACAGAGCAATTAAAAAATGGGACACAGATTTTTGATACTTTCTTCTGAATCTCATTTGTACATGTATGCTAATTGTGTTCACATTATTGTACTAAAAAATATCTGTTTTTGAATTGGGAACATTTGGTTCACGAGAATCCCTGTATTTAAGTAGAAAGTAGAGCAAATTCTTTCATTAAACAGTATGTCCATTTTACCTAGTTCCAGATAAATAAACCTTTGGGTGAAAAAAATTAAATATTTTCTTATCCTTCAGTCTAAACATATGTTGTCGGTCCTCAAAAGAATCATCTCATTGAGACGATTCTTTTGAGGACCAAAAACATACATTTTTGTTGGAAATAAAAAAAACAACTGAATTTTAAGTATGCCGTCTTATCTAAGGGCCTGATTTTCAGAAGGCAATCACACTTTTTGAAGGCCTTCAGGAAGTTTCATTTGTTGTCTCCCTTTACAGTCCTTATCCAGTGACCTGAACAAAAATTGATCATTTCAGGATCCAGGGCCTTTGATACCATGTGCCATGTTTCCAACTCTGGATTTGGATCTCATATCAAGTGGGTCATGATGATAGCTGGAATGGCCTTTGCCATGGATACAGTAGTAACAGCTAGTCTCATTGGCTAATCAAAATGTAGTAGGTTAGCTCAGCGTAGCTGATTGGTTGGAGGCACAAGGCTGACAGTGGTGGAAGGAGGAGTTTGGAACAGCCTGCAGCATGTTGGGATTTTTCAAAACAGCAGAACAAAATGGCTTAAGTAGTGATTGCAAACTCTTTCTAGTGCCATAGATCCAGATAAGGAAATTTTATTAGCGTAAAATTGTAAATATTTTCTTACCCATCAATTTAAACATGTGTTTTGGGTGCTCAAAAGAACCGTCTCATTGAGACGGTTCTTTTGAGTACCCACAACATATGTTTTGGATGAGAAATAAAGAAAATAGTTTTCCAATACGCACTCTTATCTGGAGGCCTGTAGTGCTACTAATTATTTTAAAGTCATACCAATTTACTTGCTGTATTGTAACAGTGTAGTATAATAACAAAGCTGTGGATGATACGATTGTAGTATACATTATATGTCCATTAATGATGTGGCAATGTATTGTATATTTTGGGGTCCAGTTATTCAAAGTATTGTTTTCTACAATATTCAGATAATATTTTATAAATTTTCTTAAAGGAGACATGTCATATGAGCCAGTTTATGAGATTTTGCTTCTTCGCAAGCCAAGGATACTAAGTCAACTACGTTTCTTATGCAGGAACGAAGTGCAGGGATTTTTCTAGGCCTGATTTGGGGCCAAATATCGGCCTTTTTCCAATTTAAAATTGAGCCAAAACTTCCCAAAATGGTGTATATCATTTTCAATTTCTTAGTTCTACAGTTTGGTAAAAATTTCATGAAAATCCGAACAAAAATAGCAAAGTTACAGATGCATGAAAATTTGCATATAAATGTAAATGAAAACTTGTTTTCATTCACATTTTTATGCAAATATTCATGAGTTTTTATGATGGTCAATTAAAGCAACAAATATGTTACAGCTTTACACTGCTAGTTTCATATGGTTTTTAATCCATTTAAAATGGCAGTCCAGTTCTTTCAGACTGCATCATATTTTCCCAATTTTGATGGTCAAAATGCTTTTTCCCCCCCCCCCCCTTATTCAACAGGCCCCTGGCCCCGACTTCAGAAAGGTAGAAAATTCCTGAAGTGGACTTAGTACCCTTGACTTGCCAAGGTGAAGATTTTGGTACTTATTGCATATACATATACAGTGTTGTGCCTAACGCGCCGCATTGCGGGATTCCCGCGATTTTACCGCCGATGTCCCTTAAAAACACACCCAGTGCAGGCCTAAGGGTGCACCTCGAAAATCTGCTTATTTTTTCGCTGTTTACTACCATTACCGTATTTAGCGTAACCTAATAAAGGGAAGTAAATAGCACAATTTAGACTGGCACATGGTATTTACCTATGATAAATGTCCCTTTGGATATTGATTTCACAACCAGTCCAATACACAACAACAATGGTGGAAAACTTGAAATTCATAGCAGAAGGCCAGAAAAAGCTATTTTAATATAGAAATAGTAAATTTGCTGGTGAATTCAAACTATGGCAATGGCAGATACTACTTCTCTGTCATCAATACCCCTTCTCGAGGCAAAACTATCGATAACAAGCTCAAATTTAAATAAAAATGAACAGAAATTTCCGGATAACTATTCAATTTAACAGGTTAAAAATTTGAAAAGATTTGGTGTGTGCCCCAGAATTCGTGAATGTGCCCCTGAAATTCAGGTAGAGGAACACCTGTGTCCCCCAGATATCTTGACCTAGGCACAACACTGCATATAGTCATTTTTCAAATTTTCAAACATACATGCACAGCTATTTAGTTGTGCTAGAGGCCCGAATTTTAGGCTGAACCTTTATCTATGTACCTCCTTTGTATATGCGAACAGCAAAGGCACTGGTGAGACAGCATGGATGGGCAGGATTGTCTAGCCTTTCCTGCTCATACAGGCGATATAAAACAAAAGCTCATGAACTGTCTGAAGTCTGTTTTATACCCCATTTGTGATCATCATCTTTTGAGTAATTGCAAGATGTGTTTTGCTTAACACAGGTATAGATAAACAAAATTTTTATGCCCCCAAAGGAACTTTGGGAGGCATATAGTAATCGCACTGTCCGTCCGTCCGTCAGTCCGTCCGTCAGTCCGTCCGTCAGTCCGTCCGTCCCGCTTTCTTGTCCGGTCCATATCTCCTATATTCTTTGAGTTAGGAATTCCAAATTTGGTGTGTGGATACATCTTGGGATGGCGGAGTGTCGCGTACCATTTTCGGGTCACTGTGACCTTGACCTTGACCTCTGACCTAGTTTTTATAATAATCATGTCCGGAGCATACCTCTTATATTATTTGAGTTAGGAATCTCAAATTTAGTGTGTGGATGCATCTTGGGATAAAGAAGTGTCGCGTACCATAATTAGGTCACTGTGACCTTGAACTTGACCTCTGACCCAGTTTCTTGAAAACTGCATTGAGTCTGGTGCATATCTCCTATATTCTTTGAAATAGGAATTCCAAATTTGGTGTGTAAATGCATCTTGGGATGAGGGGGTGTCACATGCCAATTTTGGGTCACTGTGACCTTGACCTCTGACCTAGTTTTAAGAATTATCGTGTCCGGAGCATATCTCTTATATTCTTTGAGTTAGGAATTCCAAATTTGGTGTGTGGATACATCTTGGGATGGCGGAGTGTTGCGTACCATTTTCGGGTCACTGTGACCTTGGCCTTGACCTCTGACCTAGTTTATTGAAAAATCGTGTCCGGAGCATATCTCTTATATTATTTGAGGTAGGAATCTCAAATTTTGTGTGTGGATGCATCTTGGGATGTAGAAGTGTCACATACCATAATTGGGTCACTGTGACCTTGAACTTGACCTCTGACCTTGTTTCTAGAAACTGCATTGAGTCTGGTGCATATCTCCTATATTCTTTGAGATAGGAATTCCAACTTTGGTGTGTAAATACATCTTGGGATGACGGGGTGTAGCATACCATTTTTGGGTCACTGTGACCTTGACCTCTGACCTAGTTTTAAGAATTATTGTGTCTCGAGCATATCTCATATATTCTTTTAGTTAGGAATTCCAATTTTGGTGTGTGGATGCATCTTGGGATAGCGGAGTGTCATGTACCATTTTCGGGTCACTGTGACCTTGACCTCTGACCTAGTTTTTAGAATAATCATGTCCAGAGCATATCTCTTATATTATTTGAGGTAGGAATCTCAAATTTGGTGTGTGGATGCATCTTGGGATGACGAAGTGTCGCTTACCATAATTTAGTCACTGTGACCTTGAACTTGACCTCTGACCTAGTTTCTAGAAACTGTTGCATATCCTATATTCTTTGAAATAGGAATTCCAAATTTGGTATGTAAATGCATCTTGGGATACCTGAGTGTCACAAACCATTTTTGGGTCACTGTGACCTTGACCTCTGACCTCGTTTTCAAGAATTATTGTGTCCAGAGCATATCTCCTATATTATTTGATGTAGGAATCCCAAATTTGGGGTGGTGATTCCTCTTGGGATGGCGGAGTGGTGCATACCATTTTGAGTCATTTTGACCTTGACATTGACTTCTGGCCTCATTTCTAGTTTTTTCTTGCTATATTACAGCTATCTTTCCTCAAATGTGTCTTATACTAGACCAATTCCTTTGGGGGCATTCGTCACGTGTTTGTGACATTTCTTGTTCAGATTAAAATTGTAAATCTTTTCTTACCCATCAGTTTTAACATATGTCTTGGGTGCTCAAAAGAACCGTCACATTGAGACGGTTCTTTTGAGTACCCACAACATATGTTTTGGTTGAGAAATAAGAAAATCAAATTTTCGTTATGCACTCTTTACTAAAGTCCTGGCTTAAAAAATAAAAAAACAACAACTGGTTTATAATTACGCTCTCTGTTTTAGAGGCCTGCTGTTAATTGGGCTTGACTTTAGATTCTGTCCGCCACTATTTGTTGTGTTCATTGGTAGAATATGCTTGAGCATACAATACATGGAAGGGATGCAAAAAATTATACACCCATAATGATGGTTTGGTTTAGGATAGGGTAAGGGTTATTTCTAGTAGCAGCTACAACATATCTATATTCATTGTAGCTATGGAAAGAATGGGTAAGATAACGTGGCGGACAGATTCTAAAGTCTCATTGAGACGTTTTTGAGCACCCACAACATTGTTAGATATGAGCCGTGACGTGTGATTTCTAACAATTTGGCATTTTGACATGTGTAGACTCAGGCGAGCCTGTGCAGCTTCCTTTTAAGCCTAGAAACTCCAAATGATGTTCAGCCAGTAGCTTAACACTCATAGAATATGCAATCGACTAGCAAAGGCTCTGATCAGACTGCGTGTATGCACAGGCTGGTCTGAGCTTTTGCTGGTCGCACATACCACTTTGTTGGAAATCTCTTTGCGGCTCATATGTTTTAGTTGAATAATAAGAAAATTGATTTTTAATTACACTCTCATATCAAAGCTCCTCAAAAAATCAAAAAAGTTAACTTTGTATGTACATGTACTAGTATTTTAGAATTTTAACTTTCAGAGGATAAGAATCTCATTCATTATTTTGACTTAGTTAAGGAAATACTGCTTTTAGAAACTGGATCCAAATGATTTGGGCAAGGACAATCTGTTTTAGGTGTTAGTTGAAAGGAAAAGCATTATTTTCCATTGCCATACCATATCATTTAAATATTCATATTTTTTCTCATTTTTCAGTCTACGTCCTGTCTTTCAGACAAAGTGTCATCGCATGGGTTAGATTTACATATGTTCAGAGAAGCGAATTTTTCGAGCGTATAATTGTGATTCATGTGCATATCCAGAAAAATTGTCAGAGGGGGTCCACATTTTACCATGTTTTTCTTTGTTGATGAGGGGAGAGTGGATTCAAATATCACCAAACGCGGGCCATCATTAACCCACCAGCAAAACACCATTTAAATGGCGTTTTGCTGGCGGGCTGATGATGGCCCAACATTGAATGTGATTATTTTCTTACAGAGCAGTTAAACCCTTTGTATACAAATGAATTCTTCCATCTTGTTTGATGCCATGAACCAAGGATGGTTCATTGTATCTATCAAGGGGTCACAGGTTTGAATTTTCAAATCAAGATGTACTTGAGTCCCTTAAATGATGTTTTTATCTTGACAAATAGTGCAAATCCTGATGAAATGCTGCATTTTTTGACATTTCATCTGGGTCTTCACTGTTTGCTAAAGTACCAGTTTATGGGTTTCCAGTATACAAAGGGTTAAATATATATTTAGGTTTTCAAAAGAACCTAATGAGACTCTGATGTTTCTTTTGAGGACCCAAAACATAAATTTTGTTGAGGATAAGAAATTTATTTTACTTATGCATGTCACAGTGTTCAATCTTGAGGGGGCCATGGGGACATTGGACCCCTTTCTTATCAAATGGCCCCTTGCTAAAGCTAGAGTGGCCATCTTTAACATTATGTGAATGGGTAAATATTGGGCAGTGTTTTATTTCCATATGAAATCCAGGGCTCCAGATAAGAGGGGGTAAAGGGTATTTCAGCATTGATTTTTTTGAATTCAGCATTGAAAATTATATTGAAGGGTGAAAATACCCTTTGCAGTTTGAGATTTCAGTGCTGATATTCAATTTATGTGGTGAAATCTTTTATTCTTAGTAAGAAAAAACTAGTTAATATACACCAATTGTATAAATCTTGGAAGTTTTCCTAAAACGAAACATGTATTTGATACAAGCAACTTCTGTTTAAAATATGTTAAACAAATATTGGATCTTTTGACAAGGCTTTTTCTGCAATTTGATCTTTTAAATATGACCAGTAAAATACTCATTAAATTAAAAAGTATGGGGTGAAATACCCATTGGTCCAAATCCTTATCTAGACCACTGAAATGAAATGAAAATGACCTCCTTTAAAATTCCCTAGATTGAACACTACTGTCATCATATCTAGAGATCTGGAAGTAGATTTATATGTTAACTGTGATTCTTTTTATGTACTTTTAAATAGTCTCAGAAATTTTTACTTTTATATATTCTATATTTTCTGATAAAAATAGCATGACTCACAACTGAAACTGGATGTGTCTGTCCATCTTACATAATCATTGGAAGTGTCCAACGATGAGATAAAAGCGATAAGCGAAACCTGTGAGAGAAAAATTGTGATAATTTTCTTTTCAATCATTTTAAACATTTGTTTTGGTGCTCAAAAGAACCGTCTCATTGAGACGGTTCTTTTGATTACCCACAACAAATGTTTAAACTGATTGATAAGAAAATAATCACACATTTTCACTCAAAAGGTTTATTATACCCCCGCAAACTTTGTTTGTGGTGGGTATACTGTTTTCACGTTGTCCGTGTGTGCGTGCGTCCGTGCGTCCGTCCGTCCGTCCGTAACGCTTTGCTTCTTTAATATCTTGAAGAGTCATTGCTGGATTTTCCTCAAACCTTGCAAACATGTTCATATATGCAAGACAAATACTTTAAATAAAAAAGTAAGGGCTAGGGGCCAATTCTATTAGAGTTATTTCCCTTTGTAGTTCTGAATGGCTTTTTGTATAGGGTTTTATGCTTATGCTATTATAGGCCATACACGGGCCAATCAACTCCTACCACAGCTTTTGATGGAACAATTTGATACTTTGCCTATACAATGTAAACACATTGAACATATGCATGAAGGAGTTTGGTTCAGAAAAAATATTTTTGGACAAAATGACAGCTGTGAGAACTTAGACAATTTTTCCCTTATATGGCTTTTGTATATGCATAGATGGTGCCTTCATGGGCCGATCAACTCCTACCACAGCTTTTGATGGAACAATTTGATACTTTGCTTATTAAATATAGACACATTGAACATATGCATGAAGGAGTTTGGTTCAGAAAAAATAATATTTGACAAAATGACAGCTGTGAGAACTTAGACGATTTTTCACTTTTATGGCTTTTGTATATGCATGGATAGTGCCTTTATGGGCCAATCAACTCCTACCACAGTTTTTGATTGAGCAATTTGATGCTTTGCAGCTACAATGTAGACATATTGAACATATGCATGAAGGAGTTTGATTTGGAAAAAAATATTTTTGACAAAATGACAGCTGTTAGAACTTAGACAATTTTCCCCTATCAAGGCTTTTGTATATGCATTGATGGTGCCTTCATGGGCCGATCAACTCCTACCACAGCTTTTGATGGAGCAATTTGATATGTTACCTTTACAATATAGACACATTGAACATATGCATGAAGGAGTTTGGTTTGGGAAAAAATAATTTTTGATAAAATGACAATTATGAGAACTTAGACTATTTTTCCTGTATAAGCTTTGACTTATAGAGCTTTCAGGTGTGAATAATTTTGTGTATTTGATCCTAACAAATGTTCCAGATTGCAAGCTTTAAGATCATTTGCACAGATTCTTCTGAAATCTTGTTTTCACAAATTCTACTGAAATCTTTTGTTTCCAAAACTAGGGTCTGCTGGTTTGAACTATCACTTGCCAAAACTAAGTTTTTCACTGACCCTTACTGTGCGGGGGTATCTAATAAGCATTGCTTATTGACTTTTTTCATTTTTTCTGGAAATAAGAACAAAATATTTTTTATTAGTCTCTTGAGGCCTGGTATCTCATTGAGTACTACAAAAAAAGTGTTCATGGAGATACAAACAAAAAAAAACCTTTTATTTTTGGTTTAAAAAGGTGTCGGTACCAACATTATAGTCAATTTTCAGCTGTAGGATGTATGATCTGATAATTATACTGTATACAACCTAATCTACTATACACATAACTATTTCAAAATTTTATAGTTGAAGTTAGCTTCTTAATTAGACCCAGATCAGACTTGCAAGAAGCAGTCTGATCAGGGTATTCCCTGCTTGCTATTCAGGCTGGCATTTTGTGAATTCCAACCTTGATTTCTAAAACTATATTTGAGAACAGAAAAGTGTTTTAATTTTTGGAACATTTGGGTCTCGACATAAGAAAGCCTGACTTTATTGTATGCAAACAACAAAGGTGCAGACCACCTGCGCATCTGCACAGTCTGATCAGTGCCTTTGTTATTTGCTTATAGGAAGGTATAAAATGTAAACTTGCTTCATGCGAAATTACAATATTCTAACAAGTTGCTGTAGCTGAGCAGGTTAGTTTGAGTCTTAAATGGTCAGAAATTCTGAAGACAGGTATTCCGACAACAATGCAGGGGTGTAAAATTCCACTCGCCTGCTCGCATTGGCGAGTTAACTTCTGGTTTGGGCGAGTAGAATACCTGCCAAGCTCACCCTTGCGGTCGAGTGCATTTTCTTACATGTAAAATGCATTCTATCCTTTAGCGAAGACTAAAGTAAAGTAACACTACAGATTGCCGATCTTTTTCATCATAAACCCGATGTTGATATCTGACTGTTACAACTACGCATGCACATTTTCAGACTGGTTTCAGTTAACTCTCCAGCGGCCCCCTTTCAGTAGATTTTATTTTCATAGCCTCCTCTATATAGGGAGTTTGACCACAGAGGTCCTCTAAAACGGAGGGCGAATTCAGACATTGAACACCACATTTTTGTTTACATCAACACCGGTCGAATAGTACCACATTTGCTGCCCAAATTAAATGTCACAGCGAGAGGTAATGAGAGACAAAAAAAATGAAGCCTCAGCAGAAAGACTATGATAAAAACGCTATGAAAAAGAATAAACGTTTATCAATATAATTCAAGTACATGTATGATCAGTTATTAAGGGCGAGTGATAATGCCATGAGGGCGAGTAGCTTTTTCCACCCACTTGTCCTGCAGGGGGAGTGAGTAAAACATAAATTTTACACCCCTGCAATGCCCATTTACTGTAGCAGATACAGTTAATTAGGGGACAAAGCACTTGTCGTGGAGGACAAGAGACTTACAATTTTGATTCGTCCTGCAAATACATGCACTTATATTTAAAAGCGTATGCAATAAAGCACAAAAGGGAGTAATATGTAATATGACTTCCTGAAGTAATTTTTGTTTGTTTGATTTGATTCTTTACGTCCACTCAACAATCTTTCAGTTATGCGGGACGGTTCTTCCTGGGTTTAACCAGTACTAAGCTAGGATAAATGTGTCTTGCTCAAGGACCACAACGCAGTGACGCCGGTGAGGCTCGAACCCGCTACCCTTCGGTCTTGAGTCAAGCACTCTACCACTGAGCCACTGCGCTCCCTTCCTGAAGTAATTTTTCCCAAAGCACTCGTCCTGTAGAATGAGTGCTTTGGGAAGAATTACTCATCCTTTCTAGATTTCACTCATAATTACGAGCGGACGAGTGGAATTTTTGTCCCCTGTGCATCTAAATCATGATTAAATGTGAATTCTCTAATATATGCCATGTTGTAAGAAAACTTTATATCATATGTGAACAACAAAGGTGCTTATACACTGCCGAAATAGTAAATAGTTCTTCTTGATGCATCCAAACTTATAAGATTTTAGTTATTCACAGAAGCTTAGCAGTTTGATTTAATTCTTATCTAGTCAGCCTACCTTTCAACTTTCACTTGCTGTTTTCAAGAATTTGACCTCATATGAGCCGCGACATGAGATTTCCAACAATGTGGTATGTGCGACCAGCAAAGGCTCAGACCAGCCTGCGCATATGCGCAGTCTGATCAGAGCCTTTGCTAGTCACTTGAATACTCTATGAGTGTTAAGCTACTTACTGAACATCATTTGGAGTTTCTAAGCTTAAAAGGAGGCTGCACAGGCTCGTCTGAGTCTACACTTGTCAAAATGCCACATTGTTGGAAATCACATGTCATGGCTCAATTATTATGTTGTCTTATGTATCTGCTTTTCTCAGTAATTGATAAGAGAAAGGAGGAAACCAGGTTGCTGCATGGTCATTTATTGTAATAAACTAATTGTATGCAATTACTGTAAAGTCGGAAATTTCGCGAGGGGTTTATTTTTATGAAACTTTGCATATGCGAAGTTTCGTGAATATAAAATCCTCGCGAAACGGCGAGATCACTCTGTCATTTATTGATATAGGTAAACCATGCCCTAGTTACGAATTTTTAACGTCGCATATTGTGTTTTTATCGTTATTGGCGAAAATAAAATTCTCGCGAAAATTTCAAAATTTACAGTAGTTTTTCCGCAACAAAATGAAGTCTCACTTTTATATAAGGACAGCCAGAATCTCATCCGTGAAAATAAAACCCTTGTGAAATGGCGAGATCACTCTGTTGTTTACTGATATAGGTTAACCATGCCCTAGTTGGGAATTTTTAACGTTGCAAATACAGTAAAACCTCGTTATATCGCCTCCATCGGGAAAAGGGAATTTTGGCGGTATAACGAGTTTGGCGATAGATCGAGGTCTGGATTTCTGCCAGTTACAAGATGCGCATGCCATATTGGTAAGAAAAAACGATATCTACATTATCCTTACGTGCAATTCCGTAGATGTAAGTGGATACTGCTACACCAGCGGATGTTACGAGTAACTTTTGCAAATTGCTCATTGAATATCATTCTCGCGAGACCTGGCAATACCTAGATCTCTCGCATTTCGCGCTTTGAATTATGGGTAGCTAGCAAAATAGTCTGTTCAATTCTCGTGCTCCTGTAGTGACAGAATTTATAGTTTACAGGTTAGTGGGTGCTAGAGCGCTTCCTATTTGCGACAATGCATTGAATATAACAATAATTAAAACTAAGACATTTTTACACAACAAACAACTACATGTAAATAAACTGATGGGAAATAAATTATATTTTTCAGACCAAACAAAAGTATAAACATCTCACCTTTACTTACCTGGTATGGGTTAAAACTTTTCAATTCATCAATGTGCATTGTTCACTGCAATTATCTGCACCACTGCGGTGTCGTTGATTTCTCGCATGAGTAGTCCATGACACCTTTGATCAGCTAATTGATACCACATAAGGTCACGTGGCGGTAATTACGAGAGAATTTATACATAAATAAGCATGTTTGTTTTTTAAAATGAGTTGCGTTAAGTGAGTTTGGAGCTTTAACGAGGGAATTTTACATTGCGGAAATCGGGACATGGGAAAATTATGGTGGTAAGCGAGTTTGGCGGTTTATAGGGGGGCGATTTAATGAGGTTTTACTGTATGTCTTTTAAACGCTAATTGCGAAAATAAAATTCTCCTGAAACTTTCCGAATTTACAGTAAATTTTCCGCAACGAACTGATGTCTCACTTTAATATAAGGAAAGTCAGAATCTCATCCTTGAATTTATACCAATTTCTCTTGAATATCACAAGATTCAAGAGTTTAACCCTTAAAGTGCCAAGAAGAAAATGCATCCGAAAATGTCGTCTGTTGAAGTCGTCTGCTGCAAATAATTGCCTAGCATTACTGACGAATCAAGTATAGAAGCAAATAGCATGGACCCAGAACAGACTGCTCCTATAGGAGCAGTCTGATCTGGGTCCACACTGTTTGCCATAGAGGCTTCTTAAACATTTTAGCAGACGAAAAAAGAAGACGAATTTTGTTGTGATTGGCACATTAAGGGTTAAAACCAATAGGAAATGGGTGATTGCTCATCACTATTCATTGTACAAATATAATCCACACACCCATTCTTTTGTAATTTCGATCCCTTCATATAAATTGTATTAAAATGGTTAGAAAATGTTATAATCAGTGCTAATATAAAGTATCTTGTGCATGTTTTAGTGAAAGTACATTTATGAATACCACAAACTGATGAGTCTATGATGGACATGTTATATGTGGGCACCAACTCACTGTCAGGAAAGGGCCCTTGGTATATGAGTCACATACATAGGTGCAGTAAATGAAATTTTTTGAGCATACAAGTGTAATTATTTTCATATCCTTAAACTTTTTGAAAATATGTGTTTCGGGTGCTCAAAAGAACCATCTGCTTGAGGCGGGCCTTTTGAGTACCCACAACATAAATTATGTTTTGGTTGAGAAATTAGAAAAATAATTTTCAATACCTCACCATTTAAACGAAATTTTTGAACATTTAAGTGTAATTATTTTCTTACCCATTAACTTGAGTATGTGTTGTGGGTGCTCAAAAGAACCGTCTCATTGAGACGTTTCTTTTGAGTACCCACAGCATATGTTTTGAGAAATAAGAAAAATAATTTTCAAAATGCACTATTATCTGGAGGCCTGACACATGAGAAAAATTGTGTTGGATATGAACCAAGAGACGGGCCGGTCTCCAATCCTTTCAGCCTGATGATGAAATCGGGTCCCTAGATAAGATTTGAGTATATATCCCACAGGTGTCAATTTTCTTATTTCTCAATCAAAACATATATTGTGGGTACTCAAAAGACCCATCTCAATGAGACAGTTCTTTTGAGCACCCAAAACTTATGTTAAAACCGATGGATAAGAAAATATTCACAATTTTTACACTTAAAAAGTATTTTGTTTATCTGGACCCATAGAAGTGGTGCGGCATTAACATGTTTGGAGATTCTTGCTAGTATGTATGTTTGTGGTATCAGTTTACATTTGGAAAAACTGGGCCCCATAGCGCAATTGTTAGTGAGTCGGATGGCAGATCCAGGGGTCGTGATTTAGATCAGGGCCCAGTCCCATACTTTTGTGGATATTGATCATGAAATATTTTCTATGTTCCTTCTCCTGCTTCTGATTCAAGAAGATTGGCAACAGTAACAAGTGAAAGTATATGCATGAAGTACTGGTTAACTGCAAATTAGTTGAGCTTGCCCAGGAAAATGTGTGGTTGGGTTAACTGACCATCTTGACATGACCATAGCTGTTGACTGGGACGTAAACCTATAAACCAAACAAACAAGCAAACATTTGGAAGAGCCTGTAGAAGCATTTGTGCAAGTTTGTATGAAAAAGGGCACTTACCACATATTCATAAAAATCGTTATGTAAATGTGCATGCACACATATTTAGTAATGCTCGATATCTACTGTCCAGCTACCCAAGAGTGACAGTGACTTCATGTTTTGTTTACAAAGTTATCAGGGACTTATGATCGATAGATCACTTGTGTATTAATCCTATCCTCAGGATAGGATTAATACACAAGTGATCTATCTATTCGCGTTAGCTCAAGTGAAGTGTACAAGTTAGTGTTTTACTTAGCAATAGTAAACAAAGTATTACATCACTGTCATTCTTGGTTGGCACAACAGTAGCTTTAAGTCAAAACATTCATCTACTTCTAAATTTTTGTGTACCTGCAGTGGGGGCTCCTGTTGGAAAATTACTCAAATTTTGCAGTTGCATGTTTCACTGTATGCTGGTCTTGATAAAATCTGTTATAAAGCATACTGAGTATGCATGTTTAGATAGTTTCCATATGACTGCTTTAGTATGCTAATGGCATAGGCTTATGGTGGCAATGAAATTTAGAAATTTTAAAATGTAAATTAAAGGTATTAATTGTGATGTTTATTGGTTAAAATGTTAATTGATTTTGATGTTAATTGATTTTGATGTTAATTAATTGTGATGTTAATTGATAGTGGTATTAATTAGTAGTAATGTTAATTGATTATGGTGAGAATTAATTATGGTGTAATTTGATTGCATGATTTATGTCATTTTGAAAGAGTTTTTATGAAAAAGAAGCAATGCAGCAATAGAGGAATAAGAAGCATTTATTAATTCAAAGTTTTAGATGAGAGGGAATGATTGTGATAATAATGAGCAGGTATTATATGACTTTTTGGTAACTAAAGGCGGCACCGCATGAATGCATAATTAGGACTGGTCAACCTTAGACATAGGTAAAAGCTGAAAATGAGGCGTAGTTTTATTCAAAAGTAACTGTATCATCTTATGCCATTACCTCAGCGCAGAACACATTATTTAATCCTTTAATGCAAGCAAAATAATTGCATCTGAAAATGTCTATTTTTAACAAAAGCATAGAGGCAAACATTGTGGACCCATATCAGACTGCTCCTACAGAAGCAGTATGATCTGGGTCCACACTGTTTGTCTATGAGGCTTCAAATATTTTAGTGGACGACAAAAAACATACATTTTGTGATTATGCGCTTTAAGGGTTAATAGATGTGAGTTCGGTGTGTATACAGTTTATAGGATTTACATGATATACAGGCATATTTGCACTGCTGAAACAAATTATTAATTCTTCACCAATTTATAAATAGAACCTTATTTTCCTTGTTTAGCAGATGAAATAGCCAAACCATGCCCAGATATGAATATTTAAGTTACCGCCTTTACAGAGTGCAAAAAGTTATATTATATCCAGTATAAGGTATAAGTTGGTAGAGGTGCAACCATATGCCAAAAAGCTTAATGCAATATATTGCAGTATGGAAAACCCATATTGCTACAGTAAAACCTGTCATAAGAGGCCACTCAAAAAATAGACCAAAAATTGGGTTTCAAGTCTGATAGTTTCTGAATGCAGGTCAAAAGTATTGCAGAAAGCTCCAAGAGAGCATTCTGCAATACTTTCACCCTTCATTAAGCTACCATTTGTCCTTAAGCCCTTTGTTTTGTCTATTTTTGAGTGGCCCCTTAAGACTGGTTTTACTGTATATAAGCCTGGTATCTGTATTTCTGTCTATTATTGCCCCTAGTTCATGACTGTGCAACAATCATATTGCAACTCAACATCATTACACAAACTCATCACCATCATTCACTTCGTATGTTACAAATTTTTACTTTTTCCATCCAAATCATGTTTAATTTAATATGTCTGACACTAGCGACCCACAAGGGTTTATGAGTAAGCACCAAACAAACAATCAAAACAAGTAACTGGGCAGTATTACAATATAATTCAAGAGTAATTGACTAGTAATACTATTTGTTGCAATTTCACGTTATAACAGTAGACTATTCCTGACAGACTGACAGAGATCCATCCATCTACCAGATGCTGGGTAAAAAAAATAAAAATACACTACTCCACATGGTATGCAGGGTTCCCACAAGCTCTGGAAATCATCAAAAACCTGGAAAATCTCCCCAAAATTTCCTTGCATGGAAAAATCATGGAATTTGAAAAAAACTGAATAACCAAGGAAAAATCATGGAATTTTGTGAAAAATATGACAAAATCACTAGTAGCCAGAAAACTAGCTGTCAGACACACAAAACTTTTGTGTCTGACAGCTAGTTTTCTGGCTACTGGTGGTTTCAAGTTTTAATTATTTCAAAATGCATGCATTGTCTACAAGCATAGCATTCTTATTTAAATACATTACTGTTGCGGCATTCCGCACTTATCTCAGCTTGGTGAAGATGTCGCTAAAAGGGGAGGTTGGAGGCCATGCATTAAAAAGTCATGGAAATGACATTGTTGATCATGGAAAAGTCATGGAATTGTGTTTTGGAATTTTTGTGGGAACCCTGTGTATGGCATCTATTACACACTGTCATATTTTCAGCTACTTCTTGTGTCTCTCGGCTCTTTTTCAAGGTGAAATGATCAAAACTTTGCTTTTCCCTTTTATAATTTTCACTTCAACAATTCTCAATTGTCATCCGCCATCTTTTTTTAAATCAAAAGTAGCTTTTAATTGTTGGTTAGACTGACTCCTGTCCTTAAAACAATTTTCACCAATGTGTGATAGCATATACTTGTAGCTAGTCTAACTCTGATGGCTCTGTTTTAAAACAGAGCCATCAGAGTTAGACTAGCTACAAGTATATGATATCACACATTGGTGAAAATTGTTTTAAGAACAGGAACCAGTCTACTTGTTGGTCTAATGAATAAGAACGGATATGTACAAGTTTGACCTATGAAGCATTGGTATTTGAAATGCTTAAATAACTGGAAAGGAAGGGGGGGGGAAGGAGAAAATTGTGTAAAATAGCCATAAACCTATGGCTGGCATTGATGTCTGTTGTACAGAATTAACATCTTCCATTTTTTAAAAGACGAAGATATGTTGATTGACACAGTCAACGTTTGTGTAAGTTTGTGTCACGAATTATACCATGGCATCTTTTTTTTACCGCTTCCTGTTTTAAAAACGCCATGACCTTACGGCAATTTCAAAGCAAATGACTGATATTTTCTTGCAAATTTTAAATGGAAACTGGTTTGAGGACACAAAGGGGAAGGCTTGTATACCGTTACGGCCAAATGTTCATGGTGATACGATATTTATTTAAAACGAAGCACAGTTTAGCGGTACATCAGTATATCATTGCACCCCTATAAGTTGACATGTGATCCAAATCAGTCTTGGCATTTGCACAGCCTGATCAGAGTCTTAGTTTTCCGCCTGAAGAAACATTGGACCCTTGGCTACCCATAGATTTCCCATTGAAGACTTAGATCAGACTGTGCGGATGCGCAGTCTGATCTGAGTCGACGATGGGCACATTTACCAACTTGTTCCTTTTGCTGGACATCGGCTCAATTATAGAGTTGTTGCACTGATCTTTGTGAAAAATGGTCACTGGTAGGAATAGCAAAGCATGCTAGCTTGCTCACATCCTTTGCTATCACAACTAGGAACAGTATTTACATGTGAGATTGATAACCCTTTATACCACCCTTACCAACTTTAGCTCAAAATAGCATGTGATGTGCAAGGTCTTCACTGATGTCAGTGGCATAAATAGTTATACCATGTTTGTCCACCTGTATGTAAGATAATCCACTCGCTTAAGTTTGTGGATTATCTCCACGTACAGGTGGACAAGCCATGGTATAACTATTACCAATCTGATTAAAACCCGATCTATGCTTACTATGTCCGCCGGTAGATCTGACACTGACCCGTGAGAGGTCATCTTCTCTGACGTCGGTTTTCCGGATTGTTCTATTTTTAAATCAACCAATCGCTGCTCGCGTTTCATAACGCACTTCGGGACGCAATACACACAGCAAATATTGGCGGTTGACTTTCAGCAAAGAAATTACTGCTGGATCGATTGGATATTGAACATTTAAAAAAGTAACAATAATAATAAATCTTTGATGGTATTTTTGCAAAAAAAGACTGCACAGCGATTTCCCTACCGTTTTAAGATGGAGAAATCCTTGTCGCATCAGCAGTGCTAGAACCCGCAAAGTAATTTTTCCCAAAGAGAGCCCCTCAATCTATCTAGACTTGTCCATTGTTTCTCAAGGGAGATATTTTTGCGGGCAAGGGTCAACCATTTTACCAGAAATAAGTTGCATTTGTTACACTTAAATTGTTATTCCAAATGTTGCTTTTCAATCTTTTTACTGTTTTCATTTGAATTTGCGCTCTACGGTCTAGTTTTTTTCTGCTTCACACAGATATGCATATCTACCGTGTACGAATTGCATATCTACCGTGTACGAAATGAGACATTCTGTTTTTCCCACGGTGACTGTGTAATGCATCGTGTAACACAGCTTGGGAGCATTATAAAATGATGCTGGTGTTATTTTTACCTGAAAGATTCAGAATCTAGGCTGGATGGTGACCTGTCTGAGCCAAGGACGGGGGTGGGGGTACTCTGGTATACTTATATTACATGTCAAACGTTGCTGCTTGGTTGATTTTTTCTGGCAGACTTACAAAAGTGGATGGTAGGGTGGTGCACTCTCTGATCATGCAGCTTTCAGAGAGGTGGCACTGACATGTTTGGCCAAAGGGACAAATTAGGGAGGGGCCAGGCCCTTTTAGTCTGATTATCCCATTCTTTTCTCTCCCTCTCTCTGGGAGATGTCCCAACATGACTGAAATATTGTTGACTACCTTATGCACCAGTCATTTGTATCCACTGCCCCCCACCCCGCCCCCCCCCCCACCCACAGGGATAATGACTTTTCACTTTTCAGAGCCTTGGTATAAGCCCCGCCTTGTGGGGACAAGCTGATGATAACAACCCTGCTCTTAGCTCCAGGGTTAAGTTTCTCAATGTAATAATCCCGGCACTGTGGGGACAATCAAAAAGGTAATTACCCTGCACCTCTGCCCACCTATTCCATGGCTACCCCCCCTAGTTTGGGGGCCGTGGATACAAATGACTGGTGCATTAAGCCTTAATCAATGAATCAATGACAGGCTTACAAATATTCCTACTTTTTACCTCTTCCTAATTTTATCCTTCTCTTATTAAGAAAATTCCTACTATAAACTTACTATTCCTACATTTTTTGTCATAAAATGCCATATTCATAATTATTATACTTATAATTGATATTCAGAATTTGCAGCATTTACCCTACAGTTTCTAGGGGCCTAGGCGCAGTAGAACACTAGTCTTACAAATTAAGAAACACATATTTAGTGGCTTCCAATCTTGTTATGGCTGTCAGCTGCCACATACACATTTTCTGCCACTGTGGGGTTACTTTTTAGAAAAAGATGCTAATTTAGAGGAAAAAATGTCCTACATTTTATCATCAGATTATGAGAGTAGCTCCTCATCCCCATCATGGGGGGGGGGGGGGGGGGGGTTACAACCTATTTGGTCCATCAAAAGTATTCCTACTTTGCCTATTTTTTTCTTTTTACCTCTTCCTAATTTTTCCTACTCTTATTTAGAAAATTTCTACTATACACTTACTATTCCTACAATACCATATTCATAATTATTATACTTATAATTGATATTCAGAATTTGCAGCATTTACTCTACAATTTCTGGGGGCCTAGGTGAGGCTTGTATAGGGGTTTTAGGGATAAAGGATATTTGCCACTTTACTTCCAGGGATATAGGATACTATCTATTTTACTTCCAGGGATATGGGATACTGTGTTCAATATTTTGGTTGCTTTCAGGGATATTGAATATTTAGGAAAATTAATTATGGGGATATTTGCCAGTTTATAAGGGATACTTGCCTGTTTACTTCAAGGGATATGGGGTATTTTGTAACCCCCCTATTCAAGCCTCCTAGGTGCAGTTGAACCTAGCCTTATAAATAAGGAGACTCATATTTAGCCGCTTCCAATCTTGTTATGGCTGTCAGCTGCCACATACACATTTTTCTGCCACTGGGGGTTACTTTTTAGAAAAAAAGATGCTCATTTAGAGGGAAAAGTCCTACTTTTTATCATCAGATTCTTTCTACTTTCCTTCATTTATTCTTGAAATGATCCCCACATGTTCCTCCTTTTTCATCAAAAGCCACATATCAAATCTGTTAAGACCTATGGAAATTTACTTAAAACAGGCTTAGTCAGGATGGTCTATTGTATATATTGAGGGGTCAAAGATTATACATGTATTTAAAAAAATGTTTATTTCTTTCAGTGCAGACCTTGATGAAATGTCACATCATGTGGAATTTCATCTGGGTCTTCACGTATGTCATCTGAAGTACCTCTATTGTAGTTTCTGGTGAAAAAAACATGCTAAATTTTCTTGGTATGCCTGATATGTTTTTGTAAACAGTTGATGCTGGTGCTCAGCCTATGTAGCAAGTACAATTGAAAGTAGCTGCTCATGGGGAGTAGAACCTATTTGGTCTATCAAAATTTCAAAAGGCCCATATAAAATAAAAAAAAAACTTACATGTGATGGCTAAATTAATCAGAGTAGGTGGGCATGTCAGAACCTGTGAATGGGAATTATTTTGAGAATACACTAAAAGCTGGTCAGACTTTTATTTGCAATGCAATTTATCTCCCTCATATAAAGCCACATGCAACTTTACTCTGCCTATTAACCTGTTTATTAAAGACCAATGAAATTTTCCATAAAGTTTGAAACATTTAAGTCAGGATGGTCCATTATATATATTGAGGGGTCAAAGGTTAGATTTCCCAAAAAATGTTGTATTTCTTTCCCTGAAGATAGCTTTTGTTTTACTTGTAGCAAACTATGCAGACCCTGATGAATAGTCACCATCATATGGCATTTCCCTATCTGGGTTGTCACTGTTTGTCAAAGAACCTTTTAAGTTGTTTCTGGTGGAACAGAAGGGCCCGGGAATATTTTTTGGGCAGGCTAAATTTTCAAACATTTTCTTTGTATATCTGATATGCCTGATATTTTTTTGTTACCAGTAGTTGCTAGGGCCGAGCCTATGTAGCAAGAAAATTGAGAGTACCCCCGCTCCCTCCTGGGGACTAGAGTAGAACCATATTTTGAGAAAACTATTTGTAATAAGATAAAGTGCGTCATTTTTGGTAATAAGCTATCCAACCTATTATTAAACTCCCTCTGCAGATTTTTGGGCCCATTTCAATTTCAAAAGGCCCATATAAATTCAAAACCTTGCATGCATTTGAATGGGAAATGGGCTGAAATAATCAGAGTAGGTGCCTATGGCGGAATGAATCTCATGTCAATTGTGCTCCTATGGGGATTTTAAGGATTCTTGGGCCCATCAAAATTTGCAAAGGGCCCATGAAAATTTCCAAAGGCCCATTAAAATTTAGAAATTTGCATGTGTTTGAATGGATATGGGCCATTGGCCCATTTTAAGGGCACATCATCATTTTGGGCCAGGATTATCCCTGATTTTGATATGCAATGCAATTTACCTATCTGTCCTCTGTGGAGTATATTTGTGCAACTAAGAGCCACATAAGGGCCAGTTATGCAAAGTTTGTTTAAATCAAACAAACAGTGAATCATATGATGCTGTTTGAAGCAAATTGTTGAGGATGTCCAAATCCCAAATTTGCAGAAAATTTTTGAAGGGGAAAATTTGTAAATACTTTTCATTTGAATTCCACATACTTATTATAACCTTCCCTGATTCTTTCAAATCCATTCATCACATTGGGTTAGATTAAGACACTGTCACAGCTCCATGATACATGTAGATGTTTGCATGTACAAAATGGATGTAATAAACAAAATCAAAGTGACATGGCCACTAACTTTAAATACCTTTAGCATTTGGGGTGTTGTTCTTTAGATAAAATATGAAAGGTGTAGACATAACTTATTAATAAATGTACAGTATAGTTAACTTCTAGGTTATCTGCTGATGAACAAACAAATGTGGTGAGATATTTTAATAAGAAAGTAATTTTTAAGGTTTAAATTTTCCTTATTTGTCTTGGGCCATGTATGGTGTAACAAGTTCTGAGAGTTCTTGGTCCTGCTAGAAATTATAATGGGCTGTCACTGTCACAAGGTCATGTGGGTGCAATGAGTTGGTATGTGATTGTGGAGTTTTCGGTTCATTTCCAGGCATACCTTTTTTTTACTCTTGCAGTCAGCTAAAAAAAATTTACACCATATACATACCATATACTCAAAGATAGACATTAAATAGTAATTTATTCTACAATTTTGATTTTCACCCAAATGAACTTTTTGAAAGAGATATTCTTAAATACAACTCTTAATAGGCCATCCTTAAAAATATATTTGTTTGCCACGCTCCTACCCATCAATTTCAGTTGGGTAGGTAGGTAGGTAGGTATATATTTTTTTAGAAATTTAAAATAATTTTATGACCTTCTTGCTGTCACTTTAAGAGGTCAACAAATGCTGTAAATAAGGTAAGAATGCATATAATAACAGTCTCTGTAACAGTTTCTTTAATTAAAATACAGCGTTTAATGATTTTAAAGAAGGGTTAACAGAATTAGAGAAAAACAAAACAATAATAATAAAGATTCTCAGAAAGACAATAACATTTTTTGGGTAGGGCCTGTTTTGGGTGGGTAGGTCGGAGCACGGAAACCCAACATTTTTTTAAGGTCAGCCTGACATGAAAACAAAAAAAAGCTAAAATTGACAGATATTAATTTGCGAGACAATAATTGTTGAACTTTTCTTTAAACATTAAGAAATCATTTCTTCAAGAAAATACATCAGTTTGTAGTTGATGCCTTGGTAACTGCTCGGATGGGTCCAAGTAATTGGTACCAAATTTTTAATTGTCACTCTTTGTCGTCTTTGGGGTACTTCACTTCAAATCTTGTCGTGATCATCTTTTGATGAAATCCCCAGCAAACTTTTCTTACTTGAAGTTGACTGATATAGACAAGGAATTTTACAATTTTTTGGTTTTGTTTTCCACTGTAAAAACAGTTAAAACCTGGTGTCCTTTTTGTGGGACATTGACAAACAGTGCAGAGCCAGATCAGATGCAATGATCAGAATTTCCACTGATAAGGCTAATATGTTTTATAAAAATTAAAATATAAAAAAGAAAAATACCATCCAACTACCCTTAAAATAGAAATGGACTGGACCAAATTGTAAGCATGAGAAATTCCATAACGCTTCAATCAGTTAAGTACAGCAGTTACTAGATTTGGAAGCATTGCCCAATCTTTGTCTGAGACTAGTGGCGTTGTTGTTGCTAGTTTTGTTAGCTGTTTCTTGTTGTTGCTTTGTGTGTGTGAGGGGGTGGGGGGGGGGCACAGATACTTGGGGTCAGTAATGAAAAAGAGAAGCCCACTTCAACCCCATGAAACTTTTACATTCGTACAATTTTTTTATCTAAAATATGTTATATTGTTTGCTTGAATATCTACAGATGTTAGAACATATGGAAAACATTTGAGAAAAAAAAATGCAAGCTTATTTCTCACGACGAAAGAGGGTGGGGGCTTCATTTTCTTTACTGATCCTTAGTGTATGGGGGAAGCAGGGGAAATTTTCTGTCAGCTTTGAAGAAATTTTCTGCTCGCAAGGGTGTAAACAATTATAAAGAGAAGCGGAAAGTTGTTGCTTCGAAAGAAACACCATTGACTGTCCAAGTTTTATTCCTGATCTACTGCAGTTCGAGCTGTAAAGGTCTGATTTCCTCTGTAAAGCGCAGCCTATAATTGTTTAGCTTCTTGATATTTTTCGCATCTTCTGAATTCAATTCTACCTAATAAAATGCAGAAACACTAACAATGCGAACGTGTGTTGTCACTCACCGGCATTTAAAGATGCCGCCATGTTTGTTTACCTATCGTCAAGATCAATGGAAAACAACCGAAGGCGAACGAACATCGATTTTTCGCTTCCAGATTTTTGGAAGCTGCAACGTGATTGGTCAATTCAAAGGTCGCCAGAAGACGAACGTCTACGAGTGGGTGTCAGATCTAGCTGTGGCTAGATCGGGTTTTAATCAGATTGAACTATTACTTAACCACCATTTACAACATTTTTGACTACTCTCTCATCAGTGCTGCATCTGATCTGGTTCTGTACTGACTGTTGATGTCCTATTAAAAAAACACCAGGCTTAAATTGGTTAAGAACTCATATATACATCTATGTGGAGGGGCCATGTGTCTTGCTTTAGGTATTATTCTTCATCCACTGTCCAACTTGGTATTACTTGACTTTTTGCTTACTGTAAAGGCGGCAAGTTTAATTTTCATATCTGGGTGTGGTTTGGCTATTTCATCTGCTAACGAAGGGAAATCAGGTTTTATTTATAATTTGGTAAAGAGTAAAATAAGCTTTTTGAGCCGCGCAAACGTGTGTGCATTCCATGAAAGTCCTAACTGTATACACACTGAACTCACATTTATTAACCCTTAAAGCATATAATCACAAAGTGTATGTTTTTGTCGTCCACTAAACTATTTGAAGCCTCATAGATAAACAGTGTGGACCCAGATCACAGTGCTCCTGTAGGAGCAGTCAGATCTGGGTCCACAATGTTTACCTCCCTGCTTATGTTAAATAGACATTTTCAGATGCAGTTATTTTGCTGGCGTTTTAAGGACTAGATAATGACTGAGGTGGTGGCACAAGATGATACAGTTACTTTTGAATAAAACCACGCCTCCTTTTCAGCTATTACCTATGCCTAAGGTTGACTAGTCCTAATTACGCATTCATGAGGCGCCGCCTTTACAGTAAGCGAAAAGTCAAGTAATATGTGTGAATAGTGAAGGCTTTGGCTAGTCTGCGCAGTTGTGTTTGAATCTCACCTGAGCTTTCACCACTCTCATTGAGTTCCTGAATCTCATATTTTCTTAGACATTGGGTTTTATGATAGATATTACAACTAAGGTAAATGTTCTAAACTGCAGTCTGATCAGGACTTTCCCAGTTTACTATCCCGACACACGTTTTGTGTGTCAGAATAGAAAATAGGGAAACAACTGTTATGTCGGAAAATAGCTCTTGTAGCTAATATTATTTGTTGTACTATAACCGATGGTAAATACAGTTTCTTGTATCTTGTATCATGTGCGTACCTGATAAGAAAATTTATAATGGAGAACAAAAACAAAAATGTGTTAATTTCTTTTAGAATATCTATTGTATAGTTCTATTTTTTTGGCATTAAAGGTGGACATTACATATTGAAGAAGCACAAAATAAAGGCAGCTTTTGACTGTTGGGTCACTAGATATGATCTGATATCCATTTACTGGTTACATTTCTAAAGAACCAAAGAGATAGTTAAATGCAAATCTAGTCTACTTGCCTTTTATTTTGTGCCTTTTTCTATTGTGGTTTACAGTGAGACACTGTAATGATTTTGTTTTAGTGTGTGAAAATTCAGTCACAAGTAAATCCTTTTACATTTGGAAATTTTGACACACAATTATAGAATATTTTTAAGTATTTTTTATGTTTTTTATCATGATTTTAGTACTTTTTCAGTGAGTTGGAAATAGGAGGAGGTATGATTACGGTTTACCTTTAATTCCTCCCATGCTAGCAACTTTTTTAGCTCACCTGAGCCGAAGGCTCCGAGGTGAGCTATTAGTATACCAGTGACTTCGGCGTCCGTCGTCCGTCCGTCGTCCGTCCGTCCGTCGTCCGTCCGTCCGTCCGTCAACATTTTCAAAATCTTCTCCTCTGAAACCACTGGGCCAATCGAACTCAAATTTCATATGGAGACTTCATAGGATGGGGGAACGAAAGTTTGTTGAAATGTTCCTGGTCACATGACCAAGATGGCCGCCATGCCCATATATGGTAAAAACCCTTTAAAAATCTTCTTCTCCAGAACCAGAAGGCCGATGACCTTGGGACTTGGTATGTACCATCAGGGATGTGGGGCCTACCAAGTTTGTTCAAACAATGATCCTAGGTTGACCTTGACCTACTTAACGTCAAGGTCAAATTTGCTTCCTGATAGATTTAAATGGGATTTTTTTTTGAAAAGTTGATTTTTTTGAATACTGTTAAAGCCATTGTGATTATTCGTACTTGATATGTTGAAACTAATGAGACAATGGCTATAAATAAGTTTCAAAGGTCAAGGTTGACCTTTGCCCTTTCAGCCAAGGTCGCTCATATTGTGGTCCCATCAATATATTAAAACATAGTTTCCTCACAAACCATTGGCCCAATTGAGCTCAAATTTCATATGAAGACTCCTTATGATAAGTCAGCCAAAATTTATACAAAATATTTTGGTCACATGACAAAGATGGCCGCCACGTCCATATATGATAAAAACCTTTTAAAAATCTTCTTCTCCAGAACCAGGAGGCCAGTGACCTTGAGACTTGGTATGTAGTATTGGGGATGTGGGGCCTACCAAGTTTGTTCAAATGATGATCCTAGGATGACCTTGACCTACTTAACGTCAAGTTTTCTTCCTAATGCATTTGAATGGAAAATTGAATTGAAAAGTTGATTTTTTGAATACTGTGGAAGCCAAAGTCATTATTCTCACTTGATATGTTCAATCTAGTGGCTATAAATAAGTTTCAATGGTCAAGGTTGATCTTTGACCTTTCAGCGAAGGTGGCTTATATTGGAGTCCCATCAACATATTAAAACATAGTTTTCTCAGACAATTATTGGCCAATTGAAACCAAATTTCATATGACAACTCCTTATGATTGGTTAGCCAAAACTTATACAAATTGTTATGGTCACATGACTAACATGGCCACCATGCCCATATATGGTAAAAAACTCTTTAAATCTCTTCTTCTCTGGAACCAAAAGGCCATTGGCTTTGGGACTTGATATGTAGGATTGGGGATGTGGGCCCTACCAGGTAAGTACAAATGATGAATCTAGGTTGACCTTGACTTACTTGATGGCAAGGTCAAATTTTATTCCTTATGCATTTATATGGAGAAAATCTTAAAATGTTCATTTTCTATAACTGAGCCGAATTCATTAAAATTAAACCTATTGAGACAATGGTTAATTAAGTACCAAATGTCAAGCTGACCTGTGACCTTTTATCCAAGGCCACTCATTTGGACTGCCACATACCTATCTAAACATCTTTTTCTCAGAAATCACTGGGCTGTTTGATGGATTATTCATTAGATTGTTTAGGTCACTTGACCAAAATGTATATGGTAAAAACAAAATTTGTTCCATTATAAGCTGTAGTTAGCCTTGACCTATTTTAACATTATTAAGAAGATCAGGTGAGCGCCTCAGGACCTTCAGGTCCTCTAGTTTGATCTGCTGATAACATTTGCAAACAGTTTTGACTGAGATCAGGACCAAGACAAAATGAATAGCCCTATTTCACCATCATTTTGGAGGAGGAAAGACTAGTCAAAGTTGTTTTTTTATTTGACATTTTTTAAGAAAGAACTCCAAAGATTTGTTATGTTTTGTCAGGTTTTCATGAAATTTGAACTAAATTTATTAGTTTTTCAATGCTGCTTCAGGATATCGACATATATAATCAATATCAAACATATTAAAGTACTGCAATTAGCCACAATTACATAGGTTTTGTTGTAAATATGGACACTGAACATTGTGGTGCACAATGGCTCAGTTAGTAGAGACTTAGACTGAGGAGCAAAGGACATTGCGGGTTTTGAGCAAGAAACTTATCAACTTCATCCACTGCTTAGTACTTGTTCAACCAAGGAAGACCCATCCAGCTTGACTGTAAAATTGTTGACTGGGATATAAAGCATCAAAACAAGCAAAACTGAACTTTTTTGAAGTCATATCAAATAATATATAATATAGGGATCACACATGTTTTTTCATGCATTAACATTTGCCGGGTCCCAAGGAAGCTGTTCGAACACAAGGCTGTTAGGCCAAGTGTTCAAACATCATCTGAGGGACCCGGCAAATGTTAATGAAATGAAACAAACATGTGTAATCATTATTCTTGCATATTTTACCTGATTTCAGCCTAAACAGCACTGAAAACATTGCTTTATCATCTAAATATCCCTTTCTGTTTCCTATTCCATCTAGCATTTTGTTAATTCTTACCCTAATAGCCAATATTTTATTTGAGACCAAAAAGAGAAAAGTGTTCAAAATTTGAGACCATTTACAGTAGTGATTATATGCATATAAATCGGTAAGCACCAAAATATTGTATGCAGGTCCAAATATAAAGCTATGATTTACTATATGGAGGATCTTACATGAGTGCTCCTGTTTTACTGAAATTACTAAATGACATAGATTCAGATAAGGAAATTTTACGAGCGTAAATTGTAATTATATTCTTATTCATCAACTGAAACATGTGTTTTTGGGTTCTCAAAGGAACCATCTAATTGAGATGGTTCTTTTGAGTACCCACAACATATGTTTTGGATGAGAAATAAAGAAAATAGTTCTCCAATAAGAAACCCTTATCTGGAGGCCTGTAAATGAGTTGAGGAAAAGTAATAAAATAGGAGGCTTGTCAAACATTTTATCGCTTTTTTGCATAAGTTTAATAAATTCAATACTAAATACAAAAGCATGAACGATAGATTTTATCTATAAATTGACATTTTAAGATTGCTTTTAATTGTCATTTCTGGCGTAAAAAAGTTAAGATTTTGTCATTATGTACACACTTTTGTTAAGGATGTCATTTCATAATGTTAAGACTAGTGGTTCATTGATTTTAAGGCATGGCATTATTTCACACCCAGATGGGACTTCATATGATAATGAGGAAGTATAAATCTGACTTGTTGAACATATGCTTTATATATAGCATATACATTTATAACACAAGATATTTAAGATATGGAATTTACCCTTGGATATTGAATGAGAAATACAAGAACTTTAGCATGTTTTTGAAAGTCAGGACTAGAGGTTATCATGATTTTTCATGCTCAACTCAACTGAGCATGACATTTATCCTGCTCATAAATGTTAAAATGTCAACAAATTGTTGGCATTTTAACATTTATTAGCAGGATTAATCTAACATTAAGAGTTTAAAAACAAGAACAATGTCTATTTTTCAGAATTTAAATTTGTATAAGGAGTTGAAATTCATGTTCACTTGCTGAGCTTGAAAAAGTTAAGGTTTTGGACAGCATTGTCTTAATGTTACAAACGATTCATTCAGATTTTGGGGCTTTCAGAGAAGATATGTATGCACAGGTTTAGTTTATTTAATGAATCAAACTGCAAAAAAGAGCGTCTCAAGACCCCAGGATTATAGATAAGAGTGTGTAATTGATAAAGATTGACGTGTAATTGAAAAATGATTTTCTTATATCTCAACCAAAACATATGTTGTTGGTACTCAAAAGAACCGTCTCAATTAGGGGGTTCTTTTGAACACCCGAAACACATTTTAACTTATATGTTAGAAAACATTCATCATTTTACGCTTAAAAAGTTTGATTGTTTGGGCGTGTGGACCCTATATCTAAAGGAACACAGGAACTAATCATATTGCGTAGTATGATATGCACCTGAGGTACAAGATAATGAAATAATAGTAAAACCTGTAAACAGCCACACTCAAAAAGAACGAAAATTGGTTTTCAAGACCAATTATTGCTTACTGCAGGTCAAAAGAATTGCAGAATGCTCAAAGGGGAGTATTCTGCAATACCTTTGATCTTCATTAAGCTACCGTTTGTCATTAAGATCTTTGTTTAGTCTATTTTTGAGTGGCCGCTTAATACAGGTTTTACTGTGTTACCCTATTATCACATTATTACCTACATTTGTTACCATATTATCAAAAACTGTTACCTACAGCCGAGCAAGCTCATGAGATTTAGTATCTTATCACACAGTCTGCCTGCCAAGGTACCGACATGACTGCACTGATACATAGTCTCCATAGAACTTTAACAAAATCTTACACCAGTGGTCATAATACATAGGGCCAGTTATGCAAATGAATACTTCGGGTCTCTTGCAAAGTTAACTTGAAGCCCTTCGGGCATCACTTACTTTGCAAGAGACCCGAAGTATTCATGATTCCATGAACAGACCAAAAATTGAATTTATTGCTTATATTTACATTTTATTATAAATATCTAAAATATAAAAAAAATATTTATAATTTTGGAAATAAAACAAATTTGTATTAAGATGTAATCGTATTAACGGTTTTATTGGAGTGTAAAACGGAAAAGTGGAACAGCCAGGGTGAACACTGACAGCCAATGGTGTAAACAAGAAGCTTGTTTTGCATGTGCCATTCTGGTGTGGCTCGCTATCAATCACAACACCAGTGTCACTTCTGGTGTTTAAAGCATCTTGCACGGGCAAGTGAGCTTGGCAGCTGTCAATCAAATCTATGTCATTTACAAGGCTATGAACGGTTGCTTGAAAATGTAAATATAAGCAGATCATCAGAGAGAGTAGATGATAATTGTTGTGAGTGGTGAGAAAAGGGTTAAATATGTACATGATCTTACTGCTGCTTGTATTGTAATGTATTTGTGCCAAAATAGTGTTAGTTGCCAAACTAGTCAAGTTGGTCATAGAAGTCAGTATACAGTTGACTCTCATTGACCGGGAGCCAACAGAACCATAGTTTTTACTTTGTTTAAGACGAGCTAAATTGGTCTTGCAGTACGAATGACAAAATATTTTTCCTTCCATATCTTGTGTAAAACATATGGGCAGTGACATGTGATTTCCAACAATGTGACATGTTGACAAGTGTGGACTTGGAGTCTGTGCAGCCCCCTTTTAAGCTTTGGAACTCCAAATGGTGTTCCATCATTAGCTTAACAACAGTCATAGAATATTCAAGCGACTAGCAAAGGCTCTGATCAGACTGGGTATGGGTAGGCCGGTCTGAGGTTTTCCTGATCGCACATACCAAATTGCTGGAAATCTCATGTCATGGCTCGTATATGAATGGTTCATTTGCTAGGATTTTATTTATAAATTGTTCATAATGTTTTGTTATCTGCTCATTTTTTTCAAAATGAATGTTTTTTTATAAAAGAATCTTTCAAAAAGAATCTCTCAAGAATACCACCAGAGTGTCCAACAGTTTAGATCCAGATGAGAGCTGAAATTTTGTTGGGCCTCATTTGCATCCAAACTGTTTGCAAAGATAAACAACAGAAGACACTAGCATTCAAAGAGTGGGTGGGGTAAAGCCACAGGAAATTTACAATGATACAGTGGAGTCCCTTTATAGTGTCATGTTTGGGGTCTGTAGGTATTGACAATGTTATAAGTATATCATAATTTAACAGGACAATTTTACAAAGAAATTATAGGAATATGACAATTTATGGCCATTTCCTATAATTCTTTTGTGAAATTCCATGAAACAAAAAATTGGGAGGCACAATAAGATTTGTTATAATCCAAATATGTGCTATAATGAGGTCTGTTATAAAGGGACTGCACTGCACCTGTTTGAAACTGCATGAATATGCGTGGATCCAGATGGTGGGCAGAGGGTCTGGACACCCCTTAAAATCACAAAGCTATAGGGTTTTTAGCTCACCTGAGCCATTGACTCATGGTGAGCTATTGTGATTGTTGGATGTCCTTCGTGCATTGTCGTGCGTCGTCAACAATTGCTTCAAAGAAAAACATGAAACATTTTTCTTGTCTGAAACCACAAGTCCTAGAGCCTTGATAATTGGTATGTAGCATCATCTAGTAGACCTCTACCAAGTTTGTTCAAATTATGCCCCTGGGGCCAAAAATGGCCCTGCCCCAGAGGTCACATGTTTTACATTGGCTTATATTAGGAAAACATGGAAAAATCTTCTTGTCTGAAACCATAAGGCCTAGAGTCTTGATATTTGGTATGTAGCATCACCTAGTGGACCCCTACCAAGTTTGTTCAAATTATGCCCCTGGGGCCAAAAATGGCTCAGCCCCAGGGTCACATTGCTTTCATAGACTTATATAGGGAAAACGTTGAAAAAAATCTTCTTGTCTGAAACCATAATAGCTAGAGCCTTGATATTTGGTATGTAGCATCCCCTAGTGGACCTCTACCATATTTGTTCAAATTATGCCCTGGGGGCCAAAAATGGCCCCGCCCAGGGGGTCACGTTTTACATAGGCTTATATAGGGTGAAACATGAAAAAATCTTCTTGTCTAAAACCACAAGGCCTAGAGCCTTGATATTGGGTATGAAGCATCACCTAGTGAACCTCTTCCAAATTCGTTCAAATTTTATCCCTGTGCCAAAAATGGCCCGACCTGGGGATCACATGAATTACATAGATCTATATACAGAAAACATGAAAAAACCTTCTTTCTATAGCCATATGGCCTAGAGCCTTGATATTTAGTATGTAGCATCACCTTGTGGACCTTTACCAAGTTTGTTCAAATTATGCCCCTTGGGCCAAAAATGACCCCACCCGGGGTCACATGTTTTACATAGTCTTATATAGGGAGAAAGATAAAAAAATATTCTTGTCTGAAAACCACAAGTCCTAGAGCCTTGATATTTGGTTTTTAGCATCACCTATTGGACCTCTACCAAGTGTTTTTCAAATCATGCCCCTGGTGCCAAAAATGGCCCTGCCCCAGGTGTTACCAGGGTCATCGGAACCTTTAACAGATACCTATATGTAAGCTTTTAACAAAACTCAGGTGAGCGATTTAGGGCCTCTTTTGTTAGCAATACTGGTCCTGATCCCCTGAAAAATCACAAAGCTACCAAGCCAGCATTCAATAATGGGCCATAATCGGCCCGCCAGCGAAACACCATTTAGCATTTAAATGGCGTTTCGCTGGTAGGCAGCCGTTCTTGGATCCTCTCTCCCCTCATCAACCCAAAAAAAAAACCCTCAAAAACATACAAAACAAAAAATGTTGTCACAGTTGGACCCCTTCTGACAAAACTTTCTGGATCTACGCATGTTGAATATCTGGATCTGAACATGTTTATTTTTATTTTTTTTCAATATTGTTAGATAATGTATAAAAGGAAATAGTTGTTACTTGAATTTGTCAGGACTAGAGTATTGGAGAGTCAACTGTAGCTATATATAGAATGTTATGTGCAATAAATAAGTGCAATATTTTTGAAAGACAGTTTTCTGTTGTTTTCTGTACGTAGATCACCTTGGGTGAGCTGAAGGTATACCAGTGACCCATCCATCTGTCCGGCCCTCTTTCATCCGTCTGTCAACTTTCTCAAGCATCTCTTAAACCATTGGACCAGATGAACTCAAAATTTCATATGGAGACTCTTTAGGGTGATAGAATCGTATAAGTTGCAAGACGTGCCATCAATTGCTTACTAAGTTATGGCTGAGAAAGGAACCATTCATTGACATTTAGGAAATCAAAGGGCAATAACTCCACTATTACCAAAGGCATTCTATGCATCACCAAACTATTGCCATATATATTCAGTTTCTTGAAATTAAATCCATTGTTTATGGCTCTGAATGGGCAAATCTATTGAATTAAGGCGATCACAGGACTAAGTCCTCTACAACTGATGACATCCTCACAAAACTTCACTTGCATCATCACACGGTGGTCATATATACTATATATATATAAGTTTTATGAAATTTCTCTTTTATTGCTTAATAAGTTATGTTGTTGTTTTTTTGCTCACAGCATTTATCCTGCTAATTTGCTCAACCTGAGCCATTGTGGGTAAGGGTTGGCTATTGTGGATGGTTAATGTCTTGTGCGTCATGACGATTTGCTTCAAACAGCATCTCCTATTATTCAAACAGTTGGCAGAATGATCTCTGCAAGGTTATGGGCGGATCCAGAGAAAAGGAAGGGGCAAGGGGACTAGACCCCCTTGAAAAATCACAAAAATATAGGGTTTCTTAGCAATACTGGTCCGGATTCCCTGAAAACCAAGTCAGAATTCAATGTTGGGCCATCATCGGCCCACCAGCCAAACGCCATGATGCTATGGCCCACTTTTAGTGGTATTAAGGATGCCCTCTCCCCTTATCAACTAAAAAAAACGTTGTTAGAGTTGGATCCCCTCTGACAAAACATTCTGGATCCGCGTGTGCAAGGCCCTCACCGAAATTTGTTTAAAAGAAAAAAAAATGTCATTAGCCAAGCTAGGACAACTGAGGTAACATAGAATGCAGAATGAAAAGCTTTGAAACTCTTCCCAATAAACACCTGAAAGCGGGCCACCATTGGCGTTTTACAGGGGGGCAATGGTGGCCGGATACTGGGTGCTGGCTGGGTTCTTGTCTGAACTCATGAGCTCTAAAATTTGATTGTTTCTTTTTTATATGTGCTTAGTTTTCCAAGAGTACCCATATTTTTAACAATTTTACTATAGGAACGATAGAGAACATAAAGGTACATTTATTGAAAAATTGTGAAGCATTGCTTTTCCTCGTTGCAAATGTAATATTACATGTATACATGCGAGGTACAGCAATAATAATACTGAGTAACAGATAGCTTGACTCTCAGGGACAATGCGCTTGTCTGTAACGACAGGCACTCTAGTGCATTGTATTTTCATTGTTAATATATCTGCAACTGCAAAAATAACCCCTAAGTTCTAACAAGAAACTGATTGTTATTGTGTTTGTCATTCTTTCTCATTATACATTTTACAGTATTATAATGACAATTTTCAATTGAAAAATGTGTTGTGTGTTTAGTGACTTAGTTGTATCAGTGCTTTGATTATGCACCTATTTATTCTAATAATGTTCAGCTCGTAGTTGAACGCACCTATCATAGTTTTCTCTTGAATTAAAGTGACTGCTTACAAAGTTAAATATATCCTTTTATTCGCCCAAATTTTGTTCCCAAGAGTGACACTGTCCAACTCCTGATTTGCAGTACTCCTAGACAAATGCCTAGGTTATTTCAATTAGAAATACAATTAAAATGTACACACACGTATCATTTGTGTACTCTATACCGTTCTTTTGTGTCTTTTATGCAATATCAACTTTTGACTAACATAGAACCGACAACGAAATCTCTTATGCTTACAAAAATTATGAATTCTCCTCAAATTAAGCTTTTGACAGGTGCTATATTGATGACCTCATAACTGGTGTCTGCCACGATTCCAAGACTGCCAACAGCCATTTTCGTCCTCACCATACATCCCAAAAACAAAATATAATAGTCGTTTGCTTTCTTCAAAAAAAATCCCACGGGACTAAAAACACGACATAAGTCCGTGCACTAAATGCCATGATTACAGTTTTAAGTTTATTATCAACTGTATTACATTATTATTAATCATTTAATGTCCTCATCATATAGATATACTCAAAATGGTTTTATTCATGGTAGAGCAAAAACTAGCGAAAATTGACCGATAACCCCTCCCCATCAGTAAAATGGAAAATGATTGTATGAATGATTTAACAAGATATTGAAGTTTCTTGGATCGCCGGAATTACTTTTGTAAAGAGGGGCAGTGGTGTTAAAAATTGGCAAAAACTTCATTTTTAGAAATGAAATTGCGAATTTCTGAAATCCATTTGCAGCAACAGATACATGACACCAGTAAAGAATAGATTAAAAATGATTATTGAGTCTTATATAAGTCTACTCTGATTTTATTATGGTGTCAAAACCGGAATTTTAATGTTTGGATTTTGGGTGAAAATCGGTGGTTTTTATAAATTTAAACACGAATTTTTGTAATCTGGCTGATTAAGTTTTAAAATTTAAGGCTGTTATTTAACTTGTTTCAAATTTGATGCTGAATTATTCAACTTACGTATATCTCTGTCGTGTATGCTTGAAAAAAACACCAAAATATTTTCGTTTTGACCTATAAATCTGGCATTTTGATATCCAGGTATATTTTGTGAAATTCATGTATTGTTGTTACTTGTATATCTGGACATTGCCATATTAAGAAAATGACGTACATATAATAAACATGTCAAATGGAAACAGCATTTATGATGTTCTATGATATCATATCAAGTAATGACATAATAAAAAGAGGACCAAGTGACCCTGGATCGCTCACCTGAGTTTTGTTTTAAACGTCTTATCTATACGAATCTTTTGGAAACTGGCCACGCTCTTGATGACCTGCGTTGTGGTCCATGTTCGGTCCCAGAGTCATAATTGAAACATATTTAAATTTTGTCTACCAGCTGATGCTACATACCAAATACCAGGGCTCTAGGCCTGGTGGTTTCAGACAAAAATATGTTTTTATGTTTTCACCAAATGTAAGTCAATTTAAGAAAGAATGAATGACCGGGGAATGCCACACTTACAAACTGCATACAAACCCATGGCACCGAGAGGAAGAGTCAAAGAACAATAACAGCCTCATAAACTCTGTGACCTCCAGGACGATACCATTTTGACCACAGAACCATAATTTGAACAAATTTGGTAGAGTACCACTTTGTGATGCTACATATCAAATATCAAGCCTTTTAGTGTCTGACAAGAATGTGTTTTAATATGTTCTCTATATAAGCTAAATATGAAACCCTGATCCCCGAGGCGGCCTCATTTTCCGCCACAGGTCCATAATTTTCAACAAACTTAGCAAGTCTACAAGATGTTGCTACATGCCAAATATAGACTCTAGGTTCTGTGGTTTCAGACTAGACTATTTTAATTGTTCCATATATAAGCCCATGTAAAACGTGACCCCAGGGTTGGGCCAGTTCTGGCACAAGGGCCATTATGTGAACAAACTTAGTAGAGGTATACTAGGGGATACTACATAACAAATAGCAATGTTCCATGCCTTGTGGTGTCAGACAAGAAGATTTTCCCAATTGATTCCTATAGTGAATGTGTGAGCTCGCAGACGGATCCACTTAATAGTCCCTGTGCCCCAAATTGAATAACATGGGTAGAGACGTACTAGGTGATGTTGCATACCAAATAGCAAGGTGCTAGGCATTGTCGTTTTAGACAAGAAGATTTGGTTTGTTTTCCTAATATAAAATATAAAGCAGAGGACAAAACCAGAAATCGATACAGTCAAGTACCACAACTGACCCGAGACACCATATGGGAAAGTGACAAAATACAAGAAAACACCACACACAAGAGAGCCAAGAGATCAGCCCTTTACCAACAGGTGATCACATGTTTATGTAAAAATATGCCACCTCCAGGAATGTAACATTTAAACCACAGGGCTATAATTTGAACAAACTTGATGGAGGTCTACCAGGTTATGCTACATACCAAATATTAAGACTCTAGGCATTGTGGTTTCAAACAAGAAGATTTTTATTTTGAAAATCTATTTTAGCCCATGTGACCTAGATATGCAATGGACTTAACGATTTGAACAATTATTTAAGAGGGTCATATAAGAATCATTCCTGCAAAGTTTAGTTAAAATCTAGGTGGTAATTTAAGAGGAGACTGTGCCATCATAAAACCATAGACAGCCAGTGTCCCAAACATGATCATTTATACATCTCTTCCAAAACAGAATGCATTACATGCCGTATATGCAGAGTTTAAAGGTCTACATTTTGGTTTATGAGTGGTCATCAGCAGATTAACTGCTAAGAGAAAGATTATTTCATGTCTTAGTGTATTTCAATACCTCACCGGACTAAGGGGCTCCAAGAGGGGAATTACCGCCTATATAGGTTTACTAAGATTAATATAAATGTTTTATCAGAAAATAGCTAAACCCTTTAAGAACCTCTTTATTATTCCATGCAGGGAATTTATAATCCACTATTTGGTCTGCCTCGCATAGAACCTAGGAGAGTCATAAACACATTTATGATTAGTACCACTTTGAGGGTGCAAAATGTAGGTTTTTAAGCAGTTTGACCTTGAACTTTGATACAACGGTCATATCAGCAGTCAGAAGCTATTATTGACAAAAGAACACCTAAGACAATCAGTGTGCAAAATATAAAAAATCTACAGCAATACATGTTATTGATTAACAATCCATACAACTGGCTTCAAATTATTTTGAAAATTAAGGCTCAAATGTCATATTGGCAATTAATCTACAAAATATGAAGCATCTCTGTCAAAAACATGCCACTGTAAAACCGATTCTAATTAACCTTTGTTTTCAGGGCCATAGCGGTGATATGTAACGTACTTTGTAATTTACACACCATAAGCAATAATTGTGCTAAGTATTAACACCCTTGGTCAAACAATGAAGGAGGAGTTGGCGTAACAAGCCATAAACTGATTGTAATTATGTGACTTTGTCTTTTGACACCAATGGAAAAGCGGTGATAAGAAACCTATGTTGTATTCTACACCCCATAGACAATCATTGTGCCATATATGAACACCCTCGGTCGTAGAAACGAAAGAGGAGCTCATGTTATGAGACGTATTACAGGTTTTGTCTTAATTTGACCTTGACCTTTAACTCCAAGATTAAATTTATAATTTGAAATAAACACCAAATATGAACATCGAGGCGTAAAGATAGATTGCAAGTTCTAATATAACACTTACATAGTTACTCTTTAAAACAGATTTAGGAGCACAAACTCCATGCTGCTACTAATACCCAAAGGCAAAACCTATATGTTTAATTATATGACGTATAAAAGACCATACTTGATTTGGAATGCGTTAAAATCGTTTGCACTGACAATATGTGTAAAATGAAGACAATAGATTAAAATAAATGAAATCATGGTACTAAAAAATGATGTCAAAATGATAAATCAGGTACTTCCATTTTGCATATATACTCAGCGTCAATGAAAAGTTACCAGTATCAAAGTTTTGATATTTCGGAAAATATATAATGCAGCTCTTTGACTACTGTTACGTTCATGTTTCTTGTCACTGACAAGCTGATTTGGAGAGATAAATCAGTTACACGACCCCTGGAACTATGGTGCCCGTGATGCACGTGCATTTTATGTTTTTTTGCAGTTTTTAAGAATTTGAAATCATCATTTTCAGAAGACAAAATGCCAGAACATGACCTAGACATTTTCATTGAAAACGCCACCAAAATGGTTTAGGTTATCCCATTTAACGCGAAAAATGAGGATCAAACTTTAAGGTAGCACCAAAACTTTGCATTTTCCTATACAATGCAATGGAAACTACAGAGGTCCGTCAAGGAATTATTATAATGCATTCGGGTGTGATTGATACCGTTTTCCATAGTGGTGATGCATGGCACCCTATGCCATAAAATTGAGTGTTGAAGTATCCGCAGTTCTTCGTACAGGATGACCTAAATATTGTCCTTTGTAAAGTGTATGTGATTTACTGGTAACTTTTCACTGACGTTGAGTATATATTGGCCAGGATATAGGGAAAGGTGCCCTATGATCGCGATAATAAAAATCAGGCTAATTTTTCATCTGCAAAGTATTACATGTTAAGAGCATTTCCTGAAAATTTCTTCGAAACTGATAATTATACGGATGTTAGAAACAACAAATATAATCAGGTTTGGAATGTGACGTATATAATGGTCTTTACCGTATGATCACGTCAGAGTGTTGGTCTATATTCGTTTGTTGATTATTGCATGCTCAGCATAAGAATCTAGCAAATATAAGTTTTCTCGTGTCTTATACATGTGATACTGGAAATGCAGATGAAGTTACATGATTTTTTTCTTCTAGATCGTATTATAGACATTCAAAATGACCCACTTGTAGGTGTTGTGATCTGAGTGTTCATATGGCAACAACCCTTATAGAAAACTTTAAAAAAAGTATAATCAGAAACTTTTATTATTTGATGGTATCAAAGTTTAAAAAGCATTTTCATGGAAATATAAAGGTATGTAATTTTATGTTATTATAAGTAGTTTTCAAATGTCTCTTACGTAATGATTACTTGGATTACTTAAGGTCCCTCTTGTCAGATTCGCGTTCTTATGTATTACATTAAAATAGGCCTAACTGTTTTAATGCAAAGCTAATATGGTTAAATAATACACCCCTAATACTTTAAAATTTTGAAATTATTTGCATTTTTGCATTTCTTTTCACCCCGCCAACTTTTGCTTACTTTAGATGCTAAATGAGGGTGCTCTTCTTCGAAGCCTAATAAAGAGCCACTGCCCCTGTTTTGAAAAGTAATTCTAGTGGTTTCATGGTTAGTGGTTACAGTTATTAAACTTTCCATTGATATATCACAATCCTATTTTACAAGTAAGGAGAGGTTCCACTTCAACTGAGCGACTTATAATGTGCCAGATTTTTCCTCGATGAATAGGTTATTTAGAGAAAACATTAAAAAATATTCTTGCCAGAAAACAAAAGGCCCCAAAGTTTTGAAATTTGGTATGTAACATCACCTAGTGGTACTCTATCGAGTTTGCTCAAATTGTAGTTATGTGGTCAAAATGGCCTCATCCTGGATGTCACAGAGTTTACATTGACTTATAAATTGAAACATACAAAATTTCCTGCTTTGAAACCAATAGGTCTAGATCCCTGATATCACCCAGTGGATGGACCATATTTAAATTTGCTCCAAATAGAGCTCTGGGGACAAAAATGGCCCCATCAAGGGTTCACCAGAGCATGGTCAGTTTTTAATAGATACATATAGATTAAGTGTTTTAAACAAAAACTCAGGTGAGCGATCTAGGGTCACTTGGCCCTCTTTTAGTGTGTGTCAATACTTGATATGATATCACAGAACATGATAAATGCTGTTTCCATTTGATATTTTTACTATATGTACGTCATTTTCATAATATGACAATGCCCTGATAGCTATGAAACAGCAAAACATGCATTTCCCAAAATATACCTGAATATAAAAATGTCAGTTTTCGAGGCAAAAAAAGAAAATATTTTAGCAGGTTTTATTAGTAAACACGACAGGATATATGTAAGTTGAATAAGGCAGCATCAAATTTAAAACAAGATAAATAAAAACTATAAATTTTAAAAACTTTACCTGTCCGGTTACAAAAATTTGGATTATTTTTTTTATAAAAACACTGATTTTCACCCAAAAATAAAGACATTTCATTACTGACTTTGACTTCATGATAAAGTCAGGTCAGGATTATATAAGCTCAATGATCATTTTTCAGTCTTTCTTCGCCGGTGTCGTGTATCTGTTGCTGCAAATGGATTTCAGAAATTCGCAATTTCACTTCTAAAAATGAAGTTTTTGCCAAATTTTAACACCATTGCCCCTCTTTGAAAAAGTAATTCCGGCAATCCAAGAAACTTCAACATCTTGCCATATCATTCATGCGATCGTTTTCCATTTTACAGATGGGGAGGGGTTCCGCCTTAAATAAGCGACTTTTTGCCAGCTTTTTGCTCTACCATCAGTTCATAGTAACGAATTTGGTTTAAACATAATTTATTTATTTCTCACATAGTTATATGCAAATACATATATTACAAACAATACAAACATTTTTAAAGAATGCTACTGTCGTGCCAACCAAGAGTGACAGTGAAGTAATATTTTGTTTACAATTGTTAAGTAAAACATTAACTTGTACACTCAAATTGAGCTGACTCAAATCGATAGACTACTTATGTATTCATCCTAGGATTAATACACAAGTATTCTATCGATTATAAGTCCCTGTTAACTTTGTAAACAAAACATGACGTCACTGTCACTCTAGACTGGCAGAACAGCAAATCTCCTAACTTATATTACAGTATCACAGCTTTTTCAAACTAGTCTAGCACATTATTACAGTTTGTTGAGTTAATGAGCAATGTCAGTGGAAAAATATTTATAACACTGAGACTGAAAAAACACAAACAGTTTATCTTTTAAAAGTGAATATCTACGTGGCCGTTAATGCCTACTTAATCGTTAAAAACTAACTAAAAATAAAGACAACAAAAATAGAATAAAGAATAAAAACAAATATACAGGTCATATAATTCATCGAGTACTATATTTTTTTTATGGTTGTCAATGCCTTTGGTTTTGACAAATACAATATGTTTGCATGGATGCTTTAGTGCATGTTGTGGCAACTGAATACACATTTGGTTACCTGCCTAGATTTATTCTGTTTTCAAACCAGTGTTGACCCAGATCAGCTGGCTTCGTGGAAGCCAGCTGATCTGGATCTACACTGATTTACATTGCTTCAAATAATCATGGAACTATGGATGATCTTTAAAAATTTAGTAAATATGACCAGGAAATACCACAATCACACACTGAGATCAACCCAAGGCAACGCGAGGAAGAGACACAGAACATTGTCGTAGTGATCAGTTTTGAACGAGGACAGTATCTTGAAAAAAAAGAAACACTAACAGTCTCAAGACACCAGGAAGACAATAAAAGTAAAGCAACCAGCTTGCTCATCCTCAGCAAGATGGTTGCAATATTATAAAGGACACTTAAAGTATAAAATCGTTTTTGTTTCCTGTTGTGAGTTAGCTTGCGGTACCATAAGTTGAACAGGTGTCCGGACGCAAGGCAACGACAGTAAGCAATATGCCCACAGAACTGCATAACAAAACAAGGAATAAACAACCCCTCCCCCACAAACAATGAGAGCAACAATAAACAGAGAATAAACAACAACATGACTACTGCCCTGGAACGGTCAGTAGCCTAAGCCATTGGTGGGGTGGGGGGGTTAAATGCAGTTTACTGGCACTAATTCTTCACCCTAGAATCTGCTGTTGATAAATGCAAAAAATGTTTAGCTAGCATGGGGGCTTCCTAAGCTTTTGGACATCACTCAGGTATTTGAAGATGATATAACCAGTATCAACTACCAATTACAGTGTCAGTATCTATCATAAATAACATCAGCCATTCAAATAAGTTTTAATTAGGAAAAACAATTCAAGTTGACGGCTAAACCCTACTTTTGCATTCCTAGTATCTGCTATATATGAGGCCCCACATGGTAGTGTGTGTGCGTGTATGTGTGTGTGTGTGTTGGGGGGGGGGGGTTCTGCTCACTTGATCACTAAAAAATAATGCTCTGATCTCCCTAAATCCATGAATGTTTTTCCTCAGCTTTTTGTCAGTGCTCTGTAAATCTTCAAAAGTATGTGCTTGCTCCTCAGCTCCCCTAAAACAATTACCAGTGTTCCTCAGCTCCCTGAAAATAAATAACCCTTCTCCCCAGCTCCCCATGGGGCCTCATATATAGAAAGCGAATACAAAACTTACATCTGTTCTGTTTATTCAATGACATGTGCAAAAGCGTGAAACTTTATTTCGCAATTTCTGTTGACTGCAAAAGACAAACCACAGCTTGATTAAGGGCAATAACTCTTTGTACATTTTATAAACGTTTTAATATCACCTTGACAATCTAGATCATTGTCTCAGCAGCTCAAACTAAACCCATATAAGCCTGGCGTCCTTTTTGTGGGACATGGGCAAACATTGCAGATCCAGATCAGATGCCACATAAATGGGACATTGACGAACAGTGCATATCCAGTGGCATCTGATCAGGATATTCAGTGTTTGTTTACAGTATATTCGATTAAAATGTCCCACAAAAAATTGGAAATGGGCTCTTCCTACTGATAAGGGTAGGAACGTCCCATTTGCCTTAAATGGGTTAAAAAACTGCTTCTATCACAAAGCGTTTGCGATGATGCACAAAGTTGCAAATTTGGCCCAGTTAAATGCATTAAATTACAAAAATATTCTTTCCATTTCATATAAATTTTGTATCACATAAGACCCCAACTCATGAGTTTTACCGTGTGAGAATCTGTGGATCGCCAAAGGCACATATCAGCTTGAGCGTCCAAATATACTTAAAACCAAAAGTAACTTTACACATTTAACTACCGAATAATATCTATACTATAGTTTTGATTTTAACCAAATAAAATATTGAAATGAGCTCCAGGCACTTGCCTTATCATACTTTACGAAAAACGACTAAGGGAAATTAATCTGCTTTCGAGTTACCTGTGATTTCATTAAAACACATAATCAGCCTTTCTTCACAAAAGTTTTGGTAAACCTAGGATTTGAAAACGCTATTTTAAGGACCATTGATACTGCCAGACATTTTGTATTTGGCGTATGGTTGTTTTTAGGCAGCATCTTACAGCTAGCACACATTTAAATTATCTCCTTATGAATTAGAACAATAGTAAACTAAGCTTTATCTCTGATAATTTTTTTTATCAGCGATTAGTTCGGGCCTTTGCCGAGAGTGTGTGACAAAATTTCCATCGGTTTGGAAGAAAAATGGCAAACAATTCGTAATGGGAAATTCCATTGAAAGCACTGTTAAGTTCGCAAGGACATGGACGTAAAATATCACTCTTGTGTAAGTTACTTGTAGGATAATCCTAGCCAATTTGAACTTTAAGCAACAATTCGATAGCATGTCTTTCAGTCTGGTCCTTTAAAATACAAAATTTTCCAATCTCAAAGCCTCAGTAACATCAAAAGTGATGTGTTTTGAAAACGTTTATTTTGACCCCTTGCATGTCTCATTAGGACGTTGTGGTTGCATTTATGGCAGCAAAAAACATAAAACCGAAATGTTTTATGAATAATTGATTATACTTTAATACAATCAAACACATTTAATGTGTCATTCACCAAAACCCGGAAAAGGTAAATCTATTAACAGTGTAAAGTTACTTTTGGTTTTAAATATAGTTTGATCAACACTAGTGTTGTTCGTTGCCTCTATAATATAATCACAATGCTTGCTTCATTTGAGTCATCTCATGAGATGTTTGCACAGATTACATATCACATATCAAAGGCACAGCTATAGGTCTGCGCAGCCGCTCAGCTTCGCCAGGGCCATCGCTGCTTGCACACAAACAACAGGTGACGCCTGGTACATGCACAGTTAAGTGTCCCAACCACGCATCGAGACAAGAGTGCGTGATTTAATCGTATTCTGATGTTGAAGCTGTCAAAAGTTCCAAGTTATGGTGTATTTCTGTCCCTGAAGATTGTTTTACCTACATGTAAACAGACAGTGTAGACCCAGATGAAATGCCGCATGCGGCATTTCATCTTTGTCTACACTGTTTACCAAAGTAATCAGTTTGTTGGTCTTCAGAAAGAACAGTTAAAACCATTTTCTTATTTCTACACCAAAGCATATGTTGTGGTAATGAAAAGGACCGTTTCAATGAGAGGGTCCTTTTCAGCACCCAAAACATTATGTTTAAAGCGACGGCCACGAATACGACAAAACTGTTCCATAGCACCACCTATAAAGAAATCATCAGGTTTGTTTGTTAAACGCTGTATTGGCATAGAAAACGTCATCGGGTTCGATTGGAGGAAGCTCTGCATACAGGTGGTCTTCTGTTACAATGTTAGAATTGGGTCGCGATCCTGACGGACTTTTAGGACCCACGCCACCAGTCCCGCCGATGAGACCTTCAAGTTTGTTCTTGAAGTCGGGATTTAAACCTGAAATGGTTAAAGTTAAGGCATGTCAATAGGTGCATCAATATGATGTCTGTTATATCCATGGTTCACCTTTCCGAAAACCACCCTACTTAAACTTTTGTCCACTAGTGTCGTCTTCTGATAACCTTTGCAATCAGTTTGGACCAAGATCAGGCCCAACAAAAGGTTGGGTCTGATCTGGATCCAAATTGTATAAATTCTCGAAAAAGATGATTTGAAAAAAAAAACAGACATAAACAAAATAAAATTACACAGCATGCAAAGACTTGAACGCACAAATTGTAAGGAACATCTTGGATTTATTTTGGGAGATTGAACATGTGCTATTTTGTTTGTGGGACTATGGCGTACTTCGAATCGAACTATTGTCCCTACTATAGTAACTAAAGTTTGATTCGAACACCTATAGTCGCTACTAGGGTGACGTCACGAACCTACTGGAGATGGTCGGAGCACCGTAACTCTAGTAGATAGGCTGGTTCCCTGCTCTAGACATATCTAACGATGGGTTCAAGGATTAGCACGATGGGTTCAAGATAGGTCAGTAGCCTCAAAATGATATGTTTTTGTACAATAAACCTAGCTGAGCATAATTTTTGGTCCCACTTGAAGTAGATATGGTCAATGATCAAATACAAGACATCTAGCACAATGATAGTATGTATATGCAGATGTAACAAATTGGGCTAAATGTTTTGATTTTGGCTTGTAACCACGTCTCTGTGATATTGCATACGTTTTGTTTGTGTAATAGACACCAAGTCGCTTACGCGATAAGTATAGGCGATTTAACGTGTCCATACAATTGAGCAGAGGAAATTCAGATACACTTTAGCAATATTTCAAGTAGTAGCTGAAAACATGCTTAGTAAGAAATATCTTAAAAGATATACGACGAAGTGAAAGAAGACATGTTTGATATGAGTAACATGAGAAACAAAAAAAGGTGAAAAAAGAACATTAATTTGTTGGCTATGGACTTCTACATTCTCCGGAAATTTACCAAATATGTAACCTGTGCGAAATTGCACAGTAGATGTACATGGTTGTAGACTAAGTTACTGCGTCTTGTGTATAAAAGATAAACGGCCAAACAGTTAATATAATAAAAGTTAAATTAGAAAAGTTTGACTTAATGAATACTAGAAATTATGTTTACGAAACACTGTGGTAACCCTTTGCTTGTCCATAAGGATGGTATTCTTTTATAAGGCAAGGGTCGTGTTAAGTTTGAAGCTTCTAGCTATACTACTCATCATCCTATATCAGCTGACAAAAAATTGAAGCTCTTAGTTTTTTTTGGAGATACCCTGATTACAAGTTTTCAATGCCAAAATGCGAAGGGTTATAACTAAAAAATAACTTTTTTAAATTTCACCCTCCAGAAATCTACTCAACATCCTCTATCAGCTGACAAAGTTTGAAGCTGTTAGCCATAAAATATCTCAAGATATATTTATTGCAAGTTTTCAATGCATAAATTTGAAAATGACAATAACTAAAAACAAAAAATTTTTTTTTTAAATTTCCACCAGGTAATCTAATAATCATCTTCTATCAACTGACCATGTTTGAAATTGCTAGCTATAATAATTTTCAAGATATCTTTATTACATGTACAAGTTTTCAATGCCCAAATTTACAAAGGCCAATAGCTAAAACAAATTCACCAGGTAATTTACTCATCATCTTCTATCAACTGACTACGTTTGTAGCTGTATGCAAAATACTTTTTAGAGATATCTTTATCATGTTTATTACGAGTTTTCAATGCCCAAATTTGCAAAGGGCAATAACGCAACAAAAGATAACTTTCTTTTTAATATTTTTCACCAAATAATCTACTCATTATCCTCTATCAGCTGACTAAGTTTAAAGCTCCTACTAGTAGCTGTAATAGATTTTGAGATATCTTGATTACAAAAATTCATTATGACCCTTTAAAAATGGCATTACTCCACAAAGGGAGATAATTCAGACTAAAAATATGGTTTAGTAATGAATTGATAAGGAATCCATTTATGAAATTTAAAAACGCTAACTTGAATTATTTTGAACGGAAAGACATGCCCAAAGTAATAATAAAACCCTTGCATGATGGTCAAAGCAAACCGATTTCTCTGACGTCTTATTTTGCATTATCCATTTGAACAAGCAGCAAGAAGTTGTAAATGGTTTTGTTAGTTTTATTATAAATTTGTCAGCATGCTTTTTTTATCACTGGCGTCGAAAGAGACACATCATTGTTAAATAAAATATCTGGTTGTCACTAAGCACATCAAGCTGTTAGGAGCAGAACTATTTATATACAAGACTAAACAACGAACACAAACATAAGGAAATAAAACTTAAGAAATGGAAGAATTTCAGACAAAAGAACAAACACGCATGCCAGCCTACTTTAAAAATGCAGTTAACCCTCAGAAACTCTAATCCTAATATAACTCAATGTAGCTGCTTTTGTTAAGGTAAACTTGGGCGCCATTTTATCCTGACCAGAGGGCATAAAGGCAATTTTAAATACCTGATGAGTATGCAAACAAAACGTAAAGTCACTTTCACTCTTGGCTGGCAGGACAGTAGCAAGAAGTTGTAAACGGTTTAGTTAGTTTTATTATAAATTTGTCAGCATGCTTTTTATCACTGGCGTCGAAAAAGAAACATAATTGTTAAACAAAACATCTGGTTGGCACTAAGCCTATGAAGCTGTTAGGAGCAGAACTATTTACATTTGAGACTAAAAAAACAACGAACATAAACATACGGATATAAAACTTAAGCAAATAGAAGTATTTCAGAAAGAAGAACAAACACGCATGCCATCCTACTTTGAAAATGCATTGAACCCTCAGCAACTCTAATCCTAATATAACTCAATTAGCTGTAACATTGGGCGCCATTTTATCCTGACCAGAGGGCATAAAGGTAATTTTATTTCCATGTCTTTATTTATGATAAAAGCTTAGATTCAGGACAGAGAGCATCTTTCATAAGTGTTCATGTTTTATTGAATTTAATTAACGAGTTGAGGAAAAGGTAAAATGTGAGGTTTGCCAAGCAATTTATTGCCTTTTTGCAACAAGATTATTGAATTAAATTAAACAGGAACCCAAATGCTAGATTCTATTTATCATATGACATTAAAAGACCTTGAAATTGCGTTTTTGCAGTGAAACCCTTAAGCCCCAGTTATACAATCAAAATTTTGGCCATGGTTGAGCTACAGTTCACCCTTATTTATCAAATCATGATGCACCCGCATAATCCTTAGTAGTGCCGTTGCGCCGTCGAGATGCACCGGCGTGAATTGTAGTTGTACCATAGTGATTCTTGAAGAATCATGGTGATTATGGAGCCTCCACGACAATGCTACAGCAATTTTAAACAGTTTAAACTTGTTGGGGTGAATTGTGTGGATTGTGGGCGTGGCCTAAACCGTAGCTCTACCGTAGCGGAATCTGGATCATTCCAGACACTGTAGGAACATTGTGAGAGGCCATCGTGATTTTTGAATTTTCTGTTTTATCTATCTCGATGCATCCCGATTTAACAGTTAGATCACATCTGGGCGATTCGTGGTGAATTGTAGCCAGAATCGTGAATGTGTAACTGGGGCTTTAAAGCCTCAGTTACACAGCCACAATTCAGCCAGATTTGAGTCAGATGGTTAAATCCGTGCGCATCAGGATGGAAGAAAGAAAATCAAGCATCAATAGGGTGTCTGCATGGTTCGTCTATGGATCTACTACGAGTCATGATGGCAGCGCTACGCTTCACCACTGTATAGTTACAAAATGCTCTCTAATGCTCACATTCCATTCACAATTCGAAAAGGTGCTAGCACAGTTCAAGCGGATAGCGCCACGACCTTGTATTGGTGATGAATTGCGGTGAATCAGTGCAAATTTGGATGGATTTGGGTGTCTGTGATAGCCTGATTCACCCCAAATGCCCACAAATACATCTATGGATCCACTGTAAATTAGCCCGGTTCTGCTACCGTAGAGCTACGACTTCGGCCACGCCTACAATCCACCATGATTCATGATTGGCATCAAATGTTTTAAAAGGTTTAAAATTGTCTTAGCGTTGTCTATGTGGTTCCTAAATCAGCAAGATCCTTCACGAATTACTATGGTACTACTTCAATACACAGCTATGTCTCTACAGTGCTACTTTGAATCATACGGATGCATGACGATTTGATAAATTGAGGTGAATCATAGCTCTGCCATTGTCAAAATTGTGAATGTGTACTGGGCTTTAGGAATTTGTCATATAAAGACCGTCATTTCATGACGTTACCAAAATCTGTAAACCATTAGTGGTTTATGGCGTTACATTACACATAGACACGGCACCATATGATAAATATAAGATATTCAAATGGAACCGTCTTTGCAATTCTGGATATCCATGTTTATAGTTAATGCCTCAGGACAAGTGATGGCCCATGAGACGTTTATAAATAATTTAGAATATTACCACCATGCCGTTTAGCTTGTATATCCGAAAGAAACGATGTCAGCAATTCTTAATTTCGGGTTTTCCCCTGATGCAACCCCTGATGTATCCCATAAACCTTTAAAGCGTCACCTACACTTTGCAGCAGGCGACAATTCCAAATTTTGCTGCTTTTTCAAAAATAACAAATAAGGCATGATATTTCATGAGAATTCTTCAGAAATATCATACCATCTTTTTTTTCGAAATTAGGAAAGATGAGCAAAGTTTGTCATCTGCTGCAGTTGTGATTGGTGCTTCAAGGGTTATATTTCAGTTCAATCTGACGTATCTTTCTGGCGAAGATGTTGAAATTGAGATAAGTTAAAGACAACAATTTCTACATAGACTCACAAGAAGCTTTATTCATTGTGAATAAAATAATTATTATGAGCTAACGTAAATAGTACAGAGTAAAGGATCTTAATGAGGTTCTAAGAAGAAGAAATTAGAAAACTTTTCTACCCAGCGTTTTAATGTGTGAATTCTTTACTTTGTTCTGACTCAATGCGGGTTAGTCCTTCCTGACAAAAAGCAGAATAACGCTTAAGCCTGTGCTAGGGGGCATGAGAATTGTTGCACGTTCCATTTGTTCTCTTGAACAGACTCAATAAATCCGAATCTGCTGTTCTCTAAAATTGAAGGTTCACTCTATTTCTGAAGGAATTGTTTTTTACAGATTATTTTGTAATCTCAATGATTATAATATAACACGAGTACCAGTATGCTTCTTTTTATACTATATATGCATTTAAACCATTGTTATCGCAGAAACCATTAGAACTTCATACGAGTACTGTTTATATCAATTAACCCATTGTATAATTATTTATAACAATTTTCCCAAAGGTGGGACATCAGCAAATAGTGAATACCCAGACAAGATGCGGGATTATTGAAGTCATTGGATGATATGCATCATTTTGTAACTAGATGAAGACATAATGGGGTTAAGCTTTGTGTCCAAGTTTTCTTAAGTTTCATTAGAAATTAGTCGGGTTAGAGAACAGACATAGTAAAAAAAAAATGGCATAATTTCAGAACAAAGGGTAATCAAGAAAGGATATTAACCATTCTCAAACTCAAGAAAGAAATCTTGGTTCTAAATATTGTGACCAAGTTTGACAAAGTTAAGATCAAAATTCCTCAATTTAGAACATCATGAACATGTCATTTTGATATAATAGACCAATTCAGCAGTATAGATCAAGCATGTCATTCCGCACCCTTACGTGGATGCAACAATCACTCATTTGTGTTTCAAATTTTTTTATTTGAACCAGAAGAGTATGCTTGGAATACCAATTTCTCTGCGATATTGTTTCATATTTCACATTAAAATAAATTGAATTATGCATATCAATGTTACAAGCTTAAGCCAGCAATTAACTCAAAGGATCAAAATGTTATAGAAATATAAAACAGTTGACTTACTACGACCATGGATTTCTACAAGGCCTAGGAAAGTTGAAAACAAAAAGGTTAGCCACTTTCTCTTGATGCAAGCTTAGCCTTCCCTTTAAAGTTATATATTACACGTTTGGCGGGAAAATACCATGATTTATCAAACAAATAAAATCGGTAATTTTGTTTTTGCCTAGAAAGATTTATTTCCTCTAGGGAAATAAATCCCTTTAGCTGGAACTCCTTTTTCCTGACCACAGGTGACCCAAGGCATCGATGAGATGAAACGCATGTCATATTCGCACTTGTTTCTTTATCGGATTGACCACCTGATAAATAAACTCTATTTATTTCAGCAACAGTAGCACAGACAAGTTTATTGCACCCTGTGGTGTACTGTCTATTTTACATCAAAGGCGGACACTTATGACCAGATCCACTAATTGAGGCACTATAAGGGGGAAGTAGGAGCATTGAAAATTGATTGTCTTTCAAGACAATTGATATTACATTATATATTTTGGCTACAAGGATATAATTTCCACTCATTTGCCAAACTTTATCTATCCTTTTGGCGCCATTTGGTAGATATACTAGCTTGACAATAAATAGTGTGACATTACATTGCACTTGCAAATGATACAAAGATGGTGTGTTTTAGTCATTCATTCAGGTATAAATTTTCAGAAATGAACACAGTCATAAAAAATAAAATAGTTGTTTTTTGTGTTTGAAAGTAAACTGGATGTAAGTAAAAATAAACATACATTTATTTTAAAAAGTATGGATATTATTCTTATTCGAGTTTGGAAATAAATAGGTGATAAAGTCAGCAATTATTGTTTGTGAATTCATAACTTCTTAGGGGGGAATTCAAAAACGGAAACCAGAACAAACATGGGCCACATAATGAGATTTTGGTACTTATTGCATACAGCATAACCTGTCTTAAGTGGCCACTCAAAAATAGACCAAACAAAGATTTTAATGGCAAATGGTAGCTTACTGAAGGTCGAAAGTATTGCAGAATCCTCTTCTTAGAGCATTCTGCATTACTTTTGAACTACATTCAGCGATTATTGCCCTTGGGAACCAATTTTGGTCTTTTTTTGAGTGGCCACTTTAGAAATGTTTTAGCTTACGCACATAAGCCACCTAATATGCACATGCAAACACATCCAGCGGAATTAGAGGTCTAATCTTTTGGTCGAATTATTTATTTACATTCAAACTTTGTGTACGTGGGCAGCGAAGGAACAGCCTTTGCTGCAGGCATTTGCGATGAGATGAGTATAAAATATTCACGTGCAGGCTCATTGATAGTTTTTTCTTGAATCTAATATAAAATGCTACAATATAATAGCTCACCTGCAAATTCTTTCGTTGATACGGCCACACATGGCTCTGTCCTTCGCCTCTGGTTAAGTTTATTGTTTGGAATATCAACCTCTTTATTTACGTCAAACTGAACTTTTCTGGGCTCTGAAAAACCACCTGCTATCTGAATTCTGGCAGCAATTTCATCAGGGAAATATAATACTGTGCCCTGTGCCATGCGGTTAGTTTGTCTAAAGTGTCTACATGCCATAGATAGCATTAAGTGTGAATAATGTGCTCATGCATATGTAGTTAAACGTGTAACTGAGCTGAGCATGAGTAGTTTAAATTGGTATTGGATAGTTCATTGTACATATCCATTCAACAAATTATTCAAGGTACAATGATACGCAAACTTTTATTTTCAAATTAAAATAAATTTTTAGCTGCCCTCATTGAAGAGGTTCTGATTCATTTTTAATGGAAATAACAGACTTCAATGATAATTTTGGCTTATTACTGAAATATATATCATCTTTTTGTTTATAATATCTTATATGGCCTGTGTATTCAAATGACAAATCTTTGAGATTGTTCATTTGAGCACCCAGGTCATATTTGTTAACGTTCATATTGTTTTGTTGTTATGGTGCTAAGACTTTGTTACACGTTTGACCTAAGCTTGGCTTAAGCTTTCTACACAGTGTATTAAGGGGTGCCACTTACCTTTAATAGGATAAACTACATTTAGTGACCTGCAGTAACTTACCCTTAATTGTCAGGACTAACAGTGGCATCATCTACAGGTATAACATCAGCTCTGGTACTTACCAGTATTGAACACCACTTTATTGCCACGGTTAACAGTGTTATATTCTGTTGACTCTCATACTATGTACAAGTATATTATTAGCTGGCGGAACTGACAGCTATATATTCTGCACGAAAGTGGAAGAATAGCATTGGAACCTGGATTGTCTTCTGTATCACTTCATAGTCAGGACTAGCTGTGTCACAAGCTCTGGCACTTACTTAGCAATATGTTATGCCCCTATTCCACAGAGACCACGAATCCCCCAATCACCAAGAATTGATACATGTTAGGATTTGGCTGGATTCGTGGAGAATTGTAAATTTTTCAACCCATTCTGTGATGTCCTACGATTCAGTTAGAAAACAGGTAGGAAAAAGTTACAAATATTTGCGGGATTTGGCTGGATTCGGCCTGAGTCGCCGCGACACTGTGCTAAATTCACTACAATGTGTAATAGCATATTTAGAAATACTGCAATAAGTTAAAGAATCAATCAAGAATTAGTTACGAAAACGCCAACTGCAGCACGAATTGGGCATGAATTAACAGAAATCTGTGACGATTCGCCACGATTCGCGAGATTCTCTCTCACAATAGTTATAAAAAAGGCCCATCCATGCTTGGGGGGTATCAGTTTCAAAATGAATGTTCCTCGTAAAGCAGCTGTAGAATTGATCCTGCAACTTGAGTGTTGAAAACAACTACTTATATAGCTAGAAGAAAAAAAAACTACATTAAAGTCGAGATGCCCTGGCTCTGACTCCTGACTCTTTGACTTGGAAAAATATGGAAATTCGCCATTGGCAAAATCACCAGCCAGGAGTTACTGACTGATCCTGATTGTGCTCCAGAATCTGCCAAATCTGTTTCCACTTCTAGGACTGGCTCACATGCGCGTGACAGAGTAATTACTCCAAGAGAAAACATTCTACTCTCTCTTCCTTGGTTTTATTGCTTGCCTTTATCTCCCGATTCCCCATGAATGAGCTAAGAGTAGCTACGAATGCCTAAGAACGCACACAAATTGATTACAATTCAGTTACGATGTCTAAGAATGCATTAGTAACTTGTTACTAATCAAGCACGATTTTTCGAATCTGGGAAGTAGTGGTTAAAGTTTTGAACAGTTCAAAACTTTTGAGTCGAATTCCAGATAGACCTATGAATTACAAGAACTGACTACGGACTGTGCGATTCAGTTAAGATCTTCACGAACTGAGTACGTTTCAGCCACGAATCCAAATATTTGTCAATTCGTGGCAATTCATGGGGTTTGGGACCTGTATGGAATAGGGGTATTACATACTTAAAAGGACTGATATTTTCAAGTAAAGCTTCGACATTCACCTGTGGTATATATCACTTCATTGCCAGGACTATAGCTGGTTATTTCCTTTCATATATATCTCTTTATTCCCAGAATAAATACTATCATTAACCAACACTAGCTGGTACTCACTTCATTGCCAATACTAACGCTGGTTATTTTCTTTCTTATATATCTCTTTATTGCCAGATTAAATAGTATCTTTAACCACGATGGCTGGTACTCACCTGCCTTATATATTACTTCATTGCCAGGACTAACAGTGTCATCATAAATTTCATCAACTTGTTGCATATTATCACAGTTCTTCTCATCAGGTTTACCAATATTGTCTATAGGTCTACCTGTCATGGCACCTGATTTTAATTTGAATGCGTTTGGTTTAGACTTGCTGTCTTTAGTGTCTGGTGTCAGATAAAACGGAGAACCAGACTCAGATAGACTTCTTGCATGAGTTTCTGCCTCTTCTGGGATTTCATAGGTGTCGCCATAGTTCCCACTCATAAACATCGCTGGCAACGATTGTCTGTTCCTAGTTAAACCGCCACCACGTCTAAATGCTAGGATTAGTAGAATAGTGCATAGTGTATGAGTATATATACTAATCTACATGTTAGTAAATGTTAATTTCAAAATATGAATACAGAATAGCAAATAAATTTGTTAATACAATGTTCAAAATAGATTAAAGAATTGGTGTTAGTATGAGGTGTATCCTTCTTTGCATGCGAGGATCCACAAAATCCTGCTAGGAGAATCCTGATAACCTTTTTATTCGTTTTTATAGTCATCAGCGTATTACACAGAAGGCCATATGAACCTCCCACAAGAAGCAAGGGATCAAATTGCTTCTCATAAGGGGTCTGTATCAGTATTTCTAAGGATATCCTAAGGGGGCGGGGGCACAGACCCCCTGCCCCCTACTGGATCCACCCATGCTATATAAACCAAATAACATAATATACAAAAGATTCCAACTTTGGGCTACCTTTCTTGTCAAATTGCAATATTTGTATAATGAAACATAACAATGTTTATAAATGAGTAGAAATAAAAATGCATTTGATAAATGCATTCAAGAATTAGCTAAAAAATAATCAACTTTGGGAACCAGTTTTAAGCAGACAGACGGACCGAAGGACAGACAGATAGATGGAGGGGGTTCCTGATAACGTTTTTAGTCTTTTACGTATTTCACAGAGGGCAGTACGAACCTCACTGGAGAAGCAATTGGGCCCAAGGGGTCCAACTGCTTCTCGAGGGGGGTCCAGATCAGTATTTGTAAGAACACCTATAGCCACTTTTGATTTTCCAGGGGGAGTCTAGACCCCTGTCCCCTACTTTAGATCCGCACATGCGGCACATTTTGAGTTTTTTGTACTTATCATATATGCACAAAAGTCTTCTTTAAAAGCCCATGCTGACGTATCCAGTGGGGCTAGAAATCTGATTTTCAGCCTAAGTGATCCTTCGTCGTTATACACAGCTATGCTTTGTGTATGCCAGCAACAAAGGCTCTGGAGAGTATGTGCATCCGTGCCAGCACACATGAGTTTTCCCTTCTTGACTATGCGATAATGTGCTGGCTCATATTGATTAATCAATAATTTGACTACAATCATGCACGGATCCAGAAAGTTTTGTCAGAGGGGGTCCAACTTTAATTTATTTTTCTTTTTAATTGATAAGGGGTGGGAGGATCCAAATACTGCTATAAACGGGCCATCCTCAACCCACTAGCGTAACACCATTTAAATGGCGTTTTGCTGGCGTGGCGATGATGGCCAAACATTGAATGCTGGCTTGGAAGCTTTGTGATTTGTTAGGGGATCCGGACTAGTATTGCTAAGAAACCCTATATTTTGTGATTTTTCAGAGGGGGGAGGGGGTCTGGGGCCCCTGTCCCCCCATCTCGATCTGTGCATGACAATTATGCTCTTAACAATTATCAGACTTATCATATTTATCAGATGCATACATATGACCTTCGTATGGATTTACATATATGTTATGTTTTAGAGTATAGGTATAAACGAATACTGTATAAGTTCCAATAAGCGCACATTCTTTTAAAATTCTACCATTACAATAATATTGAATCTGATAAAGCTCTAGGTGTTGGCCTTTGCATACATTTATCGTCCTTTGCGGTTTGCATTTTCTGTTTAAATTGGAGCTTGTTCTTAACTAGCCTGAAACTTCAAGGAGGCATTCAACCTGTCATAAATATGCTAAAATTCTTAACGTGTACTTAAAACAGCATTAAGAGAAATAAAACAACAAAAACAAACAACATAAACAAACAACAAAAACAAACAACGTCGCAACCCTCACAAAAAAAGAAAAGATAACAACAGCAAACAAACAAAAAAAAAAAAAAAAAAAAAACACCAAGGAAAAAATGACACCTACAAAAACTAACCCCCTCCTAACAGCAACAGAAAAGCACAAAATGATAAGAAAACAGAACAAAGAAAGCTCTGATAATATTCCTCCTGCTTGATAAATTCAACATTAGTATTGCGCTTATAAGAACAAATACAGTATTTGAACATATTTAACCCATCAAAGCCAAATGGAATTTCCCACTGTAATCAATTGGACCAGTCCTTTTCCATTTAAACGGTTGCTGCATGATATTTATCATTTTTATTCCAATTATAATAGAAGATTCTGTAACCGAACAGTGGAGACCCTGATCAGACGCCGCATTCTGTGGCGCCTGAACTGGGTCTGCACTGTTGTCTGGACGCTAGGCTTATATAGGTTAATATATATGCATATATTGATAATGTATATACTTGATACATTGAAATAAATACCTGATTTTTTTCTAGCTAATCTAAGAGGTGCTATAAAATATACAAATGATTAAATAAATCCTATTATCATAGAGCTTAGCCTAAATTCAGAGTTGTGTGGTCTGTAAATGTTTGTGACGCAAAACGAAAAATGTATTAAGATAAAAAGAGCCCACTAGGTTTATCGAAGAATCTAGAATTTGTATGGATGTATTTTTGTTATCTTTGTGATGATAGATATATAGTTCAAATTTCTCCAATCTGACGAGATCTAAAATTAGTAACAACAGCCTCTGTTTTAGGCAGACATTAGTAATTACATGCGTATTGTTAACCAAGGAGTAACATACGTATGGTTAACCCTTTGGATACTGGAAATATGTAAAGGGGTACATTGGTCAACAGTGAAGACCAATACAAAATGCAACAAGATTTGCAATTGTATCATGGTCTACACTATTTCCTCAGATATTGGACAGAAATATTTCTTAGTTGGAACCTGAGAAAAATTGATATGAGCCGTGACATGAGATTTCCAACAATGTGGTATCAGCGACCAGCAAAGGCTCAGATCAACCTGCGTATACACACAGTCTGATCAGAGACTTTGCAAGTCGCTTGAATATTCTATGAGTGGTAGTCTGCTTACCCAACCGCATTTTGAGTTTCTAATCTTAAAAATAGGCTGCACAATCTCGTACGAGTCTATACTTGTCAAAATGCAACATTGTTGGAAATCATACATGGCAGCTCATATGTCCAAAGGACCATTCCAAAGTCACTGCATCAAATCAGAAGGAAGGACCCATCAGTATACAAAGGGTTAAAAAGAGTAAGACTTTACTACTTATAGTTTGATAGGGATCACTTTTTGAATAAAATATGTATTGAAAATATACAAATTTATGATGAAGTCTGCATTTCATATATTGTATATTATCTTGAGTTGACTCGCGTCAGGTAGAAAATTCGTGACTGGACGCCTGCGCTGTTCACTGATAAGTTAGATTATGCCTAGACTTCACCCATATATTTTAGCTGGTGTGGAGAATGCCCATCGAGAGATTTGAGGTCATTGCCAAACTTAGGAAATCTCCATGTGAGCTAAACAATGTTTTGGTTTAACACCAACAGAATCTAGGGCGCTGATTTGGTACCAGTTAAATGTATTAAGCCCTCCAGCGGCTTATAATGCTGTCCGTTCTAAGGCTGTCAGGTTCTGTTGTTTTTGATTCGTTGTTTATTGTTGCTTCAATTGTTTGTGGGCTCTGTGTTTGGTCGTTGTTGGTTGGTTTGCAGTGTGTGATTGTGGTATTAATCAACCTCACTCTTATTCGAATGTGGCAGTAAATGACCGTTATGGCATGGGTTCGGTTATGGTTGGGACAGGCATAAGCACCAATGGAAAAAATCCTTGTGCGTTATTGAAAATGGACGACAGTGAGGTACTACAATGAGATCCTTGAACAATAAGTAAGGTCATATTCTGGTGCAATTGGTCCAGACTTTTATCTGATGGATGACAACGCCTGTCACCACCGTGCACACATCACTAATGCCTATCTAAAACGTAAGCCAATCATGTTCCAGATAGGCATTAGTAAGGACTAGCCTGCTTCCTTACCGGACATGAACCTTTTTAAGCATACATGGGACATGATTCAGCGTGCAGTTTCAGCCAGACCTGTGCAACCCTTGACTTTGCAGAAGCTGATGGCCGAATGGAGGCTGATTCCACAAATCTAGATATGGACTCTGATTATCGGCATGTGCAAGAGATGTCTTGCTGTAATTGATGCCTATGGACGTCATACGTATTATTGGGCAAGTTTTTTCACAACGTTTTTCGGGAATTGCGAATTTCTAATGCCTTCTAATGTTGACAGTCGACAAAACAATCAGAAGAGCTTACATGTGATTTGTTTCCTATTAGTATGCAAGAAAAAACTTTAAATTAAAAAAGTGATCTTTATTAAATTATTAGTAGTATATCATATGCGTTTACTAACATATCGTAAGGAATAAAACAAATTAAAGAAAAAAGATAGAACGGAATGAACATTGAAAGGCAGTTACTTCAAAAAAGGTCATGCAGATTATGTAAATATTTTACCTTCGAAGTCAAGACTAACTCTTGCTGCAAAAATAAATAAGTCCCCACATTGTATTTTCGTTTTTATATATGCACAACACTTTCCAGCGCATACGCTGACATACTAAGCGGGACTAGAGGTCAAAATGTTGGCCCTCAGCTACTTTACTTTATGCGAGCAGTAAAGGCTCTGACAAGTCTGCACAAATGTGGTAATACAATAAACTTGGAATGGTCCATTGTATATATCTAGGGGTGCTAGCTTATAATATAAAATAAATATTGCATTTTTGGTCTGAAGAACCTTTTTTTTAATCTTTACAAACATTGTAGACCCTGATGAAATGCCACATTATGAAGCATTTCATCAGGGTCTTCACTGTTTGTAAAAGTACCCATTTAGGGGTTTCCCATATACAAAGGGTTAGTAAGTTCTTCCATCTAGCTGATACAACGAATGTGTTTTCACGCCAAACTACAATTTTAAGTTATTTTAATGTCATCTAACATTCGTGTTCTTGTATTCTTAATTTATTAACACGTTGCAAAAAAGCATTTAATTGCTTGGAAAGCCTCGCATTTTATTGCTTGTCCTCAACTCGTTTGATAAATTTAATAAACATGAACACTGTTGTAAGATCTTTCTATAAATCAATACTCCATCCAGTTTGATACAATGAACGTGTCATTGTACAAATTAATGAGTCATAAGGTAGAATTTCTATATTTAGAACTGCTTTAATTCCTGAAATGTTTTTTTTTTATCTTAGAGAACAAAACAGACACTAATGAAATGCAATTTTCTGCAGCATTTTATCGTGGTCTTCACCGTTTGTCAAAATATCCATTTAGGGGGGGGGGGGTGTTTTGTTAGAGGTTTTACGTCCCAGTAAACAGGTATGGTCATGTCAAGGCGGTATTTAAAAATATGCACCACTTCTTTTATTATCGTTTGAATCATTTTGACTATTGTTCATATTGGTATATTTTAACATATATCATTTTCAAAAGCTAAAAATTGCTGTAGAAAAATATGTGTTTGTCTTTATATCAAACCCTCAACAGGATTTTGGAATTGATCTTTTTCTTGAAGCTGGTAATTAGTAAGGCTTTAAAATGTTGTAATGCAAACTTCATGCACTAGATTTGGTTTGAAATAAAAAAAAGGAGATAAAAACTTACCATTTTGTATAGCTGTTGTAGCATCCATAGAGCTAGCTTTCTCAAATCTGGAACGAAGTGTATTCACTCCTCCTGGGTTCCCTTCATCAATACCAGTAGTAGATTCAGTATCAGCGGATTCCTTTATGCTTGAGTTAGGTGGTGGAGTTGGATTCACGGGTTTTAGATTCTCTTTCCAACTAGGGAAGGATGATGGAGATCCTATATTAGGACTTTTGTCCTGGAATTGTTCTTCGCTGTGAGATTTAATAAAACGTCTAGGTTGACTGACAGAGTCATTAACACTAGTCGTAGGCTGTACGCTAGCAACTGGTCTATTAGAACTAGTGGGAGAAAATGAATGGCTTGTGTGTAGTTTTGGTTTTTGGTGTGTTGTAGGTAGCGGTGGGATGGAAGATTTTTGTGTGGCTGGGCAGGCTGAAAAAGAAAGATATAAAGAATTTAATATTAGTGACCAATTGACATGAAAGCTATGAAACTAGCTAAATTAATATTGTTAAGTTCCTATAAAATGATCACAAGCGCAATATGCTGTTTATCATATAACCATTTTGATCACCCAGATTTTATACATTTAAAGAAAATAGATTGTTCAATAGCAACATAACACTGTCATAAACATTGCTTTAAAGTTTTATTTTCGCTGTAAAGTGTACAAGTGAGCATAACACATATTATTACATTACGTTATACACTAAAACAGCAGAATCATACTGGCCTCGCTGTGAGAAAAACTGCCTCTGGGGTTTGCGAATAACAAAAGAACAAACCAGCATGCACATTTGTGCAGACTGATCAGCGCTTTTGTTATTCGCTTTATGGAAAGCATCATAACTAAACGTGCTACAAGCAAAATTTTATTTTTCTAGCTAGTATCTTTAGCTGAGGAGACTGGTTTGAGTCTCGCTTTGTCGGAAACCACAAAGACAGGTTTTGTCGCGTCAAGTCATATGCGATAAATACTAGCTTTAAAATGAGATGATAGCAAACAATTTAAAATACAGTGATACCTTAATAACTCGAACTCTGAGAGCTTGAAGTACCCTTTTAAGTCGATTTGAATTTATGACACACCAGATTCAGAATAACATGGATATTCTGGATTGTTCTACCCTTAATTCCTATCAAATTATTCGCTATGTGGACTTATATTATGTATATATCTTGGTAGGAAACAATCATATTTTCGTTAATATACCCATTTCATTTCACTACTGATAATTCGAAGTGCACACTCAGGTCCCATGGATTTAGAGTTAGCAAGAGCCTACTGTCTTTTAAATTGTTCCATTTATTTATTTGTCCAAAATGTAGACCTGCTTATGAACTAAGGTTACGTGATTTTAATATGTAATGCGCCGCTTATAGTTTAAAACAGACGTAAAAACAAAACAACCAAGAAGGTGGTGGTAATGGAATTTAGCTGCATGGTCCTATTTGTTCAGAAAAAGAAAATAAAATGACAAATTTGTCCTCTTTACATACCATTAGTCGATGTCTTAGGAAGGAGATTTTGTACATTTTATATGTAGCGTATGTTATAATGGTAGTGTTTTCTAACACACATTTTATTAATTGTATCAATAGTCTATACAGAATATAAATCAATTCGATAATGTACATTTCTCTTGTCAAGAGATTCCATAAATATTAAAGTCTCATAGACTGGTCCAACTACCCATTGATTGTCTTAAGATAATTCAATTGTGATTTAAGATACAGTGACTGTCATAATAAAATATTGCTTTATCACACAGCCTCTATCAAAAGCATTCTTAGTAACTTTCTTTCTAGAAAAAAAATAACTACATGATAATATATGGCAACATATTAAATCTCTCTGTTTAGTGAGAGATAAAACAAGGCATCATTAATTCCATTCTTGACTGGTAACCTGTAAATGGATTGACACAGTTAAGACAAAGATAAATGCCACAAAACAATCATATGGGGCATAAAGTAACCATCAAAATGATAATGAAGATCAAATCAAACAGCTTCTTAGCAATTTAGTGGCTTACAAAATTTAGGCTACAAATTCTGATATATATAGATAAGAAAGTGTTTGAGGTACATGTAGCAACTGCTAATTTCATACGATTTTTATGACTGTGGCTGCTGTGTTGGTCAGGTACATAGTAAGTAGCTTTTATTCTGATATTGTTAGCTTCTAAATATATTAGGTAAACACTGAGCAAAAAATACTAATTGTTTTACTCGAAAATCACTTCAGAAAGAAAAAAAGATGATTAAGTATGAACATTTATAAAAATTCAAGTTTGAATTGTTGAAATCGGTCGAGAAATAACAATTTTAGGCTCTGGCTCTATACAGCACACACAGTCTATAGGTGAAAAAGAGGATCACACAGGTAAAATGGTGGCAGTAATAGTTTTTTGCTTCATGACTTGATGGCTTGTGTTACAAAAGGTTGAACATAACAAAAAGATAGGAAAACATTGTATTCACTTCTAAGAAGTATGTCCATCATGAAACATAGCACAAATCTGCAAGAAACATAAACAAGTTCATTTGACTTGGAAATGACATAATCCTCCCATTTCGACAAAAGGAAGAGACATACGAGCACATGTCAACTAAAACCATACTCGCCCATACAAACAAAAGTTAGAAAAGTATAGGTCAAGTAACCGACTCTATTCAATTAGATGAATCATTATATCTCAAAACTGAAAAAATGACATTAATTTATTACATGATATTCGAGATGTAGGGCGAAATGAATGAACCTTGAAAGACAGGTCAGAGTTGCCTTCATTTATTCAGAGGTCAAACTTTGGATCAGACTTATGCACAATTTCAAACATTAATTTTCAAATTCAAATTCATTGAACCATGAAATACTGGTCACAGTGATATACATTTATTTCAAAGTAAGTAAGGGTGCAAAGATCAGGAATCGATACAATCAAGTACCTCACCTGACCCAGGATACCTATGGGAAAGTAACAAACTCACAGCTGGACACCACAAACGAGAGGCTAGAGGTCAGCCCTTTCCCAGCAGGTGACCACAAGGCACATATAAACAGACGCATACAAATGCATAGCAAACACAAGACAGAAAAAACATAAAAGATCCACAAAAGAAGTACCGCCTTGGAACGGTCAGTAAAATATTTTACTTGAGGGCTTAAACTGGTTTAACGGTGCACCAACCTCACCCTTAGTTCAAATGTGGATCAAGACACATAGATGTTTGGTTTGCATGAAAGACCCCTAACTTATCAATGCATCATCTCCTAAAACATATAAATCAAGGTCAAAAAGGAGATAAAGCAAAGATAAGGACTCAATAGTAAATAAAACTGAACTACCGGAGCAAAAGAAATCCAACAGGAAAACCCGGGTGGGCCCTACAAACAGCCAAAGCATCAGGCCCCTACCATTTTATCAATAGATAAGTCTTTAAGTCAGAACCGTCATAGAGTCTGAAGTCTGACCCACCAGCGTGCAATTAAAGAGGAAATTGAAAGTTTTGGGCTCCAGGAGCAGTATACAACAAACAATTGCCAAGCAATGACCTTAGAAATCAGAACCTTTCTATTTAGGTAAAAACACCCATCGACTTGTAGTCATCTTATATAAACCTTTGGGACATTTTCTAAATTTTGAGGCTGAAAACAACCATCCAAAATTATAAATTTTACATGTTTGGAAAAATATCCGATTTTGTCAGAAGGTTTAAAGAAAGAATCCATAGAAAATATAATTTGTGACGTTGTTGTATGCCAGAATGGATAACAACGCTTTAAAAGGTTCATAGAAAATGCATTTTTTCCGCATCATTTCCTTTTTAATGATTTGGAAATTCTATGATGAACTGCAGAACTTACTTTCTTAGCACTAGGTCTATGGGTTCTATTTATTGCCATGGTAAACCAAGTTTGATTCAACCATCTGTCTCAAACCTTAATGCAGTCAATCCCCACACCAACAATACTACACATAATACTCGTATTTGATAAAGATTGACCTACATACATATTACATGTCTGTGTTTGAAAGTGTGGATAGACAATGACGACACTAGACGTCAGACCTAGCACTTACTTTTAGCTTACCTATAAGCCTTGGGCTCAGGTGAGCTAAATCTGTAAACTTAACTTTTAATGTAGCTTTTTATGCCTATGCCAAAGTAAATAAAACAATGAACTTATTGTGGGTTTAATTATATAAATCACATAAAGTGAGAAAAGAGATATCATGTTATAACTTCTTAAAATAAGAATTTAATTTGCTTATCAAGTGTAGCTAATTGCTGACATACACTATAGAATTTACCCAGCGTCACTGTAAAGTTACCAGTAAGTCTCATACACTTAAGATAGGACAATATTTAGTTCATTCTGAATGAAGAACTGCGGATACTTTAACATGACATTGAGGGCCATGCCTCACTACTCTAGAAAATGGTATCCATCACACCTGAATGCATTATACCCATTCCTTGATGGACCCCAGAAGTTTCCATTGCATTGTATAGGTAAATGCAAAGTTTGTGTCCTATCTTAAAGTTTGATCCTCATTTTTGTGTTTAATGGGATAATTCAAATCATTCTGATGGCGTTTTCAAAGAAAACGTCAAAGGCTTGTACTGGCATGTAGTCTTCCGAAAATGATTATTTCAAATTCTTTTAAAAAAACTGCAAAAAACACAAAAGCACGTGAATCACGTGCATCATAGTTCCAGGGCTCATGGAACTGATTTAAGTCTTCAAACCAGTCTGTTGTTGACCAGGAACACGACCAGAAAAGTAGCCATAAAGCTGTATCATATTTTTTTTCCAAAATATTGAAATTTAGATACTGGTAACTTTTCACTGACGCTGAGTATACATTGCAAATGTTCTGCATGCACTATGTAGTGTAATAATGTGAGGCACCCATCACAAGGCATTTTAAAGATTATTCACAATATATAACATTATGTTATCAACTATTATACTCTCAAATCAATAACACTTTAGAAGCCAAATTTCCCAAACAAAACCATCCCTGCACATGCAACTTTAAACTATGGAAAATTTTTAAGAGATCTTGGTATCATTTGGGCCTCAACCTGACAAAGCCTGTCTTTGGGGTTTTCAACAAAATGTAACTCAAACCAGTCTCCTCAGCTACAGAGACTAGCTAGAATATTTAAAATTTACCTGTAGCAAGTTTAGTCATGATTCTTTCCAAAAAGCCAATAATACAGGCTTGCATCAGACTGTGTCTTTGGCAGTTGCGAACCTTCGAAGACAGGTTTTCTCCACTGAGGCCCATTTCAAGTGCAATAAGACTATACAAAGAAAGCAGATGTCATAAGAAAATCCCATTAAAAGACGTATTAAATCATACACCAGAAATATGAGGGGATTAGCAGAGAAAATACCATTAACCCTTTGTATTCAGGTAATCACTAAACGAGTTCTTTTGCAAACAGTTAATACGTAGATGAAATGCCACATAATGTGGCATTTCATCAGGTAAAAGTAAAGAAGAACCCCAGACAAAATAATATATTTTTTATTATAACCTGACATCCCTAGAAATGTACAATGAACTATCCCAAATTTATTGTATCAAGCCAAAAGGAAGAATCAATTTGTATACAATGGGTTAAATAAGTATGCTTAAAAAGTGAATTAGTAATGTTACCATCATTACAAAATATAATAGCAAGACCGTTTATCTGATAAATTAATGAGTATTACAATTTGTAGCAGAATAGTTTAAAGTATAGAGGACTCTTACTTATGTGAATGTCTGATTCAGTTACATGCTATTTGTTAACTGTTATTGTTAATAGTATTGAAGAGAAGTATACACTATTAATAAAATAAAAAAGGTCAGCAGCAAAACCCGCATTATTGGTATGAGTTTGACAGATTGTTCCGTAGTTTGGATAAATTAAATGCTATTCGTTTTGCGTTTCCTCCCTGCATTTGATACAAATTGTTAAAAACTATAGGTAATTTTCTTTTGTCCAACTGTGAACAATAGTTTGTAGAATTGGGAATTACTACAATTGCAAAGATTTTACATACAATAAAACAATGGCAAACTACAAACATGTACTGATCAGACATTACTCTTACTCCGAGAATCATAAACCAGCATCATGAAGTATCTACCTACGTCTGGAATTTTAGTATACATAGCTAAAAAATTAATTGAGGATGTAGATATGAAACGTAAACTGAAAGTGTAAATAAAAGACAGTATATGTGCAGTATTGGCATTTTTTCCAGTCAACACATGGATATATATGCTTTGTAGCATCAATATAATTTATGTACAGAAATATGTTAAATGGTCAAATAAGCTAAGTTCATTATACATACAATCCGTTTAAGTCTCTATTTATCGTTGGTTTTGCTGCTGATACCTTATAAATAATATACTGTTTAGGATATCTTACGTTCCATGCTCAATATTTTATGATGTGGCTTCTTGGCTGGAAGGGGCGGTATAGGTTTTATAGTGTCTTGGGCTGCCATATCAAACCAAAACAAAAAATTAGAACCAGAGAATACTACGTGAGTGTCTTTTGATATCAAGTTTACCAGGCAAGGCTTTGAGAACGCTTGTTGACATCACTAGGCTTGTCTCGTGATTGGTGTGTGGCTCTTCCTCGCGGTGCCATGGGTTAGTCTGCAGTTTGTGATTGTATTTCCTGATCATACCCACTTACTATTTTTGTCGAGCGACTTAACATGCGTTCTCAAACCCAAGCCTTGTACCTTAGTTTACCCATTGTTTCACTCTTCAAGCTAGCAATTATGACGTAACTTTAGAGTTTTGTATTGATTCAATGTCATTAGCGACGTCATTCAAAAAGTGCAACGTCATCATAACATGATAAAGGCACATGCTGTGAGATAGACAACGTTTATCAGGTAACGTGCAACGATGAAGTTAATATGAGAGGTAACTGATACAATAATATATGCCTGAAACACCAAAGGTAATTTGCGTAATTCTGCTTGTAACCAATTACGAGGGGCGTTCAACATGTAATGAAAACAGCCCAGTATATCCCATAGTTTTATATTTACACACTTCATAAGAATTCTCATTAAAAGGTATGTTTCTTGGCTAAATAAATGTAAAATTGCAGTTGTCCAGCTCCTTATCTAATTTACACAACCCACTTTCAAGATTGGGTTCTGAAGTACACTGTGATAAGAAATAAAACAATATTTTCAAAAGTAGATAACTACATGAACGATGTATGTTTTCATTCTGCTTCTTCATGTGGTAAATATCCATATATTGATGATTTATACCTGCAAAAATATTTGATATTGCTTTATATTCTATGAAATACTGAGGCTTACAGCTTGGTTAAAATCCTCCTTGATGCTACATTTTCTGGTATTCCATTGACAGAGTCGTTTATGCATGAACAAATACGTAGCGAAAATTTATACGAAAATCATTTGTAACATTTTTCCTGATCGCTTTGATGTTCATTTGCAAGTAATACAGCCGATTTTGAAATTTCCATATTTAATCTCACTCATAAAGTATCGCAAAGTACGTCATTTGAAATAAGAAAATCACTTAAAAGAATGCCATCTCTGGTTTACACTAAAATGGATCAGATAAAATACTGTGTTTCATCGATGTTATCATTTGGATGCATTATTTGGACATAGTTACACGTATTTACAGGTACATAATCTGGCTGGCTAATTTCAGACAATAAAACTATAGGAACCGAAAATGGTATACCTCTCAGATGAGATACCCCTAGGTATTGGTTTCAGTTTAACTGGTCTGTTGCCTATGCATTGTGTATATTGAAACTTCGATACAATCAAAATTGTCCTTTCCTGGTACAAAGCCACTTTTCCGATTTTCAAGAACCGTGTGTATTTTAGTGTTACGTCCATTGCTTTAAACGACGTCAACGTAAGAGGGGGTAACGTAATAAAACCGTTTGCATGAGAAATTGGTACCGATCAAAAGTTTGTATCGTTATAGCAGATAAAGGGGAAATGAGTCAGAAAACTATGAATATGTGATTCATGCATGTTAAATGTTTGTTTTAGAAAATACAGCATGCTTTTCTACCTTTGTTAAAATGAGTCTTGGCAATTCGGAGGAAAATATATGCAGTGTATATTAGTATGCTTTTTAAAAAGTCTGTAATTTATTATTTTGGAAAGATAAAATAATGTTTCATGCACCATTATAACGACGACGCTTTGATCTTTTGTTTGGCATATGGGATAAAATCCTAACGCGTTTCTGGATGGAGTTATGAATGGGTTTTCATTACATATTGAACCCCCCTCGTATACACTGGCTCTTCAGTTTCTGCAATAAATTGTAAATTGTCTTTTGAGGCTTCTATACTCGCATATGCAATGAGTACATTTTCATGAACCGATTCAATTTATGTCTCGCTAAAATCTTCAAAAAGGTGCCATAATGTATAAAGTACATTAATGACCAACGATGACCATGTCAAATATATACAAATAATTCTTTTTAGGCATGTATAATATCAAAATCAAGAATGAATGTGATAAAAACAAAGTGTCTGACATACGTATAAAGAATTCTTGCGTACACAGCATTTTTACAGTTGATGCTTGTTGTGTCATAGGAGATAGGGTATTATCATATTGACAAATAACAATGAATGACCAGGAAACTAAACTAATATCAATAGTTGTAAGTTAGTCAACGATTAATTCAAATTGTTAGTTCTTAGGCGTGAATGAGTAGTATTCAAACAGTGCTCTGTTAACACATCTCTTGTGAGGCCAAAATTTACGCATAAAAGATTTCTTCTATTCTTATTGCTCAACCCAAATATATGTGAACCTACAACACATACTATTTGTGTTTAAGAAACAAGAAAGATAAACTGTAAATAAACTCTTTAATCAGGAGTCCTGGTTAAGGTTAGAAGTGCTAAAAACTTAAAAGACAGTGCTGATTCTTCAAATAGAAAAGATTGAAAAGTTAAAATATCAGTGGTACTTACGAATAGGATCTCTTGGTAATGGTGGGGCTACAGGTAATTGTGCTATGGTTGCAATAGATTCCATTTGATCTGTCATAAGGAAAACAACATGATTAGAAAACACACAGAAACATTCTTTGGCATACACTTACTTTGTTTAGAAATTCTTATATTTTAAATTTCTTTAAAACTGCCAGCTATTGTTTTTTTTTATAAGATGTGTATTTGTAAGTTTGTTATATCTTATCCATTTGATGTATGTAGAAATGGGCATATAATCATTTTCTATCTACCAGACAATTAATTGAAATGGGGCACAATTTCTAGTTTCTTACTCACTTGTTTTTTTTGAAGACTGCTGCCTCAATACCTATTTGTACAACAATAAGTATAAACTATTCAATCTGCTTAAACTGGTCAAACGGTTTATCATAACTGATATGACCAATATAGTGTCAGATACTCTATTCAAGTTAAAATGAATTTCAGGGAATCCTCTTTTTACTGTAAACCCATTAACTCTTAAAGCTCCGCCTATGATTTGCAGCAGATGACAATTTCAAATTTTGCTGCTTTTTCAAAAATAACAAACAAGGAAAGATATTTCATGAGAATCGTCTGTTGGCAGACGGTTCTCATGATATATTATTCCATATGTTTTGAAAATTAGGAAAGATGTCGAAAAGTTTATCATTTGCTGCAGTCGTGATTGGCGCTTAAATGGCTAACAAGTACTTTGGCACACAATGATGACCATGATTAATTGCTGCAAAACGTGGCATTTCACCTGCTGCACTGTTTTCTACGATAAAAACAATCTTCAGCGACTGAGCTTTATCTTTATTTAGAAATTTTCACCTAGTATCTCTTAATTATATAATGGAAAATCCCACACTTCTTGTATTTATTTGTATGTTTGATTTGATTCTTTACCTCCCATCAACAATCTTTCAGTTATGTAAGGACGGGTCTTCCTGGGTTGAACCAGTACTAAGATAGAATCAATGTGTCTTGCTCAAGGACACAACGCAGTGACGCTGGTGAGGCTCGAACCCACGGCCCCTTGGTCTCGAGTCAAGCACTGAGCCACTGCGCTCCCTATTTATCTGTATGTGAAAATCCAGTAGAATTCAAAGGGTTAAAACTGACCTTGTACCGGTCTTTCATTGACATACGAAGGTTTTAGTAGTGGTCTGTGTGGGTCTGGAAGTGGTGGTGGGGATGGTGTTGGATCATTCACCTGGCGTTGTCGTGAAGAATTTACCTGCACTGTTAACACGAGCAAAAAACATTATAAAGACAGTTACAGAAAAGTTTATATTGGAGCAAACATTTATGGATACCCTATTATACGAGACCTGTTTCATGTTTATTTGAACAGATTGTAATTTCACTTATTGCGGTTGCATATTAATAAAACAAACAAATTTTGCTTTTCGTGCATAACGGACGTGTCCCTGGTATTGTCAAATAGACAAGATGACAATTAAAAGCATAGCCGTAACACGGCGGCCCTAAATATATCCCCACCCCCTTTAACTGATTTTAAGAGCTTAAACGAGTGTATCTTCTGAGAAAATATATGTATTTAAGTGTGAGATTTTCTTTTAAGCTTAGAGGAATATTCAGTCTATTATTCAAATGAGAAATAGCCTATGTGTGCCTGTTTTTGCTTGGAAACTGGGCTTAATAAGTTCTTCCATACAAGTGCCCAAATGAGTATCTCATGATTAAGATGTGTCTTGGAAGAATCTTGAAAAACAAATTCTCAAAACTCACAGCCAACTCAATTTCTTAGATATTTTAAGTATCTATCGCAGATAAAACTGATCACCAAATATTGCATTTGAGTATTTTGCATACAATATAGTGTTGCTATGGAAACTGTAAACCCTAAAATTTGATGTTCAAGTTGCTTCTAAAAAATAAATATCCAACTGGAATGCTTTATTTTCTAACAGAACATTCTTTAACTATTTATGTACAATATATAAAAGGTTCCAAGAGAAAAACTTCATATCTTTTAGAGAGATGGTTCGAGAAAGATTGAGTACATTTCGTTTCAGACAGCATTTTTAAACGCTTAAAATTTGATAACTCATCTTTAGAGACTGTTTCAAACCAGAAAATAAAAAGTAAGAACTGTTTTTTTTTTATGGTTGCGTATTTCCGAAGATCAGACTGACTCATGAAAATCAATTATTACCAAATATAACGAGAAATAAATGAGTAACGACATTTTCAAATTTGTCTAAATAAACATGAAACACCTCTTGTGTATAAAATAATTCTTTACTAGGTTATACAATATTGTTAGATTTAAAGTTTAGCTTAAGCTATACAACCAGGATATGTCCTTTGTCACAGGATAGTCAATAAATTGAGAAAAGTAATTGTTCAAAAATGAACAAGCTGTATATTTTGAATGTTTATCACAATAGTACACTTTCAAGAAAAATGAGTTTCAGTACAAGTTCTACATTCTCACTCTACTTATGTATTCGTCATATAACCTCTATTGTAATACTTAATTATTAATAAACCATTGGATAAGAAATGATAAACACTCACACTTTTTCAGTTCCTCTTCATTAATGTACACATGGTTAGTGTCAAAACCACCAATGACGTCGTCAAGATTTTGTATCTCAGCTAAACAAGGTAATATGAACATATTTAGTTGTGCTTTACATAAACACCACCTGACATTTATTGGGCCAGCACAAGAAATTTGGTAGGCGTACCCATCAACAATACGTAAAGGCATTCTTTAAACATATATTTGCAGCTTTCTTGTGGAACTAGATGTCTAACATTTGATTTAAGCCAACCTCCACTCCATGTTTAGTGCAAGTAATCAGCAAAAGCTCTGCCAAGACCGCACTGATGCACAAGCTTGTCTGGGCATTGGCTGCTCACTGATGTAAGTACTACCAAATTTCGCTGTACTGGTCCATTGAGTGATGTATTATAAAAACACAGCAAAACACGATTGTGTATGATAAGGAATTGTTACAATCACTGATTAAAGACCCATAAGTATAGAAGAGGCACCAGAACGCAAATAAACAAAACATGCACATAAAAGCAAGAATGCAATTAAAGTAAAACTCTCCCTTCCTTAGTGAGATGATTACAAAACGAGACAGGGCACACAGAACTACTTTTTAAACCAGGACCACACACACACACACGCACACACACACACACACACACACACACACACACACACACATGTGCGCGCGTGCACGAGCTCAGTGGGAGCTACAACCAGCAATGAACAAAAGCAGAATAACTTCCTTAGAAAGGACAGTAGCCACAGCTATGGTGTGAAAGGGGCATTGCATATATATGTATATACAGTAGAATTTCGAAGGCTTAATAACTAGATGTTTTAATTCAAATTATCTGTAGTTCGAATTATCTGGTGTAGAAATACAAGTATACAACCCCCAAAATGATTATTATCAGGTTTTTTTCCTATCAAACATATATTTTATGCGTAAAAGAAACGTCTCGAGGAGACGTTTGTTTTTCACATACAAAAGATATGTTTTTATAGATAGTTATTGAAATAATTCATAAATAGATCATATTCTCTGAATCCATGGGGTCCATAATCTAATTCAAATAAGTGAGTATACTGAAAAAATTTCAGTTCAAATTTTCTATGTTATACTGTAGCGTAATGTTTCTCTTGGTTATATCATGCAATATATGCGTAAGAGCACTGATAGGCAAAGGCTTAAGCTACATGGTTATTTTGTAAGGTTACTATGCCACTTATGACTGACTAATATAAAAAATTAGCCTTATTTTGACTATATAAAAGCCACTTTAAATTACAATTAAAGGCCTATGTACATATCTAAAGGTAAGAGGGTGTGACCAGAAAATGAGTGGATCAGTGAATACCCAGATGAAATGCCACATAAAAATGTGGCATTTCATCAAGGTATTCACCGTTTGTAAAGGTAAAAAAGAACTTCAGAAAAAAGAATGCGATATTTTTTGAGAATTATAACCTGACACACGTAGAAATGTAAAATAGACTATACCAAGTTTATTGTATGAAGCCAGAAGGAAGAATCCGTTGGTAAACAATGGGTTAAATAAGTTTGCTTAAAAGTGGGTTAGTGATGATACCATTTTATAACATAATATGAGCCGCGGCATGAGATTTCCAACAATTTGACATTTTGACAAGTGTAGACTCGGACTAGCCTCTGCAGCCTCCTTTTAAGCTTAGTAACTCAAACTGGTGTTCAGTCAGTAGCTTAACAATCATTGAATACTCAAGCGACTAGCAAAGGCCCTGAGTAGACTGCGCGTATGCGCAGGCTGATATGAGGCTTTGCTGGTCCCACATACCACATTGTTGGAAATTTCATGCACTGGCTCAGATAATAGCAAGACATTTTCTCTGAAAATGAGTATTACAATTTTAAAGTAGATAGCTTTTTGTGTGAATGTCTGATTCAGTTACATGTAATTTGTTTACTGTTATTGTTAATAGTATTGAAGAGAAGTATACAATATTAATAAAATAATTAGAAGGTCAGCAGCAAAACCTGCGATATTGGTATGAGTTTGACAGATTGCTCCTTATACACTTTGTTACAAGCTTCAATATAATTTATGTACAATGATAAGTTTAATGGTCAAATAAGCTAAGTTCATTATACATGTACACGCTTTTATAGTCTCAATTTTATTGTTGGTTTTGCTGCTGATATCTTATAAATGATATACTATTTAGGATGTCTTACATTCTACGCTCAATATTTTATGATGCGGCTTCTTGGCTGGAAGGGGTGGTATTGGTTTTATGGTGTCTTTGGCTGCCATATTAAACCAAACACAAAATTAGAAATAGAGAATACTAGGTGAGTATCTTTTGATATCAAGTTTACCAGGCATGGCTTTGAGAACGCGTGTTGACATCGCGAGGCTTGCCGAGTGGTATAAATAAAGGTTTATTATAGACGCTTGCTATTTTTCAACCTCAAATTATTCAAATAATTACAGTTGTATTTTTCTATTATCAAATGCATACAGTGGGCTTAATGCAAGTGAAATTAATATGAACAGAAAAGTTTTCAATGTAAAAAAGTTGGCCATAGTTTCAGGCATTGTTTCATTTTCTTGCTCGGATCCACGAAATCCTGTCAGGGTGACCTTGTGTTAAAGTCATCAAGGTATTTCAAAGAGGGCCATAAGGACATCCCTTCTCGAGGGCATCCGTACTAATATTTCTAAGGAAAACTATATATAATTGTGATTTTCCTTGAGGGTTCAGACCCCCTGCCCCCACTCTGAATCTGCACAAGATTGTGGCATTTATAATTAGTTTTATTCACTGAAGTTGATGAAAACTTATCAAGGAATGATGTAACTTCATGATATAAAATCGATAAACCACGAGTGGTTTACATATCTCGAAACGTTATTTATCACATGACGTCGCGTCCATGAGTGATAAAACGGCATAAACCACTGGTAGTTTACAGATTTCGAAACTTGCCGCAATAACGTCCATTATAATGTTGCCTAAAAATGACAAACAATTGAAGTTTTCACGCCAAAAATGTGATTTGTAAGTAATTTTAATGTCATGTAATAAATAAAATCTAACATTCGTGCTCTCGTATTATTGAATTTATCAAACTCGTTGCCAACCAAAGATAAAATGCTCGGCAACCCTCGCTTTTTATCCCTTTTCACAACTTGCTTAATATATTCAATAAAACGTGAGCACTCATGTAAGATCCTCTATGTAATGCTTGACATATATGGCGAAATCTTGAGCTTAGCATGGTAAAACATATTGTATTAAATCTAACATTTGAGCCGCAACACAATGAGGCATTTTGTCAAGTGTAGTCTCAGACGAGCCTGTGCAGCCTCTTTAAAATTAGAAACTCTAAATGGTGTTCAGTCAGTAGCTTAACAGTCATAGAATATTCAAGCGACTAGCAAAGGGCTCTGATCAGACTGTGCGTATGCACAGGCTGATCTGACACTTTGCTGGTCGCACATACCACATTGTTGGAAATTTTGTAGTGCGGCTCATTTGTGCTCCTGTGTCAACGAATTTGTTAAACTCGTCGCAAAAAGCAATAAAATGCTCATCAACCGTTGTATTTCATCGATATTCCCCAGCTCATTTGATAAATTCAATAATACATGAATCCTCATGTAAGATCATACTTTGCAATCGTTTGATAGTGATAAAATAACCCCTATAAAAGGCAAAAAACGCAGCAATTTAGGTGGCAAAGCAGCTAAAAGTCTAAATGATCGGCGACGCTTGAAGTCAATGCCTAAAAGTTGTGCTGACATAACCGCAAGCAAAGGTGATGTATGTGCAGCGAAATGGGCAATTCATGAAGGGGAATTAATTGAACGACCATCCAATACGTCTTAAGCTTCCAATTTTCCTGACCACTCACTAGATAGTTTCTAATGCACCTCACTGCCAGGTTATGGAAATGGAACACAGGACCATTCGAAATATACAAACCTGCTCTAAAATCAAGTGAGTATGGCCAGGAAATCTCAGAATCATAGACTACAGGCCAACCCACTGCACTGCGAGTAAGAGACACAGACTATCATTAGCCACATAAGTCGTTTTGATTTTAACAGGAATTCGCAAATGCTATCGGACTTTTTTCTTTTGTGTATGGCTAAAAAAATTTGTTTTGCAAGGCAAAGATAAAATATACAATCTGTGGGTGCTCCAAAAGTATTCGAGGCAAATTTGTAACATTTGAAGCAAGCCCTGTTTGATTTGAAAATCATTTAATTTATGATTTTTAAGTGGAATGTAAGTCAGTAGGAAAGAAAAAGACTTCAACCACCAAATCAGTTTTTGCATCCATAACAGAGCAAAAAATGTCAAACACCAAACACCAAAACCATTTACCTGCTTCTTGATGCCTGTGTACCAGCTCATTCATGGTAGGAATATCTTTTTGACGGGTATACCGGGAACCAGCAACAGTGTGGTGAACATTCTGGTTAAAGCCAACTATTGAAAGCAAATTAATCAATTGATATAAGCGCGTGCAAGTCAAATACTATGCTATTAAGAAACTGTTAGAAACACTTAACTTTTTTCTATTGGTTAAATATTTGCTGCCAAAGGCAAACTTTGTCATCTGCTGATAACCTTTGCAAACAGTTTGAACCCAGATCAGGCCCGTCAAAAACGTCGGGCCTGGCCTAGGTCCATGCTGTTTGACACTCTGAGGATATTCCTGAAAGAATTTTTCAAAACAGTTGATTTTGAAAAAAGTCAGCAGACGACAAAAATCATGAAAAATTACCCAGCATGCACAGAGTTAAACAATAGGAAATCATATGAAATTACAATACCATGGATTTTTTTATGTTACATAGTTGCAGATCACTTTACTAATGACCTAAACCAATATAGTATGTTTTGTTTCCAAAAAGCGTTTCTCAGGAATAAAGTCGACCACATCACATATGGGCCTCGCCGTGAGAAAACCTGTCTTCGGAGGTTTGCGAACAACACAGGCACAGACCAGCCTGCGCATCTGCGCAGTCTGATCAGCGCCTTTGTTATTCGCTTTTTGGAAAGTATCATATCTAGACTTGCTACGAGCGAAATTCAATTTTCTAGCTAGTCTCTGTAGCTGAGCAGGCTGGTTTGAATCTCACTTTGTCGGAAACCATTAAGACAGGTTTTGTCCCGTCGAGGCCCATATAATTTTGAAGCCCAACTAGAGGTAATCTAGCTGTGATAGAAGGTTCAGTCGAATTTCGTGAATTCAAAGTTATCTGGACCACACGCTTTATTTCAAATTATAAGTAGTTTGAATGTTAGAAGTAGACATAAAAATATATAACCCCCAAAACTTATCATGTCTTCCCCATCAAACATAAGTTTTGGGCGCGTAAATGAAAGGAGATGTTTCTTTTATGCACCCAAAATCAATATAATATTATTGACAGGTATAACAATAGATCATAAATAGGTCCTATTCTAAGAATATAGTGTGTCCCACATTTATTTCGAACCAACAAATATTTCGAAATATCGAAGTTTGAATTTTCAAGTTTTACTGTGTATCACAAGTTTCAGGGTATTTTATTCACAACACACGTTGACATGTGACCCTAAACAGGCCAATTTCATGATATTATATGAATAACCCTGATATTTTGTTTAGAAAATATAGAACTCATGCTTGTCATTACAAAAAGCTATTGTATAGCTGAACACTTGTAAACATGTACACATGAAATAAAGTCTTGAGGTTATATATTTTCTTTCTCAACCCAACTATCCATGACTTTATCCTGCTTATAAATGGTTAAATGATAAGAATCTGGGAGTTTTAAAGCAAGAAACATGATTATTTATCAGCATTTCATGTTTTATGAACAGTTAAAATCAGTTGAGTTGAGCATGTAAAAAGGTTGTTATAACTAACAACTAACCGCATAATAATAAACAGGTAAACGCTTAAATATAATATATTATCACATGCAATAGCAATATGTTATGGACAAACCATTAAAAAGCATAATAAAGAGAATGTAGTTACATTGACGGGATTTAGTTGCATCTTGGGCCAAGAGTGGGGGCATCTTGAAACAAACTGAGAGACACGAACTTCAACTTTCTAATGGCAAGTGTCACTTTGTTGAGCATGTTTAGTATGCAAGCGCAGAAAGGAGACCTCTATGTTTTGGAATTGCAGAGAACTTCTGTCCTTAATATTTTAGCACTTCTACTCTTTGAAAATTGCAATGTATTTTCGTATATTTGTCAAGAGGGTACTTAGTATAAAGGGTGAATGATGGTTGCTTAATATGGACATTTCCTTGCTGAACCACGCTGATTTAAAACAGCAAAACAACAAACATTAGTAGATGTTTGTTACCATGTCAACAAGTGAAAATCATTTATGTACGCCTTATCATATGACGTCGCGTCTGGGAGTGAAATAACGCCATGCAATAAAATCGATAAACCACTAGTGGTTTATAGATTTACGGGAAACGTTATGACGTCCATAACAACGTTGCGTACATAATGACAAAATTATAACGTTTTTACGCTAGAAATGAGATTTCAAAGTATTTGTCATATGATAAATAGAATCTTACATTCGTGCTCTTGTATTATTGAATTTATTAAACTCGTTGCGAAAAAGAGATAAAATGCTCGGCAAGCCTCGCATTTTATCTCTTTTCCCCAACTCGTTTAATAAATTCAATAAAACATGAGCACTCATGTAAGATCCTCTATTTATCGATAGAATTCCTTAGAAATGAGCACAATGATCTGTGTGCTTGGGCAGATAAGGAATTAGAAACTTACACTAACTATGAAACTATACCTATTGTAACATTATATTTACTTTGCATATTATTAGGTTGTTATGTTAAATTGAGTTCAATATAGTACAAAGCAAAGTTATTGATTTCCTACGAAAGTCGGTGGGAGGCTGTTAAAGTCTTTACTGACGTCACATATACTTGTTGTTTTTGTCAGGTCCCAAGGTTATAAAACTTTACTTATGCTCAACTCAACTGAGAATGGAATTTCAACTACTCATAAAAACTAAAATACTGAAAACTGAAGATTTTCTTGCATTAAAACTCTCAGCAATTGTATTTATCCTGCTCATAAATGTTAAAATGCCAACTTTTGTTAAATTTCATGATCAGCTGAGTTGAGCATGAGAAAAGTTCTATTACTTCGGGCCAGGTTTTGGCTAAAACAAAAATGGCACAATAAATACCTGTTTTGCTGCTTGACCTGCTCTTGTCTGTTTTCAGAATACCAGCTTTGTAGTTCCTTGCGTCAGCCGGACCATAAGACTGGGTATGTAGTAATACAGGTGGTTGTCTTGGAGACATGACTGGTGAAACTGGCTCTTCATAGTCTACAGAATATCAAAAGTGACTGTCACCTCTGATATTTTGTAAATAAATGCAAATCTGGTCAAGGATTCATTTCATTACGTTAACAAAATCTCTAAACCCTTAGTGGTTTATCGTTATTAATACATGGCTTTATATCACTCCCAGACGCGACGTCACATAATACAAAACATATACAAACAGATGTACCTCATAAAATCGAATAAATATTATAGCTCTAACACTAATTTTATATAATATAATCAAGAGTAGTGTAATACCTAAATGAGCAAAATTAGAAAATAAGACTTTCTTTCAGATAATGGTACTGTAAAACTCTTATATTTGGCGCTATTGGCGGTATCAACAATTATCGCCAAAATATGATACTGCATAATAAAGTTTTGGATTAAAATAACCAATATATGGACACGCATCCTTTGTATGTTGGTATTTGTAGAAATATACCAAGTTAAAAGCAGTGCAATTCAATTCCGAGGAAACCACGTATTGCAAAAAGAAAGATACTTTTAAAGGAAACAATATGCCATAGGGAGCACATTCATTTCTTTAAGAGAAGCACCTATGAGAATAGAACATAATCTTAAAAGGTAATAAATTGGGAAAACACAAAAAAGTAAACTACACCAATATGTCAGTCAAATTTTGATGCCACCAATATTCAGTATTTACAGTACTATTGCATATACGTACACTCACTCTTCAATCATCGTCCTGATTATGCATAAAGCTAGATAAGCGAAATGTTTTTGCGTAAAATTGTTATTATTTACTATTCTTGCTGTTTAAGCTGAATGGAAAGTAACAAAATCTCATTACTTATGTTAACATCAAAATTGAATGAAAGTTACAAAATATGTGCATATCAATTAAGTTGTTGAAGGAGAAAAGGGATAAAATATAATTATTACAGCATTAAAAAGGTTTAGCACTTTTTAGTTTAAACAAGCACACCTAACCGAACCAGTGACATTTAATTGTTCCATTGAAAAATAAATAAGTAGCTAAACAGCATTAAAATACCTAAGAACTGTTAAAAGTGTATGGTGTATGGTTTACTTATAATTGACTCATTGTAACAACCAAAGCATCTTTAAACATTTTAGTTTACTTTATAAAACCACTTTCAATGTACACACAAGATGGAGGAATTCAGACTAATTGAAAGGTTAATCATGCACTATTAATACGAATTGCAACTGGAAAACTTGTTATATCATACGCGGATCCAGAAAGTTTTGTCAGAGGGGGTCCAACTTTGACAATTTTTTTTAATTGATGAGGGGAGGAAGGTTCAAAATACCACTATAAGCGGGCCATCATCGGTCCGCCAGCAAAACCGCGTTTTACTGGCGTGCCGATGATGGCTCAAACATTGAATGCTGTCTTAGTAACTTTGTGATTTTTCAGGTGATTCGGACCATTATTGCTAAGAAACCCTATATTTTGTATTTTTCCGGGAGGGGGTTTGGACCCCCTGTCCCTCTCCCCCTTTGGATCTGCGCATGTATGAGACAAACATCTAGTTAGGAAATAGTCTAATTGTGGACTAAACGTACACTTGTTATCCAAAAGCACATAGAAAAGAGCAACAAATAGACACTAATGAACTAATTGGACATACAATGCATGCAGTACAACTCAAAGACAAGGCAAGCGTAGCCTGTAAATGGAAATATTAACCCTATATAAAATGGATACCTATAAACAGATACTGTAGCAAACAGTGAAGGCTCTGATGTAGCATTTCATCAAAGCATGTGCTATTTGCAAAGACAAAAGCATATTCAAGACAGAAATGAATCATATCTTTGAGATGTTTACCTGTAGCACCTTAAAATATGAAAAGGGCATTTTCATATTTTTTATTAATTTATCAATTAAAACAATCAAAGAATGTAAAGTATTTTGAAATTTAACTCCATTTATGAAGGGAAGAAGGTACATCGTTTAGCTACAACAGTTATAAAGTCTCTAAATGAAACCCAATTGCTCTTACCCATTTTAATAAATGAAAGACCACGATTGAAAGATGTTTTCAATACGAGTATATCTATAAAAATGTAAACGCTGTCCAATAATGGTTTCTTTACTTACATAAAGAGAAAACATTTTAAATGATCTGAAACGACAAAACCTTTGGAAAAAATGGAGAAGACCTTCTCAAATAAAAAACAACAGACTTTTCAAACTAAAAAACTGCAAAAGATCTCACACACTTGCACAATGACTAAACAGTATTGAATGATCATATATAGGAACCTAGAAAATTACCTTAGAATAGACCATATCATTTTATGCAAGAAACACGTTAACTGGGTATTTTGAAACAACTATAAACAGTGAAAACATAAATCAGTTGCGGTGTGACTTGAGTTGCAGAGGTGTGTGCGGATTTACTCAGATGAAGATAGAGATAATCATAGCAAAAGTTCATGTGTTTTTCATGGCGTTCTTATGATCTCAGGAAATATTGTGAAGCATATTATAAAAAAACAACAAAAAAACATTTTACAATATCTTACCATTTTGGAGAATATTAAAGAGATTCAATTGGCACTAATACAATACATATAGCGATTTGAAAATAAATGAGATTTTTTTGCATGGTTCTTTACGTCCCAGTCAGCAGCTATGGTCATGTCAGGACGGTCAGTTCACCTAACCACACTTTTTCCTGGACAAGCTTGACTGAGCGGTTAATCAGTACTTAGAGCACATACTTTCGCTTCTAACTGAAAACAACCACTTTTGAATCAGCGATCAGCCAAAGGGAGGAGAATTGACATAAAAAATATTTCATGATCAATATCCACGAAAGGAAGGGACACTGTCGGAATGAGTAACTAGGAATCATCATATACAGAGTGATGTCAAAAGTATTATTACATCAAATTTTCTCAAAAGTCTTTTAACATTTTTAAAAGTTTTAGCGATTGCATTTTATAGTATTAAGTGCGCAAATGCATAACTCAAACACTTTATTTACTGTATACATTTAATAACTAGTATATAAATATATTTCTCAAACGTTTTGGTTCATCAACTGTATTGTCAGTGAACACTGGCGTTAACCTGTTTGTAACCATTGCAGCTAATATTTAGTCGCCCTACCTAATTTTTGTTATTATAGCAGCTGTTATTCGTCTTGGTACAAATATATACAATTTTTCAGTTACTGCTGGGGACATACACTTAACAAAGTTTCTAATTGGTCACTCTTTAACTCATTATTTTTGACCAAGCGCAAATAACATTGAAATGAATTTTTGCATTAATATGATGTTTAATGGACAAAAGTTTAGGGATCTTTCAAGTAAGTGGTCTTTCAATTCATGTCTTTTTGTTAGAATGCAAAAATATGTTTTTTTGAAGAAAAATGGGTTTGATTGAAGTTTTATATCAAATTAAAGTGCAGATGGTAATAAATTGGTCTGGCCAACTTCAACTTCAAATAACACCAAAACTTGAAATTTTGACTAAAGTAGACTTTTAACGCATTTTTTAAAACTTCACATTTTTTGAGATTTTTGAAATTCATTAGTAGCTCGTGCTAATATTGTTGTATGCATTTTATTTTATCTGAACAAGATAGGCCAAACAGAATAGTACTTGATTCGTCCATTTTGCTATAACAAACATTTCACTGCTGAAAGGCACTTCCGGTTAGAATGTTAAACTTAAAAAGTCAATTTGATGGTACTTCGCACTATTTTTTCAATTTCTAAACTAGAACAGTGACATCTAGTAGTAATGAATAAGCGCTGAAAATGTCAATGCTGTGTCGCAGATAATAAGGCGTACAGAACAGTGCAAGCTGAAGTTCTATGATTAAGCTACTGGTAGTGTTTGTCTTCATGCTATTACGTAACAGAAAAGAGGAGTCTGATCGAAGCACATCGTTTGAAGCGTGTTTGACTTAAATCACGACAGTCAGAAACATCTTCAAACAAACTAGAACACAAATGGCTGGCGTCTCTTTTGAATATTTCCTATTGTAGAAAAATATGTGAATTTCTAAAATGAGGGTAACTTTACTCTAGCATCGTCTGTGCAAGAAGTACCAGTCATTTTTTAAATGGTATGACCTGCAGATTCTCAGCAAAGCCTTGGTTGATTCATAGAAACATGAATTTTGCAAAACGTAATCTTTCTTTCAAAACTAGCGAAAAAATGTAAAGTTTTGATAAGTGTATAATAACAAGCGTCAGATACACGTTTCCACATATTACTAACCTTAGAAGGCATATTGTTCCCTATTTCTTTTTTTATAACTCTCAAACGGATTTAAATCCTTGAAACAATTTGGTTTTCTAGAAAGCTTTGGGTACTTTTAAAAAAAAGTCATGGGGATTTATCCTACATAAATATGTTATATTTACTTTGGAAATACCAGCCACTCACAGGTAACGTTAATATCTTATTTTATTGATTATTCCTGCTTTTCTCAGCAGCCATCATCAGTGCCAAATTAATTTTACCATGCATTTTGAGCATTATTTATTAACAACTATCATTTAAAGAAAATGGTACAAAGAAACAAGTGGACATGGCAAATGCATGAGAACAATCCCAGCTATCGCACAATAAATTAAGTATTAAGAATTTACATTGGTTTCACTTTGAGTGCAAGGAATGCAATACAATCATATGATATTGATTATTCTGCAGAAATTCAATGATGCTTGATATACGTTTATTGTACAGAAGCTTTACTGTAAGCAGTTTACTGCAATATCGTGTAAAATGTCAAAATACTTTTGAGAGATATGAATGTCAAAATACTTTTGATATGAAGCTGTATATCACAAAGTACCCCTTTAAGCATCAGTATGCTTTCTTTACCAGAAATAGATATTGTCCCCTAAAATAATCAGAAATTTAAGCTGTTGTGAATGCTTTGGAATGTATTAAAATGATACTAAATTGCTAATATGTTAAAAGTTATTAATGTGAGAGAAAATATACATAAACTATATGCAGCTACTAGTGTTTGACTGGTTGTTGGATGCATGCTTAGGTTAGTGAAATTTTACTAGCTGCTATTAATTATCTTATTGTTAGGGAAAATAGAACTGATTAAATGTTGTGTTATACCAATTGAATCGCATTTAATACACACAAATATTCTGAAGATGTGAAGATGTGAAAGTATACTAAATTGGGGCCAGCTAGCAGACACGAATTATACGGTCATGAGCATTGATTTTCATGGTCAAACTAATACAATAATTAATTTGATCCATCCAAAATGTCCAGAATATATTGCCCTTCTAAATAACTAATCATGATGATTTAGCATCGCTCAGTAGCAAACATACTATTACTAGCACACGAGATGTATGTTCTTATTGCATCAGTGAGCAGAGAATGGTTTAGGCCTGTCTGCTCAGGTGTGCAGATTTGCTAGATCATTTACTGCTCACATTCACAAAAAGTGACTATGGTCAAGAAATACCTAAATTACTGCTTGATAAGTCAGCATGAGTGTTTATCAGAGGCAGGTTCGCATATAAGTGACAACATCTTGTGTACTAACTCGATTATGTCTCTCAGGATACGACTTTAGAAGATAATAAAGGCTACTGAAGGTTAGGTGTATTTTTGTAAACTAACTAGTTCTGTAGTGAAGCTTGGAAATGAAAAGCAAATAAAAATAAGTCCAATCTCTTCTTACCATGCTCAGGATCATCATCAAGAAAATGGAAATCACCTATGTTAAAAGATATTTGAAACTTAGCTTTTGTGGAAATGGTAACAGGCAAAACCTATTAATTTGCTTGCCTATTTAGGAACAAATTAAGAAATATTGTACATATGGAAACATTTTATGGACCCTTACACTTCTCCAAGTGCCACGTAGTTATTATATAGAGCAACTTCTTTTGTTTTATGCACAATATTGAGTCACACAGTCACTTATATTGGTAGTTCGTCAAAAGACGTTTTGTTTGAAATATCAAGCCGAATTTGGTCCTAATCATGAAATCAAACTTGCCTTATTTAAATGAATATCTGATACTCAAATTCTAACCAAGGACAGATAAAAATAAGTTGCTCTAAATACCAAGCAAATGGTGTATATTGGTGTTGGTAATTATATAGTTAAAGGGTTTTTTGCATAAAATAATCCTTAAATGGAAAATCGTATAAAGAAAGGACATTTTTACGTTCATGGAATCACTGATTTAAATTTCGTATAAATCGCCAACAGGCAGATAACTAAATTAAAACCAAAAAAAGTTTTTGTGTTTTTTTGCAGAAAACAAAACCATTCACGCTGATTTAAAACTAATATACAATTATTTTGCTGTCAAGATTATTTATACAGTTACTTTGCTGTCAGATTTACCAACAGAAAAATATAAAACAATACATGTTACCAAAAATTTATATTTAAATAATATGCATAAATAAATATACATATTGTGTAAATGGCTACAAAGAGAAAAAATAAGTTATACTGTTTCCAAAAAGGTACATGTGGGGATTCAGAAAAGTACGTCAAGGGGGCGCAGACAACGTTTTAAGTCATCAACGTATTCAACAGCGGGCTGTACAACCCTCACTAAAGAGCAATCGGACCCCTTGGGTCCAATTACTTCTCAAGGGGGACCGTGCCGGTATTTCTAAGGAAACCTATAGCAAAATGCAAAGTTTAGGGGGTCTAGATCCCTCCTTCCTCTAGATGCGCCTATATAATATGGAGAACTGTCCTTTTTTGGTAAAGCTGGAATATTGGCCTTGGCGCGAGAAACCCTGTGTTCAGGATTTCCAACAAAGTGAGACTTAAACCAATCTTCTCAACTATAAAGACTAGCTAGGAAAGTGAAGTTTCGGTTGTAACAATGAAGATATGAAACTTTCCAATAAATGAATAACAAAGACAATGATCAGACTATATATGGGAATGTTGGCCATATTGATCATGTGACCAGGACCATTTGACCAAACATTCGTTCACATATCCTAAGGAGTCTTCAAATGAAATTTGAGTTCATTACAGACCCAGTAGTTTCTGGGGAGAAGATGTTTGGAAATGATAACAGACAACCTCACGAGGAACGACAGAGTACATAGTATACTATTAGCTCACCGATTAGCTGCTAATAAGCCATTTTGCAAGAACCATCCCCGATATCAATTATCACAACTCCAGGTTACACAAGCTGCATTTAAGCACCAGTCTACCAATATAGTTATACTGGTCATATTTCTTTGTATGAAGCACATTTGAAGTACATAATACTTCCAAGAAATTGAAATAAAATTATCACGTATTTAAATAAGCATAGCTTCCATATCAAACCCCTGTTACATCTGTGACAATAAATAAAACTAGTTCCAGCATGCATTACACTGTTTCTTATGTGCCAAAAATACCTTTCCCATATCCTTGCTATTAGTTCAAATCATAGAATTGCTAAATTTGTTTGAACACTGCAGCATGTTTGTGCATTCTATCACAAACTACTACACTGGTGTGTAAATAATTCTATATGAAAGGCAAATATGCCTTATTAGGAGGTGTTCATTGTGCACTAGAGTGACAGTAGATACATTCGTACAGTAGACAGATTCGTTCACTCGGCAGTTCTAGCCCGCTGCTGCCTTAAGTATGCAAATTAAAAGCCCATTAATTACGCCAGCAATCATTCACGAAATTCTGTCAATAATTTTCAGTGCCAATTCGCGCGTGCTTGGCAGTGCGAGAGCTTTGAAGAAGACTTTTTTGGGCCACCGAAACAGACATTATGCTGAATCGTATACCGTTTGTGTACATATTCAGAATCCACAGTCAATACAAAGCTTATTTAAGCACCAGATAGTAAGAAAATAATCCTATTTTGTATTTCAGGTACTAACATTTCTGCCCCTTTGCTTATTTGTGTACAATTTTTATCGATCTGCTGACCTCTGGTCGCAGTTGTCATGACGGATATTCTAGAGTGATTATTTCCCTTTACAACAACAACAACAACTAAGAGGGAGCCCTCATTATTTAAATTTGGTTGACTACTTGATGCGGACCTCATATGCACTTTAGATAAAAATCGACAGAATAAAATCTAAATAAGCTAACAACGTTCCCAACAAGCTAAAGTGTTATTCTGTTCTATTCTATTCCACAAACAAAAGTTGCCAGCTACTTTCAAGTTTCTAGCGAATAAATAAACATACAATTCAGCAGTTTAGACTAAAATTGGTTGAATTTTATATATTTTATTTTATTTCATCTCTGATTTGCGTGTAAAGTCAGATAAAAAGGTGTACAAATCTGAATACTGTCATGTCCATTTTTTCCCAATCTTCAGCCAGTTGAATAATGATAGCTCCCTAGCTAACTGGAAAAGCTGAAAACGAAACTAGGTCAGCATAATAAACGAACATGTGTATTTTCTTGGCTACGACAGATGAAAAGGCTAGTTAAAAAGGTAAGAAAGTTATTATTAGATTACTTGCAAAACTGTACGAATCTATCTACTGTCACTCTATATGAAATGCTTACACTGTTCGACCTTCTCATTTCATGTCAATCGAGTGATGTGTATCTTATTATCAATCTTAATTCCTCACACAGGTGGGAATAAGATATTTATTCACCAAAATGTATTAGACCAAATATCCAAGAGTCTGAACTACATTGTATGCACAATTTCTATATCAAAATTTTTATACTATGTTGTTCAATGGATAAATTAGAAAATGTAAAAGTTTCAGTTTGTATGCAGTATGCCACAAAAAGTGACAATCTATGCAAATATCTTTCCTGATGCCTTATAGTTAAGGTGTGGAAGATTACACACTTTTGCCAAACAAAGACAATATTGGGTGTATTAAACTCAAACACAGTTAAACAAAATAAAACGGGTACAAAAATCTACTAGCTATGCACTACAATAGTATACATCTATGTTGAGCATGTGCTATCAATTACATGTACCTGCTGGAGGCCACACCCAAGGTTCACCAACATCTTCTCCTAATTATGGAATAATTGAGCCGTGACATGTGATTTCCAACAATGTGGCATTTTGACAAGTGTAGACTCAGATGAGCCTGTGCTGTCTCATTATAAGCTTAGAAACTCCAAATGGTGTTCAGTCAGTAGCTTAACACTCATAGAATATTCAAGCGACTAGCAAAGGCTCTGATCAGACTGCGCGTATGCGCAGTCTGATCTGAGGCTTTGCTGGTAGCACATACCACATTGTTGGAAATCTCATGTCGCGGCTCAAATATAGTAAATTGTGTATTATCATCTTACAAGTTTTTCTTATATCAATAATTGATTATTTCATTGTATAGTTGAAATATTATTTATAGTTTAGTTAAATGATTGTAAAATAAAACACAAAATTTAAATGGACTTTACTAACATAAAGCCTTATAAAATTTCTTTTCATTGTTGTATTTATCAAAAGTAAAGAACTAAAACAGTCTGATGAACATAATTGATAAAGATGAAAAATTATAATTTTATTATACATCCTCCATAGAAAAAAATACCACAATTTAATAAACAAATATTATCTGTAATTGTGTTTTTGTCTAGATAGATTTATCTCCTGAAGGTACATATGTCTTTACACTGTTATTTACCGTTTGCAAACTTTGCTAGTCAAGAAACCAATGGTAAAGAGATCTAAAATAATTTTTAACATTCGTTTTGCAGTTATAATTAAGTTTGGTGCTAGACGATTCCAATGCTATTTGGACACTACAAAGAAACTAAAAACAGCACAGCTACTTTTATATAGGACATGTATAATTACATCATTGTTCTCTGGTATAAACTGTGATAATGGCGTTTTCTAGGGAAAAAATATAATACTACTTGGTATTAATATGATACTGATGTTGAAGGGCCAAATGCTTGACAAATAATTTATATGGACATTCTCTTTCCTATTGACCAACTATTGTCAAAAAGACTCAGTTCAAACAGAAGGGCAGCCAAGCTTAACAATAAAAAGTGCTCTGGCCCACCTACATTGAAATCCGTCTTAAGCAGCCACTCACAATAGACAATACAAAGGTCTTAAAGCCATGTGGTAGCTTAATGTAGGTCAAAAGTATTGCAAAATGCTCCACGGGAGCATTCTGCAATACTTTTGACCTGCATAAAGCGATTATTGGTCTTGAAAACATTTTCTTTTTTGTGGGGGTCTTCTTTGAGTGGCCGCTTAAGACAGGTTTTACTGTATTTCAATGCTTATATAAAAAATAGTACACAAGAATGAATGGCCATATCTATGTAAATTGTAGATTGACTCTATAGTGTACTTTTAGCCAACTAAGAATGACCAAAGTGTTTTGGTTTCTATGTTTATAAGATCCACATCTTATTCATATAGAAGATTTGCAGAAACCACTTACCAATAGGAATATGTGTATCATAATCTGGGTTACGGAGGCCAAGCAGTGTTAGATCGTTTGTCTCCATTGGTCTGGTGTGCTCTCGCCCACCTGAGGTCTGTATAAAATAATCCATCACTTCGGATAAAGATCGCATGGCCTCATGCTAAAACAAGAAGATAATAATAATGATAATTAGATTATAAATATAGCATATGAACCTTGTCACAAAAATCTTTTGTGTTGCCTGTGAGTAACTAAGGTGCAGACCAACCTGCTGAACCATACAGTCTGTCCATCGCATTTGATATTCAAAAGTATAGCACATATACTTCCTATAATATAAATATAAAACTTGTATCTAGTATATGTAGCTTAGCAGGCTGTTTTGAGCTTTACCTGATCGCAACTCAGGCCCAGTCTGGCGATTTGATGTTTTGTATCTCTTCAAGAGAGATAATTGCATGGCCTCATTGATTCTTATGTGTTTATATTGAGCAGCACATTAGGTGCGTATAAGCTAATTTTGCGTGAAAAAGAGAATGTTTCTTACCCATGATTTCAAGCATGTGTTTCGGTGCTCAAAAATAACTGTCTCATGAAAATGGTTCTTTAGAGGACCCAAAACGTATGGTTTGGTAGAGAAATAAGAAAACTGACTTTGCAAATATTCAATCTTATCTGGAGGCATGAATATGTGCAAAAAAATTCTTTTTATCGCATATGTATAACGTCTTAGTTTCAATGAATATGCTAGCTCTAGTCTATATTTTGTCTGAACATTTATTTACTTTCATACGTTTGCGCAGGCTGGTTTGACCCTTGCAGCTTCCTGATAAGATATATATCATTAAATTTTGAGCTGGGCTATTAAGTTTGTTAATTGAATTTATTCTTGCATCTCATCATCATTGCGCCAATTGAAGCTAATGAATTATTACCCATTGGTATATTAACTTGCTTAAAGCCAACTAATCAACAACAGGAAGCATCAAAATCAAAACTAGAGCAGTATTTTCCAATTCCCTGTTTATAAAAGAAATATGGAATCAGATAGGTGTCCATCATTTTACAATCATGCAATTATAGAACATAAAGAAAAAAGAAGTAAGCATGGCCATGACCAAAAGTGTTAGCATTGGTATTTATGCATTACTATCGATGAAACAGGTTTTATGATATATGTGTCTAACAGATAAGCTAGAAAATACATACTGGGTTTTCTACATTCACTTTATAACCACCGGCTACTCGCATAACTTCATAATGTTCGAACGTCAAATCCCTGAAAATAACATTTGAAATACACCAAATTAAAAACAATTATCTGTGTGAAAAATAACATATACATATACATAAAAGAAATTTTTCAGTTCAGTTTCAAAAATCCACAGCTAAAATACAGTGAATGTCAATACTGCGACAATTGGACTGTAATCTAAGAGCTAAATTGTAACTGTTTAAAACGAAATACATGTATATGGAAAAGGATTAAGCACTGTATATGAAATTGATAAAATAAAAGATATACCAAACTTAAATAGGTCATCGGAATGGAAAAAAGCAACTATTTTGAGAAGCTTTTGTTTCTTAAGCCCCAGACCCATAGAGCTTGCAACGGAGGCGCAACCTCTTGGTGACTGATTTTTGTTTGCAATTTACATGCAACCTCTGCAACCATAGCAACTAATTTTCCACTACTGGTATGATTGTTGACCAGGCGCCTACCAATCTCCAATCAGCGACTGGTTGGTTACTGATCCGAGACTGGTCAGCAACTGACTGGCGACTGGTTGGAGACTATTCTTCCATCATTTTTTTAATAAAAAATTGGAAAGAATAAAAACATTTCTGTGCAAGTTGACATCATATTTGCACAATAGATCAGACAGTAACTGTTGCTTCACTTACAACAAAACAGAACGCTACCGTTATAAGTGTAATGATTTTGCTGGGGCTGATTACATATACAAATGAAGCTCAGAGCTTACACTTTCAGCAATGTCAAGTTACCGATATTTCCAGCTAAATTCGCCTCTAGGACTGCTGAGATTCTTCATCAGAATCAAGAGTCTGAATTTGATAGTATTTTTTACCGTCTGCTTTGGTTCTGCTGTTTAGTTTTGACACCCATATGCCCCATGATGCAAACACTTTCAACGCTGGCAAGATAGTTTTTGGTTGTAGCTGGCACTGCTACCTGTCGGTGGCCAGACGCTGATAGGTCGCCAATTAGCCACCGATTAATCGCAGACTAGTTGCTAAAGATTTCAGAGCCAAAGTGTGCATGAAACTGGTCGGCGACTGATCAGCGATCGGCGACTGTTCGTTTATTAATCGCTGACTTCTAGAAAACTTTTTCAACAAGTCGGCAATCGAAATTAGTTGCGTCCAGTCTTTTGTGCATGTGATTTTGATAAGTGACCAATTGGCAACCTTTTTGCAATCTTTGTAAAACCTTGTCAAAACATCTGCTGTCATTTTTTTAGTCACAGAGCAGTCCCAGTGCGGTCGCAAGCTCTATGGGACCGGGACTTTAGATTTCAATGGAATTCTAATGTTAAATGTCCAAAATTATTTTGTGCACAATTCCTGACAGTTTGAGTCAGAAAAGGTCAAAATCGTTTAGTAAAATTTGACGTTTGACGTAAAAAATTATAAAACACCTTTATTAACGTCACATGTTTGACTCAAATACAATCTTTCGAATTTTTGATTGATTTGTAGCTTAACTATTGAACTATCGAAGTCCATTCTTCACAATGCAAACAAATAACTGACATACGCTATACAAGTACTTTAAACGGCGTTGATTTTGACACTCAGAATAAACCGTCATAACTATCTAAAAACTATAAATCTAGTTTTATTGGGGAGATGAGCGCAGAAATACTTAGGGGAACATTATGGAACACTTACGAGATTAAATAAGGTAAGTTTCGTCTGATGTGTACCTTACTTAAGAACTTCAACGTCATGCAAGTGACGTAGAAGTAATTTTCGGGTACAAGATAACGGTTTGAAGAGTCTTTAGGGACAATAATTCAGTTTTATTCAGTTTGAGTTTATAGATGAGTAATGTTTTATTCCAGCGTTTCAACTCTATGACGTAAAGAAGGATGTTGGTTTGCTCTAAAACTGTTTTAAACGTAAATCTCATGTTTGCCAGCATAAAGCAGGTGAGAATACACATACACCGTTATTTTCGACCAGAGTTAGAACATATACGCACCATTAAACGTTTTAGAGAAATATGAACTAAACTAAGAAACATGACATTTTCAGACATCGAAGTATTTAAAGAAGCAAATAGAGCATTGCAAATACGATTTTTATGGATATCTTAAAATATAAACATTTCTTGTTTGTGTTTTGTCTTCAGGTTTTGTGAGGGGTGTGACGTTATAAGCCATCACTTCCCTGTTAATTCCAAACCCTTACTAATGAAAGTAAGCCACATAATGATAGATTCTAAATTAAACTTATTATCATGAAAGTATGTGAAAAATATCTGCAACTGTTTCTGAGAAATTTTATTTCAAACTTAAAGTTGCGTTGACTTTAACAGTTCGGTATATTTATCAAATAAACATAACCTCTAATTCATTGTAAAATTATTTTCAATCTGGAAAGAGGATATTTTTTTCTTAACTCCCCATTAACCCTTAAAGCGCCAGCAAAACATGCAAATCAATAACTGCAAAATCAACAAGTTCTGTGATTGAGCAAAGTAAATGTTACAGAAGGACATTCTGACAGTAAACAAAATTGGCTATTTCTGAGAACTAAGGGACACTTCATAAGGACTAATTCTTAGAATGGGCTAATCAAATGCGTCAAACTGCAAATTTCTGAAAAAAGAGCATATTAAATGGTTAAAAAGACATTTTGAGAGTGGGCAGAAGAAAGGATTCAGACTGGATCAATTCTCATAACGGGCAAAAGTATGATTTGCTCAATAGAAATGACGAATTAAAGCTAGTTTTGCGCATAATATCATGGTAATTTTAAACTAACACACAATATTGAATACACTACCTACCCATGTTTCCAGACAAGTTTAGTTATGACGTAACTTCCGTTGTCTTTGTAGCGTGTGCTTTCTCGTACAAGCGTGTTTCCATATTGTTCACCTCTCTGTAGTACAGCCTCTGCAAGCTGACGTGAGCAATGGCTAAAGAACCAACTGCAAAGAGAAAAAAGAACACTTTCTGACGAATTACAGGTAGCAAACTACATATACACTCAAGCAAACACGAAGACCTTTTTGCGATATAATTGTGGCATTTTTATACAATCATGACACAAAATATTTCAGGCCAAGCTTCTACGATTTATTGCCAATAATCCATAATTTTATGTAAAATAAGGCAAATTAAAGAAAGTGTCGTCTGCTGAAATCGTCTGCTGCAAACAACTGCCCAGCATTACTGACGAATTAAGTTTAAAAGCAAACAGCGTGGACCCAGATCTGGGTTCACACTGTTTACCATAGAGGCTTCTTAAACATTTCAGCAGACGAGAAAAGCAGACGACTTTTGTTGTGATTGGCGCTTTAAGTGTTAATTACAACTCAGGTTAACATGTCCACCATCAAAATGAAATGTCACATATTTTACCAATCACCAGGGCTGTTATGGCTACATGTACGGATTTGACCGAGTATGTCTTATACACCTATTCCACACAGGCCCCGAATCCCACGAATTGACAAATATTTGGATTTGTAGCTGAATCGTACTCAGTTCCTGATGGTCTTAACTGATTCGCATAGTCCGTAGTGAGTTCTTGCAGTTCGTAGGTCTATCGGGAATTCGGCTCAAAAGTTTTGAACTGTTCAAAACTTTGGCCACGAATTCCCTGATTCGAAAAATCGTGCGTGATTCGTACCAAATTCCTAAGGCATTCTTGGCTATCGTAACTGAATCGTAATCGATTCGGGGGCGTTTTTGCATTGTTTGGGGCATTCGTAGCTACTCTTAGCTCATTCGTGGGGAATCGGGAGATTAAGCCAAGCAATAAAACCAAGGAAGAGATAGCAGAAGGATTTTCCCTAAGGTTAATTACCCCGTCTCGCGCATATGAGCAGTCCTAGAAGTTGATACAGATTTGGAATATTCTGGAGCACAATCAGGATCAGTCAGTAGCTCCTGGCTGGCGATTTTGCCAATGGCCAACTGCCATATTTTTCCAAGTCAAAGAGTCTGGGTCAGGGCCTCTCGACTTTTACATAGTTGTTTTCTTCTAGCTATATAAGAAGCCGTTTTCAACACTCAAGTTGCAGGATTAATTCTACTGCTGCTTTACGAGGAACATTCATTTTGGAACTGATGCCCCGAAGCATGTAAGGGCCTTTTTTATGGCTATCGTGAGAGAAAATCTCGCGAATCGTGTCGAATCGTCGCGGATTTCTGTTAATTCGTGCCCTATTCGTGCTGCATTCGCATATTCTTAACTGATTCGTAATTGATTCCTTAACTTTCGTGCAGCATATTCTAATTTTATTTTCTAATCGTAATGAATTCTTATGCGATTCCAGCCGAATTGAGCCGATTCTCCCGAATATTCGTAACGACATCGTATCTGAATCGGGAATGACTCGTAGCTCATCACGATTGGAGAAAAAATTTAATGAAGCCTCACGAATCCCCCAGAATAAGAAAAAAATCAATTTGTGGCGATTCCGGCGATTCGTGGCCTGTGTGGAATAGGGGTATTAAGGAATTGCTCCCTCAAGATTTCATGGGATAAATATTCCTTGTCACAATTCTAGCAAAAATCATTGTAGAAGTTAACCAAAATACTGCCCTCAAAATCATGTCCTATTGATGAAATCTGTAACTCTTATTTTGATGAGTGTCATATTAAGCTGCTGTGTTTTCACATTTAATGTATTACCCTTTAAATTTGTTTTATAGAAATTGTCTTTAACGAACTTGCAGTATCTTGAATTGGAGTCAAGTCCTTAAAATACTACATATACATGTATCAAATAGATTTTGTTGGTCAAATACTGTCTCCAAATCGTGCTTAAGTTGACATAAAACAACATCGATACAAACAAAATTTATTTGGCACGACCTAAAACGTTAACAACAATTGCTTATTTTAACCCATTTATGCCTAGTGAAATAATTTCCCACCTTAACCAATTAAACTAATCTAAGGGTTGTTTGATAGTAAAGGGGTATGTGCATTAAAGGTCTAAGATGGCCCCCTTTGGAGCAAAAAACTGAAATTTGCTTTTCACAAATTTCTTTGGATTTGTTTATTAGAAGAATGGCTGAAGTGTAAATTTTCGGCATTTATTTGAATTTTACCGTTGCTATGGCAACATAAATAGCCGACAAAATCGGCATAAAATAGAGAAATAGCCATTTTGACCAAATTTAAGGCTTTTACTGACAGAATTTTCAAAACTTTTATATCATCACAGCTAAATACCAAAAAATCCTTTTCATATATTGTGTGCCATATTTATTCTTATCATCTGTTAAAATATCTTTTTGGTATTTGCTTGTGCTCTATGTTAATTGCTCTGTCAAACTTCTCAAATTTGCTCCAAAATGGTCAATTTCCTATTTTCAGCCTGTTTTGGTGGCCATTTTTGTTACCATAGCAACAGTAAAAGTCAAACTAATATCAGACTTATACAGTTGGGTCATTGTCCTAATAAACCAATCAGAAAAATTTGGTGAAAAGCGAATATCATTTTTTGGCCTCATAGTGGGGCCAAAATAGCCTCTTAATGCACGTACCCCTTTCAATTTCCTTCAAACTATAAAAGTACATTCTTGAAGCAAATAATGAAGAACGTGATCAGACGCCACGTTCTGTGGCGTCTTGCCTGGTTCTGCACTGTTTACCGATGTCCCATAAGAAGGACACAAGACTTAAATGGGTTAAAAGAATACATTGCGCCCTTGCTTATGTCACAATCATAAACACGTGACTCACCTTGGTGGAACTTGATCACGAGCTCTGTCTGGATAAAACTTGTGAATCTGAATCAAAATTTAAAGAAAGCTATAATTAGACAAACTTAACATCATTCCAATCCTTGAAGTACCTGCAAAAAGATATGTCCTCTGCTTAAGCCGTCTGTTGCAAAATTTGCTAGCATTATGACTAATATAAGTTTAGAGTCAAACAATGTGGAACCAGAAGAGCAGTCTGATCTGTGTCTTCAGTGTTTTACCAAGAGGCTTCTAAACTATTTTGGCAGACAACAAAAGCAGGCGACTTTTGTTGTGAGTGTCCCTTAAGATTCATTTACGAGCGACATTTTGGAAAGTACGTAGCATGGTCTTTTATCTCAGTAACCGATTAACAAATCCATTCATGTTTGGTATCATTTTAAACCCCTATCTTTCCTCTATGTTATGAGGATGCTTATTAATTATCGTCAATGTTTGCACATAACATCTTTAGATTATCCCAGAAACCATGCATATTAAAAGTAAAGGCATGTCACAGGTCAGAATGTTTCGATTACGTTTTCGCTTGTAAGGGACGGTAAAATACTATCAAGAATATAGATAGATAAGTTATCATGCTATGAGGCTATTATATATGTGAAAAACTTCCTTTTAAAAATTCCAAACGTTGCAGTGTAAGTGGTGTTTAGAACCAGGTTATTTCTATACAGGGCTAGGAATCTTTACCATAATGTTCAAAATTGTTGTGGGCCAGTGTGCATTGGTCATACCTACATTACATTGCTGATTCCTGGTTTACATGTGGTCAGTAATGGAAAATACAGGTAACCAGTGCCTGGAAATGAGTGGTACTAGTTGTTACCTGCCTTTAGATTACTGACCACCTGTAGACTGGGAACCAGCAATTAATGTAGATATGTCACTTAACTCACACAAAACACATACAAAATGCTATTCAAAATTTATCATTGATGTAAAGTTTTACTTAATTATTTAAGTATTTGTTCACACATCACAAACATCTCCGTAAAGAGGTGTTACAATTGTTCAGATGCTCGTAGGAAGTGCATTCAGAGTGTTACTGAACACCTAAACAAATGTATTGAGAAAATGTATGTGTTGTATCATATTCCTACGAAAATAACCGACATCATATAAGAAAGTGTCTGTTATGAGAACTTATGTGTGGATCTAGATTGGGGGTGGGGGCAGGAGTCTGGGACCCCCCGTGAAAAGATACAATGCTAAGGGTTTCTTAGCAATACTGGTCTGGATCCCCTGAAAATCACAAAGCTACCAAGACAACATTCAATGTTGGGCCATTATCGGCCCGCCAACAAAACACAATTTTAAATGGCGTTTCACTGGCGGGCCAATGATGCTCCGCTTTTAGTGGTACTTGGATCATCTCTCCCTTATCAGATGAAAAAAGACATACAATAGTTGTCAGAGTTAAAACCCCCTTTGAAAAACCTCTCTGGGTCTACGCATGGAACCAGAATCCTGAAACGCTTCAGTATAACATCATCTTGTCGCATGCGTACAACGAAGGCGCAGATCAGCCTAAACATAAATTACTGTACATAATTTTTTTTTATATTTTCGTGTAAAGTCGAAAACCATATAAATCAGGTTTTCAAGAGATGCGGCTCTGCGCAACCAGGAAGTCGTAGCTGAAATTTTTAATATGCTTTTATGTAAATAGATAACAGCCGCAATTTCTATAAAGGCACTTTGGAATATGTCCATTGTGACCTAACTTCTGTTTAAGTCAGGATTTCATACTCGCTGGTCTATATTAAACAATCACTGGCAAGATGCAAACACTTTGGCCTGTATGTGAAAATAGTTGTTGAAGTTCGTCCGACCTTTCACTAATTGCATATGTGATAAGTACCAAAATCTTGTGAGCTAGCTAATTAATATTGAATGAACAAGAACTTTTATTGATAAAATTGATTTTGTCACCTGACATTGTCAAAAGATATCACCATTTACTAGGCCTCATCGCGAAAAAACCTTGTCTTAGAGAGATTCAACCTGCTAATGCTCTAAACAGCCTACGCAGGTACAGAGACTAGTCTGAATTTTGAACTTTTGAATGTAGTCAAACTATTGTACTTTCCAGTGAGCGAAAAAAAGGTGCTGAACACACTAAATGGATGGCTGGTCTGCGCCTTTGTTGTTTTCATGCAACAATCAGATCTTCTTGTGATGAGGACTGATTTATTAATACAGGCGACATACATTGGATTTCGATTGTGCAGGAAGAAATCGGTTCAATAGCCCGTTCTATTCAACGTCTGAATATTTAGTCTTGAGATTTATTCGATTGTCTCCAGATAAAATGTATGCTTAAATGAACATCCACCGAACACTCAACCTGCAGGAGATTTGTAAAACATCCACCGAACAATTTGTATAACATCCACCAACACTCACCTATACAAATAGGTTGAGTGTTCGGTGGCTGTTCAAAATACTGGCATAGCCTATTTACAAACTAAACGCAAAATTCTTCCATAGCCTATTTACAGACTAAACGCAAAATCTCGTTTAATACATTTTGCAATAAAGGGTTCCCATCATGCTACCATCGTGCTTGATCACAAATAACATAATTTAGATTGTATAGTAAAATGATGAATTATACCTCATCAACAGATTCAATTTAACTGTATCTGCCATTTGAGGGTTCTCTCTATTTCAGAAGGATTATTTTCACAGATTATTTATAGAACAGACAACAAACAAATAAAAACAAAAGAAACAACAACAGCAACAACAAAAAGAAAAAAGACATGTCAGCAGTAAGCAAGGACTTGAGCTTGTTAATTTGCAGTCTACAAGACCAGGCTGTGAGGTCATCTAACTCACTTGAGTTGAACATGAAAAAACAGTTTTATAACCTCAAGGCCAGAGTTCAACTTTCAGCAAACAGTTTTTTTGCATTTATTCCCTAAAATGGTCATGACAATATTATGCACTTAGTCCGTAAATAGGCTTAACAGAGTTTTGTATTTAGTCCGTACATAGGCTTTGATAGTACTTGTGTTTAGTCCGTTAATAGTCTACGACAATATTTTGACTTTTGTACGTAAATAGCCAATGGTAGTATTTTGCCTTTAGTCCGTTATATGCATTTAGTGCGTAAATAGGCTATGGCTATGCCAGTATTTTGCGCTTAGTGCGTAAATAGGCTATGACCAAAAAATTAATAGTTTCATTGGTTTTTTCTAAATGCTTTTTTTAGATACAGATGGATGATCTAAAAATTCATTAATGGCATCAGGAGACTTCACTGTTAAATTAGAAACTTCTTAAATAAGGCTATTGGTATCACAAACTTTGCAAACTTTTTTCTAATTTTTACCAACGATACTATGATTTGATATCCAAATTCAATATTGGACTTATATCACTCTTGCGCCAGGGACTTTCTGAACCAGAGATTTGTGACGACAGTGTATTAATTAAAAAAAATGTTGGCTCTAATATTTTTTCAGCGCAGTTTATTAAAATAAGTTCTCATTATAAGATTGGTTATTTTATTAATGTAATTGCGACAGATTGCATGCTTGGTTGGCAACCCAATCACGGTTGTCAACTTTGCTTTCCTCTTTAATTGCACGCTGGTGGGTTGGACCTCAGACTCTATGGCGTATCCGACTTAAAGACTTATCTATAGGTGAAAGGGTTAGAGCCTGATGCTGTGTCTGTGGTTGGGCCTCCAGGGTTTAAATTTTGGATTTCTTTTACTCTAGTATTCAGTTGTATATACTGTTGAGTCCTTATCTTTGTTTCAGCTCCTTTTCATATCTTGATTTGTATTTACAAGGAGATGCTGCATCGATAAGTTAGGGATCTTTCATGGAAGCCAAACATCTATTTGTCTTGATCCACATCAGAAATAAGGTGAGGTTGGCGCCGTCAAACATGTTTAAGCCCTCCAATGTTTTTCTACTGACCATGCCAAGGTGTTACTTCTTTTGTGGATCCTTTATACTGTGTTTCATGTCTGTCATGCTGTCTTGCCTGTTAATTGCAGCCTTGTGGTCACCTGCTGGGAAAGGGCTGACCTCTTGGCTCTTATGTTTGTAATGGTGTATTGTGTTTTTGTCCCTATCCCATATGTTGTCCTGGATCAGGAATGGTATTTGAGTGAATCGATTCCTTATCTTTGCCTTCTTCCTTATTTCCACATGGGCATATTTGCTTACTATCAGTTCGCACTTTACATTTGTTTGCCCATTCTCATTATTATAATGTGTTATCTTTATTTAATTTTTAATGATGCATGCTTTGTGTTTCAGTCAGCAACTTTTCCAGATTATTTAGAGGTCGCAATAGCTGTCGTTGTTGCTGTGTGGAGTTGGTTGTTAAAACTTCTACCCGTTTATCGATACAGAGTTGGTATTATTTCCTATTCTGGTCCTTCAGGATGTTAGGTTAAGACGGAAAGCAGAACACCGCTAAAGCCGGTGCTAGGGGCGTGAGAATTGTTGCACTTTCCATTAGTTCTCATGAACAGACTCAATTAAACCAAGTCTGCTGTTTCCTTATATTGTAGGTTCTCTATTTCTGAAGGATCCGTTTATCCAGATTATTAAAAGCTCGCAACAGCTGTCGTTGTTTCTGTGTGGTCTGATGAATTCTTCTTTCTGCTTTGATACAATGAACTTGCCTTTTTCGTTTTGTCATGCAATGGCTAAAATGAGTTGCTTTATTTTTCAAAACAACGTATATGTAAATCCTACCAATTGACAGTTTTCACATGCTTAGAGGAGCCAAATCTCAGGTGGAACAATCACGAAGACATATGGGCCAGTGCATGAGATTTCCAACAATGTGGTATGTGCGACCAGCAAAGCCTCAGATCAGCCTGCGCATACGCGCAGTCTGATCAGAGCCTTTGCTAGTCGCTTGAGTATTTTATGATTGTTAAGCTACTGACTGAACACCATTTGGAGTTTCCAGGCTTAAAAGGAGGCTACTGAGGCTCGTCCGAGTCTACACTTGTCAAAATGTCAAATTGTTGGAAATCTCATGCACTGGCTCATATCCTTGTAGAAATTACCATAATAGGTTTTAATTGTAGTAAACCTAATGGTAAATATATACTAAGAAGAACAATTAAAGGATATTGATATTCACTACTTTTGTGATGAAAAATGCAAGCATTATTCTTCCATTGATTTTGGTACAGTATCTTCTTAAGGACATATGCTACTAAATACTTCCCATATTGAAATATTTTCAATACTTTGCATACAGTTTGTTTTATGCATGGGCTATCCATTCATGAAATAAAAAGGATATGTCACCGTGCTTATTTTTTCAGAACCTCACATTGAAGTTTACAGTATTTGACCAATTTTCTAGAAATATAAGATAATAACACTGGACCTAATCATCGAGCTAAAACGGTTGTAATCATCAGCCAGCTTCTTTCTTTTAACTTAAATTACTGCCCATGACCTCAAACTTTTAAGAAAATGTGCATGTTTACTTGTTATCCCATGCTGTGACAAGATACTGCATGATATATTTTGGCAATTCGTCGAAAAATGGAATTAGTTTTTAGAATAAATCATGTATTAAAAAATCTGATATTGAAAATCTTGAAAAATTATTTTTAATTCATTGACTATTATAATACCTTTCAGAAAAAAGAATAAAAATCTGGGGTCACCGAACTAATTCTCTTTCTAGAGGCCCAAATATAACCCCACCCCCATAGGTTTCTTGCGTAATTCAATATAAAAAGTTCGGGGATGACCATTTCGGTCGTTTTGATGATGCCATTTTACTAGTATATGAAGCAATTTAGCATTAAAATGTTAAAAAAGAAAGAAAAAACACACTGAAAATATGTGCGCATCTGGGAATCGATCCTGGTCCTCTGGCTTTGTAGCCAGACACGCTAACCACTAGGCCACGAGGTCAGGTCGTGCGCCGCTCGAAATAATCATACAAATAGTATAGACTCGGCCACTATCGTATTCGTAACCAGGGTTATTGTGTACGTCGTTTGATTTCGACTGAGCTACATTTATCTGTCTTTAGTGCTGAGACGATCAGTTCTGAAGAGATGTCAATAGATATTTCGAACACACTTTAATTAGTTATTTTGTGAAGAAAATGTCGGAACACCGATATGACATAAGAATATCGGAAGCTGTGTTGATCCGAATCCGTTAAGGGTCGAAACACAGGACCCAGACAACTTTCCCCGTTTGCAGACGCGGGAAAGGTGCGCATTGGAAATAGCCGCATATGTCTTTAATAGCCCGTACCCCTGAATAACCATAAATAACCCTAGATAACGCGCGTTGGCTGCCTGATGGGCTGGAATGTATGACAATGCCGTGAGTACTCGAATGACATATTTGGGGATGTCATTTCACTCCTTAATTAACGCTTGTCAGAGTTGTGTTAGGCTGTGATCCCCAGTTTATTTCAAGCATGCTCAATTGGATTTGTGTCTGGAGAGCGCGATGACCAAGCCATTATTAGAATTCATGCTGGTTGCAGACGGTTTCTTATATGTACGCGTTGCGGACACGTAATCATCCATCAGTGTGAAGTTCATGGTTTTGACAAAGTAAGGAGAAGGCAAAAATCTGGAATCGATACAATCTTGTACCACATCCTGACCCAGGACAACATATGGGAAAGTGACAAAAACACAAGAAAATATCATAGTGGTCAGCCATTTCCCAGCAGGTGACCACAAGGCTGCAATGAACAGGCAAGACATTATGACAGACAAATACAAAAAACGAAAAGGATCCACAAAAGAAGCACCGTCTTGGAACGGTCAGCAAGAAAATTACTGGAGGGCTAAATTATGCTTGACATACCAACACCACCCTTATTTCTGATGTGGATCAAGACAAATAGATGTTTGGTTTGCATGAAAGATTCCTAACTCATCGATGTATAATCTCTTAGTACTTGCAAATCGATATAAAAATGAGATAAAACACAAAGATATGGCCTCAAAGAGAAAAACGCGTTTCTGTCGTTACATGCGAGGTAAGAAAAGCCTTCTCTTTGGAAGTTTTTTTTTCTTTTCAATTAGATCAATAAGTTTATATTTAATTAAATTATGAGGTAAAGTAGTGCAAAGGGTAGAACAATCATGGTTGCATTAAAATCCCATGCTTTAAGTTTATCTAATATTTCACCTGAATTTTTAATAGACCAAAATAGATTCTAAGCGGAACATTCGTATACTTTTTCGCAGTACTTAATAACATGTTATGATAGCAGTAGGACGTGAGGTAAACAATTTAGAAAGTTCTGTTGTCATACACGAACTGGAATTGGCAATAAATTTTGCTAAAAAGGTTTTTATGGATTTCAGGTCACCAGTATAACGTTGGAACCTTGTCTTGGTTTTCTTTACCATTGACATCAAAAATTAGGGCTGTATGACAACCATGCCCATCCAAACAAGAAGCCTACAGTTTAGAGGCATTGTTGCCAATAAGTATCAACATTATGTAATCGTTAAATAACTGCAACATTGTTATCGGCTTTTTATGTTACGTCGTAACAAACAGGTTCATGCATGAATATATTAATATGCCATTGTTTCGAAAGATATGGATTTAAGGTTACCAGTATAACGATGGCACATTGTCTTGGTTTTCTTTACCGTTGACATCAAAAATAAGGGCTGTATGACAACCATGCCCATCCAAACAAGAAGCCTACAGTTAAGAGGCATTGTTGCCGATAAGTATCAACATCATGTAATCGTTAAATAACTGCAACATTGTTTGCGGCTTTTTATGTTACGTCGTAACAAATAGGTTCGTGCATGAATATAATAATATGCCATTGTTTCGAAATATTTTGATAACTTTTATACCTGTAACAATACATAGAGTGTGTCAAAGTGTACGAGTTGAAATCGGCGATTCAAATGTATTGCACATTAATTTTACCATTCTATCAAACGGCATAGACCCATAATCAGACTGATCCTATAGGAGCAGTCCGATCTGAGTTGTTACTGTTTTCAATATAGGCTTCCAAAGAACTATTGCAGGCGATAGAGCAGACGATTTTTTAAAAGTGGTGAATACCAGTAAAAAACGAGTACACACTGGGTAGGCGGCAATCGAAAACGCTCTTAACAATCGACAGACGAGAATCAAAAATAGCTAGAAACAGTGTTTACGATTGTCATCTGTTGCCAGTCGGGCGACAGTGGCAATTATAAATTATTTTTCTTATTATTTTGATCTACATTCATCGATGGTATTAACGTTTTCGATTGCCGCCTATATATATAGCTACCAGTGTAGTTTAGTTTGTATGAATCTACGTATGATTTATTCAAACAGTGAAGGTACAACTCTTGCGAGCTTGCTCATTTCATGGTTATATAGTATACAGTTATTTCATACCTGTTTATAGTATAGTTATGATTATAGTATGCACATACATGTATAACATATACTATATATAAGGAGTCTCCACCAGGGGCTAACATCGAAATACATGACACATATTCCAAAAGGGCATTGTCGACGATGGCGCAATGATTGAAACAAGCCTGGGTCCTAATACACTTCTTATTTACCCTTAAAACGCCAAGAAAAAAATGCATCTGAAAATATCGTTTGCTGAAGTCGCCTGCTGCAAATGATTGTCTAACATTACATACGTATGAAGTATAGAAGCAAACAGTGTGGACCCAGAACAGACTGCTCCTATAGGAGCAGTCTGATCTGGGTCCACACTGATTGCCATAGAGGCTTATTAAACATTTCAGCATACGAGAAAAGCAGACGACTTTTGTTGCGATTGGCGCATTAAGGGTTAAATGTGTGACAAGGCCCATTTTCCATACATTGATATGTGCCAGTGCATGAGATTTTGGTAGTTATCGCATCAACGAGCAGCGAAGGCTATGTTGATGTAGGCTCAGCCTAAGTAATACGAGGGTCCGTCAAAAATAACTGAGAGTTGATTCACATCTCTTACGTAGGCTAATGTACACTAGTGAAATTTGGCACTTGCATGCAATGAACTGTCCTGCGTCAGAATATGCAATATACAAGACCATGTAAAGTATAGATTGTTGTTGCTTAGCAACTGATGAATGTGAAATAACCTCATGCGTTCACGCTGGAATATAGCGTTGCCATGGAAACACTATACAAAATTTAAGTTACATCAACTCGTGCATTTGTTGCAAATAAAGTGTTTGAATGTATTTTGTGAAATAAAACAACTGAGATTGAGGCGTTTGTATTTTATTACATAAATAAGAGAAAATTAACTAGATTTTTTGAAAATATCATCCCAAAATATACCCCACCCACCAGTTACGGTTCATTTTAGAGCAATATTATCGACTAAGTATCATGTCATATGACCATTTCATTGTGTTTAGTAATTGGTTTTGACATCTGAATGCATATCTTGAGTATTCCCAGGAATAAACGGTTACCATAGCAACAAAATCTGGTCTTTTATTTAAAATTGGAATTTCCATCGATCTTGGTTGCTAGGCAACGAACATTGCATTTATTGTATTTACAATTTATTACACTTCTTCAAAACATTGCTAACACATTGTTTGATACAATTGGAGAGATAAAAGGTCAGTTATTATACTGTTTTAGATTTGAAATGATTTTAAATTCATTGCTGCTTAGTCAGAAGTGTCGTCACGCGAACTCACATCGCTGAGAGACGGTCTTCCGTTGCCTAGCAACAGCGCAATGAAGATGATAAGACGTCAACTTCTATATGTAATGAAGCCCGAAGGTTCATTCTATATGTGTATAAAGTTTCAGCCAAAACTGCCCACCCAGTAAAAAGATATTAACCAACTCTCAGTTATTTTTGACTGACCCTCGTAGTTATACCATGGGTTGTCCGCCTGTACGTGGAAATAATCCACGAGCTTTAGCGAGTGGATTATCTTAAGTACAGGTGGACAAACATGGTATAACTAATTTATACCACCTACATCAGTGTAGACCTTGCACATCAAGTGATATTTCATGCTAAAGTTGGTAAATGTGGTATAAAAAGACCTATAGCTTTGCTGGACACGTCAGCATGGCATTTAAAGGAGGCATTTGAGCATATGCGATAAGCACCGTATTCTTTGCATTGGCACATATAAACAGATAGCATATGAACAGAGCCTTTACATATACCGTAACAAACAATCTATTTACCTGAACATTAAGAGATCTATACCTTGGTAGGCGAACAGTATAAAACTTGCCATAATCCCGTTTCTTTGAAACATAAAACATGTCCATTTCAATCTATACTATATACGTAACTATAAATTTTACAATGCTAAATAAAATTCCATACAAAGCTTTCTACAACATTCGAAACTGTATAAATACCAAGTAATACTAAATAAAAGTCCTTATAAAGCTTCGTTTATAATAGTATTGTTACGTATTTCACAAGTTAAACATTTAACATTTCAATTTAGTTATGGCTTCAAGCAACATTTAGATAAAAGGATGATACCGATGCAGAGTTAAGGTAATGCTCTTTGTCGTACTTACCCTAAAAGTTGCTAACATTAACTCCTTGATAACGTTTGTCAACTTTTTGGACCCAGATCGGGTCCCACATTAGGTCGGGCCCGATCTGGAACCAAACTATATTGACACTCTGAGGATAAACTCTGAGTGAACACTTTGATGGGGTTAATTTTTTAAAAAAAAATGACATACGACAGATAATCATGAAAATTCCACAAATGAGTTAATAGACAAGCCTTGGTAAACAATTCAGCATGATAAAATAGCGCTTTCTAGATCAAAATCTATTTTGCAATACGCTCGTACACAAGTTATTTTATTTTTGTAATGATTTATTCACATAAATGGTTTATGCGTTGTCTGATCGGTATCTCGCTTTTCTAAACATGCTGGAATGTTTCTTTTCTTGAGGTCAGTCTCATTTGAATAAAATTAAGTTAATGAGAACAAAGTACTCGAGCGTAAAGGTTATTTTCACAGTGCAAAACAACTCTGAATCAAGCTGAACATCCCAATACACCTCTAAACAGACCGGATTCTTAAGGGCAATCTCATTGGAATAATTTCTGCACGGGATGCAATGTAATCGTGTTTTAGTTTTCATCTTTCAAATAAAATTTGCTCTTAGGATGTTGTAATAATTCACTTGGAAGGGGGGAAATACCATCTGATACCCAAATCAATACGGGTAATTCATTGGGCATGGAAGCAAAGAAACCCTTACCATTGTAGGTCCACCATCATGAATAAACGTACTGGCACTTCCGGATCCGCCAGAACCGGAACCGGAACCGGGATATGACAAAGACGTAGGAGCGGAAAATCCACTTTGAGGTCCCACTGACAGATCAACACCACTTTCACTAGAATCAGATTTAGCAGCTGAGCGTCTATAAACCTCATTCACACTGTTTGGTATGGCGTCTCCACTTATATAAGCGTCTATTCTACTCTGAATATTTGAAACGTCTCTGTCCAAGAGATCAATGTCCTTTGGCACTCGTCCCTTTGAAAGTCCGACCACATAGGCACGCCATAACTCTCTCTCTGAATTTTTGTCAGTCTGCAAGAGGATGTAAAAACCCTTACCCAAAACCTCAAACTAAGATTGCGTAAATGAAAATTATTTTTCTAATTTCTCAACCAAAACATATGTTATGGGTGTTCAAAAGAACCGTCTCAAGTTTTGGGTATTCAAAAGAACCGTCTCAATGAGACTGTTCTTTTGAACACCAAAACACATAGTACAATTGATTGATAAGAAAATAAACACGATTTTACGCTCAAAACATTTGCCTAACTGAACCTGGATAACAAAAGGAAGCAGCAACAAAAGCAACAAAAACAAATCTATTGACTTGGGTCTCTTATTTTGCTTTGAAAATTCCTCCAAAGAGAAGTTGCAAACAAATACCAGAGAGCGTGAAATCTTACCAGGGTCTACACTGTTTGCTAGAGCGCATTCAATTTTCAGGCGCAGAAAAATCTGTGATATCTCAACTGACGCACAATGGACTATGCATAAATATAAATAGTATAAATAGTATCCCCGTAATTCTTCCAGATCAGGTGCTATAATAAACTCTCAATGACTCAAACTACCTCTTACTCAAACAACTTTCAGGGTCCCAAAGGTGCTCCATCCATTGAAGTTCTTCGGTATATCTAAAGGACCTGCAATGGCTCAGACACGGACTTATCGTTTATCAGGGCTAATTCAAGCTCCCTCTTGGGTCTCTAGAAAGTTATGTCCATAGATTTGATATGTGTATTTCAGGATAATTCAGTCAGTAGTTAAGTGTCCTACATGTATTAGACAGACAGACAGACAGACAGACAGACAGACAGACAGACAGACAGAGAGAGAGAGAGAGAGAGAGAGAGAAAGAGATGTTACCTTAAATGTATTTAAACGCTGTCCTGTTGTCAGCTCGAACTTATAACCTTTGTTCTTGTCCCCTCCTTTAGTATCAAACTTAGTTTTTGCGTCTATCGTTAGATTTCCAACTTGCTGTAAAATAACATAAAACAGTTTTGATTGCATTTTTGCATCATTATGGAACCTAATCCAAGAAAGGAAAGTCCCATCAAATAGAAAATGGGTTTGAATTTAAGCTCCTCCCCATTGGTGGTTCTGTTGGTGATTGTTGCCCCCATTGTTTGTGGAGTTTTTTTGGCCCTCGTCTTGTTGTGCAGTAATTTATGTCCTTTCTAGTTTTGCAACCACCCCGCTGGGGAAGAGAAAGCTGGTTGCTTTACTTTTGTGATATTCTGGTATTATCGCTATCTTTCATCTATCTATCTATCTATCTATCTATCTATCTATCTATCTATCTATCTATCTATCTATCTATCTATCTATCTATCTATCTATCTATCTATCTATCTATCTATCTATCTATCTATCTATCTGAATATTTTGGACTTAAAGAGACTAAGCCTGCAACTATGAACATTTTTCCTATTTTTTGTTTTCTGTTAAAATCATTTGTAAACGAAGAAATAAGTTATGTTTTCACAATAAATCTGTTCACTATAGCTGAAAACTGCAAGGAAAGATGAATTATCTTATAAAACAGGTGTGTTTTTCTCTTGTTGGTAATTATTTGCGTCCCTCCAATAATTATAGACAGTTAGTTTTAACATAAATGCTGTTGTTTTGATACTGATAATTTGTTAAGATTTACAAAATTGGTAAAATGTATACCTATATTTTAGTTTTTTTTACTGTGTTCTTGAAAAATAGAAACATTATTTCTAAAATTGAAATATAAAAAATGCAGACTATGCAGCTTTAACAGTATCAAGCCTTATGGGAAATTCTATTGGTACACAAAGGGTGATTTCGCATGTCTTATGGGCTGGCCCACATATGCATTGATAGAATAAAGCATACATATACTTACATTTGTAGGAGCTGTGTCCGTATTTTTGAAGATATAAATGATGTTCCCCTTCAGAACTAACCAGAGTTTCTCCCAGGTGTGGCCGCCATACTGTAAGAAGAAGAAATGCCTGGTCAGTTCATGTGTGCTTTATGAAATCTAAATTCGTAAGTACCTTTTATTTGAAACTTTTATTGAACGATCTAGCTGGTCCAACCTCTCTAACTCTCTCGCTCTCTCTCTCTCTCTCTCTCTCTCTCTCTCTCTCTACTCAAGTCAATAGATTATGTCTTGTTGCTTTTTTGCTGCTGCTACTACTACTTCTTCTTTTACTTCTACCACCACCACTACTACTACTACTACTACTACTACTACTACTACTACTACTACTACTACTACATCTACTACTTCTTCTACTACTACTACTACTACTACTACTACTACTACTACTACGACTACTACTATGGAATAATACTACTAATACTACTTTTGCTGCTGCTACTACTACTACTTCTACTTCTACTACTACTACTATTACTACTACTACTGCTGCTACTACTACTACTACTACAACTCCTACAACTACTACTACTACTACTACTACTACTACTACTACTACTACTACATCTACTACTTCTTCTACTACTACTACTACTACTACTACTACTACTACTACTACTACTACTACTACTACGACTACTACTATGGAATAATACTACTAATACTACTTTTGCTGCTGCTTCTACTACTACTTCTACTACTACTACTATTACTACTACTACTGCTGCTACTACTACTACTACTACAACTCCTACAACTACTACTACTACTACTACTACTACTACTACTACTACTACTACTACTACAAATAATAATAATAATGATAATTATAATAATAATAATAATAATGATAATTATAATAGTAATAATAATAATAATAATAATAATAATAATACACTGTTAATGTAGAAATAGCAAATCTGGTTAATTCGAATGTCTCAGGACCACAATATTTACATCGAATTATCAGTAATTCGAATTAAAAGAAGTTATTAATTAAATGATATGTAACATTAAACTAGCTTTTGATTTCAGTATACTCTAGCTAAACATATGTTTTAGGTGCTTAAAACAAATGTCTCATTGAGACGTTTCTTTTAAGCACCAAAAACATATGTTATCAAATCATATAATTAATAACATATAATTAATTGGAAAGTGTGAATGTACATGTAGTTCACACAAATACGCCTTAATCGCTCTGAATCTAATGCATTTCAAATTTCATTTAATAAACAGGCACTTCGAACTACAAGTATCGGAGATCCAATCTAAGGGAAAGAGGAAGACAAATATAAAGTAAGAGCATAAAGCGCAAGAGCAATCAAAACGCTCAATATCACCTTAAGGCCAGAATTTTTTTTATTAGTTGATTTATGAACCCTCCTACTGTAAATTTTCCGGAAAGTAGGAAAAAAATAAAATTTAACTTCTAAATTTTTTTTTTATTTTATCCACCGACTCTAAATATTAATTGTTTGGTTGAAAAAAATAATATTTTTTGAGGTTCTGTCTGTGCATTTTTGAGAGTGACACTGTTAAAAGTGATTGTCCTTTTAGGAAAATGATGAAATATTTAAAGATTACCTTACTAGTTTTACTGTTTTTCTGGAGATATTAAAGAAAAAAAACCTCTGAAAAAAAGCTCTGAAAAAGACCAGTCAACTGGTCATTTTCAGAGCTTTTTTATTTATTTTATTTCGTCCCCTCGACCCTAAATCTGAAAAAAAATCGCGTAAATCAACTAATAAAAAATTCTGGCCTTAGGTAGTTTATTATTTATCTGTTATGAATGTAAAATAATGCAATTTTGAGGCAAGTTGGTCAATTTGGTAAATCATTAAAATCAAATTATATCACCTTTTTTGAAGACAGAATGCATTTTTGTTAAGATTGATCATGACATGCATTTTTAAGAACTATAAATGTGACATTCAAATCACTTAAACACTAGGATGTATGCCAGAGTACTCCCTGTTTGACAGGTTTAATTGTAGAATATTGTAGAATATTTGAATAATAATTAATTGAATTTTAATAATAGAAGATAATTATTTCATCTTTGACACTTTTGAAGTCTCTTCTGTCGACCTGCTAACCACATGCAGTGCATTTTATATGGGTTTAACGTCTATTTTTTTTTTTTACATAAATCGCGTGCTTTCATTTGTGAAATTTAATAATGCCATTAAAACATACGGTATATTTACATTTTCAAAGCAAACTTTAACAACCGTTCGCAACCTGATGAACCCCCTCTAACTGAGAGTGAACTATGTTTACTTGTATGTGCAATACAATAACCAGGAACACGTGTGGTTTATGCTAAAGGCAAACAATACTAAAATTGGCCAGACCAAATGCCACAGAACACACCGTCTGTTCAGGTTCATGCACTGTTTGCTTACGGAGTGTTCCTATTTTGAATAAAATTGGAACTTGCTTCGCCCACTCCCCTAAATGGATTCGTCCAATTGATATTGGTGAGAAATTCCATTTGGCATAGATGGGTTAAACCACAAGCCAAAGAACCACAAAACCAGATGGAATAGTCCTGACTCAATTTACAGATTATGGATTGGACGTACGGCTAAATGCCAAGGTTTTTGGCCTGAATCTTGACCCGCTTCTATACTTCATGCACGAGAGCAATGGAGGCTGTCGAGAGTGTACTAATGCGCAGGCTCTTCCGCGTATCAGGTCGTCGACAATGTGACCACTTCAATTCATTAAAATAAACCAGTCTGGAGTCAGCATATAAGATCGACGAAGGCTCAGTCCAGCCTGCTCGCCAGAGTAATCGCAGCTCGCGTACCCAAAGTGCAGATATAGATAAAAATTCAAAATTCAAACCGAAATTTAGACCAGACCCCGAGGTTATAATACTTTTTCCGTGCTCAACTCAACTGAGCATAACCTTTATCATGCTCATAATGTTAAAATACCAACAATTGTTGTCATTTTAACTTTCATTAGCATGATAAATAAAACCTCTGAGAGACTTAAAGCAAGATTATTTTTATTTGTCGGGATTTTAGTTTTTATGAGCAGTTAAAATTTCGTGCTCAGTTGAGTTGAGCATGGAAAGAGTTTTATAACCTCCAGCCCTGAACTTGAAATCAACGTATTTAACTTGATAAGGGGTATTACAGGTAAATAACTGAGGGAAAGTCCCCAATTGTGAAATCAATCTTCCTAGTAAGTAAAAAAGAAAGCAATCAATTGGTAATATTTTATTCAACCAAATCATATTCCCGATTTATGATTACATTGGCTCTCAATCGTTAAAAAGAGCTTCGTCATACATTGTAGCACAATAGATGAATGAACGCGGAAGCCCTGAAAATCTACCAACCGAGGAATATGCAATCACAGCTTTTTGGTTTTGTTGGCTGGGTTCAATATGTTACCTTAGTACATGCACTACATGGTTAACTTTATAACCGAGGCTGTTAAAAAAACTACTATAAGCCAAAGAAGACGTCAAGTAAAAGTCTAATTATTTGACATCAAATAGTAAACCCCTTTTACAAATATTATATCCGGTCTAGATTGCAATAGCAGCAGGTCTATATGTCTTAGACTTATATGTGCATAATCGAACAAACTATACAGCATTCGACCCTCAACCATTTAAATATGGCAAAAACAGTTCGAACAAGAAATATCTTTAAAAAAGATATTCGGCGGCTCTCAAATACTTACAATTTTAACACAACAAAGTGACGAAATCCCCTTATACTCCCTGTCTTTGCATGCTGGAAAAGGATGTTCCGTCTAAAACCAGCGAATTTGGAAGTTGTGCTATGTTTCTGGTCTCTCTTTTGCTTGGTGCTCTTTTCGCTGAGCGATATGCATCTGAATCGTTCCAAATTTTAGGCACTTCACCAGCAAAGGCTAGGGAACAATGTTATTAGTCCTAATGTTTTTAAGAAAACGGGAGATTTTGACGATAAATGTATGTACTGAAACAAACTGAAAACCCGGAAAAAACATGCCATATTGTTGTTGTTGTTGTCACATAGGCTAGATTCTGCCCGTCTCAGATCTCAACTTGGAGTAGTTTTCAAGTCTTAAATGGTTTACACTTTCACCACTCTATTTACATATTATGAATGTCTCTATTTACAGAAAAATACTGATATACCAAATCACTTTTGTGTGGAACTAACTCCTATAACCTTTCTATTTCCTGTGGCACCTCGCCATAGCCGGGGTCGGGGAATAAATACATGTAGACTCAAAAACTGATCGACTAGCTCCCAGTAAGCGCGTAAAATCCGGCTACTCTCGGCCTGCCAGAAAAACACCACCCGAAAAGCGTTTTGCTGGCGGGCCCATAGTGGCCCAAGATTAGGTGCTAGCTGTTTGCAAGTTAGCCCCGGGAAGTTAGCCTTATATGATACATGTTCGTCTGACATACATGTAGTTAAAGAAACTAGAGCTTGTGCATGTCATCTTCCTAAAGGAAATAGCAAAATACGCTGATACATGTACAGCTGCGGAGGTTGATCTGAGTCTAAGTGTAGGATTGTGGGTTGCGGGCACATTTAAATTGTAGGAAATTATGTGCCATTATTTACCGTTAAATATCCATCCCCATTATAACCTCTTTTTTTAAGATACATCTTTTTTCACAAAGATGTATCTTGTTAAGCGCTATTAATAGACATTATAACGTGGGCTTTTTGGCTGTCTATTTATAACGCACCATGTTGTCTGATTAAAGAGAGACTCTGCCGATAGCTACACTGTCCTTATAAAAACATGCATTTGCCGGTCAGAGCAAGCTTTGCATGTATTTACTCGCCTGAACCCCGAGGTTACTCTCTAATTCGCAATGAATTTTACGCCCTTGTATATAATGTAATGCATTAAATACACTTGTTATATTTGTTTTAGAAATAGACTAGACCTAATTCAGTGATTTTTTTACAAATTTGTTTCTATGAGTCCCGGGACTCACTGGGCCAAAATTCTTTGCATCCCAAACTCGAAGTTCAGCATCCCATACGACGTCCACTTTGAATTATAAATTTTGTGTATCCATACGAATCCGGCCATTCATAGAAGCCAATTTGGGAAGCAAAACACTGGCATACTTATTTATACTATAATAAAGATAAAACTTAATTTACTTTGTCAAGTAAAATAATAAAGATATAAAAACCTACCTGACATTCTTATTAATAAAAAGTTCAGTTGCAGACAGTATATTTCCTTAATTTAATCATATTATCATCTTTTGCCAAGAGTCAGACTTTTGTCTCGCAGTTTTCATATATATTTTTAGAGCCCAGGTCATTAGCTCGTGTTCATCTAACTCTGCATGCCTACAAGTGTAGTGCTGGAAGTTACTGCATTTGAGCCTTTGGACATACCATATTAATTTTTTCTTTTATCATCTGTGCACAGTCCAGTCTCCGTACTTCATGAGCCTGCAGTAATACTTTAACCATTCTATTGGTATTTGCTCGAAGCAGGGTGTTTAAACTTGAGGGTAAAACGCATTATTCAAATGTTTCATTTCGGGTTGGTAGTATTGGATCAGTACTGGTTTATCGGCACTGGTTTTTACCAGTAGTCCGGTACAGGCTTTTACCGTAAACTCCCCTACAGCGGGTCATATCTGAAAACACGTGTTTCCCAAGGGAAGTAATGATCGCTATACTGTTGGGGAGTTTTTTTCAGTACCGGTTTTTACCAATATTATTCAAGACACGATGCGCAAGTTAAAAAAAAAACGCTCAAAACGAAAGTTGCAAATACTAAATGCAGACTTTTCGCCACAACTTTAATGCATCCTGCAGGACTCTTATGGTTTAAAATCATGCGTCCTTTGTGAGAAGCATGCGTCTGAGACCCAGGACGCGCAGGTAAAAAAAATCACTGCATATTGTCGAAATTTATGAAACAGACTATAATCGTGTAACGCGCATTTGATACGGGAAACCATAATGGCTTGAATAAAAAATACAAAGATTTGCTTTATATAATGCTGTTAAAGTCCTTTAGGATATAGTGAGCTATCTTATATTGCACTTATTTACTATGTGCAATTAAGCAAGGCATGCAAAGAATGGTAGTAAAGCAAATTAGAAATGCTGTACAGCGGGAGTTGACCTATATTCATGATCAATGTTCATTATTAGGACTAGTGCACAGACTGGTTCTCGGCCATTTACATGGAAATTTTCAAGTTAAATTGCATCTATAATAAGATCGCGTGGTCAGTCTGAGTATTAACCAATGAGGGCATTGTTTTCTATCTGGTGTGATGAATATTACAATTTAAGAATACTTCTGATAGGTGAAAATTTGCATAAATTGTAGGTCTAAAGCGATATTAGAACGGCGGCCTTTTGGCCGCCGTAAAAAATAATTTTATACACGTATACGGAGTTACCAACTATATGCACTGAAATTTATTCAATGTACTAAAAGCTGATATAGTGAGAGAATGCAACTAAAATGAATTTTGGGGCATCACATGAGCCTTGTGTTACTTGTCGCATGTGCGCAAAAGCCCGTTTTACATGCGCGGATCCAGAAAGTTTTGTCATAGGGGTCCAACTTTGACAATGTTTTTTTTAATTGATGATGGGAGGGGGGATCCAAGTACCACTATAAGCGGGTCATAATTGCCCCGTCAGCGAAATGTCATTGGCGTTTCGCTGGCGTGCCAATGGTGGCCCAACAGTGAATGCTTGCTTGGTAGCTGTGATTTTTCAGGGAATCCGGACCTGTTTTGCTACTGTAGAAAACCCAATATTTTTTGTGATTTTTCGGGGGGGGGAGGGGGTCCGGACCCCCTTCCCCCCCCTCTGGATTCGTACATGTTTTAAACGCCCATGCTGAAGTACCAAGCTGGGCTAGAGATCTGAAATTTGATTTGATTCTTCATCTATATCCATACTTTGTGTATGTTATCAGCGAAGGCTTCCACAGACTCGGTAGAGCTTTCGGTCCTAGACATTCTGATAAAGACCAAAAACACACCGGATAGGCGGCAATCAAAAACGCTCTTAACAATCGACGAACGCGGATTAAATATCGCTAGAAACAGTGTTTTTGACTGCCATTTGTCACCAGTCGGGCGACAAATGACAATCAAAAACTCTGCTACTAACGATTTTTGATCTACGTTCGTCGATAGTATTAACGTTTACGATTGACGCCTATCCGGTGTGAAAACTTCATGTGCTGGTCTATATTTGCTTGTATCGTATAATCTTTCACTGTGCATTTAAAAAAAAAATAAACTGCACAAAGCATGTCACATAAATACAACAACGACCGACTATTTTAGACAGAAAATGGTTTTTTATTCAGTTTTTCGGCAACAAAATGCATATCAGTGTCAATGTTTTGTAAATTTTATATAAGATACAACACATAAACAACGAAGCATCTACAAATTGGCATGCGGAAGTTTCAGAGACTCACATCATACCATTTCAATACGAGTCATATAATTTTGTCAATTACTTTTTTCATATATACTGAACAAAAGTGAAAACGCTACACCTGGATTGTTTGCCATCTATATACAAAATTATGCAGACCAAGAACTGAAGAATGCAAATGAAAGTATATCGTAATGTTCAAATACTGGATAATGCATACATGTAACAGTAAAGGTTTTACGGATATTGTCACGAGGGAACACATGAAAGCCTTTTAAATGTGACAGGGGTCCAATATTTCGGGTTGCAAATTTGAACAGAAATCTCACACAGTTTAGGCCTTCAGAAATCGACTACCTACGAGATCCGACTGCACGAAATGGTAGTCTAGACATGTGACAACCAGAAATGAGAAGGACGTATCTCAAATGTGCTTCGATCGTTTAGAAAAGCTATCTTAAAAAGCTGGTTTTCAATCAAATTTCCAAGTTTGAAATTTTAACACTGAAATCTCCATAAGAAAATCAATGTGTTGTTGCATCTTAATATGAGGTCATTACTAGTCGAGAAATGGTAGAAACAATGTGCTGAGAGGTCTACTTGATTTGGCAAAAGAAAATTATCGAAAATCGCGATTACCAAACATTCAAAATTTTCATTTTTCTTACCAGTCAGGGGCATAACCTGTATAAGTAACAATATGTATCACTTGAAGAAGTTAAAATTGTGTCTTTTCAACAATGATTTCAAAGGGAGGCCATCGAAAGTAACTTATTTAGGTTATATCTGAAATTATTTACGCCAAGGTCAAATTTTAGGACGTCAAACATATAACTTATTCAAGTTAAAAAAGTAGCTTAATTTCTGATCTTCAATGACCTTGCGTACAAATTTCTAGACGATGCGTACAGAATTTAATTGCATAATTATAAAGTTATGTAATAGGTCTTTCAGATAAAATTTCCCACACGGCCGTGAAAATTGCAATAACTCCTGAATATGATGATAAAAAAAGACAGTTTCACTCAAACAGGTTACTTTTGTTTTTGTTGCTAAAAAAAGTTAACTGCTTTAAGTGATATATTTTTTTAACTTTTGGAAGTTATGCACCTGACTGCTTACAAATTTGATAATTTCGAAATTGATTTCTGAGCTTGCTTCAAGTGATTTATCAGTTTTCTTATGTTTTTATGCAACACAATTATGACCAATTTTGATAAGCATACCAATTTTAATTTGCGCATGCGCAATATCAAAATTCAGTGAATAAAGCTTTAAACACTTAAAGGAGCATAACTCAGACATAAAACGAGACAAATTGGTGGAGTTTCGACTAATCGTTTGCTGGATGTCAGAAAAACATTGTTAATCTTTAGTAAATACTTTTTGTCCAATATTTTCTCACAAAATATAGACAATTGTACACTGGAGGAGTTTAAAAACGCAAAAAAAAATATTTTTTGCACCCAGAACATTTTTAGCCTTCTTTAACAGATAAAAACAGATGGTAACGACACTCTGATTCTAACTATACCCAATACCGGTGTTTTTAAAGCCACTTGCTACCACCAGCTATGCATTGCTGGTTTACTATGTTTTGCACGTGGCGTCCCCACGAATCAATGAAGCAAAATATTTTATCATATCACATGTAGCTTGTAAGTACACATGAATAAAAACACAGCAGCTTTAGTTTTATAGCTTTATTATCAATGGCACGTTTGTATGAACATGAACAATTTGGCGCAATTGGAATGTTAAAAGGTGGCGTGTGTGTTTCTGACGTCGCCAAATATCATGGCATTATTGCCATCCGTCAACTATACGGCGTCTCAGAGATCGTTACCAGGCTACTGGGACAGTTAAAGATCGACGCAGGTCTAGTCAGTCAAGGATGGCGGTTGGCGTTAAGAGGCAACTTAAGTCGATTGTGTATCGACGATATTTACATCAGCGATATTCGTTCCAGCCAGCTACTGTCAGTGCCAGATGAATGATGGGGCTCCAAGGGCAATTTGTTTTTGATTTTTATCACAATAACTTAAAATCGTGGTCAATTTCTGGACAAATTTCAAATTGCAACTTTAGAATCATAGAGTATTGATATTTGATAGACTGTTGCTCGAACATTATTTATTATTTTGACATACGATTTAAAACATGTTTTACTGACATATTAATGTTCATTTTTGCCAAATCTCAATAAATTTGAGACATTAAAAGTTAGTAAATATTACGAATTTCGATTTTTGCGCTTTTAAAGTCCTTCAGTGTAGTGTAGCATTTTCACTTTTGTTCAGTATATTTACAGAGAAATTTACAGGGTTAAAGACCAAAAAAAGCGCACATGGTATACGTTATACTTAAACATGTGCAATGTCACAGCGACAATATTAGCTCACCCGAGTACACGGTGCTCATATTAGCTATTTGTGATAGCCAGTCGCCAGTCGTAAACAATTGCTTTAAAGGACATCATAACAACCGGTAGGAGTTTGACCAAACATGGTATGAACGATCCATCTCTGGCCCTCTTTGGAATCTGTTCAAACGGTTTTAGTCTGTTTCATAACTACAATAAACCCTGTGTAAAACGGCTACTCAAAAAAGACAAAACAAAGATCTTACTGACAAATGATAGCTTAATGAAGGTCGAAAGTATTGCATAATTTAGTCTGTATCATATATCAAGTTCGTTCAAATTATGCTCATGGGACCAAACCTGCTTCCGTGCGGAACACACTTTCGCACGGAACCTTTTTCAAAATTGCTATCTGTCCACATTGATAGATGTGTTAAAACACGCAGTTCACCTTATGCATTAACCTAAACATAAGTCAAAAAGGGTCATAACTCAGTCAAATATTTGCGAATTACCGCAAAATTCGAACTTGACCTGTATTTTATGATGTTTTACTCTTTTGTAAAATTTGAATTAAATTGTTGCACCCTTTCAAAAGTTATTGATCGGAAACCACAATTTAGCCAAAACCTAAGTCAGAAAGGGGCCATTACTCAGTCAAATTTTTTCAGATGACCTCCACTTTCGAACAAGATCTGTATTTAATAATGTGTTACCCTTCTGTAAAATTTAAATACAATTGATGCATTCCTTCTGAAACCAAAAAGTGTGACAACGCGGATGACGACGACGGCGACGGAGATATTATCCCTATATGTGTCGATCATGCTTCTTAGGCGACACAAAAAGTGTAAATTTTGCCTTATAGAATTGAAGTCACCCAACATTAATGTTTACACCCCATAAATAGAGGATCTTACATGAGTGCTCATGTTTTATTGAATTTATTAAACGAGTTGGGGAAAAGAGATAAAATGCGAGGCTTGCCGAGCATTTTATCTGTTTTTCGCAACGAGTTTAATAAATTCAATAATACATGAGCACGAATGTTAGATTCTATTTATCATATGACAAATACTTTGAAATCTCATTTCTGGCGTAAAAACGTTATAATTTTGTCATTATGTACGCAACGTTGTTATGGACGTCATAACGTTTCCCGTAAATCGATAAACCACTAGTGGTTTACAGATTTTATTGCATGGCGTTATTTCACTCCCAGACGCGACGTCATATGATAAAACTGAAATAAACATCTACCAAATTGTTATTTGCCCTAAAAGTTAAGTGATAGTATAATGGATGATATCTTATTGCATTGTTATGTACTTATTGCATATGCACGAACGTCATGCTAACGTGTCCAACTGGGCAAAAGGTCTAAATTTAAGCCCGTGTCTTCTTTTACAAACATAGTTTGTGCATGCGAGTAGCTTTGGTTTATAATGCATTTGCGCAGGCTTCCCTGAGCAATCGTTAGTCAAAATGCGACAAGAATCAAATTCTCATATGAGTGTTCATTTCGTTTGCGGTTGGTAAATAATTTTCACAATAATTAAAAAGTTAAACAGCAAAAGTTTATCTGCAGTTTGATATATTTCACTTGTATTCTTGTATTTTGAACTCCAAAACAATAAGTCATTAACGGTCCGTCTTTATATCACCTCTATAGCCTCAAAACCAAAATCCCACAATGTCATTACGTAGAAATGACCAGGTCATTACTACTCAATGACATTATTAGATTTTCGGTTTTAGGGTTTAGAAGTGATATTAGAATCAAACTTCAAGCTCCTGTGGTATAACCAGCAAATGTAACAATTACAGTCAACTCATGGCACCTTGAGGAAGAGACACACAAAGACACACATGTTAAATGCAAGAATGCACATAAAATAAAGCAACCAGCCTTCTCGGAGGTAAACAGGGAATTAAATCACAAAATCAAGACGAACACCCCCTCCACCACTAGAACTACAAAATGGCCGCCTTAGTACGAACAGCGACCGTTTAAACATTCCACTGGCAATGTCTCGCCCAAGATTCTGATGTTTTTTTTAAAAAAATCCTTTAGACCTGAACCCTTCCTGTCAGGAACGTAACTTTCTGGATCCGCGCATGTAAAAATTGAGCCACGATGGGCCAGCCAAATATAAGCGCCAGGCATAGGTACCAATCTACCTTTGAATCTCTTATTTTGTGTGACAGTGCCCTATATAAGCTATTTTTCTAAATCTTGACAACAGCATTTGAGCATAGAAGCAAATGGCGTAGGACAGTAACCATATGATCCCCGTGTATTTCTAGTGTGGCAATCAAGAGAGCTGCATGCGCGGATCCAGATTTTTTGTCAGAGTGCAACGTTTTTTTTTAGTTGATGGGAAGGAGAGAGGATCGAAATGCCACTAAAAGTGGGCCATTGAAATGGCGTTTCGCTGGTTGCCGATAATAGCCCAGTATTGAATGCTTGCTTGTTAGCTTTGTGATTTTAGGGGATCCGGGTCAATATTGCCAGGAAACCCTGTCTTTTTGCGATTTTTCAGAGGGGGGGGGGGTCGGACCCCTGTCCTTATCTGGATCCGCCCATGAGCTGTTTGTTTTGCTTGTGTTCGTGTGCTTTTGTGCATGTGCATGTGCGTATGCGTGTGTGTGCGTGTTCCTGTTGGTACTAAATATTTGATATGTGATTGTGAATATCCCGTTCAAATTCATTCGTTTCATGTGCGGATCCAGAGGGGGGGGCAGGGGGTCCGGACCCCCTGAAAATGACAAATATATATAGGGTTTTCTAGCAATAAAGGTCCGGATCCCCTGAAAACCGCAGCTACCAAGCCAGCATTAAATGTTGGGCCATCATCGGCACACCAGCGAAACGCCATTTAATGGCGTTTCGCTGGCAAGCCGATGATGGCCCGCTTATAGTGGTATTTGGATCCTCCCTCCCATCATTAACAAAAAAAAAGAAAGAAAAAAAGTATTCAAAGTTGGACCACCTCTGACAAAACTTTCTGGATCCGCGCATGCGTTTCTTGAAGAAACATCTACATCTTTGCTCACGTTGTTTGATTAATTGTAACGACCTTTGCGGCCTTTAATAATACACAACATATGACGTTTTTTGTGTTTGAAACCTAGTGCAAATAAACAATAACATTGATGAACGCATGACACCATAATAACTTATTATCAATCATATCTGAGCATACAACAATAAATGAATGGATAAGAGCTGATAAATCTGTTACAAGATCGAGAAAGCGGACCTACTACCCATCCTCCACCAGCAGTAACGATTGGAAAACAATTGTTAATACGGTACCGAATCCGTAACTGTAAAGCATTTCGCCTGCTAGTCTCAATGTTTAGGGTTTACCCGTTTAAACTTATGGAAACGTCAATCATATATGATATGGTCTTGCTTTGGTTTAGTCCATTATTGGCCATAGGGGGCTGCAGGTCACTACTTCGAAGTTGTTTATTTAGCTTAATCCACATAAGCCTGGAGTCCTTTTTGTGGCACATTGACAAACAGTGCAGACCCAGATCAGACGCCACACAAAGTGGCGTCTGATCAGGGTCTCCACTATTTGCTTACAGAATGTTCTATAAAAATTCGAATGAAAATAAAAAAAAAAAACACTACCAAGAACCTTTTAAAGGGAATTGGACTGGTTCAATTGGTATCAGTGGAAAATTCCATTCGGCTTAAATGGGTTAAGACATTCTTATATTTTGTCAAAAATTGCAGACCCAGATAAGAAGCGATAATATTTGATATATCATTAGGCTGTGTCTGACTGTTTGCAAGTTCCTAAACATCGTAGATCCTTTTCCACGCATTGGTGCTCTTACATCATTCTGATTCATCGTAACAGTTGAACTTACTATTTTGCAAAATAGTTAATAACGAGCTTAAGTTCAGTTGAAAACCAACTCAACTGTGAAAACCACAACAATAAGATGATGGTTATCGCGAGGTCTTTAAAACACCAACCATATCCTAAATATAGTGCCAGTATAGTGCGAATCATGTTAACTGTCGTCGCCCTGGGCCCGGTCACCTGTTAAACTAACGGTACCGGGAGCCATCTCACGACAGTAAACAAGAAGCGGATTATAACGATCGGTTTATAGCTCGGTTGTTTCAAGTTATATGTGTCAATAAATGAAGTTATGTAACTACTGTTGTGCCAACCAAGAGTGGCAGTGACGCAATATTTTGTTTACAGGTGTTTAGTAAAACATTAACTTGTACACTCCACTTGACCTAACGCGAATCGATAGATCACTTGTGTATTAACCCTATCCTGCGGATAGGATTAATACACAAGTGATCTATCGATTATAGGTTCTTGATAACTTTGTAAACAAAACATGACGTCACTGTCACTCTTGGCTGGTAGGACAGTGAATGGTGCATAACGCTTAAGTTTTTCTTCCTCTCCATTTTAATATCTTTTCTTTAATATGTGTCGTCTGAGTAACATGCTATAAACAAGGACACGAGAAAACAAGAAATGTAACAGTAGCGTGAGACGAATGCCCCCAAAGGAGTTGGCCGAGCATAAGACACATTTGAGGAAAGCTATTTGTAATGAAGGAGATATGCCCCACATACAAAAAACCTAGAGATGAGGGCATAAGTCAATGTCAATGTCAAAGTGACTCAAAATGGTATGCAGCCCTCCGCCATAATCCACACACCAAAATTTGGGATTCCTACCTCAAAAGATATTAACAATATGCTCCAGAAACGAGTATTCTAGAGACTAGGTCATAGGCCAAGGTCACATTGACCTAAAATAATCCGTGACCAATCATCATCCACAGACGATCCATACACCAAATTTGGGATTCCTACCTCAAATAAAAAAGGAGATATGCTTCTGACACGATAATTCTAGAAAATAGGTCAAGGTCACAGTGACCCATGATGTCACCACACACAGAATTTGGGATTCCTGGCTCAAATAATATAGGTGATATGCTCAAGACACGATTATTCTAAAAAACTAGGACAGTGGTCAAGATAACAAACCCCAAAAGGGTAAACGACATAGCATCATCCAAAGATGCGTCCATGCACCAAATTGGGGATTCCTATCTCAAAGAATAAAGAAGATATGTACCAAACTAATGCCAATTCTTGAATCTAGGTCAAAGGTCAAGGTCACAGTGACCCGAAAATGGGATGGGACACAATTATGTCCCAAGATGCATTCACACACCAAATTTGGATTCCTACCTAAAATAATATAAGAGATATGCTCCGGACATGATTATTCTAAAAACTAGGTCACAGTGACCCGTAAATAGTACACAACACTCATCATCAATCCGAAGATAAATCAACACATCACATTTGGGATTCCTATCTCAAATAATACAAGAGATATGCTCCCAACACAATTAATTTAAAAACAAGGTAAGAGGTCAAGGTCACAGTGTGCAAAATAAGCATGCGATACTCCGCCACCAAAGATGCATTCCCACACCAAATTTGGAATTCCTACCTCAAAGAATATAGAATATCCACAAGACTCAATGCCGATTCTCGCAACTAGGCCAGATGTCAAGGTCAAGGTCACAGTGACCCAAGGATTGTACGTGACACTTTGTCATCCCAAGATGCATGTACTCACCAAATTTGCGATTCCTTCCTCAAATAATATAAGCGGTATGCTCCTGGCACAGATATTCTTAAAACTAGGGCAGAGGCCAGGTCACAGTGTCTCCAAAATGGTACGTGACACTCTGGCATTCTAAGATGCACCCACACACTAAATTTGGAATTCCTATCTCAAATAATGCTAGAGATATGCTCCGGACACGAGTATTGCAATGTCACAGTGACTCGAAAATGATGTGTGACACTCCATCATCCCAAGATGCATTCACACACCAAATTTGGAATTCCTACATCAAGCATAAAGGAGATATGCACCTGACTCAATGCCGATTCAATAAACTAGGTCAGGGGTCAAGTCACAGTGGCCCAAGTATGGTACGCGACATTTTGTCATCTCAAGATGCATGCACATACCAAAGGGATTCCTACCTCAACTATTACTAGAGATATGCTCCGGGCACAAATAGCCAACTCTAGAAACTAGGTCAGTGCAGGGTATATACCTGTTTAAATCACCCATTACCTGGGTTTGCTCATATTTTCTGTTCACAACGATTCTCATTTATCACTTCTCATTTATCTATGAATCACCAGTACTTTAGGAAATATACGACAGTTGAGTACAGTGCAACGACGGGTCAATCGGAATGAATGGGATTTATGAATGAAATTAGGTGTGATGCGCCAGATCATTTTTGTTAAATTTTTATACACACAATAGTCTAAACTTCACACCAGTTACAAAGACAGTGGGATGCACCGTATTTTATCTTTTAAAGCTACACAGTCTGTAACTTTTGATCTTTTAATTTTAGAAATAATGTTTCTATTTTTCAAGAACACAGCAAAAAAACTAAAATTCAGGTATATATTTGACCAATTTCGTAAATCTTAACAAATTATCAGTATCAAAACAACAGCATTTATGCTAAATATTAGCTGTCTTGAATTATTGGAGGGACGCAAATAATTACCAACAAGAGAAAAAAAACACCTGTTTTATAAGATAGATCACTTTTCCATGCAGTTTTCAGCTATGGTGAACAGATTTATTGTGAAAACATAACTTAATTTCACTTTTACAAATGATTTAAAAAGAAAAAAGATTTTTTTCGAAAAATGTTCATAGTTGCAGACTTAGTCTCTTTAATGTCAGAATTTGATAGGGCAAGTTTTTATAACAGCAAATCAGAATAAATAGAGGATCTTACATGAGTGCTCATGTTTTATTAAATTTAGTATCCTAACATTTCAATCAGTCATATTTACACCTTAACCCATGTATGACATTCAAACCTCGCAGACTTTTGGCATGCATGGGTTAAACCATAATCGTTAGTTTAGCACTACAATCAACTGACAGTAATATGCACGGCCCATATTAAATATTTGCTAATTAGAATGTAAATATAGGTATTTAAATTGAAAACAATGTCCGGGTAGCCGAACTGAGTATCAAGGTAGATGGGTAGCCGTTCTGAAATTCCATAAGAGAGCGGGTTCTGTACGGAAGTAGCGTTCAGATAGCCGAACCGATTTTTAGTTCTGATATCGGCGCTATGCAGCCGCAGCCTAGGGCGCGCACAAAACGCCCAATTTTATGCACCAATGTAGGCTTTGAGAAATTGAGTTTACTTGCTTGTTTTTTTTTTCAGTTATTTGTCGGGTGCCTTGGCCCCCTTAAAAAACATATACAATAGAATATAGAGCGCACACAACGAATTAACAGAAAACCATGCCACAAGAATAGCTTTTAAAAAAGAAACCGATACTAAAATACTTGTAAGTTTTCTGTCATACAAAGCCAAAATTTACAGATTTTACCGTAAATTATGACTAAGTATGGTCAGATCTATTGATCCTAACCTAGGACTACTACACAACAAAGTAACATAAATTATATATTGCAAGAAGGGAGCTAACTCACGTTATACAACGTATGCAAAGGAGCTTAATCACTGATTTCTTGGGATTTATGAAAAAAAAAATGCGACGCCTAGTCACCGTTTTGAATACCTGTGTCCCGATAATGTTAAAATGTATTGGAGTGCAAAATTTGATTAAAACATACAATGCGGTTCAAGAGTTATGCCGAGCATTTTCACTAAAAGCCCTCGACCGGCTAAAATGATGCTCGGCAAACCTTCTTCACCGTTTTGCACACCGTTGACTGGAAAATATTAAAATAGATAAGCATGCAAATTTGATCCAAATATCCCATGAGGTTTCAGTGGTATGATGATTTACAACAGGCTTGACTGATGCTCAGCAAACCCTCGTCCGTCAAAAAAGGTGGTTTCCTCGCATACCAGTGGTAAGGGAATGTTCACTTGCATATGTATGCAAAATGTGATCAAAATATATCATGTGGTTATAAAGAGTTATAAACATTTTCTTTAACTGCTAATGGACGGATGGACGGACGGCCCGGACTCACATAGTGCTTCTTGTGCAGACCCAAGGGTCGTGCACTTAAATGTTAGTATATGTGATCAAAACATGTATATCATTATTGTATCTGATTGACTAGAAGCTGTTAAAAGTTTACGTCAAATAGACAATCTGATATGTTCTGTTCTGTTCTGTTACTCTACAATTGTACAGTCTACAAAGCGGTTGACGTGAACGTAAAGAACAGTAAATGAGCCTTGACATGAGATTTCCAACAATGTGGTATTTTGACAAGTGTAGACTCAGACGAGCCTGTGCAGTCTCCAATTAAACTTAGAAGCTCCAACTGATGTTCGGTCAGTAGCTTAGCGTTCATAGACTATGCAAGCGACAAGCAAAGGCTCTGATCAGACTGCGCGTATGCGCAGGCTTGTCCGAGGCTTTGCTGGTCGCTCATACCACATTGTTGGAAATCTCATGACACGGCTCAAATATACTTAAATAAAATTAAAGATACGTCGCCCCCATACAATCAAAGTAGATTTTTTAGTTTACCGCCGGAGAAGATTAACAATATTATACGGGATAAGTTCGCAACCGAGGTTTCGTAGTTTACCTGTAGCCGTTTGTATTTGAGGCGAAAGACCTAATTGTATGCGCTGGGATAATGCGTTTCTTTATTTGGCCAGTATAGACTCGTTGACCTGCAGGATAATCGAACATAACAAATAATCAATCAAAACCTGCATAAAACTATAGATAAGAACAAAACACTGTGTTACACTAATGTAAAAAGAAAGATTGTTAATAAGGTCAAGATATATTCACATTGAAATGTGGCCCAAATGTGGCCCCACCGGTCTACTTTTCAGAAGGCAAGGATGGGGGTGGGGGGGGGGGGGGGCTCTGTGTCTGGATTTCTTTTACCAGTAAAACTATTGTTTATTTTTCTTATTCTTTAAAACTTTTACATTTGCTTTAACTTATACAGTAAGGCCTGTGTAAAACGGCCACTATCACAAAAATAGAAAATTGATTTTCAAGACCGATGATCGCTTAATGTAGGTCAAAAGAATTTCAGAGCATTCTGCAATACTTTTGACCTTCATTAAGCTACCATTTGTCATTAAGACCTTTGTTTTGTCTATTTTTGAATGGTCGTTTTACGCAGGATTTTCTGTAAAATGTTTCCTTAAAGCATTTTACTTCATACTTTAGAATATTAAATATCCATTTCCCTTTTAAAAACATTTCAGCCTTTCCTTAAATATTTAAGCCCCTATTTTCCATCTATATTGTTTTGTTCAATTTTCTGTTATCAGTAAAATTTGGCAATAGTAAAGCCCTCATGTCAGTCAGTCAGCAGACATACAGACAGACAGCAAATGGACAGACGGACAGACAGGCAGGTCATTTGTATGTAACAGATAGACAGTCAGTCTGTATTTAGTGCATAACAATATTTACCGTCTTAAAGGATTAAATGAACTGTAATGAATAAAATATTTTTAAACCAATGCACTTCAACTCTAGAATGTATACACAAATACACCTACTCTAGAGAAGCGCAGTGGCTTAGTGGAAGAGTGCTCGACTTCAAATCTAGTGGTCGCTGGTTCGAGCCTCACCGGAGCAAGACACTTTATCACTGTCCAGGAGAATGCCCTGACATGACTGAAAAATTGTTGACTAGGACGCAAAGTATCAACTCAAACCAAATGAATAAATACTTCAAATTTTACAAGCCGCAAAAGTAAAGACAGAGGAGTTTTAATGCTGTAACGAATCCAGGTCAATGGGTCCATTTGAAGCATTCACCCACTCTACCATGTTAGGTTCAAAGATTTTTTTCATGTAGAATTTAGGAATGAGTTCGGAAACTACACCACACGAAAGTATTGAAGAATTCATTAAAAGGTAATCGGTACTGAAAACCAATTTTTGGTGTTCTTTTTGAGTGGGCGCTTAAGACAGGTTTTAAATGTAGATATTTATCTATCTAAGCATCATTTCGTGACTTACCTGTTTGTGTGTTTTGTGTTGAACCCACCCGTCACAGAACTTTGTGTTTTGACGTCGTAGTTGAACGACGTCCCCGTCTTGTGACATCATCATCTGAAATAACGTCACAATCTGAAACCAGAAAATGTGGAATTTTAGCAATTATGTCTTGAGTCTCAAACCAATTTTTATACAATTTGCTCAGCCGAGCAAAAGATCAGAAATCAGGGACAGTCTGATCAGGGACTAGTTGAGAATTATGATGGATTACCAATATTAAATCTCTCAGGTATAACTAGATAAAGGTTTTTCTGCATTGTTGTTGTTGCTGCTGCTGTAGTTGTTGTTGTTGATGCTGCAGCTGCTGTAGTAGTAGTTGTTTTTGTTGTTGTTGTTGCTGCTTCTGCTGCTGCTGCTGATAGTGATGGTGATGATAATGATATTTAAGTGAACGCAATCACAGCAAAATTCAAACCGAACCGACGCTCATAGCCTTATTTAACCTTTTCCACGAAAACGGCGACTTCTATCTTCACTGACAACCTTTATAAACAGTTTGGATCGAAATAGGGCCCTACAAAATGACAGGCATGATCTGGATTCAAACTGTGTGACTTTCTGATGGTATTCCTGAAAGATACTTTTTGAAAAATAAAAAAAAATAACTCTTTGCCTCCTAAGGTCGTCTGCTGATAACATTTGCAAACAATTTGGATCCAAATCAGGTTCGACAAAACGTCGGGCCTGACCTGGATCCAAACTGTTTGACACTATGATGGTATTCCTGTAGACGACAAAGAAGCATTGCAAAAATTACCCAGTAGGCAGAGTTAATATCAAAATACAATCAGTAGACGAGCATACAAATTACCCAGCATGCATAGAGTTTTTTTTTAAAAAAAGTTGATTTACCTGAAAAAAAAAATGCTCTAGTTATTTACAGTAGCTGTGAATATAATCCGTCACACCTGTAACTTGTCAACATTGTAAAGAATCGCAAATATAGTTTTTGAATACGTTCGTATCTTTATCATATAAATCCACTGCAGACTTTGAAAGGGAAGAAAAACTACCCACACTTTCCGTCTCAACACAGCTTTTTGATAAACTTCGCTACCCCATGCGCATTTTTTTTTTACATTTAAAAGCACAAGTTATAACCGTGAATGTTTATTTAATTTATGGTTGAAGCATATAAGATATAAATATAATAATAACTGTGCCCACACTTCGATAAGCATGATAAACTCACGGACAGAGAACTGTGCAGCAGTGAAAAAGCAACTTTACGTTTTTTTTTTTTTTATATATTTCTACAGTAATTTCGGAAATTTTCGCGAGGGTTTTAATTTCGCGAAGCTTCGCCGATGCGTGAAAAAATAATTGCGAAATAGCGAAACCATTCTGTCGTTTACTGATGTAGGTAAATTATGTCTAAGCCTCGTTCATATGCACAATATAAACCCCGGTGCAAATATACACCCAGGGTGTAATTTGCACCTGGGGTGTATTTTGGTCATTTAAACGGTGTTATATGAAAATGCACCCGGTGCAAATAAGCACCCGGGTGCGAATTTGCTTCACCTTTTTAGGTGGTGCAAATACAGTGGAGCAAATTAGCACCCGAGTGCACATTTGCCCCTAGGTGCAAATTGCGCACATGAACTTCACGTATCACATATGTACAATTTGATCTTAGATTTTGATAAATTACCCATCTTTTCTATATGAACATGTACATGTGTATGAAAATGAACTATATAAATACTTAAGGTCATGGCTTCTTTCTGTAGTCACTACTTCATCGGCTATGCCTGGTTGCCACGCAGAACAACTGGCTTTTCTGGTCCATGGGCTTCGATTTCCGAACAATATTTCTTCCTAACCTCAGCAATAGAAACCAGAGTTTGTCAGAGCCGTGGCGCCATGCATGAGTCCAGGCATCACATCGGTGAAAAGGTTCCCCCTGCATAATAATGGAGTACTGGAGTACCAAAATTGAAATATGTCTACCCTCTATCTTACCCCCACAATTTGGGAATCCAAACCTCTTGTAGCCATTGATAACCTCGGTTAAGTCATTTCCCTTCGGAAACTTAACAGAAATTAAGAAGAGTTCGTCAGTTCGTCAACAATTGAAGACCAAACCCGTTTCGCACATTCACAAGACGTTTATTTTGCTATTACGAAGAGGTTCTCAATTGTCCAGCTCTGCGCAGTCTTAAGTAAAACTATCACCAGCAGTTCAATTGAAAGAACTTAACGCACACGCGCACTCCGTTGCAGCTATTCGCGCATTTTGTCGCAGAGCCCGTGACATTCGGAAGCCATGGGTCATCAGTACATGTATAAGTCTCAAGCACTACGTTCGTCCACCACTCTTGGCCAGATAGTCAAATATTTACTTAGTACTGCTGCAACAGCTTCTACAAGTGCCATTTATGCACCAGTCATTTGTATCCACTGCTCCCCCACCTACGGGGATGGGCCGGGATAATGATTTTCACTTTCCACAGCCTGGTATAAGCCCCGCCCTGTGGGGACAAGCTGGTGGTAACAACCCTGCTCTTTGCCCAACCCTACACAACAGAAAATCTCAGCAGGGTAAGTGTCCCAATGTTACACCCCCACACTTCCACGGCACTGCGGGGACAATCAAAAAGTAATTGTCCAGCACCTTACCCCGGCTATTTCACGGCTATCCCTGTAGGTGGGGGCCGTGGATACAAATGACTGGTGTATTATCCTCCTTAAATATTGTATAAGTAAATAAAGCAAATAAAACCAAATGGAGTTGCATTTTTCTCACATGACGGTATCTTGAACTTAACACATCGAATTTCTCCTTAAAGTAAAACTGAAACATTTGTGATATGTTTAAAGAGCAAATCCAATAACATATGAACACAATTTATTGACATATGAACGCTACATAAGGGGTGCAAATTTGCTCCCCGGTGCAATTTGCACCAGGGAGTAAATTTGCACCAGGGTGCAAATTGTGCATATAAACAAGGCGAATTTTAATAATGGCAAATGTGTCTTTTAATGTAATTCTCGAAAATAAAATTCACGCTGAACTTTCCAAATTTACAGTATATAGAAGAGCAAACCTGTCTATTAAACGTACATAATGTTCCGGGGTAGGCAATTTTTAACATTATGACTCTCAGAAAAAGCCAATATCATCATTAAACGTCACACGGTTTATTATTTTCTGTATTGTTTTCATTATTTTTCGAGGAAAACAGGGTCCAATATTACAATGCCTCCTTAAAGTTAAGGAAGACTTAAGTTAAGTATTGAATTTTAGGATGCAAAAAATAACGTTTTGAACTTATCAAAATCAAAATAGTTTCATCTTTTTGTAGATACATGTAACAATGATGCCTTTGATCATAAGTACTGCATCGATCCTGGCGATTTATTAAACCTTTAATGTAATATGTTGAAAAATCAACACTTAACTTAAGTTGTCCTTAACTTTAAGGAAGCATTGCAATTTTGGGCCCAGAACTCTGCATCCTTCCTATTAACAAATGTATATACATGTATGCACATGTAAATCCCGTAAGAATATGATATACTATCATTGTGCATGTATATTGGTAATGAAATTCAAGCACCTTTGCAGGACAAATAAGATTGTCTGTGCAAATATTATGGTATAAATGCTGTTTTATGACGTATAAAGCATTCCAAACAATTTGATCAAAGGTGTCCGCTTACAGTTTCATTTCTCTTCCTGAGACAATTGAGGGATCTTTACAATTTTTGAGTAAAATCATATTAAGTTCTAAATATGAGCTCTGACTTATCTTTTTTTTTGTTTCTTATGGCCTTATCCGTGACCCGTTTCTATGTGTTATTCTATTCCAATTTCAACAGTTTGAACTAAATACATTATTTGACAAACAATACTCACTTCATAATTAATTTTTAATCAAATTACCTAGGTGACTTGTAATCATTTTTGCAGAAAAAAAAAACCTTCTCAACAAGTGTGTTGCTTTCGAGTCTGTAAATGTTTTCTTGTGAGTTCCTTCCTTTGATCAGGTTACGTTGCACAGTGGTGGATCCAGAGGGGGTTCAGGGGGTTCGCTCGGACCCCCTCCCTGCCCCCCCCCCATTTTTAAATATCCTATGAAAATGAAATAATTTGGTCTCAATGAGACCAAATTATCACATTTTCATGGGATATTTAAGAAAAACGAGATAAATTCAGCAAAGCGAACCCCCAACCCTTTAAATATTTGAACCCACTTTCCTGAAATCCTGGATCCGCCCATGGTTACGTACGGTATAATTCAGCCTGTCACTGTAACATAGTTATCAACCGTGGTAAACTATATACTCTTTGAACAAGGAAGTTTTGAAGGTGAGATAATGATAATCCAGGTATAAAATCACTGCCAAATACACACCAGTCTACTTTACGACATGACCGATACTTAATAGGGATAAACAGTTTTGGTCTTACTTTGCCCTTACTTTATCGTAAATAAGACATTACTTAGCCTTTCCCAGATTAATACTGGGCGAAGCCGCCGTGGTGTAGGGGATAAACCTATGTCTTGTAAACCAGGGATCGCAGGTTCGATTCCCGGCTTCTCCAAGTCTGTCGGATGAGACTTTAAGCCGTTGCCCCGTCTTCTTAGACGCTTTAAAACCAGAACCACTGCCGGTTGAGCCTTCGAGAGTTCCTGGACATAGAACCTCAAAAAGCATAGACGCTTTAAAACAAGAACCACCTCCGGTTGAGCCTTCGGGAGTTCCTGGACATAGAACCACAAAAAGCATAAACCCACCCGGCCAGTACTGGTACAGCCAAGGAACACGGCCACAAAAACAAAGATTATTACTGGGCGCAAACATGCGCGGATCCAGAAACTTTTGTCAGAGGGGGTTCAACGTTGACAACTTTTTTTAGTTGATGAGGGGAGGAAGGTTCCAAATACCACTATAAGCGAGCCATCATCGGCACGCCAGCGAAACGCCAATTTAATGATGGCGTTTCGCTGGCGTGCCGATGATGGCTGAAACAATGAATGCTGTCTTACAAGTAGTAGTTTTGTGATTTTTCAGGGGATCCGGACCAGAATTGCTAAGAAACCCTATATTTTGTAATTCCATCCTCTTCTGGATCCGCGCATGGCAAACATTTCAACACATACATTGTCCACTCACAAACGACATGAGAACCTAGTAGGAAAGAAATAAATGGAAACACTCTTCAAATAATCAATGAGTGTTCAAAGACAGGCTCTGTCTATCAAATCAGTTTGCTGCAAATTTTATCAAAATTTATCAAAAGACTTGCCGTTATTTCTTTGATCGAGGTCGTCATAGTTGAGAGTTACGAAAGCCTAGAAGGTCCACTTTTAAAAAAGAAAAAAAAAACTATCTCGTTATAACGAGATAGCTAACTCGTAATAACGAGTTGATTAACTCGTAATAACGAGATGATTAACTCGTAATAACGAGATGATTAACTCGTTATAACGAGAAAGTTAAGTCGTAATAACGAGAAAAATATGTATCTCGTAATAACGAGATAATTATCTCGTAATTACGAGAAAACTAACTCGTAATAACGAGATAATTAACTCGTTATAACGAGATAATTAATTCGTTATAACGAGATGACTAACTCGTTATTACGAGATAACTATCTCGTAATTACGAGAAAAAAACTCACTCGTTTTTACGAGATAACTTGTTTGGCACCAGAGATTCCTGGCAGTCTTGCAAGGGCGCCAGAGACAGTCCCAGACTGGTGCATTGAGCTTAGGGGGTCCATAGAGGTCGACACTGGTCTAAGCTTGTTCGGCACCAGGGATTCCTTGAAGTCTGCAATGGCACCAGGGGCAGTCAAATACAAGTGCTTGTGACTCGGGGGAATCCAGGGAGGTCGAAACTGGTCTAAACTGTTTGACTTTGGAGATCCTGGAAGTATGTGACGGTGTCAGAGACAGTCGCAAACCAGTGCATTAACTGAAGAAATTCCCTAGAGGCTTTATATTGAGATCTTAAACTGGTCTTAACCCGATTGGCACCAGGGAATCCTGGAAATCTGCGGGTATATAGGGGTCCCTAGAAGTCTAAACTGGTCTTTCCCGATTGGCACTAGGAAGTCCTAGAAGTCTGAAAGACGATCAGGAAAGTCGGACGTCTGTGCATTTAACACGGGAGCATCCATAGAGGTCGAAACTGGTTGGGGCTTGTTTGGCATTGGAGATTCCTGGCGTCTGCAACCGTGTCATCCTGAACAGTCCCAGACCAGTCCATTTAACTCCAGGGGGATGTCCATAGAGGTCAAAACTAGTCTTTACTAATAAAGTGAGAACTATCTCGTAATAACGAGATAATTATCTCGTAATAACGCGATAACTAACTCGTAATAACGCGATAGTTATCTCGTAATAACGAGATAATTATCTCGTAATAACGAGATAACTAACTCGTTATAACGAGATAATTATCTCGTATTAACGAGATAACTAACTCGTAATAACGAGATAACTTACTCGTTATTACGAGATAACTTGTTTGGCACCAGGGATCCTGGAAGTCTGCGACAATGTTCGAGACAGTCGCAGACCAGTGCAATGAACTGTTGAAGGTCCCTGGAAGTCTAAACTGGTCTTAACCCGATTGGCATAGGGGATTCTAACCCACTTATCGTTCAAGACAAGACGTTCTATAGGCAGAACGCAGTGCGGAATTTCCTCATCACATCCACGTGTAGACCTTCTTGTCCCATTTACATGACCTGCTCATCCCATCCAAGTGCCGACTTCAAATTATAACACCTTTAAGCTGAGCAATTTACGCCTTAATATTATGTGGAAATACGTCATTCTCACATTGTTGAATGACGTCATAACAATTCTGACGTCACTAAAATGCAACAACAATGTGACGCAGGTTATTTACACAGTTTTTTTGCGCCACGACGTCTTTCTCAATAGAGATCCCAATAATCATACACCAGCCATTCGTACCCCCAGCCCCCTTGGGACCGGGGAACAACAGGGCTTTTAACTTTTCAATTTTTAAAGCCCTGCACTGCGGGGCCAAATTTGTGGCAACATTCTTGCTAAATGCCACCACCCCCGGGGTTGTCAATAATGCAACAGTCATTTGTATCCCCCATCCACTCGGGGGCCGGGGAATAGCAAGGCAATGAAATCTCGCCCTCGGACTCGAATAATTTGGTCAGAAACTCGGTAGAGCCTCGTTTCTGGAGAATTAATCTGGTCCTCGGGTGGGATTTCCTTGTCTTACAACACTACATATGAAGGATACTTTTAATCCAGGAAGTTTATGACAGTCCCAGAGAGAATGCCAACCCGGTGCATTTCTCTTCGGCGGGTCCATACTGGTCAAAACTCATTTAAGCTTGTTTGACACGGGGACTCCTGTAAGTTTGAGCTTGTATCAGACGTTAAGACCAGTTTAGACTTCTAGGGACCATCTCGAATTTATTGCACTTGTCTGCGACTGTCTCTGACACCGTCTCAGACTTCCAGGATCCCTGGTGCCAAAGAACTTAAGACTGGTTTTGACCTCTATAGACCCATTGAAATCAATAAGAATATCCCTGACACAGTCACATACTTATAGCAATCCCTCGTGTCAAAAAAAAGCTTAAACGAGTTTTGACCCGTATGGACCCTCCCAAGAGCAATGCCGACTCTTGGACTGTCACAAACTTCTAGGATTTCCCTGTGTCAATCAGGTTAAAACCAGTTAAGACTTAGAACTACGGACCTTCTAGAGATCAGTGCACTGGTCTGCTACTATCTCTGACACTGTCGCAGACTTCCAGGACACCTGGCGAAAGAAGTAATCTCGTAATTACGAGCTAGTTATCTCGTAATAACGAGATAATTATCTCGTTATAACGAGTTAGTTATCTCGTTATAACGAGTTAGTTATCTCGTTATAACGAGTTAGTTATCTCGTTAATACGAGTTAGTTATCTCGTTATTACGAGATAATTATCTCGTTATTACGAGTTAGTTATCTCGTTATTACGAGATAATCATCTCGTTATTACGAATTAATTATCTCGTTATTATGAGTTAGTTATCTCGTTATTACGAGATGTATATCTTTCTCGTTATTACGAATTAACTTTCTCGTTATAACGAGTTAATTATCTCGTTATTACGAGTTAGTTTTCTCGTAATAACGAGATAAAAATATTTTCTTTTTTTAAAAGTGGACCTTCTAGGCTTTCGTAGAGAGTTTATGTCGTCATCACCTCGTAAATTAAATAAAAAAGGATTTGACAAATATTTTAGTCTATTTGATGTATTTTCCAAATATAGCATTTTGTTATCATTGTTTGATTTTATGCTAAACTTGAGATTTTATGCATCCTAATAAGATTTTATGTGTCCAATTATTATATATTCAATATTGCGGCAATAATAAGTAGTTATAAACCCTTCCATGATTTTTATACCACTTTTCCCTGATAGTACCATTTTTTCTCAATTTAAAAAAAAAAAGCGAAATAATTGTTTCTTCATTTGCATCGACATCGCCAACGCAGAACGAAATAAAACTTTCACAATGAAACATTGTTTTATTGTTGCCTTTTGCATTGTGACAGTGCTGTTAGATTATTACTCTTTGAAGGCTCGATAGGTCCCTCTCGCCTACACGACACATGCGCAGATCCTTTAAACTCGTCGGAGTTTAGGAGGGAGGGGGCTGAAAACTTTTTAGCCATCATCGTATTTCACTGAGGGCCGAATGGACCTACATCGAGGGTTCAATATCTTCTCGAGGAGGGGGAGTTGTGGGGGCTCTGTACAAGTATTTCTAAGGAAACCTTTAGCCAGGTGTGATTTTCCAGTAGGGGGGGGGGGTCTGGACCTCCTGTCTCCAATCTGGTCCATGCTTTTGGGTTTTTTCTTCACTTGTATTTTCACTTCATGCGCGGATCCAAAAATTTTGTCAGAGGGGGTTCAACTATCTTTTTTAGGTCATGAGGGGATAAAGGACTCAATAATTTTATCACTATAAGCGGGCCATTATCGGCCCGCCAGCGAAACGCCATTTAAATGGCGTTTCGTTGGCGTGTCGATGATGACCCAATATTGAATGCTGGCTTTGTAGATTTGTCATTTTTCCGGGGATCCGGACCAGTATTGCTATCAAATCCTATCTTTTGTGAATTTTCGGAGGGGGGTCCGGACCCTCTTTCCCCTCTGGATCCGCGCATGCACTTCATTTTGTAGGAGAGATAATTTTATGTAATGTTTAATGCCGAATAAAGTATTTGTATTGTATGGTCGAATTGCCGAACAAATGGATTGTGTTATGTCAATTCGTCTTTGCTGCTATGATGTTATCTGGTGTTCGTTTACAAACTTACCACATGTAAAATGTTATATCGTACTCCCGTTGGGACAGCTTTAATAGCGACTATGGTTCTCGTGGACAACCGTATCATATAATAATCAAGCTCAAGTTGACTGCACTTGAGCCATAGGCTTTATTAAAGCTTCTTTACTGAAATATTTAGTAAAATTAAATGATATTCTTGATGCACCTTCTCCGCTTAGACGCGTGAATGCATGTATGTATGAATATATGCCTCATATGTGTATCTGTCACTGCACTGTCCAACATGCCATTAATTATGTATTGTATGTTTCCTCATGGGCTTTATAGCCTTTTGGACTTTTGAAATAATCTTATCTTATCTTATCTATCTGGTGGGTTCACTCTCAAATTGAGTTTACTGACATTAAGTGCTTATCAACATGATAGCTTGCATCTTTGCAAATATTTGTATAGTATGATGGTAATCTGTATATGGCCAAATCATAATAAATTTCTGTTATGTTCTGTTCTGTACTTTCATTGTCTGGTAAAACAGGATTTGTTAGAACTTTTTCCTTGGTACCTAATATGCTTAGTAATGTATTTTCATGCTTTTAACGAAAAGAATATTGTATGTTTAATGCCAATAAAGCATTTGTATTACTCCGATTTGCACCCTTTCTGCACACCATAAAGTATAAGTGTACACGTCAAGTTGAAACTTAATTTGAAAATTTAACTTGAAAGTTAAATCTTAGTTCATGTCTTAGAAGCAATGCCTTTCTCAGATGCCATGTCGCCCATGTGAGGGCGAGATTCATGTATTTGTTTATGCCTAAATAAAGCATACTTGACTTGATGTGTATTGTATTTCAATAAACCCTATCAAAATCTTTTCTATTCTAAATAAATCTTATTAATGAAATAAATGCGCAAACTAATTTTAAGCCGACTCCTTTAATTGGTCAATCAACATAATTGGCATCCGCTTTAGTTTAAAGTTTCCAAACTTAATCGTCCATGAAATATGACATGCTGTTAATCGATGTATTAAATTGGTCGTTCTTGGAAGAAGAGCGGACACGCGTCCTTAATTATTAAGCGGATGCTTCCACTTAGCTGTGAAATGAACATGCCAATGGTCAATTGATCCGAGTGTTTGGTCAAACCAATGAAAACTTAGGATTCTTAGGCCCACAGATCCACAGGGTTTATAAGCAGAGAGAAATATAGAAATCTTCAATAATTTGATTGTTATCTAAATCCCAGTTGCTCGTATAATCAGATGCGGATCAAAGATTAAATCACTCTACAGAAATTAAACAAAATAAAATTACATGCATAATGAGGTATGGTTTTAAATTTTAAGATAACATATACTGACGGACTTTAATTACGCAACACTAACTTCCCTTTATATCTTCCAAAAGACTGTTGAATGTAAACTTCCTTTGCTTCGATAATGTCATCATAAGTTGACTACTTCAGCAAAGACTTTAGTTTTGATTGTACAAATAAACTGGACGACGTTATTTGATCCGTATGAATTTAGCCATTTAAACATTTCTTAAGTAGAGGAGATTTTAAGCCAATGAATGAAAGGGTACACCCAGATAAACGTCATATACGCAAATATGCTGTATCGCAGACCTGTCAATCAATATGAGAGTGATTTCTCGATGAATAACAAAGTCCATGATGCAAAATTGATGCATCTAGTGTTTCTTGATTTCAAAAGGTAGGGAATCTTTCATTCATAACATTTGGTCACTTGAAACAGATTACCCCTATCTCAAAACATTTACATTTTAATGCATTTAGTGCATCTTAGTTGGACAAGTTTTCCATGTTTTACTTACAAATGAATGCTCTTTAACATACTATCAAAATTATTCTTCTGCCTTCTTTATCTAGACATAAATTAAAGCTGTAATCCAAGTGTTGCGTTTTTAAAGTCCGTCAGTATATTTAGCGAATGAAGCTGAATGGTGTAAGTTAGTGTATGGTTTGTGAGTCTGAACTGGAAGATAATCCATGAGCTTTAGCGAGAGGATTATCTCCCCTACAGACACACAAACCATACAATAACTCTTATTGCGCCAGCATGCATTTACACTTTGCGCGTTGTGATTTGATGTAAAACATTGGAATATCAATAAAATGATTATGTTTCGTAAAGAAAAAGCGGGTGAACAAATTGAGAGTTGATGCCAATGTGAGACATTTTCTCCTAGGCGAAGCTGCTGTGGATTCGAACCAAGTACTGTGTTTCTCTTGTAAATTGCGACTTTGTAATATAAAAAACGTTGTTCGTCAGGATTTCTCGCTACATGTATATGAGTAAATTTGCCTTTTTAAACTGTTGTGCAGTGGAATCTAGATACAAATGCCAATACTTTCACGAATGAGCTGACAGCATATTTGGAAAATTAATATCTTAAAATGCGCTTAATAGTTTTATTTTTTAGTTCCACTCATGTGAAATATACTAGTACAAAATAGGAAACCTGTTCAAATATAACACGTTTCATAGTTTATTTATTAAACTCTGATTGGAGAAGGTCGAAACATGTGACGCTATATTCCATGATGTGACGGAAACCATGAAAACATCTATGAAATGTACATTATTAACAAGTATTCCGTTATATTTCAGAATTTTCTGCTTCTGTTTAACGCTCCAGTTGGTGACTGCCAAAAGCAGCTATTCAGAATGGCTGAGTACGACCCGCCGAACAGAGAGAAGAGAAAGACGGACGCACGGAAAGAACAATTTGATGGCAGCCCCTGAGAACCTCAGCACATCTGCAGCTACAAAGGACTGTTGTGAAAATGGAGGGCTATGTATACTGACGTCAAGAAAAAACGCCTCATCTTAAAATAAACGTGAATATCTCTTAGACTGACCAGACTAAAGTTATGAATTTTAGTGCATTATAACATTTTACCAGTCAAGCGTATCTCATGAAAACAAGATTGCTGAATGAATATTTGAGGCTGAGAAAACGACCTCGGTTTGAGTCAGGGGTCACCATTTCGTGCGACACAAGATCTTAGCCACATTTGCTTTGTTTCCAGACACAATCCGTTGACAGGAAAAACGTGTTTAACCATTGTAAAACAGTCTCTATTTTAACAAAAATGCGTTTATAATGTTCAGACAATGTTTGTATGCGTCTGCTGAAAGAAACAACTTACCCCACCCACCTTTTCGCCATGCATTTCAGTAAAACTTAAATGTCATGACTCTGCAAAGTGGGTGAAAAGATTGTTATGAATCCTTTGCAAAAGTCTTAAGGCTTTAACCAGCGACGATTGCGGAGAAAACACAATCTGGCACGTGTTCCAGACGGCCGTTTTGGATGACGTTAACGTAGACAAACGACTGGCCATTGGGCGTTATAGCTTATCTCAAATAACGTAATTTTATGTAGGCATATTCTGTGTACATTACCTAATGTACCTATTATAATTTTTTCCATTACTTAAAGGAAAACGAGAAAGCTGGCAAGTTTCGTAAACGGACCTTACATTTTGTCTTTAATATGACGTCATAATTTCACAAAGTTATTACTCGCAAGCACAACTGTTTGAAAAAATGATCCAAATTTGTTTTTTGATTAGCAAAACATTTACGGCACAAACTGGGTGCAAATTCAAATTGAAATCATAAGTGATCGATGCACAATGCCGTCATGTGTACGTTGAGCCTGTATGACGTCATCGGAATAACGCGTCACCTGCATATCAAATTTAAGTCATTTTCCAACATCGCGTAACCTCTACATAAAGATGCAGTACGTCACTGTTCATTTTCTTTAATCATCGCTAAGAAATCAGTGATAATGAGTGAGGCGTTTTTAGTTGACGTCAGTATATAATGAATTCCTTTTGTCATTGTAAAAAACCTTTTTACGGTCGCTATTGCCAGCACCGTGTTCGTCACCAATCCTGCGGCACAGTTGCTCACGGCACTTGGCTTACGGCCGCGTGCAACCTTTGTCATTGTTATGATGGACAGATGATCTGCAAGGTCTACAATTTCCCTGGCTGTGGTGAGACGTTTCAGGACGGCGTTGAGGAAGATCCAGATTACGCCGGTGGAATTGAAAAAGCGTTTGATGACTATGAACAATTTTATGATGACTTTGTAGAGACTCATTCCAGCAGCAGTATTGCTAGCAGTTCTGAGGTACGGTATACATCTATACTGACTCTCTCAATTCTGATTTGTTGGGCTTTTACTGGACTATATTCTTGATTGGTCCTAGGAAACAAGCAGCTACGAAGAGCCTAGTACCAACACTGGCGTGAAGAAGCAGTACACAACATCAGCCCAAGAAGATCCGGTCTGAAGAAGCAGCTACAAGACTTAAGTCAACAATCCGGGCTCTGAGGTTATAGAACTTTTTCATGCTCAGTACTAACGGGCATGAAATTAGTAATCTTTATGATAAATATCAGAATACGGATAAGTGAGGCATGATCATGCTTAGTAGCAGAAAATGCCATTTGTCCTTGTCATAAATTTTAAAATACCAACAAATGTTGGCATTTTAAAATTTATGACCAGAACCAATTTCATGCTGACGAGAGCTTAACATGAACACAGCTTTGAACTTCAAAGCTTTGTTTTGGGTGACAAGTGCTGAGAGAGGAGAGACCAAGTCTGGGGCATGATCAAGGACCTGTCTGATGTATCAAAGATGGACGAACAAAGACATGGGACCATGAGAAACATTAAGGTTCATTTTTGCATTTGAAATAGACGATAATTTATTCTGAAGTGTTTTCTGTTGTGTCACAGAGGCTTCTTAAAAATTCAGCATACGAGAAAGCAGACGACTTGATGTGATTGGTGCTTTAGTGTTTAATAGGGAGGACAAGCACAGTTGGTAGGCGACAGTTGAGAGCTGTCGAGAGAGTCAATTATCCCTTACCCCACTAGTCGAGACTTTTGTCGTCTGCTCTTCTCGTCTTGTGATGATGTAACGGACTTACCAGCAGTCCGACCAGGGTTATATTGTTTGCTTCAATAAAAGAATCTAGTCTGAAGTGCACTTGAATATTTGCAGCGGACGTAATCAGCAGACGACATTGTAAAATGGGTTAATGTTTGCATGTAAAGTTTAAATGCTGTTTCCAATAACACACCGGGTAGGCGGCAAGCGAAAACGTTAATACTAGCGACGAACGTAGATCAAAAATCGTTAGAATCAGAGTTTTCGATTGCCATTTGTTGCCCGATTGGCGACAAATGGCGATCGAAAATACTATATCTAGCGATTTTTGATCCGCGTTCGTCGATTGTTTTCAATTGCCGCCTATCCGGTGTGAGTAATGCGTTTTGCAGCCAGTTCCGAAGACTGATATCATTTAATGGTATGGACTTCCTAGTTGAATCCTGATCAGATGGTTTCGTTAGAAGCCAGCTGATCTAGATTCACTACCAGTAATTTTGAAAAGGTTTGATATACATGTTTTTTTTCCGTTTAGTATATACATGTACAATCAATTTCTTGTGCAAAAAATGAATAAAACAACATTTGGACAGTATTAATGTTTCTTTACTTTTCATGTGGCTCTACTTGTTATAAGCTGGCCCACAGATACTTGGGTCTATTGCTGAGTAGAACAAATACGCCCCTTGAACATGAGCATCTATAGTCTCATTGTTTGAAAATGCTTTACTGTATGCTTAAACTTCTGCAGAAGTCGACAGTATTGTCCAAGAACATATAAAACATTTTGGTACATATAATCTCTCAAAATAATGTGTATTAAAGCATTTTGAGAGGTTAACATTTTAAATGCTTTTCAAGATATGTTTTGTGCTATATTGTTGACTTCAGCAGATTATAACTCCTTTGAATTGTGTCAGGGATCTAGCTTGTGAGTTACTGGAGACTCTGATCAGAAGCTGCGTTTTGTGGCGTCTGATCTTGGACTCCACTGTTTGACTATGTCCCACAAATAGGACACTAGGCTTTGTTTAAACTTTATTTCATTTGTACAGTACATAAGCAAACACAAAGCAAAAGGTAAATGAGTATGATCAGGAAATACCACAATCACACAATGCAGAGCATCCCACGGTACCACGAGGAAGAGCCACAGAAGTTTAACATTAACAAGCCATACGTTAATTAGAGCAAAGCAACTAGCTCTCTCTCTCTTCCTCGTCAAGATGATTGCAAAAATTTAAAGGATACAAAGTAATGCATACCAAAACAAAGACCAACGCAGAGCCCCCACACACAATGGGAGGTACATTTATCAACACATTACAACAACATAACCACCGCTTTAGAAAGGACGGAAGCCTAAGCCGGCGGGGGCGGGGGCTTAAATGCATTTAACTGGCGCCAAATCTTCGGCCTAGAGTCTGTTGTTGTTAAAACACAAATCATGTTAAGCTCGCAAAGAGGCTTCCTAACTAATGCAATGCATCTCCATAGGGACACAATCTAATACCAACATTAAAGCATATACAAAAGGGATTCAGAAAAAAATCAGTATATATATATATTTCGAATCTGTATTCCGCACATGGCATGTGTACTAGCATGGTTACGAATCCAGCTCCTTCATCGCATAAAATCAATACTGTGTTATGAACAAGAGGGACCTGCTTCATATGAATGAGATGGGCCTTAAGTTCAACCAAATCATTATTTTTTCTAACAAATACAAACATTTTAGAAATCAGAAAATGCTATTCGATGGCCTTGATGTTTGCTTTCGACGTACCTTAAAATGTGTGCTCTGGCACATAAACTGATTTCTAGATTGAAGAAATAATATTGGTATCGAAAATTTCAATTAAGTGTCTCGTCGAATAGCGTTGCCTTCAAAATTAGGAAACAGAAAAGAGCTACGTGCATTAAGGGCCTTTTTGTCCCCCCCCCCCCCTGTGGCTAAAAGAAAAAAAATGGTTTTCACAAATTTGTTCTTATTAGTTTATCAAATTACTTTGACTTTTACCGATACTATGGTAACAAAAATGGCTGCCAAAATAGGCTCAAAATAGGAAATTTACCATTTTGGAGCAAAATTGAGAGGTTTGACAGAGAAATTTACATAGAACTCAAGCAAATACCAAAATATATTTTATCAGAACATGAAAATTACCATGGCACACAACATATTTAAAGGATTTTTTGGAATTGATTTTAGCTGTGCTGATATCTAATTCGTAATAAATCGGTCTCCAAAATCCTTAATTTTGGTCTAAAATGGCAATTTCTCTGTTTAACCTTATTAAGGCGACCATTTTTGTTACCATAACAAGGGTATAATTTAAAATAAATGCCGAAATTTTTACACTGCAATTATTCTTCTAATAAACAGGCAGGGATTACACGGAAATCCACGGCTAGCCTTTGTCGCGGATTTCCATGACATTGAATGTTTTGGAAGGTACCGGTTTTCCATGACTTTAAATATATCTCATTGGGGAGCAGTTATTTTTTGTACTTTATAACCGTCACGGAAAGCCATGGCATCCTTTATAAATATCTGTGCACGCATGGTACTTGTCGTATCGTCAACTGAAGCTCAATTTGAGGTTTGCTTTAGTTCTGACAACTGTGAGACATGAGCCCCTGAAAGGGTCTGGAGATATATTGCTTTTCCCCTTGCGTCCGTCCGTTCGTCCGTCCGTTTATCTGTCTGTATGTACGTCTGTCCGTCACAAAAATGTGTCCACTCTATAACCTGATAGCCCTTAGAGATATTTCACCGTAACTTCATACATTTGTAAAGCACATTCAGACGACGTGTCATGCACAAGAACCACAACTCTTGCACGTTTATTTATCAAATTAATGTTAATTTATCAGATAATTTTAATGTCTTCTTTCTGTAGCTCAAACACTCAAATTTCTTATTTTCAAATTGATATAATAACATATGTAACAAGCTGTTACACGCTAACGTCCCGACTGACAGAGTGCAAAAATTTCTTATTCATTGCACCATAAATGGTTATATAAGATGTATTATGTCTGCAGAATTCCAAAGGGGATTGGGATGGAACAGGCACTTACTCAGCTTGAAGTCAAATACTGTTTGATGATTTTACTTATTACGATGATGATGATGATGATGATAACACTGAAGAAGACACAATGATGGATGTTGTGTATGAAGTAGACTCAGATGATGATTGATTTTGACTATTTAGATTTAATAGGATTATTTATAAACTGCCCTGTTCGAATGTGAAGCAATCTTCTCTGTTTGTGTCCCTATATGTTTAAGCATTTTACATATTAAGAAATATATGAAAATAGTTTATTTATAAAATGTGTAACAAATATCTATTGGTTTGATAGCATGCTCTCAATATAATTTCTAAGTTAAGGCACCAATGACAATATATCTATAGAGAAACATGTAAAATATATTCATTCTTTCAGAAACACTTTCTCTTAAGTAAAGACAATACTCTTGCTCACTCGTTATGCCATGTAACATATGTACCGCACTCTGACAACTAAAACTTATTTACACCTTGCAGATCTATAAGTCGTTATCATATGAGCCAGCTTAAAGTCCCTAAACAATGTAAGATATCCAGCAGCTGCAAGTATTTTCACAATTTTAGCTCAAACTTTCAAACTACATTTTCATTATTTGATATAGTAACGCATATAAAAGGCTGTTTCCAACTAACGCCCTAAGTTAGAGAGTGCAAACATCCCTTATTCGATGCAGCTTGAGTTGTACTTCAAGAAGGAATGTGTCTGCGAAATTCCCTCCAGGAGATTAAAACATTTTAGGCATATTCTACGTAAGGACAATGAGCTCGCCCATTTAGTACATCAGGTAATAGATGTAACAGCCTCTGATATTATAAATTTCGCAACAAACTTGCAGATTAATGGGTCTTTTTATATTAGCAAAAATTCCCAAACTATAAATATATTCATTACCTGCAAATATTTTTTAACTATTTTTACTGTAGCTTTTATACCAAACTTTTCACCTTAAAACTGGGTAGGGGTAGGGTTGTTACATTGCTAATTCCAGAAAAAAATATTTAAGATAGGGAAACAAACTTTGATTTTTTCGGTTAGCCAATTGTATAAGCTAGTCAGACATGGTTAAAAACATTTTGCAAAACACACAGAGAGATTTAGAATGTTAATAGTGTTAGCCACACTTGCAAATTTTAATGAGGTATCTGATTTATGTAACGCATGTGACACCATAGGAAGCCGTAATTTTGTTCACACGACTGTCATACGTAGTTATGATATCCAGTATGCAGACTATATCAATGACGTAACAAATATATTTTAATGTCTTTAATTTGTAGCCAAAACTTTCAATTTACTTTTTCTTAATTTGATAAAGTAACGCATGCTACAGGCTCCTACAAAATAACGTCCCTACGCACAGAGTGCAAACATTTCTTAAAAGACTTGGCTATTGATGGGATGGTAGGGGCATTATGCTTTGGCTGTTTGTCAGACCCACCAGGGTTTACCTGTTGGATTTCTTTTGCTCCAGTATTCAGTTTTAATTACTGCTGAGTCCTTATCTTTGCTTTATCTCCTTTTGATATCTTGATTTATAAGTTCTAGGAGATGATGCATTGATAAGTTAGGGGTCTTTCATGCAAACCAAATATCTATGTCTTGATTCACGTATGAATTAAGGGTGAGGTTGGCGCCGTGAAATCAGATTAAGCCCTCCAGTAAAATATTTTTACTGACCGTTCCAAGTAGACAGGTGTTCTCAGAGATAATTTTTTCGAAGTGTGGGCACTTTTGAGGCATAAGGTGCCACTAGGCTTATCAATATAAGCAAACAGTCCTGAACTGATTTTGCCCTGTTGCCCAAATGGGAAACCCCAGATAAGGTCACAATAGGGGGTCAAAGGTCATCAAGTGCATTATATTGTGATGAGTTTATTTTGCAATTTTTGTATTTATATTTATTTTGCAAAATAAAAGGCAAATTAGTTTATCGAACTTAGCCAATATTCCTTGAATAAATGCCTCCAATATACAAAGCATACTGACCCTACACAAGGTCACAAAGGGGTCAAAAGGTCACTAAGTGTATAGAAAATTTGTGATTTTATACATATAAAATAATGATTTGGACTGACATTGATGGAATTAGTTGTGCCTTGTTTGATCAATATCAGTGGCTTTATTTTAATTGGTATATCATTTGTTTCAATTCTTATGACCTCATAATAGGTCTTTATGAGGGTCAAGGGTCATCAAGTTCAATTCAGAATCATCATCTATGTGTAATTACCAATTTATGTTTAAATTTTTATTACATAAAACCTACCTGGGCTTTTAAACAGCAACCAGTCTTGAAATGGCCTTTTCTTATTTTAGAGGCTAATGCCCTCATTTGAAATGTACGTATTATCAGGTCAAAGGTCACAAGGTGCATTTTATGTGTGACCAGCTCCCTATTTTTTTTTTAAAGCACCCTATGCAACTTTCGCATATATAGTTTAAACAGGAAATTGAAAGTAAAATATCTCGAAGGTCATTTATAGATATACAATTGAAAACTGATATCTTTCATCTCTTATAATAGTAACTTAATAATAGGTGTCCTTTTTTACAACTCATCCTCCCACAACATTCAGTGGATTGCCACATGTTATAGAACCACAGCCGCAAGACAGCAGAAATTGATATCACTAGTGTTAGATCTACATTTGCACCGTCTTGTTGCACGCACTTTGCAGCTGCATTGCAACAACTGTGTACATACTTTAGGTATAGGTTTTTACAGAAACAGCTTTGGTTTCAACTGGTCTCGCAGCCATGCACAAGTTTCCAAATCAATGTGCTCTGGGGATGGAATTGTAACATTCAACCATATATTGTCTGAAAATGGGCTCATCTTATGTGGAGTTTTAATGCACCAGATGTAGAAGGAAGCCTACCTGGGTCTTTTTCCTTATTAAACAAAAACACTCGCATAAAGTCAATTCTGATGGGTCAAGTATTTGCAGACTACTGTTTCATTTGTTAGCTGCCCATATCCTAAACCTGTCGGATACTGCTTCCTTGGGTAATTTCTGGGCTACATAATACATGTATAACATGTACTCAGACTCTGAAATATGCGTGGTATTTTTATTCAGAAGTAACTCAGATTATTGGCTTCCTGATGGTTCACACTTTTCTTTAGAAGTTAGACTATTTCGCTGGCTGATTTCAAAATTAAAAATTCAAAGCGGTTCACGTGGATTCAGTTTTGGAACAAACTGTAATTCCCCTGGTATTTGAGGTTCGATTGTCTCATTATGACCCAGATGCTTCCCCAAGGAGCAAATCAGTGTAACACTGCCATATTGCTTGCAATGTATACACTAGATTTTCAAAGCCAAGCCTAAGTTCAAAAACAATTTTCTGGAGACACAATTTGTGGTGCGAAACATCTTCTGATTCTCTATGTTTCTGAAACGCCTATAGAAAAGTTTTTAGCATGTAGGATGGTACAGGCAATCTTCTACTGCAAAATCATACATTGTTGCTAGCCTAAGTAAGTAAGGGTGCAAAGATCAGGAATCAATACAATCAAGTACCACACCTGACTCAGGATACCAATCGGAAAGTGACATACTCACAGATATACACCACAAACGAGAGTCAAGAGGTCAGCTCTTTCCCAGCAGGTGACCACAAGGCACAACTAAACAGACGGACACAAAGGCATAACAAACACAAGACAGACAAAACATAAAAGATCCACAAAAGAAGTACCGCCTTGGAACGGTCAGTAAAATATTTTACTGGAGGGCTTAACCCGCATATGTAAATCAAATTATGACTATGACATAATCTATTCTTACTTAGGTAATGCCAGTATTTGTTTTAAGTCCTCCCTTAAAGCGTGAAGGCAAAGATGCAAAATGATTTACCTAGAGGTGGTGATGATCGCCTAGACAGCCTAGAATCGCAAGAAGTGGATGCCTCTTCTGAAGTATCCGTATAGCTTTCACCTAGCTATGTGGAATGCAGACATGAAACTTACAAAACAAGGTCTATGATATTAAACCCTCTTTTCCTGCGCAATTAAGGTGTTTGAGGTCTATCGATCTTAATATGTCAATTACATCTATGTTGCTGTAGTCACAGCACTTCCATCAGTCAGATGCTGCTTGTAGCAGCTTGTCACATCCATCCTCACCAAGAGTAAACACCTTGCTTTTAACCAATGTTTGGCAAATGATGCACATCTGTTCATCAAACGAGCTACCTGTCTGTTGCAGGTCGTTTCAAATAAGAAATAAGTAATCTTGCTTTTGTGGGTCGGACCTCAGACTATGAAGGTTCCGACTTAAAGTCTTATCTATAGATGAGATGGTTGGAGCCTAATGCTGCGTCTGTTGTCGGTTCCCTCAGGGTTTAATTACTGGATTTATTCTGCTCCAGTATTCAGGAGATGATTCATGGATAAGTATGGGGCCTTTCATGCAAACCAAACATCTATGTGTCTTAATCCACTACATAATTAATGTCGAGGTTGGTACCGTAAAACAAGTTTAAGCCCTTGAGCAATTTTCTTACCGATCGTTCCAAGGCAGTGTTTCTTTTGTGCATCTTTTTCATTATTTGTTATTTTTGTCTGTCTGTGCCAATACTAGATGTCTGTTTGTTGCAACCTTGTGGTCACCTGTTGGGGAAGAGCTGACCTCTTTGCTTTCTTGAATGTGATGTTGTCTTGTGTTTTTGTCACTTTCATATTCGGTTTCCTGGGTCAGGTGTGGTACATGATTGTATCGATTCCTGATCTTTGTCTTCTTCCTTACTTTTAATAAAAGATGATATTGACTGATTTTAATTGATCAAGCTGTATCTGTGATGTCACAGAAAGTCACACAAAAAGAGTAATTAGTTTCATTTTCGTGTGTAAAAGATGCATTTGGTGCTCGCTGTTAATCAACATCAGATGCGCAGCTGACGTCAATAAATACAGCGTATCAAGTGCAGACTGATCAGTGCACAGTATTGCGTTTCCAAGACAGTTTTATATTTCATTCAAAAATGTTAGATTGAATTACAAAGACTTTTATTATGTGCTTTTGCGAAAAAGTGATAACTATCACAAATGTACTTAACCATTCCAGGTACTATGCAGTACCTGTGCATACATACAGACGAACAGACAACTGTGTTTGTGATCGCAGATGATAGAATTTCAACGATTTATCTAACTAGACATTAGTATTTCAGCTTTTTGAAATTATTTGCATCAAAATGCCAGTGTCTTTGATGCTTAAGTACTGTGTTTAATGCGTTATACATCATTTTGCACCTAGTGACCTTTGGCCTCATTTATTGACCTTAATAATGATCTTTGGTTTGGGCATCAGGCAAAAAATGAAAGAAGACATGTCCCTTAGTAACTTAGGCACTGTTGCCCTTCATGCCGCAAAAGTGCCCACAAACGTGTTTTCTAGCACTCTTATGTGCATTTTAACGCTAGACTACAGGTGGTACTTCTTTTGTGGATCATTTATGGTTTTTCTGTCTAATGTTTGTTATGCCTTTGTGCGCGTCTATTTATTTGTGCCTTGTGGTCACCTGCTGGGAAAGAGTGGACCTCTTGGCTCTCGTTTTTGGTGTCTACTGTGAGAATGTCACTGTCCCATTGGTATCCTGGGTCAAGTCTGGTACTTGATTGTATCGATTCCCGATCTTTTCACCCTTACTTACTTTCAATCCTCTACAAGATAGGATATGTCTGGAAAATTTCCTAGAAGGGGGGGGGGGGTTTCAGCCATCCATATACATCCCGTTTATCATAAATCTTAGATAAAACTATGCCATTCGTTATTGATAGGTCCAAGATGGTTCTAGTGTTATTGATCAATTGTTTATGTACTCCGCACTGTGTGTGTGTGTATGTGTGTGTGTGTGTGGGGGGGGGGAGGGGGGTGTTCTTTGTTTGTCTTTGTTTTGGTATGCATTACTTTGTGTCCTTTCTCGTTTTGCAATCATCTTAGAGAGGAAGATTTTGTTTGTATTGTCACACTCATATCTCGTTATTGTATATGTAATGTGGCTCTTCATCACGGCGCCATGGGTTGGTCTGCAGTGTGTGATAGTGGTATTTCCTGATCATACTCGATTACGTTTAGACTTCTACAATAACTAACACATCAAGATAAATCTCATATAATGTATTAGGAAAGAAATTTGACACTGTCACAAAGAAGGCCAAATTCAACCTAACTAGAATCATCATTATTTTGAACAATTGTTTGGACCCACATCCCAAATACAATATAAAAGTCCCATCCGGTTCTGACGAAGATCTTTATAGGGTTTTTACGTTATGTTAGCACGACGGCCATCTAGGTCATGTGCTTTTAAGGTTCTTAATAAAATGTTGATCTCTGATATCATAGGCTTTCAACTTTTTAAAGCTAAAATCAAGGGTACACAGCAGTGCAGTGATTTGGAAGTCGGTTGTGTTGAGGGGACTAAAAAGGGTTTATTTTGTCAATTATATAAATGCATTGGATCATGCATGCGATGTATGTTTAAAATACAGCATAAATTGAGCTTTGAAGAAAAGCTAAAACTTATTCTGATATTCGCAGTAGCATAAGTTTCCATGCTTGACTACGCCCATCTTAATATACTAGGTTGTTTATCTTAATATACTGGGTTGTTTAATTGCAGATATGCCATCTTGTGTAATTAGTGTGGACAAATCAGTGGAAATTGTCTTGTTTGTGCAGACAAACATAAAAGATACAGATGTACAGCTTTTAAACCCATACTTGTTTTGTCTGATTTGATTCCTGTGATGTTGTGAAAAGATCACGGAGGCAGCCATTGTTGGAACTACTTTTATTGTACTAACACACAGAATAATGGGTTTACTTCAAGAATGCAGATTGTGCTTACATCAAATATAAAGGTATAAAACCCGGTACTGGACTTATATAAAAGCAGGTACTTGGGTATGTATATATGACATCTCCCTTCTATGAAAATGAATTTCAAATGTTTAATTTGGAATTTATGAAGTTTCTTTAAAGCACCATCAATATAAAGTATGTGATACTGTTTATTAACTTCACAACGGAATCATCAATTAAGTAGAATAAAAGTAATTAACCATTTTTATATGCTTATTAAACTACTAATTGAATACGATCATACATGAGTGAACAGTGAGACCTCAATAGGCTACCTGACATTAGGCAAATACCTTAAAAAAACAAAATCAAATAAAATAGAAGATGACTAGTAAGACTCTAGACTAGAGATCTGACTAGACAGATTTTTATTCTAAAAATAAAAAGTTATCTTTCGTATGGTATTATTGAGTTGCACTGTAAACTTACAATTGCTCAGATACAGCGGTTACTAGCACATGTATCCAAGACTTAGAATCAGATCTTTACCATCTGATTTATATCAAACACACAGAACACTTTAATCACTACTTAATAACTGAAATCTTTATCTCTGAATCTAGCTGGTTTCCTTATATCTCTTCTTGGTCTGATCTTTGGTGTTGGTGTTGTTGGTGTGCTTGAAACTGTATTCTTATCTGATGGTTCTAAGTTCGGTTGTACATTCACACTAGTGTTTTCTGGTTCAATTGGTTCATATTGATTGTAGTCAGGTTCTACAATCGGTATTGGTTTTTCTTGGGTTTTCTGTAGATGATATCTGTTTCTCCTTAATGTATTTCCATATTCATTAGAAACAATATATGATCGAGGAGTCTTGTGTTTGTCCATAACAATTGCCGGTTCTTAGGTCTTTCCAACTCTATATCTTATGGAATCCCTTAGCATTCTGTTCATAAGCATTTGTGCTGGTGAGTATTCACAATTTGAAATTGGAGTGTTTCTATATTCTTGTAAAGCAATATGCTCATCCTTCCCTTCAGCATGGGCTTTTCTGAACAGATTTTTTACTGTTTGAATGCTTCTCTCTGCCATTCCATTACTTTGACTGTGAGTAGGACTACTAGTAGATATCTTAATATTGTTCCTTTTTCCAAACTCTTTGAAATATCTGCTGTTAAATGGCATATTATCTGCTACTATTTCTTCTGGAAGGCCATGTACACTGAAAATTGACATTATACTAAACACAACCGATTTAGCAGTTTTTCTTTGAAGCATTCTGATTTCTATGAATTTTGAATAATAATCAACGACTAGAACGTAGTCATGCGTTTTATATTCAAACAAATCAATCCCCACTTTCTGCCAAGGACGTTCCGGTACTTTGTGTTGTATTAGAGTTTCTTTCTGGTTATTTCTTTTGAACTTATTACATGTACCACATTGTGAACACATTCTTTCAATATCTCTCGACATATTTGGCCAGTAAATAGATTTTCTAGCCCTTACTTTACACTTTTCCATACCTAAATGGCTTTCATGTAGTACTTTCAGAACAAGTTCTTGATGATCTGCTGGAATAATTATTCTATCCCCAACAAACATAAGATCTTCAGTAGTATGAATTTCATCTTGAATATTCCAATACTGTCTTATTTCACTTGGTAGATTGCTTTTGTGACTAGGCCATCCTTCTTGTATTACTTTCTTTAATTGTTTTAGATCCCTGTCACTATTTGTTGATTCTTTTATAGCATTTAGTCTTTCATCACTGAATGGCAAGGTTTTTACTATAGTGTGTATCATTGTTTTTATTTCATCCTCCATTTCATCATTCTTATTTACCACAGTTTTAAGATAAGCACGCGAAAGTGTATCTGCCACATACATGTTCTTTCCCGGTGTATACTTGAGAATAAGATCATATTTCTGTAGTCTTAATAGCATCCTTTGTAACCTAGGTGGTGCCTTATGCAGTGGTTTATTTTGAATTGCTTGTAAAGACTTGTGATCTGTTTGAACAATTACTTCTTTACCATAGATGTATTGGTTGAACTTTTCACATGCAAATACTATTGCTAGCAACTCGCGTTCTATTTGAGCATAGTTCTTTTCAGCTTCTGTTAGTGATCGCGATGCATAGGCTATCGGATGCCCTTCTTGCAACAGACAAGATCCTAATCCATCTTGGGAGGAATCTGTTTGTATTGTAACATTTAGTTACATCATAAAATTTTAACACTGGGTTACTAGTCAGTATCATTTTTATTGTTTCCAGAGCTTTCTTTTGCTTAGCTTGCCAATCAAATATTACATCACTTTTCAACAACTCCCTTATTGGAGCAGTTATGTCTGACATATTTGGAATATATGATGCTAAAAAGTTTATTGTTCCAAGTAATCTCTCTATTCCTTTTTTATCTTCAGGATCTGGCATTTCTGATATTGCCTTCACTTTTTCTGGATCTGGTTTGCTACCATCCTTACTTAAGATACTACCCATGTATTTCACCTGTTTTACTTTAAATTGTATCTTTTCTTTATTAAATTTTATATTCTTCTCCTGTGCTCTCTTCATAACTTTTCTTAGAATGTCATCATGTTCTCTTTCATCAGCTTCAGCAATAATCATATCATCATGAATCATGTATACTCCTTGAATATCTCCAAATGTCTGAATGTTCTTTCTTTGAAAGACCTCACTAGCACTGCTGATTCCGAAAGGCATACGTCGATAGAGATATCTACCAAACGGTGTTTGAAACGTGCAAAGGTAAGAACTTGGAGTATCTAACTCTACCTGATGATATCCGTCTTTTTCATCAATAATTGAGAAGAAGTTTTGGCGGTCACGTGATTAAAATGGCGTAAGCAAAGTTTAAATTTCGGTGTGCGAAAAAATCTTAATTTCATGTGATTGAAGGACTTTTTCCTGGAGGAATATGGATTAGTGAATATGAGTGAAACACAGTGAGTCGAACTTTATGCTGCTATTTACAATGAATATTTATACAAGATAGAAATTTAAAAATCATATTTTCTATATGTAACAATAATATAAACATCACGTGATACACCTTTATTACATAAACAGAACAATAACGGTATATAAACCGACTCCGCACCAGAATTTTCAATCTATACTGTTGGACATAAATTACGCTATTAGGCTACAAAGTCAAAATGAATGGGAATCTCACCAGTACCCCAAGTGGAACCTCTGAAGCGGCATTGACAAGAAAGCGAGAATTGCCTTCTCCGTTCTCACCAGAGGACAAGCAGTTAAAGAAGAATAGGGCAGCATCAGGTAGTAGCATTGGTGATATCGCTGAGATTATAGATCCTGGAGAAACAGAATCGTTAATAACACAGACAGGAATACTACTTTTACCAGACTCCGAGCTGCAGAAAATGTGCGACTTGATTCAGCCCTCTGTAGAGAATAGTGTCCTTGAATCAGTGAGGGGTGATATCAGATATCTTATAAAAGAAGCTGTTGGCGAAGTCATAGACAACAAACTTAACAAGCTGTATTTAGAGAATAAACGGTTAGCACAGGAGAACACTGAACTAAAATCCCGTGTCACTAAACTGGAGCAGGCGGTGGATGAAGCAGAGCAATATAGTAGAAGGAACTGCATAAGAATATCCAAGATACCAGAGCGGCCAGATGAAGATACTGATGAGCTTGTCATGAGCCTAGCACAATCACTCAATGTTCGTATGTCACCCAGTGATATTGATAAGTCTCATCGCATTGGTAGACCAGGGACAAAACCACACAGGGACATCATAGTGAAATTTGCTACCTACCGTGCACGTGAGAGGCTGTTAATGAATAGAAAACAGCTCAAAGATACTGAATTCAGCGGTGTCTACTTAAATGAAGATCTTACAAGACTGCGCAGTAAATTGCTGTTTGAGGTAAGGAAACAGGTCAAGACAGCCAAACCAAAACTTCTAGGGGCGTGGTCCTCCAATGGTAAATTACTTGTGAAGGACTTGACAGGGTCTATTCATAAACTGTCCAGTGTGGCTGATTTGAACTCCATTTGTGGTGGCAGTGTGGTTGACTAAATTTTGACCCGATCTATAGAAATTTGACTGCCCGTGCAAGCGGACTACGCTCATAATACATGCAACAGTAAACTCAATAGCATGTTTACCCCTTGGGGCGCCAACTTAGAATGTCGTCTGCTGAGGTCGTCTGCTGCAAGTGATTGCTCAAAACATTGCTGACGAATTGGGTGTGGAAACATACAGCGTGGACACAGAACAGACTGTTCCTATGGGAGCAGTCTGATCTGGGTCCACATTTTTGCCATAGAGGCTACTTAAACATTTCGGCAGACTACTTTTGTTGCGATTGGCGCATTAAGGGTTAATATGGATCGCCCTGAGTATTTTGAACTTGTTCATTCGTGTTTCTCCCGTAACGAATATAACGGTAAAGGTAGAGATCAGTTGTGTGCACCTGCGCAGTCTGATCTTGGCCTTTGCTGTCCTTACAGTTTTTTTTATAAATCATTAGCTAATTGCTTCCTCTCATTGCCAAAACGTATGATATAGCTAAAATGCACAACAGAGTGAGCCCAGTTCAGCCTGAGCTCTGGTGCAGGCTGAGCTGAACCCGTTTTCTGTTTTTTTTTTTTCTTTCAAATAAGTTAACCGATTTTCATTCAATGTACACATCAAGGATCCACTTTTTATTTTTTCGATAGGCATCTATATATAAAACCGAAAAAAACCCCCCACAAAAACAGTGTAGATCTGGACCAGGTGGCTTCACCAGAAATCACCAGACTGGGAGCTATACTGTTACCTTGAAACAGGAATGTTTCATCCATTACAGGTGCGAAGCAGCTCGAGTACATGTAGCTTTTTGAGAGATCATCTTATCAGTACCTGTACTGTTGTTGTTGTTGTTGTGTCGACTATTATTCTGCCAGCCAAGAGTTGAAGTGACGTCATGTTTTGTTTACAAATTTATGGGACTTACCTTTTATGACAGGATTAATACACAGTTGATCTATATATTCGAGTTAGCTCAAGTGGTAGCGAGGAAGATTACTAAACCGCAAATAAATTTTATAGGTTCGAATCTCACTGGCTGCTCTTTTTTCGTGTTTTTTATTTTATTATTTTTTTTTTTTTGGGGGGGGGGGGTGGTCTGCTTTTATAATTCTCATCATGTTTTTTTTCTTTTTTATTTATTTTGTCATTATTTTTTTTTAGTTTTCATCCCTTTAACATGTATAAGGCACATATATAAAAACATATGTAACAACACAAACTACTGCCAATACGGAATTATACGCGAATAGCGTTAAAAGACATATTTGCGACATCGAAATGTGTGACTAGGGCATGATTAACCTATATATCAGTAAACAACAGAGTGATCTCGCCATTTCGCGAGGATTTTATTTTCACGAAATGTTGCACGTGCGAAGTTTCGCGAGTATAAAACCCCCGCGAAAACTTCCGAATTTACAGTAAGCTGTAATAATGCGGTCTGTTCCTTTTGGGCCTAGTGACCAAAGTCTGAATCTCAAGACGATGGTTTATCATGTTGTTGCATTTTTTTGTACCGATTGCCATGTTTGGCCTTAGAATAAAGACTCTTGAACTCTGCCATGTCGATAATTATATGTCTAGGCAAAATCAAATTGAGGTGTAGTACACGGGAATAACGCGCGATTAAAAACTTGATGAAATAGGTCTGTCAACTATATTAGTAAAAATATTTAAAAAAAAAACACCTCTAGATAGGTTCGATCCTGGTACGCCTGCGCCCAACGCCCTAGACATAACCACTACACTACAGTATCTTCTAACGTGAAGTACACAAGTTAATATTTTATGGGTAGTATTGTACTATATACTCAGCAACTGTAAACAAAATATCACGTGACTGTCACTCTTCGTTGGCACAATAGTAATGCTGAATATGTCCTAGCTTGTACCAGTGTAGACCCAGATCATTTGGCTTCGCCGGATGTCAGCTGATCAGAATCAATGTTGTGGTTTAACTCCAATGTTGCTGTCTCATTTGAAAATAGTATAGATCCGGATCACTGGGATTCTTCAGAATCTTAATGATCAGGATCTTCACTGTGTTTCATTTCGTTTCGCTGATCATTATATTGATAAGAGAATACGCATTCAAGGTGTATGTACGACATTGATGTGATATTTTAGTTACTATTACTATTCAATGACATGGGCTTGTGTAAGGTCAGTCTTGCGTTTTGTGGTCAGATATCTTAGCCATGACCAACTATCCCACACTCCTGAAGCTGCTACATGTGCACCTATTAAAGCAGTGTATATCTTGATTTTGAGGCCCCCTGGGAACCTTACGATCAGTATCTATACTGCTACCTGCTGTGAATTGATGCACATAACGCTAGACTAGATGCTAGTATGTAATTGCAGAAATAGATTTGATATTTGATCGTTTTCCACTAGAACCACATGTATTTTTTTTTCTTCGCTCATTAACTTTTTACATGCTGAGTAGAGACTTGGCATGCTTTCTGTCGTCTGCTGACTTTTCTCAGGATTGATATTTTTCATAAATTATTTTAGAAGAATCCCTGGGAAACTTACGGTCAGTATCTATAATGCTACCTGCTGTGAATTAATGCACAGAAAGCTAGACTAGATGCTAGTATGTAATTGCAGGTATAGATGTGATACATGTATTTGTTCGTTTTCACTAGATCCGCATGTATTTTTTCGCTCATGAACTTTTTACATACTGAGTAGTAACTTAGCATGCTTTCTGTCGTCTGCTGACTTTTTGTCAGGAATGATATTCTTCATAAATTATTTTAGGATGCCACCGAACCGATAAACGGTCTAGATCCCGATCAGGCTGAATTTTTCGGGGCTGATCTTGGTCCAGATTGTTTACATGTGAAAAATAGCCACTGACACCGAAAGATGACCCATTTATGCCTGAAAAGATTATCTACCTTTGAAAACTTGAAGAGGCGTATTATTTGGCTTAGTACATTACTTCTTTGAAAGCAATTGTCCCTTGCAATCAGCGTAGACTCTGATCAGATACGCGTTCTGTGACGTCTGATCTGGTTCTAGATTTTTGCCAATTTCCCATAAGAGCACCGGGACTAGTGAACCCTACACTTATCTTAAAAGGAAACAGGTTCTGCGCTGAAACGATGTATATCCTGATCAGCGGGTTTGAGATAAGCCATCTGATCGGGATCTACATTGTCGCTAATTCGTTGGAGTGTTGAAACTTGATCTAAATCACAACGGACTCTTCTGACCTGGATACAATTTGTTTACCTTTCTGTTGGCTTTTTGTAATAGCACCTTATACCCGTCTGCGAAATTCTTTAGACTTGCTGTGAAATCATATGGGCCACGAAGAGAGAAGCCCGTATTCGGGGGCCCAGTTTAACTCTGACATTAAAGCCATCCCTAGGCATTTCTATGCAGGTAATAGGCGTGCTCAGGTACTTCACACCAGATTACGTACAAAGTGTAGCTCGCTTAACGATGATCTCTTTCAGAAACGCATCACAGATTCACCTCTCTGTCTCTGTGGAAATGTGGAGAATACTGATCACTACTTTATGCGTTGTCCACTCTATCGCGAACAGAGAGCAGAGCTAAATCAAAAAATCTCTCAACACTCATCAGTTACTCTTCAAATTCTCTTATTTGGAAATCCCTTACTGTCTTTGCCCACAAATTCACTAATTTTTGAAGCAGTCCATAAATATATCTCTGATACGAAGCGTTTTTAATACTGATCCTTAAAGTATACCCTGTTCAAATAAGTTATGAGTGTTTGATAAATTAACTACTAGTGTATGCCACCAAGTTCAGCCTCAAGCCTGCTCAATGATCTCTCTCTCTCTCTCTCTCTCTCTCTCTCTCTCTCTCTCTCTCTTGTACATGTTTTACCTTGTATTAATCATTGTTAACGTTCTTATTACCATACATTTTTTTCTCGTCAAAATTTCTCAATTTGATAACACGCCTTTGTAATAATGTCCAAAAACAATGAAGAAATGATCTTGAACTTAATAACACTACAAATAATTATTACTTTTCTCATCAATAAACAGTGATATTCTTTTACAGAATTTATAATTCAGTTGAACAAAAGAGTAAAAGTTACAAGGTGGAGTTATCACAATTTGTATTATATTGACTATATTTCAGTCATGTTTGCCATTTTGCGCTTTTAACATCTGAAATTGAATGAGCGCCATTACATTTGTGCAGCTGAATATTGTCAGGAGATGAACAAGATAAGCTTTAAGCTTCCGTTCTAATCCTTTTGTAATGTGTGTATATATATATATGTGTGTATGTCATGAAGTTGAAATAAAATATGTTTAAACTAATTGAGAAGACTGTTTTTCCATTTAACTTAGCAGTGATATCACTCAAAGTAGGAATCTGGAAATGCTGTCTTTTGATAGCTTTATTTAATTCCCTTGGATCTAGACAAAGTCTCAAGTTTCCATTAGGCTTTTCTACAATAACTAGGTTGTTTACCCAATCTGTTGCTTCTTCTACTGCTGAGATGACACCATTAATTTCAAGTTCATCTAATGCTTCTTTAAGTTTTGGTAACAAAGTTTGAGGTACTACTCTTGGAGGATTTATTACAGGTCTTGCATCTGAATTTAACTCTATTTTATATTGTCCTTCAAATTTCCCTAGACCTTTAAATTATCTTTGTAATCTTTCAATAGAGTGTTCATTGTCACTTTCTTGTCTTCATTTTCCACTATGTCAACCTTTTCTAACAATTTCAACGTTTTGCATGCTTCAAGGCCTAAAATAGGAGTAGCCTGAAATTTTACGACATAAAAATCAAGGTCTTGCTTCATATTTGTACTCTTGGTCTCACAGGTCAATTTTGTCTTACCTAGTGGTGTCACTACATTGTTCCCATATGTTGAAAGTTTGGTCTTAGTGTCTTTCAACTGTCGTGTAGGTAACTTATAAAATAAACTCTGTGGTATGACATTTGCTTCAGCACCTGTGTCTAGCTTAAATTTTACTGTCTTATCTTCTATCTTAAGCAAAGAATACCAAGACTTGTCTTCTTCTGAATTTACTGAGTGGACTTTGTTTATGACACCTACAAAGAATGGATGTTCGCTTTCATCTTCAGAATCATTAGAGTCTATGTCAACCTCATGCATTTTCTTATTGTAGAAACATTGCTTTGTAAAATGATTGTATCTCCTGCAAGTTTTACATTTTTACCGTATGCTGGACAGTAGTTTGGAACATGCTTAGTTCCACATTTATTACAGTCAAATGGCTTTGGTCTGTTTTTTCTTTGTTGCGGCATATATGACGCAGCTGGCGGGTTTGAGTTCATTTGAGTATGTTGAGTTGGGCTTTTGTTACTATTTCGGTGTTCAGATTTATGTACTGGAGTGGCTGATTTTCTACTTTTGAAGGGTTTTCTCTTAACTACTTCAATGGGTATTTCTCCCTGTAATGTTTTTATCTGTTTTTTACTTATTTCTGCAGCTCGGCACATCTCAGTAACTTTTTCTAATGTCGGACAGTCTGTTTCTCTGAGTAGTCTTTCTCTCAAGCGCTCATCAGTAATACCGAATATTATTCTGTCTCGAATCATTAGATTTGTCTGATCACCAAATCCACAGGTTTTGGCCTTTGTTTTCAATTCATTAACAAAGTGGTCAACAGGTTCTCCCTCCTTTTGTTTTGTTTCCCAGAAGGTGTACCGTTCCATTACTGTGTTTTTTCTTGGATTACGATAGTTTTTGAATTTTGTGATAACTGTCTCTAACTTGTCTGGGTCTTCCGCATCAACGCCATCGCCACCAGGAGCCCAATTGAAATTATTAAATATTTCAATGCCTTCCTCGCCCAGAAGATGCAAAAAAATGGCGGCTTGTGTTTTTTCATTTTCTTTGACATTACCTGACGCTGTTAGATACAGATTGAAACGCTGAGCCCATCGCCTCCAATTCTCAGAAAGGTTTCCATTGAATATCAGTGGTTCTGGCGGTTTAAACTCATTCATTATTGTCTATTTATCCCATTTTCCTGACACCATGTGATGTTGTGAAAAGATCACGGAGGCAGCCATTGTTGGAACTACTTTTATTATACTAACACACAGAATAATGGGTTTACTTCAAGAATACAGATTGTGCTTACATCAAGTATAAAGGTATAAAACCCAGTACTGGACTTATATAAAAGCAGGTACTTGGGTATGTATATATGACAATTCCTTACATCCCATCAACAATCTTACAGTTATAAAGGGACGGGTCTTCCTGGGTGGAACCAGTAGTTAGCTAAGATTAATATTCTTGCTAAAGGACACAAAACAGTGACGCCGTTGAGTCTCGAATCCTTGGTCTCGAGTCAAGCACTCTACCACTGAGCCACTGCGCTCCCTTTAAACCCATTCTGTAAAAATATTTTCAGTTCAAGATTCCATCAACCACGGGTAGGAAACTTCAAAAACAGAGCCGCCCCTGGGGGTTCTTTGATAGTTTCATACATACTTAGGCTCGAGTCATTTTTGCATTCAAAATTTTGAATTTCATTATTTTGTGGTTTTCAGAAAAATGATTTTTTGGGGGTATGAAGATTGTTTTTTATATTTTGAGGGGTCATCACAAAATTGGACTATTTAGAGGTCATTTTTATGCATTTTGGCTGTTTTTCTTAAGGTCAATGTACAGATTGAGGGATATTTATTTTGGTTGGTAAAACTTCAAATATTATTTTGGGTGCATGAAATTCATGATATTTTTGGGGTGAATGGTAGATTCTGGGGCCGGACCTACGTATAACCCCCCTGCCCCCCCTCCCTGGAGATCAAGCATTTGTTGTGCCTGTTCCGTCTTTGTACCAGTACATAGCTGTTTTGTACAAGGTGACCGACTTAATCACTACACCACAGAAGTTTTTCTTGTGGCTGCTCCATAGCTGTACCAGTATAGTACTTAGCTGAGAGTGTTTATTGTTGTGTGTAACTAAAGTATGACCAGAAGCACAGGGCCACAGCTTAACGTCTCATCCGATACTGTAACACTCACGTGGAGAAGAGGATCGAACTCAGGACCCCTGGGTACAAGTCGAATACACCACGCCGACTGTTTTTTTTGTGTTTAATGTTTGTGGTCGTGTTCCTTGGCTATTACCAGTACTGGCCGAATGGGTTTGTGTTTTTGTGGTTTTATGTCCAGGAGCACCCAAAGGCTCACTGGCAGTTTATTGCCAAAGCCTGTACTTGTAACATACAATCGCACTGTATTTAGTACTTATTCGAGAAAAATATTAATTCTTATATCTGCGGGTTGAAGGGTGGGAAGCAAGACGCCTATATATCGGTCTGAAGCTGCACCATCAGGCTTCGCTTTTGCTGTATGTAAATGTGAGAAGCGAATGCTAAGACGAAATGCTTTTAAATAATATCTGTATGCTCCTTCGCTGCTGGCATATGCAATTGGTTCGATTGTATACTGAGTATGGGTCTAATCATCATTGTACATGTAAGTTGAAAAGTCTCTATGCATGTTCATAATTTGAAATGTAGACCCGAATAAGAAATCTGAGTTGTCTAGGTAACCTTAGCTCGTGTATTATTGTAAATTGTTAGATCATGTACGATCATGTACCTGTACACAGCCTGAACTCAATAACCTATCCCTGTCAAAAATCAAAGTCACGGATATCCTTAGCCTCTACAAAAATGTTTAAGGTGACGGGAAGTCGTTACAATCGAAAACTTCAAGGTCACGGTAATCCATGACTGGTGTTTCAAAACTTAGAAAATTGCAAGTTTTTGATAGCAAGTAACTCTATATAAATGCCAAGTAACCTGAACAACGCGAAGTTAAGTTGAAGCTAAAGGCAGTATTTTATGCAGTCGTTATTGTCCTGTTAGAAAAAATTGAATTATAACAGCAATATACTATCATCTTTACCAACGTCCCCAGCTCCTTCCGACCACATATTTTCCCTCCCAGTGTTTTGAAATCACCTGGCTGAAAACTTTATCTTGCGTCATCGAAAGATTGGTTACTGGCACACATTCCAGGAAACTTTTGGTTTTCATAACACTTAAGATAAATTGGGAAAATGGAAAAGTAGGTACTTGTTGCAAAGTCACGGGATTCCAAGACAAAGGCTAGCCGCGGAATTCCGTGTGATCCCTACCTGATAAACCTATCAAAAGAAATTGGTGAAAAGCAATTTTCAGTTTTTTGCTCTAGAGGGAGCCAAAATAACCCCTTAATACAGGTACCCCTTTAATCCAACTGGTATATGCGATGAATGAGCTGTATTGGTGGTCGTGACTACGTTTATATGGGTTAAGAAGTTCTGATTTAAGACATGATTTAAACCTTTTATCTATGGGTTGGTTCCTGGTTTGTGCTACGTGGTTCGTGGCGTCACTGGTGGATGTCTTAATCTTTTGCTTTGCCTATGACGATACATGCCGCAATATAGAAGCCTCATCAATAGCTAAACTATGTGTTTTAGCATCACAGCTAGGTTACATGAAGTTTCATATCGATCAGTTGTAGATTGCAACCTATTTGTTTACATATCAAAATTAGATTTCACGCGAGGAGTCCTATATTCAGGAATGTAATTTAAATGTCAAAATCGCTGCCAATCGTATTAAATACACTCAATACTTATTGAGGACAGATACGCATATTAACAGTCAGGCTTCCTGGTTCTTTGATAATAACTTTCCAACAAAAATGAGCAACGCAACCAACGGACCACATACAGAAGCTGATGAAAGCTGATTTCCTTTTTCCAACTGGCTGTTTTCGTAGTAATCTACACATCGTGTGATTAAGAGTACATGTAATAAAACTGACAAACATTACTTCTTTAGTAGTACACTTGGTAAATGTAGAATGCACTGTGTCCGCAAAAGAAGAGCACTTTTAATCCGACAGAAAACCTCAAATAATTCATTTCATATGAATATCTTTTAGAAAATTGATGGGGCTACTTAAAAAATAGTAACCCGTTCAGCACCGAAAAGAAGAGGACTTTATTTGTATTTTATGATAGAAAGATAGCTTTATTTCTAAGTCCAAAAGGCTATGAAGCCCATGAGGATACAAACAACATATGATACGATGACATCCTAACAAAGACAGTGAATACAGTAATAGTCGTAATTAAACAACTGAATTTGGCAGCCCAAAGGGGCCTTTACACTTTAATGAATTGACTGGACGTTCCCTCAACGAATTGCAAAAATATGAAAACTCTCGAATACGCAGTCCTGACGAACGTGATCATCGAGGCTTGACATAACTACCTGAAACGAATAGAATGTTTTAATGCCGAAAAGAAGAATAAATGAATGTAAAGAACAAAATCAATAAAAATCGAGGTGGTCTCGATAATACTCGAATCGAGGCGATCCTAGCGGGCACCAAATTAGGCAGAACAGAACAGAACAGAACAAAACTTTTATTTGCAGTTAGCTCAGGCCACTCGCAGGTGGCATATGAGATTAAACAGTACATATGTCAAAAGTAAAATGACGTACATAACAGGCATGTGTTGAGAAAAAGTAGGCGAATGGAAGGGTGTTTGGTTCTACGGAGTGTACGAAATAGATTTTAATCGTACATGTGTAAAGGTTTTCAGATTTATTTCAAAATTCAGGGTTTTGAGGCTGACTTTCATAGAAAGCCAGCCTCGGAATACTGAATTAGATGGATTATAACAGCTTTCCTGACAAATTTGCAGCTTATAACTAAGGGAAGGCCTGATATACCTTTATTTTAATAGGGTCTAGACGGATTAAAAGTGTCATTGCAGCCATGTGACATAAGTGCATCGTAAGTTTTGATAAAACAGGCACACACTTGCTAATTGGGATATATTTGTCGAGAAAACCTGACTTTAATGAAATAACAAATGCGCTTACCAGTCTGCGCACTGTGCAAATTGTACCTAAGATTTATGTACTTATTGCAAAAATGTTCAAAGTTTTCAAACAAACACCCATGCTGACGTATCCGGCGGACCTCCAGTTCTAGATTTTGATTTGAGTCTTCATTTTATCCATACTTTGTATACGAGAGCAGAGAAGGCTCTGATGAGACTCTCCTTAGCCTTCCATGCTCGAAAACGGGATAAATACAAGTACCGAAACCAATAGTCCGAGAGCCCGTAATAGGTTTAATCAAGTGGTTGAGGCCAAAAGGTTTGAAGGTGTGTACTTCTGTAGAAAAGTGTGCTGAATTCAAAAATCAAACTCTTGAAAAATCGGCTGGTACACAAAAGTGCTATGCGCAACGGAATACCCCTGGGGTATGCAATATCTCAAAATAGTGCTAAAATGGTGGTACCCTTGCAGGTTTATACTTTAAACCATATTATATCAGTAGTAAAATGCATATTTTGGCAGCAAACATTATATAATGATCAATGTTCAATATAAAACAGAATAAGACATACCAATAAAGCTTTCTAACACTAAAATATAGCAAATTATAAAGCCCACAAAACTAATGACTTTTGTCTCTGGTTATCGGATGATTTTTAATTTGTTTAAGCTAGAGCAGATTTATAATTCAATCTTATGTAATACAATGTTTTTTTTTCATCAACAATTATTACAATTCCAAAAAAGATGTAGTATGGCCAAGAAATGCCATAATAAAAGAGTACAGGCCAACCCATGGTACCGTGAGGAAGGGACACACAGTAGGCTTAATCCAAGCTCTTACAGTACAACATATATGTATATTTCAAGTTCCTTTTGCTTTCAATGTGAATAAATTATGCTCAGATAAGACTAAGATTTGCCTGGATATTGGCCCAGCCTATTTGTTTCTAATCTGTGAACTCTATGTATAGCTAGCCTGCCATGACTGAACAGACTGTGCTGGTCTTTATTCCACATGACTTATATTCTATGTCCTAGGAATTGATTGATAAACCATAGCTGAATCTTAAACGAATGGATGAGTATGAAAAAGTAAGTGAGTATGATCAGAAAAAACACATTCACACACTGCACGGTGAGGAAGAGCTACAAGACATCAGGAAGACAAACAAAGTAAAGCAACCAGCTCTCTCTTCCCTATCAAGATGATTGCAAAACTAGAAAGGACACAAAGCACCAACGACCAATCCCTTCCTTGTTATTTGTACCGAAAAGCAATATAGTGAGAACGTCAGTATAGATGCATTTGACAACAATACTAGGTTGAAAAATAAGTTCACAAGCATGCTTAAAATGCAAGACAATACAGGTATCAGCTTCTACATTGTGTCAATTTAGGTCTAAGACATCTTGACGTGTCATTTGTCCATAAAATAATTTGTATCTGATTCAGACTCCATCAATCCAAAACACAGCTTACATGGCGTTAGCATACTCATTTCGGCACCACACTTCTGCCAGTAATCTCAACTGAGATGTCTTAAATGATTCTGACTTTAAAGTTTGAGTAAAATATTTTGGTATGTCCAGATACATTTACCTCTCTAACAAACCATGATCTTCTCTGGTAATATCATTGATTGATTGATGTTTTAACGTGTCACATACAAATCTAAATGATTTGCACGTCTAGCAAGACGAGACAGAGTCACATTTGCTTGACCACCAAAAAATTGATGGCAAATCTACATGAGAATGTACCAGGAACATTCCATCGACAATACAAGCACCTATATTTCTGGACGAATCTGTGATTATTCTCACATCCAACTTACTGAAAAGGGTTGTTTTGCCAGTAGATATTTTAAGTCTATCAATATGGGCAAAAGTCAAAGGAACTGATGTAAGCATCCTTTTTCAGATCTTACTCTAACTCTTTGCAGATAAAGTAAGCGGCCTTATGGTCTTTATCTTTTTGTCTCGTGTCTGAAATCTCCTGACGAAGCACTGCATGCAATGGTTTTACTTTTCTTCTGAAAATAGTTTTTTCAAATTTAATTTGTCTCCTGTATTAAACTCTTTATACCATTGTTGTCGCTGTGTCTGAGTTGCTAAAATGCTCCCTGCAATATTCTCATATATCATCTTACCTGTGAAATGCAATAGAGCTTTTCATCTCGAAAGCCTGTAAGAAAAGGGTCCATAGAAGTCCTGGTCCCAGTGATTAGCTTGTTCAGGTCTGCATTGTCACGCTTAATTGGGCTTGGTGTTATCTGCATTCTCTTTCAGTACTGACTTTCAAATAAATGGCTTACAAGCTCACTTAGTACACTCCTGGTCACTATCCACTTCCTTCTTGTATTCATCGATTTACTGAATAATGCCATCCCCTTTAGTCTGGATGGAACATAAGCATTGACATTATCTGCTCTAAATTCAAATCCACAGGGGTCCAAAAATCGTTTGTTCGTTCGTCGGATGGACATAGCCCCTGTCTCCAACATTGCACACGCAGTTGGGCGTGCCTCATCGCTGTAAATAAGCTCTAGGTGATATATCGTCATCTATTGAGCATAATTAGGACAACTTGTAGCAAAGAAAATAATTGCACACAATTTACATAGACAGAAAGTTAAAAGTCTTAAACTGGGGGGGGACTCAGGGTGATTTTGGTACGGGTGTGCTAGTCAGTATTTTGAAACCAACCCCAATTATGTACCCGGCCTTTGAAAAAAAACCCCAGCCTATTCATATACTTGATTTCACTGAAAGTTGACCTATCCATATGCTGTTGTTTGAATTTATATACCCTTTTATATCCTCTGTGATTGTGGGTGGGACTAGGTGTAATTTTGGTACGGGTGTGCAAGTCAATATTTTGAAACCAACCGCAATCATATACCCGGCCTTTGAAAAAAACCCAGCCTATCTATATACTTGATTTTACAGAAGTCGACCTATTCATATACTGTACTTTGAATTATTATACCCTTTCATATCCTCTGTGATTTGTAAACAAGTTTACAAATGACCCTCATCACAAGAAAACCTGCTTTATGTAAATGTGAAAACAAATGCTTGGCGGTTATTTGAGCGAAAAATATGTGCATATACATGGGTGCCAAAAAATTTGGGCCATTCCAATGCCAAAAATCAGCCCCCCTCCCTCCGAGGTTTTCAACCATTTATGATGCAGGGTCTGGTGAAAAGAAGATAGATCTCTACTATTTTCATGTACATAATCCAGAAGACTGCTGTTTTATTGTGTTCGCTGACCTAGTAAGATATGCGTAATGCACATGCCTCTCCATATATGTCTTGTGACTTTTGGTGTTTTGTGACTCTTCCCCACGGTGTTGTGGGTTGATCTGCAGTGTGTGATTGTGGTATTTCCTAGTCATACTCACTTACTACCTACTTACTTTCTTTATACTCAATTATATTTTAATGAACCTCCAGCAAAAGAGTGGGATATGGGCTATCCGTGGGAGGGGGTTATTATGCAATTCCTAGAACATAGAATATAAGTCGTGTGGAATATTGACCAGAACAGTCTGGCCAGTCGTGGTTGGTCGTGCATATAGTTCACAGCTTAGATACTAATAGGGCTGGGCCAATATCCAGGCTATGAGCATGATTTATTCACCTTGAAAGGTGAAGGAACTTGAAATATATATTGATGTACTGTAACAGCTTGGATTATACTACCTACTTTGCGTCCCTTCCTCACGGTGCCATACAGGGTTGGCCTGCAGTCTGTGACTGTGGCATTTCTTGGCCATTCTCTATCTTTTTGGAACTATAATAATTGTTGATGACAACACCATTGTATTTATAAATCTGGTCTAGCTTAAAAAATTAAAAATCATCCGATAACCAGAGAAAAAGTCATTAGTTTTCGTGGGCTTTATAATTTGCTATATTTTAGTGTTAGATAGCTTTATTGGTATGTCTTATTCTGTTTTATATTGAACATTGATCATTATATATTGTTTGCTGCCAAAATTTGCATTTTACTACTGATATAACATGGTTTAAAGTATAAACCTGCAAGGTACCCCCCATTTTTGCGCTATTTTGAGATATTGCATACCCCAGGGGTATTCCGTTGCGCATAGCATTTTTGTTTACCAGCCGATTTTTTTTAAGAATTTGATTTTTGAATTAAGCACACTTTTCTGCATAAGAACACACCTTCAAACCTTTTGGCCTCAACCACTTGATTAAACCTATTACGGGCTCTCGGACTACAAGTACTAGCCCTCGTACACATACATATAATTTTGCAGATTTGAAATAATTTATCATTCCACAACATCCACAGGCAGCACAGATCAGAATCAGACAGCTGAATTTGAAGAATAATTGAGTATACTGTAGACCCAGACGAGATGTCAAAAAGTGAAGCATGGTTTCAATCCAGATCGGGCACGATATTTTGAAAATAAAAACCTTTGTGAGACACGTTTTTAAGTCTAAAAATCACCAGCAAAGACAAGCCACACAGACATTCTTCTTACTCCGCACTTGAAAAAAACTGCGCTGGATTGACTTCGCAATTAACTGGTTTCTTGGTTTGGCGAACGTTAAGTTCTTGTCTACTTTCGAGGCGGGATGTTTAGGTTCGAACCCTGTCCGCACCATATCAAATGTGTAAAAATAGTACTAGAGCTCCCTGTCTGACGCTCGCATAACAGGGGTCGCGGTCGCGTAAGGCAGGTAAGTATCTGCTAAATATGTTGTTATGTTACAATAATAACTCTACTGAGCTAATGTTGTCTGGCTCAAATAGTCGATGTTAAATAAACTTCTCAACGTCGAAAACGGTATGGGAACCGCCTAAGATTCGAACTCGCTATCTTTAGACGTGTAGTCAAATACAATGACAACTGCATGTAAGTTGGGTCACATAACTTACTTGTGTATATGAATGAGAGTGAGCTGGCTGTGGTGGTGGGGGGGGGGGGGGGGGGTAGAAATGTAACTTTTTCAACCAAGCGTGCACGCATATCTCACATACCCGTCCTGATGCATATACTTCTGCCTTAAACATTATTTAATTCGGACTCATTACTATAACTGATGTGGGTAAAGCTCATTTATAAACCGTACTTAAAGGCAAACGTAATGGAACATAAAAAATAATGAAAAGATAATGTAATAAATTCTCTACTCTAAGCATATGTGTGGCATATATCGCATGAAAAAAAAATACATTTGCATGTCATTTTTCTGCATTTATAAGAAATATGCTTCAGCAAAAGCGGAAAAATAAGCAAAGATGTCTGTTTATCATCAATTCAACTTCATAAATAGACGATAACGCATATTTAACGTATAAATTTTCCCTAAATCATAAACAAAAAGCAAAACTGGCTGTCATCAGCCAAAAAACGTTAAAAGGGCTATATAAGTCAACTGTAAATAGCCATTAAACGTTAAATTGGCTATTTACAGTTGATTGTCAATAACCATTTTAACGTTTTGCTATTTACAGTTGACTGTCAATAGCCATTTTAACGATTTTTGGCTGCGTTGGAAGTGTGGGTCAGTATATAAATGAGAAATCAAATCTCGAATTCTTTCCTTTATTTTCCCAACTATTTTCAGCTGTGCTCTCTTTATCACTAAGCATTTTGTAAGCAACTAAAACATTATGCATATATAAAATTTACTTGTACAAAATGGCTGTATACATGTCATTTAGTAAAGAACACAGCCAATGGGGACCGCCAGTGACCATTCGACCACTGGATGTCCAAGAGGCTAACTACTGCGCGAGTATGTTCTTTTAAAATTTGTGATTTAAGGCTCAGCTCAGTGGCAAAACATTGCATTCGACAAAACCAGCTAACGAACCGTTGTCGCATTGCTGACGACCAAACCGTTCGAATTGTGTTCAGTAGCGAGCTCGAGCCATTAACATTCTGCCGACGCACAAACCATTCGCACTGCGCTTAGTGAACGTAGCCTCTGCTTATTGACAGTTCGTTGGCGAACGTTGAACATTTTTGTGCATGCACGAAGATCTTCGACGCACTGTGCGTACACCAGAACGTTACAAACGTTCTTCAACGAACGAAAAACGATCACCGTTGAGCTAACGTCCTTCAACGCACGCTAGCGTGTATGAATGTCAAAATATCTCCACATGCAGAGCGAACGCTGAGCCAATTCGTTATAGTGCAAAGGCCACATATTGCAACACTATGGATAGATATAATATTTGTTGCTTGACCTAATATTCTCAGTTTCGTGGAGCAGGTGTTTAATGCTACGTTTACACTATGTCCCCGGCGGCCACGACAGTCACAATTTCGGTCACCGTGGACGAAACGGGGTGACCGTAACACAACGTAGGGGAACGGGGTCGACAAACGTAGCTCGCCGTGGTTGCCGTGATCGCCGGGACAGATTTTTAAACAGTCAAAAAATTTGCCACGGCAGCCACGGCGGGATTGACCTACTTAAATGTGCAGCAGTAGAACGGGGAGAACGCAACAAAACGTGACGGAACGTAACAAAACTTAACACAACTTGGAGTATGTCCGTAGCGGGACTGCTTGTTACGAGACGGCAACCCAAGGTCTGCCAAGGTCTGTCAAGGTCTTTCAAGTTCTGTTGCGGTCTGCCACGTTGTCCGAACCCTACCCCACAGCTCGAACCTGAACATGGAGTCTAAGAATCTCAGATAGATGCATCTGAGGAGGAGAGTAGCGCCAAGGGTGGAAATAATCATTACTGAATAGACTTGGATAGTTTCATTGTATTATAGAGGTGTCACATGTTATAATTTCACGTGGCAGAATATTGCATTTATTTCTCTGAAGATCAGTCAGTGTAGACATTGATAAAATGCTGCATTGTGCGCCATTTCCTTAGAATCTTCTGTGTTTTGAAAAAAAATACTCATAAATGAGTCACTAGAGTACAAAGGGTTAATGCTGATACAAATGGCTGGTGTTTTTGTTCCAAGACTCTCATTGTACAGTGTCGAAGAGCTTTGGAGGCCTGAAATGCGTAAACATCTTCGGTGCGAAGCTCTCTTGCTATAAAAGTTGAGAAATATCCAAATTGTTGCATTCGTTCTTCCGAAAACCATGCCTGTACTTTGCATCCGTTTTTAACCTTACTGCTAGACGATACAGCTGCTGGTGGCCTCCTTGCTGCCACAAAGGCTAGATGTACGCTCCTAGCAATATATAAATACAAAATCGGCTTCTTCATTGCCATTGCATGTAGTGATGTTTTTGATCAAGGGTTCATAATATAACGATTGCAGTAGCTTTGTGGACCTCCTCTTTATACCGTGGGCATATTGGGGCTCAAACACCATTCATCGCCCACGTTTCATCTATACTGTGACGTTAGAAAACCTTGACAGAACTTGATAGACGTAACAAAACTTGAGCGCAACGTAACAAAACGTGAGAGGTCCCAACAGAACGTGGCAGGCCGGGAGGAAACGTAGAACCATCCGTGACAGACCGTAGCGCGCCGGCGAGCCTCTGACACGGCAGACAGACCGTGAGAAACGTAACGAGACTTAACAGAACTTGAACACAAAGGCAAAAATGACTAAAAATACCACGGCGAGCTACATTTCTGGCTACCGTGACTGCCGTGGCTGCCGGGAACATAGTGTAAACCTAGCATAAGGGGATATATCTTTCAAAAGCTCTTACTTGCATAGAAATTTTCCTGTATAAACAAAAATTGCTTTTTTGTCAAGGAGACGGATACTTTTGGCCTCATTATTGTATGAACAACTTACACATCTCACATAGATCACTTTACGCCCCAACACACAGCTTTTGAGCGATCCGCAGCTTGCTTATCAGTCTTTTTAGGGTCACTTCCTGGTTTGATACCGTTAACAATGCTGTGACACGCTGGATGAACTTTAGAGAAAACCATTTGCATGAACCTGATCTACAATTATTCGACTACAATATTTTGAAGTATTTTCGCACAAAATGTACAAATTTCTGGTAAAATATATAAAATTTCAATTTTTGCTGATGAATTTTTCAAGGTCAAATTAAAAAAATATAAATAATACCAGAAATACATAATATTTTGATCAGAATACTTCTAAATATAGTAGTCGAATAATTGTAGGTCATGTTAATGCAAACGGTTTTCTCTAAAGTTCATCCAGGATGTCACAGCATTGTTAATGGTATCAAACCAGGAAGTAACTCTAAAAAGGCTGATAAGCATGCTGCCGATTCCTCAAAAGCTGTATGTTGGGGCTTATTTAGTGATCTATGTGAGATGTATAAGTTGTTCATACAACAATGTGGCCTAAGGTATCCGTCTACTTGACAAAAAAGCAATTCTTGTTTATACAGGAAAATTTTCATGCAAGTAAGAGCTTTTGAAAGATATATCCGTTTAAAGTCCTAGGTCTAATTGCAAGTTGGGATCATCTCATTTAGAGATCAATCTAACAAGCAACCAAGCAAGCTTTGATTAACAGTTGGCTGCAACCTAGGTTGCCATTATATCACGCCTACCAAACGGTCGGATGCTAAACCGCTGGTTGAGCGAGAAAAACAATTCGAGTGTCATCCGGTTGAGATTTCGAGGAGCTAAAAAGGTAAATAAATGTTGCATGTTCTGTATATTATGATTGATATTTCTTGTCCTAGGAAGAAAATAAAAAATCGGGGAATGTCATGCAACCTCTTACGGGTCCCTACGTTTATGGTGTAAATAGGAGGTCAGAGAATTTTCTCCTTTTGTCAGATTTACTTTTTGCGCGATGAAGGTGTACTAGAAGCAGATAAAAATGTGTAGAAATTCGAGTTGTTTTGGGCTGTGTATTCAATTTTATGATGTGCTCCAAGGTGATATAAACAGGCCTGATCAAGACTGAGATTGGCAACTGGAATTCTGATGGTTATTTTCATCGAGCTAGTGCAATATACGAAAAATCTTAGTGGAAAGTCCTGGAAAATTCTGGTTGAGCATCCGATAATTAAAAAATGATAAGAAAAAAAATAGCTTTATTTGTCGGTTTTTCGCGCCCCATAGTCAAGATAACGCATTCAGTCTGTTACAAGGGCCCATGCCGACTTACTATTCCCAAACTTGGCGCTACAAATTCTTAAATTCTTGAAAAAATGCCGTTAGCAAACTATATGTAATAAAATATTTTTGCCCGAATATAAAATCATATGAATAATCATATGCGACCGAAATGCACTAAAATACAGTTATAAACAATTTTGAAGTTTGTTTTCGTCAAGGAATATCAATCTTTCAGATTTTTACGGCCAACGGACTGAATGCGTTATCTTGACTACGGGATGCGAAAAACAAGCTTACACATTCAGATTGTTAACCATAAGAAATCTGAAAGAGTGTTATTTCTTGACGAAAACAAACCTCAAAATTGTTTATAACTGTGTCCTATTTACACCATAAACGTAGGGACCCGTAAAAGGTTGCATGACATTCTCCGATTTTTGATTCTCTTCCTAGGACAAGAAATATTAATCATAATATACAGAACATGCCACATTTCTTTACCTTTTTAGCTCCTCGAAATCTCAACCGGACGACACTCGAATTGTTTTTCTCGCTCGACCAGTGGTTGAGCATCCGACCGTTTGGTAGGCGTGTATATATATTTATGAGGCTGGGATTGATAGTCTCTTTGATGCATTTTATCACCTTAAAGTCAGTCTTCTAATGAAGTAAAAAATGCACAAAACACATGACCATGTACCCTGTACATGCATAACACACAACCTTATTAGGGACATTGTTTAGTTATATTCCAGCAAAATATTTTCTTACAAACAGTGAAGAAACCAGAATAGATCCTGATCAGCTGGTTTGTAAGAATCCATTTTAGATGACAGATTAACGAATTAAATGCCTTTAAAATGAAAAACAACTTGCATTTTTTTCAGCATCGTTAGCTCTGTGTATCTGTGAGTCGTACGCCACTTTCTTTGTTTCATCATAGTGTGTTGATTTGATTTGATTGTTTTTGACGTGATGCATTGCATGATAAATTAGGAAGCCTCCATGCGAACGAAATTATTTTGTGCTTTAACAACAACAGAATCTAGGGCGAAAATTTGTTACCAGTAAATGCATTTCAGCCCCTGGTGGCTTGGGCTGTTGGCCTGTCTGTTGCTGTTGATTCATTGTTTAATGTTCCTCTCATTGAGACGTTCGGGTTCTGTATTTGGTCTTTGTTTTGTTATGCATTTCTTAGTGTTCTTTCTAGTTTTGCAATAATAAATTTGATTAATAAATTAAATGCGCAAATCAATTTTATGGCTGGCTACTTTAATTAGCCAATCACCATAATTGGCATCCGCTTTAGTTTAAAGTTTCCAATTTGAAACTTAATCGTCCATGAAATATGACCGTGATGCTGTTAATCGATGTATTAAATTGGTCGTTCTTGGAAGAAGAGCGGACACGCGTCCTTAATTATTCAGCGGATGCTTCCACTGAGCTGTGAAATGAACATGCCATTGGTCAATTGATCCGAGTGTTTAGTCAAACCAATGAAAACTTAGGATTCTTAGGCCCACAGATCCACAGGGTTTATAAGCAGAGAGAAATATAGAAATCTTCACAATTTGATTGTTATCTAAATCCCAGTTGCTCGTATAATCAGATGCGGATCAAAGATTAAATCACTTTACAGAAATTAAACAATATGGAAGTTACATGCATAATGAGGTATGGTTTTAAATTTTAAGATAACATATTTAGCGAATAAAGCTGAACGGTGTTAGTTAGTGTATAGTTTGTGAGTCTTAACTGGAAGATAATCCATGAGCTTTAGCGAGAGGATTATCTCCCCATTCAGACGCACAAACCATACAATAACTCTTATTGCGCCAGCATGCATTTGCACTTTGTGCATTGTGATACATTTGATGTAAAACATTGGAATATCAATAAAATGTGCAAACATGTTATTCGATCGCTCTTACAGAAGAGCAGTATAGCAAATACGTTTCGTTATGAAAAAGCGGGTGAAGAAATTGAGAGTTGATGCCAATGTCACTTTCTCCTAGGCGAAGCTGGTGTGGATTCGAACCACGCACTGCGTTTACCTTGTAAATTGCGACTTTTTAAAATAAAAATATGTTGTTCATCAGGATTTCTCGCTACATGTATATTATTAAATTTGCCTTTTTAAACAATTGTGCAGTGGAATCTAGATACATATGTCAATACTTTCACGAATGTGCTAACAGCATATTTGGAAAATTAATATCATAAAATGCGCTTGATAGTTATAATTTTTTAGTTCCACTCACGGGAAATATACTAGTACAAAATAGGAAACCTGTTCAAATAGTACACGTTTCATAGTTTATTTATTTTATCTGGTTGGATAAGGTCGAAACATGTGACGGTATATTCCATGATGTGACGGAAACCATGAAAACATCTATGAAATGTACATTATTAACATTTATTCCGTTATATTTCAGAATTTTCTGCTTTTGTTTAACCCTCCAGTTGGTGACTGCCAATACCAGCTATGCAGAATGGCTGAGTATGACCCGACGAACAGAGAGAAGAGAAAGACGGACGCACGGAAAGAACAATTTGATGGCGGTCCCGGAGAACCTCAGCACATCTACAGCTACAAAGGACTGTTGTAAAAATGGAGGGCTGTGTATAATGAATTCCTTTTGTCATTGTAAAAAGCCTTTTTACGGTCGCTATTGCCAGCACCGTGTTCGCCACCAATCCTGCGGCACAGCTGCTCACGGCACTTGGCTTACGGCTGCGTGTAACCTGTGTCATTGTTATGATGGGCAGATGATCTGCAAGGTCTACCAGTTCCCTGGCTGTGGTGAGACGTTTCAGGACGGCGTTGAGGAAGATCCAGATTACTCCGGTGGAATTGAGAAAGCGTTTGATGACTATGAACAATTTTATGATGACTTTGTAGAGGACTATCCCAGCAGCATTACTGCTAGCAGTTCAGAGGGAATGTATACATCTATTCTGGCACTCTCAATTCTGACTTGTTGGGCTTTTACCGGACTATATTCTTGAATGATCCAAGGAAACAAGCAGCTATGAAGAGCCTAGTACCAATACTAGCGTGAAGAAGCAGGACACAACATCAGCCCAAGAAGATCCGGTCTGAAGAAGCAGCTACAAGACTAAAGTCAACAATCCGGGCTCTGAGGTTATATAACCCTTTACATGCTCCATACTAACGAGCATGGATTTTTTGTAATACTCATGAAAAATATCAGAATACTGAAAAGGAGACAATTATTATACTACTGTCATTTGTTCTGGTCCTGGTCATACATTTTAAAATGCCAATAATTGTTGGCATTTTAAAATTTATGATCAGAACAAATTTCATGCTCATAAAAGCTGAACATGAACACAATTTTGAACTTCAGAGCTTGGTTTTGGCGACATGTGCTAAGCGAGGAGAGACAAAGTCTGAGGCATGTCCAAGGACCTTGCATGCCATTCGATCTGATATAGCAAAGAAGGACGAATGAGGACAGGATACCATAAGAAACTTTCATGTTCACAAAGAATCTAGTCTGAAGTGCACTTGAATAAATGCAGCGGACTTACCAGCAGACGACATTGCAGGACAAAAAGGGTTAATGTTTGCATGTAAAGTTTGAATGCTGTTTCCAGTTACACACCGGAAAGGCGGTAATCGAAAACGGTAATACTCTCGACGGACGTAGATATAAAAAATAGTTAGAAACAGAGTTTTCGATTGTCATTTGTTGCCCGATTGGCGACAAATTGCAGTCGAAAACACTGTTTCTTGCGATTTTTTTATCCACGTTCGTCGATCGTTAAGAGCGTTTTCTATTGCCGCCTATCCAGTGTGAGTAAGGCGTTTTCGATGACACCTTGGGGACACTAAACTTGAATGAGAAATAATGTGCAGCTGTACTAGGAATTCAGATATCGTGTTGAACGAGTTGATCAGCGGAACTTAATTGAGATTTGCAGCCAGTTCCGTTGACTGATGTCATCTAATGGTATGGAATTCCTAGTTGAATGAAAACCCTGATAGCTTCGCTCGAAGCCAGCTGATGGAGATTCAAACCCATTAATTTTGAAAAAGTTTTTGATGTTAAGATGTTTTTCCTTTTGATAGATACACGTACAATCAATTTCTTATGCCAGGAAATTAATAAAAACAACATTTGGACAGTATTCATGTTTCTTTTCATATCGCTCTGCTTGTTATAAGCTGGCACACAGATATTTGCGTCTAGTGCTGAGTCACTAGAGCAAATACGTCCCCCTGAACATAGGCATTTTGAAAATACTTTACTGTATGCTAAAGAAGTCGAAAGTATTGCCCAAGAAAATATAAAACATTTTGGTTATCTCTCAAAATATTGTGTTTTTAAAGCATTTCAAGAGGTTAACACGCTTAAATGTTGTTTTAGCTATGTTTTGTGCTATATTTTTGACTTCAGCAGACTAGAAATCCTTTCAATTTAGTCAGGGAACTAGCTCGTCAGCTACTGATGTGGAATTTTACTTTAAGCTTTTTGAAACACAGAGTAGATCTGGAGACGACTATGGTAAAGACTACACTATCATATCATATACTCTGAAATGCCTGCGAGTACCAGAACTGTGTTTACCGAGGTAAAAGTCGAATCCAGGCCCCGAGGTTATACAACTTGTTTCGTGCTCAACTTAACTGAGCATGAAATTTCAACTGCTCCTAGAAATTAAAATACCGGCAAATAAAGAAGTGTCTTGCTTTAGGTATGTTAAAATGCCAACAATCGTTGTCATTTTAACATTTATGAGCAGGATAATTACGTGCTCAGCTGAGTTGAGTATGAAACGTTGCATAACCTCGGGTTCAGCTATCTTCTCTTGTTTGTTTTAAGACAATTAAGGACGAGGTTACAAACATATACCCAGGCATAAAATCTTCAAACAATTGTGGTAGGCTAGCTATAGTAGCTTCCAGACACATTTTGTCGACCCTCTGAGCGGTCCACATCCAATTGCATTCTATCTATAACAATTTATGATGAACTTGATGAATCTGATTGCAGAATTTCACTTTTCACGATTAACACATTTAAACCGGGTGCAATTTCCCACTGTTATCAATTGGACAAGTCCATTTCCGTTTTAAGTGTTGTTGGGTGTTGGTTTCATTCTTTTTTCAAAGTTTTAATAGAGCATTCTGTAAGCAAACAGTGGAGAACCTGATCAGATGCTGCGTTCTGTGGCGTCTGATCTTGGTCTCCACTGTTTGACGATGTCCCACAAAAGAGCACTAGGCTTTGTTTAAACTTTATTTCATTTATACAATACATAAACAAATACAAAGCAAAGAGTAAATGAGTATGATCAGGAAATACCACAATCACACACTGCAGACCAACGCACGGCACCGCGAGGAAGAGTCATAGAACATTAACAGTTACAGGACATTAGACAATTAAAGCAAAGCAACCAGCTCTCTCTTCCTCGTCAATATGATTGCAAAACTAGAAAGGACACAAAGTAATGCATACTAAAACAAAGACCAACACAGAACCCACATAAACAATCAGGGGTGACAACCTACGTTATAACATTGATCTCGTAAACACGTAGAACGGCGCCATTTTTGTTTTGCACGGTAAAATTTTCCCTTCGTAAGACTATACAAATCAGTATCTGTGAAAACTAAGCCGTGCATGCGGTGCCTACCATCAGTCTTGAACAGAATATATAATGGTCACGCCCAGAAATGCCCTTGCCTTTGTAATCATTCGCCCACAAATTTATTTATTTATCTATTTATACAATATTTAAAGAGGTGTACACTTTTAGCTGAAATAGCCATTCTACCAAGTGGCCCTCTATAACAAAACTATATACATCAAAACATTATTTACAAATTGCACATGTTTTAAATGGGTGCATGGATGCATTAAACAGTTCAAATACATCTTTAAAGATTGAAATAGCACATTCATTGAAAATTATCTGATTTATAATAATAACGAGCCAATCACAACAATCACCGAACTCATGTCACAAATATCGAATTTAATACCGTCCGATCGGCGGAGACTCAATCGTGTCTGAGTCTTCGCACAGAACAACAAAGGCCGTGCTGATCACTCAAAAGTGCAAATAGCAGAAGGCAAGGCCCAGACCAAAAAACTAGTCTGTCGAGTAGCTTTTCAGTAGCATATCTGCACTCAAATTTCCGCAGAAACTCATCACCTATTACTGTAATCTGCATGGATTATTTTGTCAACAGATAACTGTTACGTATGCGCGGTATAAACAAAGTGTCCTGCGTAAACAATTATGTTTGAAATTGTGCTTTCAAAGACGTTTTGAAACTTTTTAAGGAGGGTTTAGTTCGGATTGACTGTGGTAGTGCGTTCCACAATTTTGAGGCAGAGTATGAGAAAGAGCGGTCATATAACGCAGTACGTGATCTAGGTACGGAGAGAAGTCCATTTTCAGATGACCTTAAAGAACGAGTATTGGTTTCGGACACCGGTTTAAGCAGGCCAGATATATATGCTGGTGCTAAATTGTTTAGTGCTTTATATGTTAATACAGCCTTATTGTACATTAAGCGTTTAGGTACGGAAAGCCATTCAAGTCTTTCAAACATGATAGTTGAAGGAGTCATAACATCGGCCCTTAAAATGATTCGCGCAGCCCGTTTTTGTAACTTGGAGAGACGTTCAATATTTGCGGCCGTCGTGTTCCCCCAAGTGTTGCAACCATAATCAAGTAGCGGCTGTATATAACTCTGATAGAATATCTTTTGAATATTCTTGGGATACGTATATCGAGATGTGTCTGAGAAGCGAGATTTTGGATGATATTGTTGAACATAAGTAGTCTATGTGGGGAGCCCATGAGAGATGGTCATCAAATATCGAAGTGGAAGACACAAGGATGATTTTAGCAGAGATGTAGTATACACATTTATAAAAATGACATATTTTACAGCTTGTATCACCAGCCTTACCAATATTTGTGTGATTGTAGTTACCAGTTCTCCTCGACTATCATTCATAACCATTATTTGCTGATGGAAAATCAAAGGAACATTCAAAGTGCCAATTTTGATCTCGTAAACACTTATTTTGGCATAGATGTCGGACACACTTATGACGAGATCAATGTGACAGCGTAGATGTCGTATACACTTTCATCCCAAAAGGACGTGCATGTTGACAGTAAAAAGGGCATGCATGTTGACGACTTTATAGGATTTTTATGGAGTTTAGGTAACAAGTACAACGTAGGAACTTTGTCTTGATTTTCTTTAGCTTGACACAAAAATGTAGGGCTGTATGACAACTATGCCCATCAACAATCACCCTTTCACTTAAAGAAGGCTGCAATTTATAGGCATTAGTGTCAACAAGCTCACGCTTAAGAGTATTAATATAATACAATCGTCAAACAACTACAACATTGTTAGCAGCTTATTGACAGAAATAACTCTTATTGACAGAAATAATTTAAATAAAAGATCCCAATGAATTGTTGGAACTCCTTTCAGTTTGTCATGTCTATAATACAATACTAACAATGCTAGGGATCTTTTCTAAGCATTAACTTACCTCTTTTAATTATAGGACTAAATTGAACATTTTGAACAAATGTTGTCCTAGCTACTGTAGCTGTTTAAATGCTCCACAAAATTGTAGAAACAGGTGAAACAGATGATAAGTGTAATAATCTCCTTAAATACTCTTGTTATGCATGTTACCAAGATTATTTTTTTTCTTTCTTCGCCAGACTAGACATGCTTATTACTGCCATAGGTATTATAACTACAGGGACAGGCATGTTAGGTACCACATTTGGGATAGAAATTGTTATGATTATAAAAAAAATTCAGTTTTCATTGAAAGGACCAGGGATAACACCTATATAAATTTTTCATTTCTCAATGTAAACCATGCCTGAAATGACTTAAAATTTTACAAATTGCGAGCTAGCTCTCATCCTTAGTTGTTTTCCTTATAATAGTTGTTGTAATCAATAGCTGATAAGCTACATATGTATTTGGTTGGCTCAGACTTTGGGTAATGGATATTACTAAGCTACTACATGTTTAAAATCCTGTTTCGTCTAAACTGAACTGAAGACAGTATGGAAAAATGTCTTGTATATATCATTTCATGTATTAAATTAAGTCAACCCATACAAGTGTAAGATATAAATGCTTTTATTCAAGCATTTAAGAAACATGATTTGATTATTCAAATAAGAAGTTTCTATAAGCAATGTTTACATATTCGATAAAATAACCTCTTAATAGAAATAGCATTTAAAGTGCTTTGAGTTCAATTTTCTTCCTTTACATTAAATTAGCTTTTGTCAGAGTTTAATTTTACTTAAATTTTAAGTTGAAAAAGACACTTTTCATTATTTCTCTCATTATTGAGCCCTTAAATGGCAGTAATTTACGCCCATTAGGAGTTTAAACAACTCATATAATGCTATTTTTGCATAAAATTAATGTGTATTCAAAAGAAAGTAACGTATGTAACAGTAATAAAAGGTCCCTAAATGTGTTAAACTTATACTGCTAGTCATTTACTTTCAATTACAAGATAATATTGATTTGTAAGAATAAGGAATAATTTTGATATTTACACTAAAAGAGTTTCTATTATTTCAGGGTAACATAGTAAACTCTAGAATTGCAGGGTAACGTCTAAATCCATAAAGAGCTTACATGCATTATTTTGTGGCTTATATAATGTGGTTTTAGAAAATCATAGTGTACAAAACTCTTCCTAGGAGATATTTTGGCATCACATGGTCTAGTGATAGGGCTGAATAGTAGTTTATTTGAAATAAAGTAACGTATATAACTGCATTATAATATGCATATGTTGTTTTAACGTATACTGGCTATTTGCTGCATTTAGTTAAGTGTTTTTAAGACAATCAGCATGTGGATAAATAAAATTATGTATACCTTTATATGTGAACAATAGGATCTGGAGATGTTTTACGGTAACATAGTTAACATGGCTGTTACACGTTAATGCCCCCACTGCCAGATGGCCAACATGTGCCATTTTGCTTCTTATATAACGTAGATTTAGAAAATCATAGTGTACAAAATTACCCTGGGGGTGGGGAGGGGGTCTATTAGCAGCGCATGGTCTAATAAGAGAAACCTTTTACACGCACCGGTGTGATGTTGTACAAATTATGTATGTATGGTAATTTATATGAATAAGCACTCTTCATATGCTAGCATATATACAAAGTAGTCTGACTTCTTTCTTTGCCAATTCATGTCTTATGACGTACATTATGATTAAGAATTAAATCGTCCACACTTCGTTAAGAAGTCCTGTATGACTTGTATTTTTAAGAATAATGTTTCATTCTCATGAACCGTGCCGTGTTCAGTGCCATATAAGAGATCCTTTAGGGAGTATTCATGAAGATTATCAGGGAGATAACTTCTTGTAGCTGCATATGCGGGGCAAATGAAAAATAGGTGATAAGCACTTTCAATATCAGGAAGGGCTTTCGACTATATTCTTGCGATACAAGACTGTATGAAAAGCACTGCATTGCATTCGCAGTCTGGCGTGTAGGATTTGACCTAAGCGCGATCCTACATGAAAGTAATATGGGGACTGAAGTTTGTTTCTATTTAAATAATTTTTAAATGCTGATAGTTTCTTCAATATCAACACAGATTCTAGAATCAGTCTATGTGCCAAGGCACACATTTTAAGGTATGTCCAAGGCAAACACCAAGGCCATCGAATAGCATTTTCATATTTCTAAAATTGTGTATTGGTTAGAAAAATAACGATTTTGCTGAACTTAAGGTCCATCTCATTCATAGGAAACGGGTCTCTCTTGTTCATAGCACAGTATTGATTTAATCCGATGAAGAAGCTGGATTGGTAGCCGTGCTAGTGTACATGTCATGTCGAATAATAATTATCTACTTATTATTTCTGAATCCCTTTTGTATAATGTTTTAATCTCTAATGATTTTTTTCTCTGTGATTGTGTATTGCATAAGCCTCTACGCGAGCTTAACATGTTTTGTGCTTTAATATCAACAGAATCAAGGGCGAAGATTTGGCGCCCGTAAAATATTTTAAGCCACCCTCCCGGTGGCTTGGGCTGCCGTCCTTTCTAAGGCGATGGTTCTGATGTTGTTAATTTGTTGTTGGATGTACCTCCCATTGTTTGTAGGGGTTCTTTGTTGATGAATAACTTTGTGTCCTTTCTAGTTTTGCAATCATCTTGACGAGGAGGAGAGAGCTGGTTGCTTTGCTTTAATTACCATGTCTAGTTACTGTGAATGTTCTGTGGCTCTTCCTCGCGATGCCGTGAGTTGGTCTGCAGTGTGTGATTGTGGTATTTCCTGATCATACTCACTTACTTTTTGCTTTGTATTTGTTTATGCATTGTACAAATGAAATAAAGTTTAAACTAAGCATAGTGCCTTTTTTGTAGGACATAGTCAAACAGTGGAGACCAAGATCAGACGCCACAAAATGCAGCGTCTGATCAGGGTCTCCACTGTTTGCTTACAGCATGTTCTATTAAAATTTGATAACAAAATGAAACTAACACCAGACAACACTTCAAACGGAAATTGACTTGTCCAATTGATATCAGTGAGAAAATCCACCCAGTTTAAATGAGTTATCCTGAAAAGTGAAATTTCGCAAAAGTTCGTCATTGTTATAGATAGAATGTGGTCCGATCCGAGTCGGCAAAATGTGCATGCAAGCTGTTATAGTAAAACAGTTGGCTCTAGCCTTCCGAAATTGGTTGAAGATTTTATGCCTGAGCAGATGTTTGTAACCTTGTCTTAATGGTCTTAAAACCAACCAGAGAAGAAAGCTGGCCCACAAGTCATAAAAAAATTTCAGTCACTACTCAGCTGAGCACGAAATTGATCCTGCTCATAAATGTTAAAATGCCAACAATTGTTGGCATTTTAACAATTATTAGCATGATAAATACAACATCTGAGAGACCTAAAGCAAGACACTTCTTTATTTGACGGTATTTTAGTTTTTAGGAGCAGTTGAAGTTTCGTGTTCAGTTGAGTTGTGCACACAAAGTTTTATAACCTCGGGGCCTGGTTTCAACGTTTACCTCGGTAAACACAGTTCTGGTACTCGCAAGTATTTCGGATTATGATATGATAGTGTAGTCTTTAACAAATTAGTCTCCAGATCTTATCTGTGTTTCGAAAAGCTTAAAGTAAAATTTCAAATCAGTAGCTGACGAGCTAGTTTCCTGATAAAATTCAAAGGAGTTCTAACCTGCTGAGATCAAAAATATAGCACGAAACATATGTGAAAAAGCATTTAAAAATGTTAACCTCTCGAAATGCTTTAAAACACATTATTATGAGAGATTACCAAAATGCTTTTATATGTTCTTCTTCGACTTCTGCAGATGTTAAAGCATACAGTAAAGCATTTTCAAACAACGAGGACATAAATGCATATGTTCAGGGGGGCGGGGGCGTGTTTGCACTACTCAGCACTAGAACCACGTATCTGTGCGCCAGCCTTAACGAGTAGAGCGATATGAAAAGAAACATTAATACTGTCCAAATATTGTTTTATTCATTTCTTGGCACAAGAAAATGATCGTACATGTATATACTAAAAGAAAAAAAACATTTATATAAAAACGCTTTCAAAATTATTAGTTGTGAATCTAGATCAGCTGGCTTCTAGCGTAACCATTTGATAAAGATCCTGGGTTTTTTCATTCAACTAGGAATTCAATAGCATTTAATGACATCAGTCAACCGAACTGGCTGCAAATTTCAATTAACCCTTAATGCGCCAATCGCAACAAAAGTCGTCTGCTTATATCGTCTGCTGAAATGTTTAAGAAGCCTCTATGGCAAACAGTGTGGACCTAGATCAGACTGCTCCTATAGGAGCAGTCTGTTCTGGGTCCACGCTGTTTGCTTCTATACTTAATTTATCATTAATGTTAGGCAATTATTTGCAGCAGACGACTTCAGCAGACGACATTTTCAGATGCATTTTTTCTTGGCGCTTTAAGGGTTAAGTTCCGCTGATCAATTTACTCAACAGGATGTCTGAATTCCTAGTACAGCTGCACATTATTTTTCATTCAAGTTGGCGTCAATCGAAAACGACTTACTCACACCGAATAGACGGCAATTTAAAACGCTCTTATCAATCGACGAACGCGGATCAAAAATCGCGAGAAACAGTGTTTTCGATTGCCTTTTGTCGCCAATCGGGCGACAAATGGCAATCGTTTTCTGTTTCTGACGATTTTTGATCAACGTTCGTCGATAGTAGTAACGTTGTCGATTGCCGCCTATCCGGTGTGTTACTGGAAACAGCATTCAAACTTTTAACCCTTCTTGCAATGCCGTCTGCTGATAACGTCCGCTGCATTTACTCAAGTGCACTTCACACTAGATTATTTTATTGAAGCAATTAATATGAACCCTGATCGGACTGCGTGCAATTCCGTAAGAACATCACCAGAGGAGAGGAGCAGACGACAAAAGTCGTGACTAGTGGGGTAAGGGATATTTGACTCTCTCCAAGGTTCCTACCCACTGTGATTGTCCTCCATCTTAAATACTAAAGCACCAATCACAACAAATCGTCTGCTTTTCTCATCTGTTGAATGCTTAAGAAGCCTCTATGACAAACAGTGTGGACTCAGATCAGACTGCCCCTAAAGGAGCAATCTGCTCTGGGTCCACGCTGTTTGCATAAATACTTAAATTCGTCTGTAATGTTAAGATACTTATTTTCAGCAGACGACTTCAACAGACGACATTTCCAGATGCATTTTTTCTTGACGCTTTAAGGGTTTTAAAACATTTACACTGCATTGGGGAAATTTTGGATACTTTATTGTCGTTTTCTGATTTCATTTTTTTAACGTTTTCAAAATATTATTTCCGGAATACCGTCACAGTGTAACAGTCTGGATTTAGATCAGGCCCCGATGTTATTAGACTCTTTTTTCATGCTCAATTCAGCAGAGCATCAAAATCCTGATCATAAATGTTAAAATTGCTAACAATTGGCATTCTTACTTTTATTAGCATGATGAATACAAAAAAATCTTTATCTTTCTGCATGTTTGTGTTTATAAGCACTTGACATTTCATGCACAGTTTTGCTGGGCATGAAACAATGTCTTTTAACCTCGGGGCCTGGACTGATGAATAAGAACTGTTTACAAATATAACCAGCAGACGACAAAATTCATCAGCTTAAGCACCAACCATGACTACAACAGACAACACTTTAAATTAAATTGTCGTCTATGATTTCAAATGCAATGGTGAACATTAATGTTTCTTATGGTCCCATGTATTTGTTTTCGTCCATCTTCGATATATCAGACAGGTCCTTGGTCATGTCCCAGACTTGGTCTCTCATCTCTCGGCACTTGTCGCCCAACACTTGAACTCTGAAGTTCAAAACTATGTTCATGTTCAGCTCTCGTGAGCATGAAATTTATTCTGGTCATAAATTCTAAAATGCCAACAATTGTTGGCATTTTAAAATGTATAACCAGGACCAGAACAAATGACAGTGTCTGGTACTCAAAGTATAATTATTGTCTCCTTTTCGGCATTCTGACATTTTTCATGAGGATTACAAATTCCATGCTCGTTAGTATTGAGCATGAAAAAGGTCCTATAACCTCAGAGCCCGAATTGTTGACATTAGTCTTGTAGCTGTTTCTTCAGACCGGATCTTCTCGGGCTGATGTTGTGTCCTGGTTCTTCAAGCCATTATTGGTACTAGGCTCTTCGTAGCTGCTTGTTTCTTTGGATCATTCACGAATATAGTCCGGTAAAAGCCCAACAAGTCAGGATTGAGAGTTTTAGTATAGATGTATACATTCCCTCTGAGCTGCTCGCTGTACTGCTGCTGGGATAGTCCTCTACAAAGTCATCATAAAATTGTTCATAGTCATCAAACGCTTTCTCAATTCCACCAGAGTAATCCGGATCTTCCTCAACGCCGTCCTGAAACATCTCACCACAGCCAGGGAACTGGTAGACCTTGCAGATCATCTGTCCATCATAACAATGACAAAGGTTACACGCGGCCGTAAGCCAAGTGCCGTGGGCAACTGTGCCGCAGGATTGGTGACGAACACGGTGCTGGCAATAGCGACCATAAAACGGCTTTTTACAATGACAAAAGGAATTCATTATACACAGCCCACCATTTTTACAACAGTCCTTTGTAGCTGTAGATGTGCTAAGGTTCTCCGGGACTGCCATCAAATTGTTCTTGCCGTGCGTCCGTCTTTCTCTTCTCTCTGTTCGTCGGGTCATACTCAGCCATTCTGAATAGCTTTTATTGGCAGTCACCAACTGGAGCGTTAAACAAAAGCAGAAAATTCTGAAATATAACGGAATAAATTATAATAATGTACATTTTATAGATGTTTTCATGGTTTCCGTCACATCATGGAATATACCGTCACATGTTTCGACCTTATCTAACCAGATAAAATAAATAAATTATGGAACGTGTACTATTTGAACAGGTTTCCTATTTTGTACTAGTATATTTCCCGTGAGTGGAACTAAAAAAATATAACTATCAAGCGCATTTTAAGATATTAATTTTCCAAATATGCTGTCAGCTCATTCGTGAAATTATTGGCATATATATATCTGGATTCCACTGCACAACTGTTTAAAAAGGCAAATTTACTCATATACATGTAGCGAGAAATCCTGACGAACAACGTATTTTTATATTAGAAAGTCGCAATTTACAAGAGAAACGCAGTGCGTGGTTCGAATCTACAGCAGCTTCGCCTAGGAGAAAATGTCTCACTTTGGCATTAACTCTCAGTTCGTTCACCCGCTTTTTTTAACAAATTGTATTTGCTATAAGAAGCGATCGAATAACATGTTTGCACATATTATTGGTATTCCAATGTTTTTCATTAAATCCATCACAATGCACAAAGTGCAAATGCATGCTGGCGCAATAAGAGTTATTGTATGGTTTGTGCGTCTGAATGGGGAGATAATCCTCTCGCTAAAGCTCATGGATTATCTTGTAGTTCAGACTCACAAACCATACAATAACTTACACCGTTCAGCTTTATTCGCTAAATATGTTATCTTAAAATTGAAAACCATACCTCATTGTGCATGTAACTTCCATATTGTTTAATTTCTGTAAAGTGATTTAATCTTTGATCCGCATCTGATTATACGAGCAACTGGGAATTAGATAACAATCAAATTGTGAAGATTTCTATGGTTCTCTGCTTATAAACATGTGGGTCTGTGGTTCTAGGAATCCTAAGTTTTCATTGGTTTGACCAAACACCCGGATCAATTGGCCACTGGCATGTTCATTTCACAGCTAAGTGGAAGCATCCGCTGAATAATTAAGGACGCGTGGATGCCCTTCTTCCGAGAACGACCAATTAAGTACGTCAATTAACAGCATGTCATATTTCATGGACGATTAAGTTTGGAAACTTTAAGCTAAAGCGGATGCCAATTATGTTGATTGACCAATTAAAGGAGTCGGCTTAAAATTAGTTTGCGCATTTATTTCATTAATCAAATTTATTTAGAATAGAAAATATTTTGATAGGGTTTATTGAAATACAATATACAACGAGTCAAGCATGCTTTATTTAGGCATAAACAAATACATGAATCACATGGGCGACATGGCAGAACAGAACAGAACAAGACTTTTATTTGCAGTTAAACTCAGGCCACACGCAGGTGGCATATGAGATTAAACAGTACATATGTCAAAATTAAAATGACGTACATAACAGGCATGTGTTTGAGAAAAAGTATGGGAAGGGAAGGGTGTTGGTTGTACGGAGTGTACGAAATAAGTTTTGATCGTACATGTGTAAAGGTTATCAGATTTATTTCTGAATTCAGGGTTTCGAGGCTGGCTTTCTAAAAGCCAGCCTTGGAATCCTGAATAAGGTGGATTATAACAGTTTTCCTGACAAATATGCAGCTTATATAAAGGCAATTGATAATTCAATCCTGAGACATCATTACTATGAAGGCATAATGCAGATTTAAAATTTTGGATTATACATAATTCACTGCGCTCGATAAGCTACATGTATAATATATATCAACCTGAAAATATTTAGAGGGACAGTGGAGAGAGTAGCAATATTTTATCTGGCTGTATAAAGATTGTGTCTATAATAACAGGGAGTGCGTATATCGCTCTGCATTTCCACACTGACCGATACGTGCACTCCCTATTTTGGCGCACGTCATACTCAAGGGAGGGAACTCCTCCAAGCTTGCTTATCAAACTGTAAATCTTTTGGTCAAAGGGAGATAAAAGCTACAGGGTAAAGGGGGTGAAAAGCGCGAGTTGTATTATGGTATATTCGCGTTTTTTAACATTATAGGAAAACTCACTGTAAGCAATCAGTTGAGAACCCGATTGGGCATGTGATGCCTGATTGGAGTCTACACTGTTCGCATATGCTCCTCAAAATGAAGGCTCATAATCAAACTTGTATAAAAGGTTAGACACAGCTACACCTCATGCAGTGGAATATTGTAGGTTGTGTTAGAGTTTGTATAAGATGACTGCCATCTGCGATTCATTTCTCAATAGAATATGTGTTGTGGGTACTCAATCGAAGTGCCTCTTTGAATGATACAGTTCCATCGAGCACCTCAACACGCGTTTCTCTATGTGTCACACTCTTTGCCTGCTATTTATTAAAATTGCACTACATGTCTTTGATGTGCGTCTCATTCAAGGGAAGAAACTCCTTCGAGCTTACCATTCAAATTGTAGCTCATCTAGTCAAAGGGAAATAACAGCATCAAGTTAAGATAACCCGGGTGAAAACATGAGCATGATACCTTACATTTCGATAAATTGGACTAGTCCACTAGCGTTTAGAGGGTTGCTATATGGCTTGTTCGCTTGTTTTTCATACTGAGAAAGCTCTTGCATCAGAGGAGAACCAGATCAGGCGCCGCGTTCTGCGACTCCTGATCTGCGTCTACACTCTTTGCATGTGCTCCACAAAGTTCATATTCATCATTGCACATGTTAACATAGATACATGTTTACAAACACTGCTTATCATTCAGTGAGAAATTGAAACTTTTGTTAAAATTTGTATCAGATGCCTTTTATTTTAATTTCTCAAAAGTTTATGTGTTGTGGGTACTCAATCGAAGAGCCTCATTGAATGAGACACTTCCACCGAGCACCTCAACACCAGATTCCCTCTGTATCACGCTCTTTGCACTTACTTTGTGTGTGTGTGTGTGTGTGTGTGTGTGTGTCTTTACAGAGTCAGATACACGTTTTATGCTGTATCTAACCACATTAATTAATACATCTAGTTGTGGCCAATATTGACAAACGATTCAAAGTATACCAAGTTAACCAGGTCACATAAACAATAGTCAAAATCACATACTTTAGCTCTACTAGCAAGTCGATAGAATATATCGTGCAAAATATAGCTGATAATTCAAAATAACTTCGATCAGTATTATTGTGGTAGTTTTAAATGTCACCAATTAGACAATTTAGTTTCATGGATGGCTAATTATACGAATTTTGACATTATAAGCTTCATGAATTTAGATAGGTTGAGGAGTACCTGTTTATTTTTGCAGTTCAATAAATCTTGAAATTTTATAGTGTTTGGTCTTAAATAGTAGTATCTCTTAAGTAAGTCTTTTCTTTCATTTTGAAAGTATGGACAGATAAGCAGATAGTGAAATTAATCACCTAGATCGTTTTTGTCACAAAAAATACATTTCCTGTCTTCATAAACTATATTTTCCCATCTGCCTACTTCTATAGGTAACTTGTGATTAGCTGTTCTAAATTTAACCATTGGTATACTAGATGAACGCGGAAGGGATATTAAAAAAGTTTCAAAATTGATATTCATTTTAAAAAGTTTATAATTTCTTCCTTTGGATGTTGTATTTGTTGTGGCATTCCAATCTTGCAGAAAAATGTCATGTAGTGTTTGAGAAATTTTCAGTTTTGTCGCATGTGGGTGTTGTATATTATGTTGATGTAATAGGTCAGGTTTCCCTACATATATTAGAATTTGTCTTATTTTACCAATCCATTCATGATTAATGCCTCGGTTTACAAAATCATTATATAATATTTGATACATCTTTTGGCAATTTTTGCATTACTTCCGTTCAAAATTGATATCCAATATCCTAGCATTCTCTTTTTGATTTGAAGGTTAATTGGCGATCTTCCTAGTTCTGCGTATAACATATATAATGGTGTACTTTTCCTTGTTTTTGTTATATTGTGCAAAAATTGATTATGTACTTTTTTCAATTAAATCCGTATTTTGGAAACCCCAGACTTCACAGCCGTATAGAAGTATTGAAATTCTTGTATGATCAAATATATGCAACTGTAAATCGATAGGTATTTGTAGTGAATTTATTCTTTTATAAAGCAAATGAAGTGCTTTTTTTGCCTGCTCAACATTGTGTTTTATGGCTTTGTAAAACGAGCGTGTTTTTGTGAATATTACACCCAAATGTTTATACTCATCACATACAGAAATTGCATTTTGTCCAATGTAGAACTGGAAGTTGTCTGTGTTCCTAAAACCAAATATCATTACCTTTGTTTTGTTGAAATTTACGTTTAATTTCCATAGATTGCAATAATCATTAAATGTATTTAGATTTTCTTGGAATGTATGCTCATCAGTCTCAAATATAACTGTGTCGTCAGCATATAATAAGACAAATATTTTTAAAAACATATCAACATCATTTTCTGGCAAGTCTAGTGTAATTCCTGTATAATTGTTTTTGCGTAAGTAGTCTTCTAAATCATTAAGAAAAAGGCAGAACAAAACAGGGGATAAATTTTCGCCCTGTCGGACCCCACGATGACTTAGAAAAAAGCGGACTGTTTACCAGAGTATTTTAAGCAAGACTTAATATTTTGATAAAGGTTGTAAATTATTTTGAAACATTTCCCATTTATGCTATTATCCAAAAGTTTCATCCAGTGCATAACTTCTAAGACATGAACTAAGATTTAACTTTCAAGTTAAATTTTCAAATTAAGTTTCCACCTGACGTGTACACTTATACTTTATGGTGTATGGGAAGGGCACAAATCGGAGTAATACAAGTGCTTTATTGGCATTAAACATACAAAATACTTTTCGTTAAAAGCATGAAAATACATTACTAAGCATATTAGGTACCAAGGAAAAAGTTCTAACAAATCCTGTTTTTACCAGACAATGAAAGTACAGAACAGAACATAACAGAAATTTATTATGATTTGGCCATATACAGTCTATCATCATACTATACAAATATTTGCAAAGATGCAAGCTATCACGTTGATAAGCACTTAATGTCAGTAAACTCAATTTGAGAGTGAACCCACCAGATAGATAAGATAAGTTTATTTCACAAGTTCAAAAGGTTATAAAGCCCATGAGGAAACATACAAAACATAATTAATGACATGTTGGACAGTGCAGTGACAAAGATACACATATGAGGCATGTATTCATACATACATGCGTCCACGCGTCTAAGCGGAGAAGGTGTATCAAGAATATCAAAAAGTTTTACTAAATATTTCAGTAAAGAAGCTTTAATAACGCCTATGGCTCAAGTGCAGTCAACTTCAGCTTGATTATTATATGATACGGTTGTCCACGAGAAACATAGTCGCCATTAAAGCTGTCTAGTTGTACCACATCCAACGGGAGTACGATATTACATTTTACATATAAGTAAATTTTATATATGCATAATAATTTAGTTGCTTACAAAATGCTAAGTGATAAAGAGAGCACAGCCGAAAATAGTTGGGAAAATAAAGTAAAGAATTCGAGATTTGATTTCTCATTTATATACTAACCCACACTTCCAACGCAGCCAAAAATCGTTAAAATGGCTATTGACAGTCAATTGTAATTAGCCAATTTAACGCTAAATGGCTATTTACAGTTGACTGTATATAGCCATTTTAACGTTTTTTTTTTGGCTAATGGCAGTCAGTTTTGCTTTTTGTTTATGATACAAGGAAAATTTATACGTAAAATATGCGTTATCGTCTATTTATGAAGTTGAATTGATGATACACAGACATCTTTGCTTATTTTTCCGCTTTTGCTGAAGCATATTTCTTCTAAATGCAGAAAAATGACATCTTTACACATTTGATATGGTGCGGAAACGTTCGCCAAACTAAGAAACCAGTTAATTGCAAAGTCAATCCAGTGCAGTTTTTTCAAGTGCGGAGTAAGAAGAATTTCTGTGTGTATTGTCTTTGCTGGTGATTTTTAGACTTGAAAACGTTTCTCACATTCAAAATATCGTGCCAGATCTGGATTGAAACTATGCTTCACTTTTTGACATCTCGTCTGGGTCTACAGTGTACTCAATTATTCTTCAAATTCAGCTGTCTGATTCTGATCTGTGCTGCCTGTGGATGTTGTGGAATGTTAAATCATTTCAAATCTGCAAAATTATGTATGTGTACGAGGGCCAGTACTTGGTTTCGGTACATCTACATTAATTGCTGGTTACCGGTTTACAGGTGGTCAGTAATGGATAAACAGGTAACCAGTACCCCCCCCCCATACCTGGAAATGGGGGGTTCTGGTTACCTGTATTTACATTACTAACCACCTGTAGACTGGGAACCAGCAATTAATGTAGATATGGTGAATATGTACTTGTATTTATCCCGTTTTCGAGCATGGAAGGCTTAGGCGAGCCTCATCAGAGCTTTCTCTGCTCTCATATACAAAGTATGGATGAAATCAAAATCTAGAACTGGAGCCGGGTCCGCCGGATACGTCAGCATGAGTGTTTGTTTGAAAACTTTGAACATTTTTGCAATAAGTACATAAATCTTAGGTACAGATTGCACAGTGCGCAGACTGGTAAGCGCATTTGTTATTTTATTAAAATCAGGTTTTCTCGACAAATATACCCCAATTAGCAAGTGTGTGCCTGTCATATCAAAACTTACAATACACTTATGTCACCTGACTGCAATGACACTTTTAATCCGTCTTGACCCAATTCAAATAAAGGTATATCAGGCCTTCCCTAAGTTATTGCCTAATTTGGTGCCCGCTAGAATCGCCTCGATTAGAGTATTAAAAAAAACACACTCTTCATTGAGACTGCAATCGATTTTTATTACTTTTGTTCTTTTCATTTATTAATTCTTCTTTTCGGCATTAAAACATTCTATTCATTTCAGATAGTTATGTCAAGCCTCGATGATCACGTTCGTCGGGTCTGCGTATTCGAAAGTTTTCATATTTTTGCAATTCGTTGAGGGAACGTCCAGTCAATTCATTAAAGTGTAAAAGCCCCTTTGGGCTGCTAAATTCAGTTGTTTACTTACGACTATTACTGTCTTCACTGCCTTTGTTAGGATGTCATCGTATCCTGAAGTTAAACACCTATTGAAAGTTTTGTCAGGTGAAACTTTTTTAACAAAATATCAATAATATTAAGGGTAAAGTTGAAAACGTAACGTATATGACATTATAATAGACCCAAACAACTTTTAAAAACATCAATATGTGTAAAGAATAGCATTTCCTTACAGATTGCATAAATGCTTTGTTCATTTAAACATTTCAACTTCTACCTAAATAGACTTAATAACATATTTTTGTTTTTAAGAAAATGAGGGGTAACGTATTACGCACACTGTTATAGGTATGTTTGCAAGACTTGAATTGAGTGCAATATCTGGTCTCATACTCCCTATACTATGTACTATAGGATAAAACAAGTGAAAATTCTGCGAAATGGGGGCATACCTAAATGCTTATTTTTGACATTTTTGAACCCTGGGCCCTCTACTAGTAATAAGTCAGAACCCTTTAAAACAATTTCAACTTGTATACGAGTCAGCCAAATTGGCCGTCTTATAGGCAAATAAAAGTTTGCCTATTGGACAGCCAATCAGCGATAAGCCTACAAAACAGGTTTTGGCTTTATTTCAGCTTACAAACTTGTCTTGTCTTAATTCTAGCAATTTAGCTCCCTCACCTGGTATTGTAAGATCCGAAGGTGTGCATAATTAAGCCCTTCCATGGTCAGTAGTGAAAAGGCTTATAACTCTTGAACCACTCGGTATATAGAGAATACTAGGTGAGTGTCTTTTGATATAAAGTTTACCAGGCAAGGCTTTGAGAACGCTTGTTGACATCGTGAGGCTTGCCGAGCGATTCAACATGCGTTCTCAAAGCCGAGCCTGGTAAACTTGATATCAAAATACGCGAACCTGGTATTCTATTTATCAGTTTACCCATTGTTTCACTCTTCAAACTAGCGATTATGACGTAATTTTCCATTTTTGTGTTGATTCAGCGTCGTTAGCGACGTCATTCAAAAAGTGCAACGTCATCATGACCTGATAAAGGTAACATGCAGTGAGATAGGAAACGTTTATTTGGTTATGTTGAAACAATTCAGTTAATATTAGGGGTGACTGATAAATTTTGATCACATTTTTCAAACATATGCATGCCAACATTCTCCCACTGACATGCACAACAGATTTTTTGATGGACAAGGCCTTGCTGAGCAATCCAGCAAGCTTTGGCCAGTTAGTGAAAATGCTCACACGGTATATTTAGATCAAATTATGCAAACTTGTATATTTTAAGATTGTCTAGTCACTGGTATGCAAAACGGTGACAAGGCTTCGCCGAGCATCAAATTGGCCGGTCAAAGTATTTTAGTCAAAATGCTCCTAACTCTTGAACTGCAGGGTATATTTTGATCGAATTTTGCATACTATTACATTTAAGTATTGCCAAGATAAAAGTATGCAACACGGTGATGAGGCTTTGCCGAGCATCAGCCAAGCTTGTCATGGTCAGTTGGTGAAAATCCTAATAACTCTTGGACCGCATGGCATATTTTGATCATTTGCTTACTTGTACATTTTAGGATTTTCTTCAGTGCATCAAATAAAGCTAAATAATAAAAAACAAATAGAAAAATGTTGCACTGTTCATTTTTTTTTCTCACAAATCCAAGAAAGCGTAAGTCAGAACCCTTCAGTATAATATTAACTTTTATATGAGTCAGCAGAATTGGCCGTCTTATAGGCTAATAAATGTTTGCCTATACGATGGCCAATCAGCGATAAGCCTATAAAATGGGTGTTGGCTCTATTTCAGCTTTCAAACTTGTCGTGTTTTAACGCTAGTGATTTAGATCCCTCACCGGTAATTGCACGACCCGAAAGTGTGAAGTATAATCTCTCTGTGAGTCCGCCCGTCCGTGGCCAAGTAGTGAAAATGTTTATAACTCTTAAACTACAATATATATATATATATATATATATATATATATATATATATATATATATATATATATATATATATATATATATATATATATATATATATATATACATATGCATGTAATATTCGATTTGGCGTATAGCATCAAATTGGCCGTTTAAGGTCTTTAAGTAAAAATGCTCATAACTCTTGATTCACAGGGTATATTCTGATAAATTTTGCATACTTATACATTTAATCATTGCCAAGACACTGGTATGCAAAACGGTGATGAAGCTTTGCCGAGCATCAGTCGAGCTGGTCGTGGTCAGTTGGTGAAAATGCTCATAAACTCTTGAACCGTGTGGTATTTTTACATTTCGATGAATTAGGGCCATGTGTTTACATCAAGTTGAAAAAATATGTTACCGGTCTTTGAATTTCCAGAACAGCTATATGCTGATCAGACCTCAAACTGCATCTAATTAGGTAAAATTATTTTGATCAAATTTGGGAGGATCTAGTGCATAAATATTCAGCATGATAAATATTGATAAAAAAAATTGTATGAATAAAAAAATTAGAAATAATCAGATATTATATTGATTACAATCAATTTCATTGAAGAAAGCTGCATTCAGCTGCATACAAAAATATTGTCATTTTTGAGACAGTAGTAGTAGATAACAGAACAGTAGCCTGAGGCTTATCTGTTATCTGCTAGACCAGATTAGGACAGTGGCCTGGTCAGTAGCTAAGCTCCGCCCACTCCACCCACTGACCATCTCATACAGGTAATAATCTCTCTGCCGGGGGGTACAGAATCCCTGCCTTTAAGAGAACATTTAGTGCGTATGAGCATACACATTTTTCTACACGTCTGGTCTACACACTTGGACACGCTCGATAAATGCGCCTGCCGGTTTTGCATCGAATTATCGATATATTGAAAATATGTTTTAGTGTTAAACATACTTGAATACTTGCTTAGTTTGAATCACCCTGCTAGTATGTTTATTGTTTGAAATCGATATGTTCAGTGTTTTCCCTATTATGGATTATCAAAGAAAAAAACACAATATTCTTTGATATTAAATGCCACGATTCTTATTTAATGAAGTGCTTACACGATAATATTACCCAAAATGATACAATATGGTAACACCTGTACTTACCACATCTAGTTTCTAACGTTAAAACTACATCTAAGCAATGTTACACGTAATATGTAACATTATTAAGAATTTTAATTCATACAGAAGAGAAACCTTATGACAAGTTAGCTCATACAGGAGAAGAACCTTATACCTATGATTTTATAATTGTAAGTAAAGTAAGTAAGGGTGCAAAGATCAGGGGTCGATACAATCAAGTACCACACCTGACCCAGGATACCAATGGGAAAGTTACAAACTCACAGTTAGGCACCACAAACGAGAGCCAAGAGGTCAGTCCTTTCCCAGCAGGTGACCACAAAGCACATAAAAACAGACACGCACAAAGCCTCATAAATAAACCTGGTTTACAAGAATAGCCTTTATGTCGAACCTATTGGTTAAAATTAACCATTTTGGTCACAGAGAAATCTTGGCCCCAAAGGTATTGCAATCTTAATGCTCAATTCTTCTCTGATCATTCTGTTCTGTAAAACTGATTCTAATTGTCATCAAATAGCAACACTTACACTTTAGCTGGCTGTATATACTAGGCATACAGTTTCGTTTTTGGACCTCACTTATTCATGTAGGAAACTGTTATATGATACCTTTGATAAGACACTTTCACTTTATCCTGGTCATGACACCAAAATGTGGTCACTTTAGCTCAGTTGGGATGTAAAGGAAATATTTGATCTTCTTGTTTTCACACGTTTATTGTTGTGATATTATGTTTCTTAAACAATAGCAATCAGGACTTGAGAAAGTGATACACATTGTCTTAGCCCCTTAGTGCCATGACACGGGGCCAAGACCTTCCGCATTTCCAACCATTGAATCATTTGAAATTGTCTAAACATGTATTTCTTTAAGAAACGTGGAAGTTGATCTAAAAACATCATCCTTCTGTCGAGTTATTGATTCATTTCAACTAAATAATTATATTTGATAAAATTTACTTATACCAATAAGAGGTAGAAAATGACAAATTACTGGGTTTGGATTTTCATGAAATTTGCCTCAGATCAGCAGGATATATATGGAATGTTTTTGTGATAATATGATATCTTGACAAAGACCAGAACATATCTATCTTTGGAATTGAATGTTGAATGTTTTGTAAATGTTTGAGAAAAAATATTGAAATTTTATAATCACCTTTTTAGAAAACGTAAACAATACTTTATCCAAATGGTTTTGTGGTATTAATATAATGTTTATGTTTTTTTGGATTCAATCTAGATGACAAAACATAGAAATGAACAAACCATAGAATTAGGAAAAAGATTTTTAGAGACAGGTGCCACCTTAAAGGTGGAGAACGTCAGGGTTGCTTCCTAAGCCTTATTCTTAACTATCTTGTTCGATAGATACATTTTCGTAGTTTGTACATAATGAGTTATAAATATGCAAAGTTCAAAGAAAATCCATGCGTGGGCACAGATGTAAGTAGCCCTTTGTAAAGTTCCTCCGCGCAGAGCTTCGCACGGACTTGGCACTTGTGTACTGATTAACCGCTTTGAACGCCTAAGCCAGCCAAGGATAAGTGGTGTGTCGGATCGCCCCTGTCTTAGTTGTTCACTTTTACGGTGCTTAATTGTAGGGCGTGATGTGCTATTCATCTCAGTCGAGTAAAAGTCCCATAAAGTCGGGGGGGGGGGGGGGGGTCCGTCCCGCCAAGACATTAGCTTTTTACAGGGACTTAAAATAACAACAAAACAAAACAAATACTTTTTCCTGATATATTTGTATACCTTGATGATGCATTGTTGAGTTTAACTGATAATAGAAGGATAGTATATTTAGCAAAATATTATATTCGTACATAATGGCCTCAATCGTAAGAACAGAAACACATACAAAACATAGATATACACATATATACGATAGTACACCAGTAAGACGTCTGGGAAACCTAGAGGACCACGTGGTATCAACATTAAGGATTTTTTTCTGCACTAGTATCGTGCAGGTGCATGACATTTCCGGTATGGGTTTGTGACAATTGGCTTTAAAAAACAAAGCTGGAATAGAAAGGTGACCTAGTAAGTCCATGTTTACAGCTTTGTCGTTTAATTCCAGATGTATCTTATGTACGATCTCTAAGGAATCAATTTCGGACACTATAAATCAAAACTAGACTGTTAAAGATGCTGTAGGTAACTAGTTGGTAGTGTTCAAAGTAAGAAAGGATGCAAAGATCAGGAATCGATACAATCAAGTACCACACCTGACCCAGTATACCAATGGGAAAGTGACAAACTTACAGTTAGACACCACAAACGAGAGCCAAGAGGCCAGCCCAGCAGGTGACCACAAAACACATATAAACAGACGCGCACAAAGACATAGCAAACACAAGACAGAACAAAAACATTAAAGATCCACAAAAGAAGTACCTTATTTGAACGGTCAGTAAAATATTTTACTGGAGGGCTTAAACCAGTTTAACGGCGCCAACCTCACCCTTTATTCAGATGTGGACCAAGACACATATATATTTGGTTTGCATGAAATACCCCTTACTTACCAATGCATCATCTCCTAGAACATATAAATCAAGATATAACAAGGAGATAAAGCAAAGATAAGGACTCAACAGTAAATAAAACTGAATACCTAAGCAAAATTACCCCTAAACCTAGATTTCTCAGTGTATGTCAAATGATTTCGAAGGACAAAAATAGAATAGAAAAAAAACTCATAATGGAAGATATATTGGACTTCTTTTTAGGGCCACGACATGACACAACACAACCTATAGAAACAGCAAATCATCAATATAAAATGAGTTCCTGATCTTTGCCATCTTCCTTACTTCCTTTTAGAAAAATACAAACATTCGAAAGAAATAACTAAAGTTTAAGGCCAGTCTTATGTTACCAAAAACCTTAACGATATTTAAGGAAAGTACAAGATAAGCAATGGTCAGGTACTGATGCAATCAGAATCAAACAGCTAAAAGTGGAAAATAACTAGAATTACAATAAGTCAAAATACAAAGGGAGCATATGGCAATTTGAATGAGCAGCCCTCTCCCAAAAGGTAAGGCACTGTCAGGGGGGTCCCAATATCCTGAATCCCTTTGATTATTTAGAAAAATATCCCATATCCCTAAAATAAATATGGCGAAAATCACGAAAATTCAGAAAGCATTGTATCTCCATATCCCTAAAATTAATCCAAGCATCCCGTATCCCTTTAAATATTTACAAAAATATCCCGTTTCCTTTGAAGTTTTTGGCCAATATCCCTGTATCCCTGAAACCCTTCCAGTGCCTCAAAAGTAGCCACTCGGCTTCTTAATTTTGACTCAATATGATCTAGACACACATAAGGTAAAAACAGTACAGAAACTCTTAAATGAGGTCAACCTTAAGAGTAAAGATGGTATTGTAAATCTAAGCCCAAGTAAATGAATTATCATATTTCATATTTAAGTCGAGGAGTCATTCACCAACGCCCTAGATATGTATCATATACAGTTTTTTATGTGAAGTGCACGATGATTTATTTTATATTTTCTTTCTGAAATGGATTCGACAAAATTAAGGTAACATAGAGTTTTAAGGGGTGCTCATACCTTATCAGTGCATCTCCTATTAGGCGACTCATCCATTTGACAAAAACTGCTTTGAAACCAATATAGCCATTTAATGCGAAAACAAGAAAACGATAACATACAGGAGGCAACAATTTGGGGGTTACCCTAAAATGATGAATACGCGAATTTCACAAAAAGGCGAATTGAAACGGGGGAATCTTAATTAATGCATTTTTCTTTCTTTATGTTGTGTATCGTACGTGTTAAGAAAAATGGCGCAAGTGGTTGATGCGGGGAAAATTGACATGCTGAGAAAAATCCTAAAGACAACTGGTTACTTGGTTTCCACCCTTATCAAAGCGGTGATTCTGTTGATACCTTTTGAAAAATACACACTTTATTGTTGTTGTTTTTTAATAGAATGTGATTATGCCCTTTAAACAAATACGTTTCAGCCCATATAAGTCTGGCGTCGTTTTTATGGGACATAGCAAGCAAAGGACCAGTGTCTATAAGGCCTGTTTCACGGCCACTATGAATTTCCTTTACACTTTGTGTAATAAAAGTAGTATGTCTTAGCTGTAAAATCATGAAATGTTGGATCAATAGATGAAGTTTTCTGGGTTGTAAATTCATTTGAAGTGGGTGGGGTAATTCCACCCCAAACAGGGTTATGCTACGAAAACAACTATATCTTTTTAACCATATGTAGCTGGGAATCATCCATTTTAAGATTTTTTATGGGATATCAGATATAAAAACTGTCACTTATAATATATTAAAATATTTATAAATGATAAGTATATACTCACTTGAAAGCCATACCAAAATTTTAGTATTTTTTCTTATCCAACTTTGCAAAAAACCACAACATCTATTCATGCTTGAATGGATTCAATTAATGTTTAGAGGTTACATAGTATATAAGATGGTAATTATAAAATTATGAAGAATTGTTTTCATGGTGATTACTTTAAGAGTTATCTGCCCGCAAAACCAGGGATTTTATTTTTTTATTTTATTTTTTTAGAGTGGGTATACATGCATTAGAGAATTTAGATACACAATTGCTTCTGAAATAAACACTGATTGGTCATGGTGTGTAGAATAAAATAAAGGTTTCAGATAAATGATATGACCTTGTGGTCAAAGGTCAAGGTCACTAACGCTTAGAACTTGTCCATGGCTTAAAACGTGAATACTTCTTTCATTTTTTGACCTAGTGTGAACATATTCGCAAAAATAATTGCCTATCACGTGTAGATTACAACAAAAGTCTCAGAATATGGATTTGACCTTTAAATCAGAGTCAAAGTCAAATATCATTAAAAACTGTCACACTGCTAGTAATACAAAGTAAGTGAGGGTGCAAACTCCTCTTTGGCGTATTCATGGGATGTGTTCCTATTTAGCACAACAAGGACGTATGATGTGTAGACTAAACGAAGATTTCGGATAGCTGATATGACCTTGTGGTCATAGGTCAAGGTCACACATACTTAAAACCTGTAAAATTGCTCGAAATACAAACATCTTCATTTATTTTGACCTAGGGTGTTCGTATTCGCCACAATGTTTGCATATCATATGTTGATTGCAACAAACGTCTCGGAATATATTTATGACCTTCAAGTTAAGGGCCAAAGTCAAATATTTCTTAAAATCTGTCTTACTTACTAAGCTCTTTGGCCTCTATGAGCCATAACACAAACTCCGAATTCGTGCATTGATGGAGTGCCTTCATATTAAGCACAATGATTGCTTATGAAGCTTAGTTTAAAACCAAGGTTTCATATTGCTGATGTGACCTTGAAGTCAATGTCAAGGTCGCACTTGCATAGAACCTATATACAGCTCATACACTGAGCTCCTCTGTCATTTCTTGAGCGAGAGTTTTCATATTTGGCAGAATGATTCCCTATGGTGTATTGTTTGTTTGATTTGATCCTGTTTATCCCAGTCAATATTTTTCAGTCAAGTCATGTCAGGATGGCTCTTTCTTGGGTTGAACTGACACTAAGCAGGATTTAATGTGTCTTGCCTGTCATGTCTATTTCTTGCAGCCTTGTGGTCACCTGTTGAGAAATGGCTGACCTCTTGGCTCCCTTGTATGTGATGTTTTCTTGTTGTTTTTGTCACCTTCCCATACCATACTGTGTCCTGGGTCATGTGTGTTACTTAAATGTATCGATTCCTTACCTTTGCCTTCTTCTTCACTTTGCTCACAAACAAGATGCAGTTCCACCTGTGAGACTAAAACCCGCAACCCTTCATATTCGACTCAAGCATTCTACCACTGGGTACTGCACTCGCATATTGTGCGGTGAACAGATGAAAGTTTCAGATTACTGCTATGACCTTGGAGTAAAAGGTCTAGGTCAATATATCTTACAAATGTTGACGTGAATTCCTTTTATCATTTTTGTTAAAGGATGTCCATATATACCAAAATGATTTCTTAAGGTGGGTACATTAAAATGAAGGTTTCAGAGCACCAATATGACCGTGGGATCAAAGGTCAAGGTATTTAGAATCGGTCCTACGCCTTGCAAGATGAACTTCTGTATTCTTTGATAGAGAATCTATCGATTCAAACGACCTATATATATTATCAGGTTGTTTGGCCTCTAGTGCCACTCCTCTTGCTTTTTGGATGGAGGATATTCATATTTGCAACAGTGTTTGTCTGAGGTATGTAGATGACAAGAAACTCTCTGTGTTCCAGTCAAATGTCAAATATCTAAAACTCCAATATATTCAAAAATATTTAATTCTGGTTCTATTGCTTGTAAAGTGGGTATCCTTTACTAGTTTAGATGAAGATAATATATATTTTGCACACTTATTGCCTTAATTTGTAGATATCATCAATGGTTTCAGGTTGCTGTTAAGATATATTATTCAAAGGTCAAGGTCAAAATATTTGCATTTAGAGCAATTGACAGGATTTAAGTATGTGTGGCCTTGACCTTTGACCTAAAGGTCATATCAGCTATCTTAGGCCTTCATTTCAATCAACACATTATATGCAATTATTGTGCTAAATATAAACACACCTCATCAATGCACGAAAGAGGAGTTTGTATTATGAGCAGTGTGACAGATTTTAAGAAAATTTTTGACTTTGACCCTTGATTTCAAGGTCATATCCATATTCTGAGACTTTTGTTGTAATCTTCACATGATATGCGATAATTGTAGCAAATATGAATATGCATAGTCAAAAAAATGAAAGAGGTGTTCCCGTTTTGAGCCGTAGACAAGTTTTAAGTATTAGTGACCTTGACCTTTGACTTCCAGATCATATCAGCTATGTGAAACCTTTGTTTTATTCTAGACACTATAGACAACAATTGTGTAACCTAGAAGCAATGCTGTATCTTAAATGCATGTAACCCACCCTAAAATTTGGAAAAAAATAAATAAAACAATACCTGGTTTTGTGGGCAGATAACTCTTAAAGTAATCACCATGGAAACAATTCTTCATAATTTTATAATTACCATCTTATATACTATGTAACCTCCAAACATCAATTGAATCCATTCAAGCATGAATAGATGTTGTGGTTTTTTGCAAAGTTGGAGAAGAAAAAATACTAAAATTTTGGTATGAATTTCAAGTGAGTATATACTTATCATTTACAAATATTTTAAAATATCATTAATGTCAGTTTTTATATCTGATATCCCATAAAAAATCTTTAAATGGATGATTCCCAGCTACATATGGTTATAAAGATATAGTTGTTTTCGTAGCATAACCCTGTTTGGGGTGGAATTACCCCACCCACTTCAAATGAATATACAACTCAAAACACTTCATCTATTGATCCAACATTTCATGATTTGACAGCTAAGACATACTACTTTTATTACACAAAGTTTTAAGAAAATTCATAGTGGCCGTGAAACAGGCCTTATAGACACTGGTCCTTTGTTAAATGCGGCGTCCAATGTGAGGCTATTCTGTTTGCGTACATGATTTTTATGGCAAAAATTGAAGAACATGAAAATTAATTCCTAATACCCCTTAAAAATGAAAACGCTACGATATCCCTTAAAAATGAAAATGCTACGATACCCTTAAAAATGAGAACGCTACGATACCCCTAAAAGTGAAAATGCTACGATACCCCTTAAAACGAAAATGCTACGATATCCCTTAAAATAAGAATGATAAGAATGGAAAGTTCATTCGTCACAAGTGGGTTTTAAATCTATTTTTTTCTAACATTGCAGGTGCAACGTGTTCCACAATATCTACGTTATTGCGTATGCAATATTTGTTTGGTGTGGTCTTGGACTGAGTCGATGTTACAAAATTGTTTTGCATTTTGTGAAGAACTTTGAAATAAATCAAACTCTGACCAAAACATGCGAGGATAACGCACAAAGCCAAATCTTCTCCAAACGGCCATTCGATAACATTCCGCGGCAGGGATACCCTATAATTGGTGACATTTTCGGGATTGTGTGGAATAGTCGAAGACATCATGAATATTTCACGGAACTGCACGAGAGGCACGGGTCTCTCTTCCAAGCTAGGGTCGGTAAATATGACTTCCTATTCCTTGCAGATCTAGATGGAATCAAAAAGGTGAGCCGGGCTTGTGGAAAATCTCCTCTAAGAACAGGCGTGTCACTGCTACTGGACGCAAGAAAGGATATAGGACGGGAACCCGGGGTGTTCAGTGTAGACGGGGATCTCTGGCTTGACTATAGGCGGAAGATGACCAGTTCCCTCATTCGTTCAGATTTCACAGAAGCGACCAAAATGGTTTCAGCAGCCACAAATGATTTTCTTGTTAGAACCAAACATATTTGTGATAAGGAGGGAAAAGTAACACTTGAGTATGAGCTAGACAAATATACAACCCAGGTGTTAGGTGTTAGGCCTATTGTTGTACAGTAAAGATTTTGGGTGCTTTGATGAGACGGGACAATCCGATGGAGTGAAATGTGCAGACAATGTACGACTGATGTTCCAAGCGCTTCACAAAATGTTGTATTATCCAGCTAGGTTCGCCAAAACTTTCTGTAGAAAAACTTGGAATGTTCATCAGACTGCCCTTTCTTCTATATTCAATATAACACAGAAATGGGTCGACCAAGCTGTGGTGGAGGCTACGGAACATCCAGAGGTAACCACGTGTATGTTACACCATATGATCCACAACAATGTTATGGCGGATGAGCTGGAAACTCTCTATGCCAATATTGCCGACCTGATGATTGCTGGTGTTCACACATTGTCTACATCTCTGCAGATAGGACTCCACGTCTTAAGCAAACATCCTGACGTACAAGGCAAGTTACACGATGAGATTTGCAACGCTGTGAAAGATGACGAAAACCTCAATGAAGAACATATTCAACGGATGCCATATCTGCAAGCTGTTATGGAAGAGATACACAGAATGTATCCAGCAGTCATTGCGGTGTCCAGAAAATTAGACGAAGATACTGAAATTTGCAACTACAGAGTGCCTAAAGGGGCAAATATAGTCGTACCAACGTTTGCGGTTGGGCGGAACAAGCATATTTTCGCTAACGCCGACATTTTTAGACCAGAACGCTGGTTGAAAGATGACAAATCAATGAAAACATTTTCTACTCGCAATATCATGTATCCAACTTTTGGGATTGGTGCGCGTATGTGTATGGGAAAGAGGCTGGCAGACTTAGAAACAAATATCTTGTATGCCTCTTTATACGGGAAGTACAGAACAATATTGAGTGACGACACACCTTCTAATCTTGAGTTTGAGACAACGATGTTGACATTGCCAAAAGAAGCCGTATCTCTTCGACTGGTCGAATGGTGAAAACATAACAAGGGGTACAATGTTAGTTGGATTATGTGGGCTTTTTCTCGTATTTTCAAGTTGAGACTATATTTCACCTCCCTTAGCTGTTACTAGCATCTTGAAATATTTACTGAAATATTAGTGTTGCCATTGAAACTGCAATAATAATAATAATAATAATAATAATAATAATAATAATAATAATAATAATAATAATGTCTTTATTTTACGAGGATAACATATTTAGTACAAGTACATGTACTAATCTCACATATGGTCCTAGGTGAAAACATATTACACAATAACATATTAAACAACATATACACAGCTGATAAGATATGGGTAAAATTCTGAGGAGCCAAAGTTGTAATTGAACAAGATGAGATAAACAATGTGTTTAAGATCATACAATGTTACGTATTCTTAGTAACAAGTATAAAGTTGATTGCTCTAATTCTCTTGTTAAGGTGAATCTTAAAAGCTGTAACAACAAATTATGTTAAATTAAACCTTAAACAGTATCGAAATAGACAAAGAGTATGATATATGTATTTAAGACAAATCAGAATAGAGCCATTATATGCTTAAAACCAATAAAGGTCTATTTAAAAATAAGTCATTTAAAACGCAAGACCAGACAGCTGTATCCAACAGTAACTATACATGTCAGTATATATGTAACAACAGTAGCTATTTTTGTACCCAGCGGGGAGAGATTATGTGGCGGATACCGTTGTTATTACTATAGTCAGGATTTACACTTGACAATCATTCATTGCATTAAATTCCCTATTGGTATAACTTAAATACCTCATTTAAGGAGCAGTGTAGACCAGCATTCGTATCTCTTTAAAAACTATTGCTTTCTTTATGTTTCTTTGTACTTGTATTAGAATTAGTTATGCGTTGGGAGCTTTAGCTATTTCTCTAATGCAGCAGCTGGATATTGCTATAAATAACCGATATGAATGCTGCTTTTCAATGTGCAGTATAGACTTAAAACTCAATTATGAATAGCCTAATATAGTTAAAATTTTACTTTCTCCTCTTCGGTTACATTCTGCTTCTTCCACATAGATTCCCCCAGTCCAGCAATAGATATAATTCTATGTTACTATCTGTTTACGTTTCACCTCTGAAAGTTCTTTCTGCCACTAAAATTGATTGACATAGAGTTTCTGACTCTGCCCTTTTTAGAAACCACTTAGAGGTTCGTCTTTCTCCTCTTAAGTCACCTGTAATTAGGAACTCTAGGAGTAAGTATAGAAGAAGTGTAGTGTATCCCTCTATTTCTAAGTGCAATGCCAAGAGGTGTAGCTGTTGCACACATTTATGTTGTAAACCAACTATTAAATATAACGTAAATGGTAGACAATTTTCTGTAAAAACTAATTCTGATCTTGATTGAAGATCAACTGATGTTATTTTTGTTTTATATTGAGAAGAGAAAGATTGTGGCATGCAATATGTTGGCCAAACTTGTAGATTTCTAAAAGCTAGATTTTCTGAGCACTATGGTTGAATAAAAAAAGCCTCACAAAACTGATAATCGTCTTTATAGGCATTTCAAACAAACTAATCACTCTACTAGCAGTATTTCTATTCAGCCTGTTGAAAAGATTACATATGGTGATAATTCCACTAAAAGATATAGAAATATTCTTAGGCATGAATTAGAATTAAAGTGGATAAAATTATTACAAACACCACACCCACTTGGTTTTAATGATAATATTTACCATGAGGGTAACATTTCTAGATTACCTGATATTGATCTTTTTTTTCTCTTTTAGATATCCGTAAATGCAATAACTGATCTCATGGTAAAAGCAAAAACAGAAATTTGAAACGAAAAAAAATAAACATGCTTCAACTCTTTCAAAATTAAGAATCATCTAAAAACATTCAGGCAGACATATGGCTCTTTCACGTTTAGTAACTCTTTCTATATCTTCTCTTCATGATTTGGATATTAAGGCTAATAAATTCTATGATAGAGCTTATCAACTTTATGATGCAGCACTTCTTACCCAGTGTTACACTCAACATGCTCTTCGGCCACATTACGGAAACGGCTGCGTGTGAAATTTTTAATTTTTATGGGACTACTTTCTGCTGATCGGAGATTTCCGTATATACCCCGATAACGAGTGTACCAGAACAAGTATTGGCTTTTTAAACCAATAGCTGTCATTTACCTTTTAAAATACTAAGAGCAGTTTGCTGCAACATTAATACAATGTCTGTGCACGTTTTTACTTTATTTCCCCATATTTGTAGTAATAAACTCTCATCAGAGTGTGAAAATTCCTGTAAATACGTTTCATATTCGAAGGCTTGCTACTAGGGGAAGTTCTTATCCTCGTAGATGTCAAAAACTGACTTGATAATAATCGAATGTGCAATGGCTATATAAAAAATAAATAAAAAGAAAAATGAGTATGATATTACGTTAAACTTTCACTACTTGCCGCCTAAACGCAGCTGAAAAGTTGTTTATTGACAAGAGTCTCTCGACACAGGTGTGTAGAACGACCCTGAGCGCGGGTTTCTCCTAAAATAAAACCAACAATACGATTTGTAAACGAGTTCAGCACATTTTGGCCCAAAGCTAGCTTGGAATTTAATCGGTACATAAATTCGACTCTCATAATTCGGTGCCTTTGATGCGAAAAAGGCGTTTAAAGGCAGGAGTGGGGTATAAAAGGAAACATAAGCCTCAATTCTGGCACTTTCTGTTTTGCACTCAAGCTGTGAAGATCTCCAGGAGCTCTTGAGGCTTATCTCTAATTTGATTGGCTTGTCTTTTTAACTATGAAAATGATTGACACCTGTCATCAGCTCAGTGGCCATCTGGTTTTTGATATGGGGTATTTTCTAATCACTATCAATTTTGAGGTAATTTAGTCAAAACCTAAGCAATAAAATTTGAATTATGAAAGAATTTTATTTTGGAATTTTTTTTATATCGAATTTTTAGAAAAATTGATCAATATTTGCTACGAAATGTTTATTATAAATCATTTAGTAAAAAAATAAATAGAAATAATAAATTATTTTTTCTTTTAAATTGTTTTACTAGAGGATTTATTAAAACACTAAAAAAGTTCTTTATCGCGACAAAATGGACAAATTATAAAAAAAACCCTCTCATTTATATTATTTATTAAAAAATTGACAATACACATTATTAACAAATAATAATAAACTAATCTATGAGATAATAGCAATTACATAATTACAGAGATGTTCCATGCAGATCAGTTCAAAAGGCAAAGGCTCAGAAAAGAGAATGCTCAGGTAAACTTGTAAACTAAGTTATAAACATGATTTTGTAAATGTACGGAAAAGATAGGCTCAGATAAGCCTGCACTGATGCACATGCTCGACCGATGTTTCGCATCTCTTTTACGAGGCAAACGCTAAAATTCATTTGTAAAAGTTTCATGAAAATGTTTTATGAAAAAGGAAAACTCTGATAAGCCTGCACTGATGTGCATGCTCATCAGATATTTCGCTTCTCTTTTATGAGATAAGACATACTATATTCAAAAATAAAACAAATATCAAATTCTATAAATGTAAATGTTGTAAAAGAGGAACACTCAGATAAATTTGCACTAATGCCCAATCTAGTCTGGGCCTTCGCTTTTCTTATTTTAGTTACTAAGACTAAATGAAAATATCACCAACGAACTCAAGTTTGAAACCAGGTTTTCGCGCTGAAGGAGGTGTTTCGATGTTTGATGCACAGAATCCAAGAATGACTAAAACTATGATGGGATAAAATCTCATTTTTTTTAAATTACATTTTCCTTACTTATTATATTAATCCAAACATAAGACTAGAGGACCTGAAGGTCCTGAGGCGCTCACCTGATCTCCTTAATAATGTTAAAATAGGTCAAGGTTAACTACAGCTTATAATGGAACAAATTTTGTTTTACCATATATGGGGGTTGCAGACATTTTGGTCAAGTGACTTAAACAATCTAATGAATAATCCATCAAACAGCATAGTGATTTCTGAGAAACAGATGTTTAGATAGGTGCGTGGCAGTCCAAATGAGTGGCCTTGGATAAAAGGTCACAGGTCAGCTTGACATTTGGTACATAATAAAAGATTTTTCCCAAATAAATGCATTAGGAATCAAATTTGATCTTGCCATAAAGTAGGTCAAGGTCAACCTAGATTAATCATTTGTGCAAATCTGGTAGGGCCCACATCCCCAATATTACATACCAAGTCCCAAGGCCATTGGCCTTTTGGTTCCAGAGAAGAGAATATTTAAAGGGTTTTTACCATATATGGGCGTGGTGGCCATTTTGGTCATGTGAACAGTACAATTGGTATAAATTTTGGCTAACTTATCATAAAAAGTCTTCACATGAAATTTGAGTTCAATTGGCCTCGTGGTTTCTGAGGAAACTATGTTTTAATGTGTTGATGGGACTCCAATATGAGCGACCTTGGCTGAAAAGTTAAAGGTCAACCTTGACCTTTGAAACTTATTTATAGCAATTGTTTCATTAGGTTTAACATATCATGTGAGAATAATGACTTTGGCCTCAACAGTTTTCAAAAAATTAATTTTCAAAAAAATCCCATTTAAATGCATTAGGAAGCAAATTTGACCTTGACGTTAAGTAGGTCAAGGTCAACCTAGGATCATCATTTGAACAAACTTGGTAGGCCCCACATCCCCATTGCTACATACCAAGTCCCAAGGTCATCGGCTTTCTGGTTCTGGAGAAGAAGATTTTAAAAAGGTTTTTACCATATATGGGCGTGGCGGCCATTTTGGTCATGTGACCAAGATATTTTGCATAAATTTTGGCTAACTTATCATAAGGAGTCTTCACATGAAATTTGAGTTCAATTGGGCCAATGGTTTGTGAGAAAACTATGTTTTAATATATTGATGAGACTCCAATTTGAGCGACCTAAGCTGAAAGGTCAAAGGTCAACCTTGACCTTTTGAACTTATTTATAGCCATTGTCTCATTAGGTTAAACATATCAAGTGAGAATAATGACTTAGGCTTCCACAGTTTTCAAAAAAATCAACTTTTCAGAAATTTTCCCATTTAAATGCATTAGGAAGCAAATTTGACCTTGACGTTAAGTAGGTCAAGGTCAACCTAGGATCATCATTTGAACAAACTTGGTAGGCCCCACAACCCCAATGCTACATACCAAGTCCCAAGGTCATTGGCCTTCTGGTTCTGGAGAAGAAGATTTTTTAAGGGTTTTTACCATATATGGGCATGGTGGCCATCTTGGTCATGTGACCAAGACCATTTGAACACACTTTCGTTCCCCTTTCCTAAGGAGTCTCCATATGAAATATGAGTTCAATTGGCCTAGTAGTTTCAGAGGAGAAGATGTTTGAAAATGTTGACGGACGACGGACGACGGACGACGGACGGACGGACGACGGACGACGGAGTCACTGGTATACTATTAGCTCACCAATGAGCCTTCGGCTCAGGTGAGCTAATAAATACATACATGTAATGCTACTTTATAAATTACTGCCATTGAAAATAAATGAGGCGAGTCATGTTTGTTATGTGTCCACTGGTTCATAATTACTCTGCAATTACTCGACTAGATAATTGGCATAATGGTCCAAAGGTCACAAAACAGTTGACTGTGAATGTTTGTTTATATCGCAATTAGCACCAATTGCATGGATGGACAGTCACCTTTTGTTTTCTTAGTTTAGTTTAGATTAATATTTGTTCGGGATAAATCTTACAAAGTGTATCGATTCCACATCTTTGCCTTCTTTTTTTTACTTAGTAATACAATGTCGATACAGGGCTTTTCCAAAAGCAAATATTCGCCCAGGTTCACAAATTTCCTTCAAATTTTGAACTTTTATGAAGCGGGTATTTTTCGATTAGATCTACAATAATTATTGTAAATTTTGAAAATGCTGGTGCTCGAAATTACACCTTGAAAACGCTTCCAAAATAATGATTCAATTGAATAACCAATTTGTACACTGTTTCGTGAGGAATAAGCACACTTTGTGACGATATTTTACAATCACCTTATAATTCTTAAAATTGCATAAAACGCATACTTATGTATTATCTTTCCTCGATACATGTACGATGTCTCATGATTTGGGTCAGCTACGTTTGCTTTCCAGATAGAACAAAGTTAAAACATGCGTATCATTGTCATCTATACAAGCATTGAATATGCCACAAACCTATCGTATACACCGCCACTAAGCATTCACGCTGATCAATTGACCTTATTGTGTTATTGTGAAAACAACAGGGGTAAAATAATTTGAACCCTGCCATGCGAAAACTTGCTTTTTGTATGTGCAAGAACAAATTAAGGAAGAATGCAAAAATCAGGAATCGATACAATCAAATACAACATTTTACCCTAAACACCATAAGTGAAAGTGACAAGAACACAAGAAAATATCACACAAAAGCGAGCGAAGAGGTCAGTCCTTCACAAGGCTGCAAGAAACAGACAAGACAGCATGGCAAAGACAAACATTAAACATAAATAACAAAAATGATCCACAAAAGAAGCAACGCCTTGGAATGGCCAGTTAAACAATTATAGGATGGTTTAAATACGTTAAACGGTACCAACCTCTCCCTTATGTCTTATGTGTATTAAGATACATTAATGCTGTATTCGCATATTAGATTCCTAACTTATCGATGCATCATTTCCTAGTACATATCATTTGTTATTATCCTGGAACAGCAAATCATGTCCATTTCATGCAGCCCATGCTAGTTTTAAACGCATTATGTTATTTTTTAGCTAGCAACAGGGCGATATTTGAAAAGTGTCAAAAATATTTTATGATATGTATAATTGACATTATTAGCTGTTTCACCTCCCAACAGGTAAATTTAGACTTTTTTTTAATTATTTTCCATTTCTTGATGGGGATGTTCCTCGCTCCCCTTCCTATGGTGTATACATTTCGCGTTTTCTCATATTGATGACTTCAACAACGGAAACAAATTTTGACTTCTAAGATACTAAAACAAACTTAGCACCACCTTAAACTTCGTAAAGCTTTTTTTCTAAACTGCATTGCAGCCATTCAGAGTGGATTATTAAATACAATATTTGCTTAAGGGGGTATATCTTTCAAAAGCTCTTACTTGCATAAAATTTTTTCTGTATAAACAAAATTGCTTTTTGATCAAGTAAACGGATACCTTTGGCAACATTGTTGTATGAACAATTTATACATCTCACATAGATCACTTTACGCCCCAACATACAGCTTTTGAGCAATCGAAAGCATGCTTATCAGTCGTTTTGAGTTACTTCCTTGTTTTTATTCTGTTTACAATATTGTGACACGCTGGGAGAACTTCAGAGAAAAACATTCACATAAACATAAACTGCAATTATCCGACTACAATATGGGAAAGTATTTTCCCCCAAATGTACAAATTTCTGGTAGAACAATATTTAATACAATTTTTGCTTATAAATGTTTCAAGTTCAAAAGCAAAAATTGTAAATAATACAAGAAATGCATATATTTGGGTCAAAATACTGACTTACCCATATTGTAGTTGGATAACTGTAGTTCTTGTTCACCGTAACATTTTTATCTAAAATTCCCCCAATATGCCACAATATTGTAAACGGAATAAAACGAGGAAGTGACTCAAAAACGACTGATAAGCATGCTGCTGAGTGCTCAAAACTGTATGTTGGGGCGTAAAGTGATCTGTCTGAGATATATAAATTGTCCATGCAACAATATAGCCAAAGGTATTCGTCTCCATGATAAAATAGCCATTTTTGCTTATACAGGAAAAAGTTTATACAAGTAAGAGCTTTTGAAAGCAACATGTCCTTAAAGACTCCTCTATAACAAGGCATCTCAAAACCTGTATTTTATGGCTATTTACTTTATAAATTTAAAAAAAATCGTTGGAAATAGTGAGTGAGTATGATCAGAAAATACCACAATCACAAACTGCAGACAACCCTGTGGTACCCCGAGGAAGAGCCGCTCAACCATCACGAGACACCAGAATGACAAATTAAGCTAAGCAACCAACTCTCTCTTCCCCATCAAAATGATTGCAATACTAGAACGGACACAAAGCAACGCACAACAAAACATAGAACAATTACAGACTCCCACAATGGGAGTAACAATAAACAAAAAGTCAACAACAACAGAACCACCGCCTTAGTACGGACAGCAGCCTAAGCCACCAGGGGGCTTAAATGCATTTTACTGGTACCAAATCTTCGCCCTAGATTCTGCTGTTTTTGAAGTACAAGAACTGTTCAGCTCGCATGGAGGCCATCTAACAAATGCAATGTATCATCATGGAGAAACACTCTAATCAAATTAACACACCATGATAAAACAAAGAAAAGGGCTCATGACTCACAGATAGTCAGATCTATTGAAAACCTCAAGTTGAGCTACGGTGGGACCAGCTACAGATAAGAAACCCTAATTTAAGTGACCAAAACACTAAGATTATTAAACGTTATAAAAGAGTGGGATATAACATGGATATCATGCGACAGTCTGTATGCCTGGTGCTGAGCCTATTCACTGTTGATATCTATGGTTTAATTGCACGATGGTGGGTCAACCCTCAGACTTAATGACGGCCATGACGTAAAGCTTTAATTCATAGGTTGGTGCCCGATGTTTGTCTTTGGCTGGGCACACCATAGCTCAACTTGAGGTTTTCTTCAGCTCCAACTATCTGTGGGTCATGAGCCCTGCTTGGCTCTCGTTTGTGGTGTCTGACTGTGAGTTTGTCACTTTATCATTGGTACCCTGGGTCAGGTGTGGTACTTGATTGTATCGAGTCCTGATCTTTTTACCATTACTTACTTTAAGCCCTACTGTTGGCTTAGGCTGCTGTCCGTTCTTAGGTAGTAGTTCTGCTGTTGTTAATCTATTGTTTAATGTAATTCCCATTCATTGTGGGAGCTCTGTGTTTGTCTTTGTTAGTTACATGTATGCATTCCTTTGTGCGCAGTCATCTTGAAGAGGAAGAGTTAGCTGGTTTCTTTGCTATTATTGTCTTACAGATGTATTTTTACTGTAAATGTCCTATGACTCTTTCTCACAACGCCATGGGTTGGTCTACAGTGTGTGATTGTAGTGTTTTCTGATCATACTCACTTAATAATAGTTTTGTTTTGCTTGTTTACTTTCTTTGCTTCGATAAACAAAACGTGAAAAAGTATTTTATGATTAAATTTTATATTCCGCATTCATAGTTTAAAAACAAGGGATGTTCGAAATGAATTGCTTATTTCTATCCGGAGACTTCAAATTTAAAGTTAGCCCGAAAGTGCTTGTTCCATGCCCTCGAAGTACTCCCCGTGGCTAGAAATGCAAAGTTTCAGCCGATGTATCGACTTCTTTAAGGCGTCACGGTGCGCCGATTTTGGCACAGTAATAAGGTACTGATGAATTGCAGATCCAAGTGCGTGTCGGGACTGGTATTTCCGACCAGCAAGTAATGATTTCAATTTTGGAAAGAAAACACAAATCACATGGGACAAGAACTAGAGAATACGGGGTTGTGAACTTGTGACAAAACAGTTACTTTTTCTTTCTTTAAAAACGACATTGCGTCTGGGTATTGTCATGTTGAAGACGGGTATGTTTAAAACCAGTGGCAGGGCGTCGTTCCTGATAATTCTGTTTCAGTTTCTTCAGTGCTACGTTTTTGTAGTACTTTTCGGTGATACTTTTGGCCTTTTTCATCGGCACTTTTGTTATGACTTCTTCACCAGAGAAAACAATCCATACAAAACCTTCTCTGCTCTCAAAGACCGTTTTGCAGTTATTGGGCGTTTGCTGTGTTTAGTGGCCCAGATCTTATTGCTTACCTTTCAATAATGGACCCAAATTTCATCACCTTTGACGACATTGGTAAACTGCTTTTTGTCATGAGTTGGAAAGATTTGGCCACTTTAACCCTTGCCTATTTTGTTCATTAGTCAACAGATGTGGCACCTATATCGCAGAAATCTTTCAGACTTTGAAATGCTTCTTCAAAATAAGGTGAACCGTTGATAGTGACATGCCTACTTTGCGCGCGATATCACGTACTGTCAACCTGGCATCTCATTCAATGATTTACGTTATTGTTGAAACGATTTCTTTACGAGATTTTGGCCTACCTAATTCTGGTGCATTTTTGATTCAAATTTCTTTTTCAAGCGCCTAACTGTGTCATACGACACAAAATAAGGTCCATAAGCAGTAGAAATTTCAGTCATCAGCTGCTTCAAACAGGAACCAAGTTTTGAGCGAGCTTTGATGTAAGCCCATATTTCATCTTTCTGTTCGACGCTTCTACCATCCATTTTTGCTACAGTGGTCAATGACTGCGCGTATTCAAATGGCAGGTTTTATGTCTTACACGTAGTCTAATATGTACATTTATACATTGTTGTGTAGGTACTGAATAGACCTAGACAGATATGTATTGTTTTTTTATCGTGTCCTACGTGGATATCGAGATAGAGGACGATAAGCAATTCATTTCGAACATCCCTCGTACATTTCAAAAAGCAAAAATACTACATTTATATATTTTAAGAACTTGTGAGAAAGTTATTTCAGCAACAATAGTGAAAGTATAATTTTTTCATACATAGTTGACTTCAGGGTCAGGTGTGGTACTTGATTGTATCGATTCCTGATTTTTGCACCCTGACTTACTTTCCATTTCGGTAGACATAATGTTAAATCTGCCCATAAAAATAATAGTCACATTGGCTTTGTGTGGACTCGGTCACTAGTCACTTTTTCGGGTCGATAAATCCTCATGTCAACTTCACTGAAGTCAATAATTGTTAAATACTGTACCATGATATTAAATTAATCCCATTAGGATACATCTTTTAATTATTAATTTATTATACATCAGAAAATCTAATAAATAAGTTAGGCATACCTTAAGTGAAAAAACGATTTTATATAAGTGGTACTTTCATCAATTTCATACTCTGGTTTCAAAATGTAAAGAATGTAAAACTGATGCTTGTTGGATTAGTAGTTTGAAATTTGGTTATCCGTGTTTTTAAATGACACCATGTGAATGAGTAGCGTTTTTCCTCTCTTCTTAACCATTCCAATGCTGAATAGTTTTTTGTACTGCACGCCTCATTAATGTCGATCCTGCTAATATACAGCATTCCAGTTGTGAGCATGTATTTTGATCAGAGTGGAATACCATGTGCATCCTGATCAGATGGCTTCGTTAAATCTGGGATAACGGGAGAAAGGTTCTCATTGTAAAGCCACATTCCATATCCTACCAAATATTAGCAATATTAAAACCCAACTGGTTTCATATTTAGTGGATCTCACAAGAATCCTTAGGTATGATCGAATGTGTTTAACGAGCTGAGGAAAAGAAATTAAATGGGAGAATTTGTCGCAATTTAGCACATTTTCCCTGCAAATTTAATTAAATAGTACAATGTTCGGAATCTATATTTATAGGGCGAAAAAATACGCGTCGCTATAGGTGTCATTTCAAAACATTACCATATATTTAATACATCAGAGTACGATCGATTGTAATACATTTAGGCGAATATCCCGTTATCAACTTCAGCATCATTGCAGCATATGGCTGAGAAAACCTGCTTTAGTTGCATGATGCAGTATAATCAACGGTTTAGTAATTGGCGTTCTGGAACGTGATATACCTCTATAATTATACAAATTCAAAATATATTTCAGTTTTCTAGATAAACTTTGTGTTTGACGAGATTGAATGGAGTTTAGCCAAGTCGCAGTTTCCAGTATGACCAAATGTACATTTTTTCATGTTTAGACGCATTGGAATCAATGCTATTTATAACTGGTCATCTTATAACTGGCGGCATAATTCTTTACTTATACATATAAAGTTAATTTGGTTTGATATAGACGTACATAGCGATGCCATATTGAACATTTGATGAACATAATCTCAGTATTCACGACAGGACTTCTGCCTTACCGTAAAACAGTTAACTCTATCAAAATGAATATCTCTCTAATGTGTCTTACAGTGAAGTAAACTGTCCGAAAGCTCAACGTGACGGATAGATTAATAATTAAATGAGCCGTGGCATGAGATTTCCAACAATTTGACATTTTGACAAGTGCAGACTCAGACGAGCCTCTGCGGCCTCCTTTTAAGCTTAGAAACTCCAAATGGTGTTAAGTCAGTAGCTTAACAATCATAGAATACTCAAGAGACTAGCAAAGTCTCTGATCAGACTGCGCGTATGCGCAGGCTGATCTGAGGCTTTGCTGGTCGCACATATCACATTGTTGGAAATCTCATGCACTGGCTCTAATAGTCAATTAGTAGGTGTAAATATATGCGTGTACATCAAATTATAGACAATCTGAAAGTGCTATTATGGATCATTTTGAACTTGGAGTTATTTTAGCGGCGATCATATCCCTTGGTATTTTTGGAAATATTTTATCGTTAATTGTATTGTTGCTGGGGAAAAGATGCCAGAAACTATTCTGCTCAACATATCTAATTGCTTTAGCAATATCAGACACCATTACTTTGGCACTACCAGCCCTTGAATTGTGCTTGTATCTTCTGACAACTACAATTCTCAGAAATCTTAATCAGTTTATGTGCAAGTTACTCACCTTCTTATTATATTATGGAACTCATGTATCATCATGGACAGTTGTCGGTGTATCAGTGGCACGTGCATTTAGCATCTGGCGTCCATTCCGTTCACAGACATGGAGGAATAAAACTGCAATCCCATATTTAGTAATAATTCTAAGTATCCTTTTTGTTGTAGACTTACCATTACTAATTGATTCAGATCTTATTTCTATCAGATTAGACTCTTCCATATTTTCTAACCTATCAGACATTCTAAGGGATCTTAACATAACTGATTTAGGAAACAATCTAAGTGTTAACGATACTTCCTTAGGAAACAATAATGTAGATAATTCGGAGTTGACAGCTATACTGGACAACCATTTACCTAATACTACCAAAGCAAACACGTCAGATCAATTGGATGAGATCGCAAATACGCTCGCTGATTGAGATAATATAGCTAATACGCCTACTAATTGGGAAGATATCGCTAATACGCTAGATAATTTGAACGACATCGAAATCGGACTGTGTCTTGTGAAAGGTGATTCTATTTACGCAAAAGGAAATGCTTTAGTACCAATCATCCTGGTATTAGTTCTCAGTTTTACTCTACCATGTTTTATTATCATGTTTAGTAATTCGATGATTATAGTTAAACTACTACAACGAGTACGAACTTTCAACAAGAATTCACCATAGAGGGTAACATTCAGCAATCCAGAATGACTTCACTAACATTACGAATCCTGATACTTGGTGTGGTGCACAGTATATCCACTGGACCAGTGGTTACAGCAGAACTAATGAAAGCTATATCAGTTGATAGCGAGGTTATGTTCTTAAATCAAACAACTCTATATAGGTTTTTCAATCTACTGTTTTATCTGAACAGCGGTGTGAATTTCATTCTCTATTGCTTGTTTGGCAACGAATTTAGACAAGATTTATATAACATCCTACGGATATCAAAGTCATGAATAGATACATTATGATAACTCTATATGTGCATACTGTAGGCTCATCAATGTCCATTTCTGTATGGGATGTTCCTCCCCCTCCTTTGTATGGTGTATATATTTCGCAGCTAGTTTGTACTGCTAGAATACATGTATGTTCAAATGTATGTGATTACAACAAATGAAACCCATTTTGCCTGCTAAGTTGCTGAAACAAGGCTACCAATATCATAAACTTTGTAAAACATTCTATAAATTCTACCAAAGACACTCAGAATTGATCGTTAAATAAATACTGGCTTGATAACTTTTCTGCAGGAAGGCATTTAGGAGCCAGTATTTCATGGCGATTTAGTCTATGAATTCAAAAGTAGCACTGAAAAGCCTTTTTTTACATGGTCAGTTTAATAAGATCATCAAGCATTATACACCTGCTTATGATTTTGATAATTACAAATCGTTTAGAAATATGGCCACCAACGAAATGCGTAATAAAAAAGGAGCAAATTGACAAACTAAATAATAAATACAACATGAAGCTGCTCGTATTGTCAGTGGTGTGACAAAGTTAGCCTCAATAGAAAAGTTATAAAAAGAAGCTAGACGGGATACTCTTTCTTGTAGAAAGGAAAATGCATGGGCAAATATCATTTAACCAAATGATTAATGGACATCGTCCGGATTACGTGTCTTCATTTGGTCCCCGTACTGTTGGAAATACTACAGCATACAACCTCCGTAATGCATTCGATTATAGATTCATACGCAAAATCTTGACCTTGACGCTAAAATTATATAGTCTATGTCGAATGGGCATCCCGTGTAAATTTCGTGACGGTTTTTGGCGACCTATACCAAAATAAACTTTGGGTCATATGAAATAAACTTTGGGTCATATGAAACAATTTGAACCAGTTCGCCCATCTGAGTTCCGCGTCTTGTCCGAGTAATGACGTCATTAAAATGGCGGCCATAGTGCTACGTATGTACACATATAAGACATCGTATTTAAAGCAATACTTGAGGGATAATTTATTGCTAGAAATGATTTTTCGTCTTAATTTAACTGATTCGATGTCAAACAAAACGGAAAAGATGTGCTCCATTTTTTCAGACGCCTAGAGTCCATTTGGGGCCCCCAAATCGATAAATTTGACCCAGATCCTATCACTTTTGTTGTAATTCTGTAGAAAGTCCGTTCTAAAATTAAGTGATTTTTGTTCTGGTTTAGTTAATTTGGGGCCATTCTATACAAAATATGATGTGAATTAGGTTTTATATCCCTAGAATGGGAAAAAACTATTTTTGGGGTCCTTATTTCACTGAAATATGCCTAGAGCCGAATTATGGAGCTGTTATCGTACACGACATTTGACCTTATAGTCTATGTCGAATGGGAATATCGTGTAAATTTTGCGACAATTTTTGGTGACCTATATCAAAATAAACTTTGGGGCATATGTAACAATTTAAACCAGTTCACACATCTGAGTTCTGCGTCTGGACCGAATGATGACGTCATCAAAATGGCGCTACTTATGCACATATAGTCATTAGATTCAAAGCACTAGTTATGTGGGAATTTTTTGCTGGAATCAATTATTTGTCTTTGTTTGATCGATTTGGTGTCTTCTGATACGACAATGAGGTGTTTCTTTTTTCAGATCCCTGGAACCCGTTTTGGGCTTCCGATTCAATAAATTTGACCCAGAACCCATTACCGTACTTGTTATCCCGTAGGACATCATGCTAAAATTGAGTGTTTTTTTTGTTTCCTTTTGTTTAATTGATTGTTTGTTTGTGTTTAACGTCCCTACAACAGCTATGGTCATATCGAGACGGGGCAACAGCTTAAATTCTCATCTGACAGACTAGTGAAACCGGAGATCAAACACACGACCCCTGGTTTACAAGGCGAGGAGTACAACGGCTCCTTTGTTTTGATGAATTTGAGACCACACTATATAAATATGACTGACCCCTGGAGCTATTTTGGGATACTTTTGTTTTGGGTTTAAAATCCTAGTTAATTGTCATGGCCATGTCGAGATGGTCAGTTAACCTAACCACGCTTTTCCGGGGCAGGCTTAGACTAGGCAGTCAGTACTTTGTGCACACGCTTTTGCTTGTAACTGACAATATCCCTTCTTGAATCGCTGAAAGAATAAGAATGACGATAGAAAATATTTCATGATCAACCTCCACGAAAGTATTGGGCCCGGATCGAACTCACGATCCATGTATCAGCAATCGAACTCACTACCGATTGCTCTACATGGCAAAGTTATTTTGGGGTTCAATTTTTTTTTATTTAAATTGACCCTGAATCTATTAATTCAGTTTTTGCCCTATTTGATTGTTTTGGAGCCATACTATATGAATTATTGATTGCTGGGCTCATTGACCTGGTCTTTCAGTCAGGTGCATATGAGGCATTCGCAGGGGTTTTGGTGAACAAGGGAAATGGCATTTATTTCAGGGGAACAGAGGAAGAAAGCCAAATTTTGAGGAGAGCAGAGGCAATATTAGGGAACAGGGAATATAAGAAAACAAAATATGAGGGAACAGAGGAACAAGCCAATTAATTTCAGTGGAACAAGGAAACATGTACCCCCCCCCCCCCCCGCCCGAGAGGGCTTCGCATATCACTTAGGCGACAGAATACCACCAAAGTAATGGCATACAATATTACTCGAAATTAGCCATTGTAATACAACCAATGATGTTCAAACAAATGCTAGTGCATAAGTTATTTGTGGTGAGAAGTGACGCAAGCAGATTTACTGCAAACATTTATTATTCCTTATTTGGAGGTAATGTTGTTATAATAGGAACATAAGTGTCACCTTATCAACTCCAACATAATTTTCGTGTTTGTGAATGTTTATTGTATTCTTGTTACTTTCCCATGTGGGACCTTGGGTCAGGTGTGGTACTTGATTGTATCGTTTCCTGATCTTTGCCGTCTTTCTTTATTTCAAGCAACTGTATTGTGAGAATTGGCTCCTTTGTGGATATCCATATGATGCTCTGATACTGAGATCTTTGACACTCGGAAGAATAGAAAGATTAGTTTCCTACGAAACATCCACTATCTTAACCTTGTAAAATTTCCGGTGGTTGTTCCTGCCTGACAAGCAGGCGTATATATTGTTCGAGAGCATTCTTAGTCCCGTCTTCCAGTGGGACATGACCAAGTTTCCTGAAAGCTTCATGGCGTTACTAAAAGCTTTCTCGCCCACTTATCGCTCAAGACAAGCTGTTCCAAAGGCAAAACGCCGTGCGGAATTTCCTTATCCCATCCACGTGACCTGCTTATCCCATCCACATGACCTGCTTATCCCATCCACGTGACTTCAAATTATAACAATTTAGGCTGTTTACAGGGCAATTTACGCCGAAATATTATGTAGAAATATCAAAACGGCAATATTTAGTGCGTCCGCCATTTTCGCATTGTTGAATGACGTCAAAAACATTTCTGACGTCACTAAAATGCAACAACAATGTGACACAGTTTGGCGCCACGACGTCTTTGTCAATAGATACTGATACCAACGTTAGTTTCAAACGCCAATAAAAACAAAACCAACGCTTGAAATGCTATTTCGCTTCCGTTTTTAGGTGCTAAACTATGTTTACACCCATTTCTGCATCTGGAAAATTCGCTGGTGAACTTATCTTTTAAATTGGAACAAACGCAAAAAATCTAAAAAATATGCGGAACTGACAGAATTCATATAAAACCTTAAAAAGTCACAAATTGGGCGAGAAAAAGTATCCATCATGATGTATTGTTGTGGGACAAGGAACTCCAACCCTCGGACCCGAATAATTTTGTCAGAAACTCGGCAGAGCCTCGTTTCTGACGAATTATTCTGGTCCTTGGTGGGATTTCCTTGTCCCAGAACAATACATATGAAGGATACTCTTATTACAACATAATATTTTCCCTTGCCGGACATTAATCCAGATTTGTGACAAACAAAGGCACATACAAGTCTGTTCATCTGTGAAATCTTATCAGTGCCATAGTTAGTCATTTTTTGGAAAGTATAATTTATATAATTCCTACATGCAAAAGTAGACTCTGTAGCCGAGCAGGCTGAATTTTGCCTTACCATGTGAGGGTGGTATATAGTCGAATGCTTATTTTACCGTATTGGGCGCTCACTGGAATCAATTATATCATTTATACATGGTCATTTCCTCATTAGCGGCTTACGTATACAGGTGTGTCTGTGTGATATAAACGAAGCATTTTACTGTGACTCCAGTATGACCAAAAATTACAATAAATAAGCCGCGACATGAGATTTCCAACAATGTGGAATGTGCGACGAGCAAAGCCTCAGATCAGCCTGCGCATGCGCGCAGTCAGATCAGAGCCTTTGCTTGTCTCTTGATTATTATATGGGTGTTATGCTACTGACAGAAGACCATTTGGAGTTTCTAGGCGTAAAAGGGGGCTGCAAAGGCTCGTCTGAGTCTACACTTGTCAAAATGCCACATTGTTGGAAATCACATGTCGCGGCTGAAATGTCAATACACACGTATCAAAGGAAACGACAGTACTGTTATCATACCGTCAGCAAGTTTTATTCATCAGGACCATAGTTTTAGCTATCACATGACGTCGCGTCAGGGAGGGATAAAACGCCATGCAATAAGATAGATAAACCACTAGTGGTAAATATGTTAGTAGCGTAACGTAAAGGCGTTCATTATAACGTTGCGTAAAAGGTGGCAAAATCGTGACCGCATTCATTCCAAAAATGTGATTTGAGTGACATGTGATAAATAAAATCTAACATTTGTGCTCGTGTATTATTAAATTTATTAATCTCAAAGAAAAAGAGATAAAATGCTCGGCAAGCAATTCGTTTAACAAGTTCAATAAAGTATGAGCAATCATGTAATATTCTCTATATAGTGAAGTAATTTGTTTAAGAATGCAATTAACAGTCGACATGGTCGATGTGACAAAAACATTCGTTTTTGTAGTATTCCACAAGGCGGTGTGAATATGTATATAGAGACTCGTGTTTTTCGAACTGATTAAATGAGTCGGGTATATTGTTAAAATGCGAGGCTTGTCGAGCATCTCATCTCTTTTTCGCAACCAGTTTAATAAATTCAATTACACAAGAGCACGAATGTAAGATTATATTTATCATATGGCATGACAATTACTTTGAAATCTTATTTCTTGCGTAAAAAGTTAAATTGTAATACTTTGTCATTATGTACGCAACGTTGTTATGGACGTCACAACGTTTCCTGAAAATCTGTAAACCACTAGTGGTTTACCGATTATAATAAATGGTGTTATTTAACTGACAGACGCAACATGAAAATCAAATGATAGAATAGTGAAGAATCTGAAACCACAATAATGAATCACTTTGAACTTGGAACTATTTTAGCGGTGATCATATTTCTTGGTATATTTGGAAATATTCTAGCTTTAGTTGTACTGTTACTGGGGAAAAGATGCCGGAAGCTCTTCTGTTCATCATATCTAATAACATTAGCGATATCAGACACTGTTACGTTGGTGTTACCAGCCCTCGAATTGTGCTTGTATCTTCTGACGACTACAATTCTCAGAAATCTTAATCAGTTTATGTGCAAGTTACTCACCTTCGTGCTATATTATGGACCTCATGTATCATCATGGACAGTTGTCGGTGTATCAGTGGCGCGTGCAATTAGCATTTGGCTTCCATTACGTTCACAGACATGGAGGAATAAAACTGCAATCCCATATTTAGTAATAATTCTAATTATCTTTTTTATTGTAGACTTACCATTTCTTATTGATGCAGAAATCATTTCCATCAACTTAGACTCTTCTTCCATCCCCAGCCTATCAGATATTATAAGCCAGCTTAACATGACTGGTTTAGGAAACATTCCAGGTGCCAACGATACGTATATATGGAACAATACTTTATATATTTCAGAGTTTACAGATATACTCGATGACTATTTTGTCAATAATACCCAAGATAATATGCAAGATAATTCGATGGATAACGCTGAATACACGCAGAATGATTTGGAGGATATCGAAATACATCTGTGCCTCATGAAAGCTGATTCTATTTACGGAAAACGAAACGTGCTTGTACCAATCATTCTGGTATTGGTTCTTAGTTTTGCTGTACCATGTTTAATCATCACATTAAGCAATTCACTTATAATAGTTAAACTAGTGCAACGAGTACGAACTTTCAACAAAGAGTCACCAAGCCGAGGTAACATTCGACAATCCAGAATGACTTCACTAACATTGCGAATCCTGATACTGGGTGTTGTACACATTGTCTCTACAGGACCGATAGCTATAGCAGAGGTAATGAAAGCTACATCATTCGAAAACGAGGTGATGTTCTTAAATCAAACCACTCTATATAGATTTTTCAATCTTCTTTTTTATCTGAACAGCGGCGTGAATTTCATTCTCTATTGTTCATTTGGCAATGAATTCAGAAAAGATTTATATAACATCCTACGGATATCAAAGTCATAAAAAGATACAATTTTATAATTTTGATATGTGTATACAATGTGATTTAAGCTTTGTCCTACATAAAATTGGTTACCTAAACTTCATAAAATATCATATAAAAGCAAGTAAGTATGACTTAGGAAAGACCACACTCACAGATATATACATGACACATTAAAGAAGATATGAGCTGCCGCGTGAGATTTCCATCATTGTGGTACCCTACCGCCCACGTTTTTGTACTTCTCGAATTCGCGTTGAAAACGCATTGAAAACGCAGGTAATACACACTGTATTTTCAACGCGAATTCCAAATAGCCAATCGCCGCTCGTCATTGGTAATGCATTTAACTGCAGTGAAACGCATTTACCTGTCCACCGATCGATACAGCTGATTATCAACGCGAATCAACGTTTATCACTGCATAGAAACGCAGATCCGCATTGTAATGCATTGCTGCGTAGTCATTCATTAGAGGAAGGATAAAAGACGTTTAAACGGATTAAATAGAAAAATAAAACATTAAGGTAAGAAATTATATTGCTTTACACAAGATGACATAGCAAATTTCAACTTATAGATTAGATTTACCTATAACAGAGTCAACACATTTCAATATCGATTTTTCTAAATAGGCAATTTGATTGGTCAACGCACTAACGCTTACCATCTCATATGAATATTCATGATCTTGCCTTGCGTTGATACGAGTTGATTCGCGTTTTCAACGCACTTTAAATTGTACGTGCGCACAACGCATTGAAAATGCGCACGAAATGCGAATTCGCAGTACAAATACGTGGGCGTCAGTGTATGTGCGACCAGTAAAGCATCAGATAAGCATGCGCATACGTGCTGTCTGATCAGAGCACTTGCTAGTCGCTAGAATATTCTATGACTGTTAAGCTATTGACCGAACATCATTTAAAGTTTCTAAGCTTAAAAGGAGACTGTATATGCTCGACTGAGTCTTCTAATGTAAAAATCCCCAATTTTCGGAAATCACATGTCATGACTGATGATGGCTCATATAGAGATCACAGCCAGCAAAATGACAACACTATAAAAGTAACATAACCAGCACCCTCGTTCTCAACAATATGATTGCAAAACTAACAAGGGCACTAGGAACCATATCCCACAATAGGAATACCAATATAGCAAACCCACTCACAAATATATAGAGGATATTCAATTTTTTGGAATGAATATGCCATTTATTTCATCGAGTGAAGCGAAAAATGCATATTTCATGAGTGGCGAAGCCACGAATGAAATATACATTTTCTCGCTTCACGAGATGAAATAAATGGCATATTCATTCCAAAAAAATGAATTTTCTTTTTATTATATACAGTTTTTAAGCGTGACAGATTTTTTTGCACTAAATGACGTCATCCACGTTCGCACATTACGTCATTTTAGTGATGACGTTACTTAACGTTCAATGTCGGCAAAAAGCAGGAGTAGTGAAAGTGAAAATTTCAGCAAATCCCGACACATTTATTACCAAAATATTCCTTGTGATCTAACTAAGAAAATGAATACCCACACTTTGTATTTTTGTCCACTAATAAGAAAGTTACAGGCGTTTGAAATTCTGAAGTGGGCTCAAGAAAGTCAATGGAGAAAGCAGAGGACATCCAATTTCACCCGTGAAATACAACTTATATTTTCACTGCAGTGAAAATACAGCTTTTTTATATTTTCACGGCTGTGAAATACAGCTTTTTTAAAATATGCATTATATTTAATACATATTTTCCTGTATTTCATTACTTTGTATATAATATATAGCAAAAGCAAACTATGGACAAATTACGAAATAATAGCCTTAGAACTGAAAGTAGTCAATGCAACTGGACTTAACACTTTTCCTCAAATAGACGTCTTTTAACGCTATTGCGAACATGACAGACCCAGATCAGGCAGCTCTTGTAAGAGCTGCCTGATCAGGGTCTGCTCTGTTTGCTGATCAGGGTATCTCTGTTTGCTTATGGAAATATGATATATCTGATCCTACACTAGAGGACCTGACTAGTACGTTCTTTCTTCTATGATTCTATGTACCAACATGAAAGTTCTTTTAATAAAACCATTTTCAGTGGATGGAGTTTAAAATGTTTTACTAGCTACATTTCGCCCTGGAGTTTGATGTAGAAACCCAAACATAATTAGCTCGAATGGAGGCTTCCTAACATGTACAATGTATCATCAGAGGGAAATAAACATATCAATCTAATTTACTGTGTTGACACAAGGAAAAGGATTTCTAAAATACAAGACAATCTGGGACCAGGCAAAGTGAATAGATAGTGGGTAGTTTGTATTCGCAACACATTCAACAGGTGTATGAAATTTAAGAACTTTATAAATATTTTGGTGTTGGTCTGAAGATGTGCAATGCCATGTGGTTTGGCTAAATCCTCAAATTAGTGTTTTACTTTTTAAAACAAGTTGTACTTGGTAATTTTCTGGCGTAGACTACTATCCAAGTGAATAAATAATGAGTACCTTGCGTGCATAGCCTCTCCTATAGGTGTATGGCGATTCTCTTGATATTTTAACGATGCTCCAGTGCAGGTCTGAATAATTGCATTTCATTTGATGAAAAATCCTCAGATTATGTTTTTCCCTTTTTTCATAAGTTAATACAAAGTTAACTTCAAAGTGAATACATAGTACGGTACCTTGTGTTGGGATCTCCTGTTACTATTATATGTCAATTATTTTGAAACTTTACAGATGATCCGGCACTGGTCAGGTGTTGTGCATCAGATTATTGTTTGCTTCAGTACTGTTTTTTGAACGCATTTATTTGAACTTAATCGTTTTAGAAAAAAAACATATTGTGTATGTTCAGAAAATGCCACAATAGGAAGAGCCACAGAAGATTTACTTCATAAAAACCCATATATATATATAAGACAAACATTAAGTGCTAATTGACATATACAGTCCGTTTTAACACAGTTTCGTGCATTCTGAGGCGAGTGAATGCGCGTATGGCACAAAATGATGGCACGAAATGAACATGTGAACTTTGTCCATCAAATACACAACCTTTGTGTGATCGTAATGCCATGATAATGAAATGTTTTTAGATTTTTTAAACAAATGCATGCCTTGCACATTCGTAGAGATAATATTGATGCAGCCCTTTATCCTTTTCTGCAGATTTGATCAGTTGCTTAATCTAGTTCTTTTACGACAACAGAACTATCTTAATTGTTAACCTCATGTCTTAAAGTTGTTAAAACATGCTATCAAGTACTGTGATATATATATATATACGGAGGAATATAGTGAATCAACGGGAATATAGTGAATCAACTGAGCCGATAGATGCTGTAAATATTTTGCCTCTAGCGAGATTCGAACCCACGACCTCGGCAAGACCGCCTAGCACTACACCCGACACCGACGCTACCAACTGCGCCACTGAGACATCCCCAAAAAGAATGTTCAGGAAGCGCTGATATTGACGACGACTGATGCAGTACACGTCGTATATTGGTTCTTTTTCAATGGATGGCGTCTATTTCGTTCGCAAGTGAAAGCCTGATGGATCCAAGGATACAAGTTAAATTAGATATATATCAGAAGTGCGGAAATATAATTTCTCAAACATCATTGCTTTCGAGCTACACAGGATCAAAATAGATTATATACAGTAAGACCTGTCTATAAAGGACACTCTCAAAAAGATCAAAACTTGGTTTTCAAGACCAATTATCGCTTAATGAAGGTCGAGAGTATTGCAGAATGCTCCAAGGGGAGCATTCTGCAATACTTTCGACCTTCATTAAGCTACCATTCGCCATTAAGACCTTTGTTTTTTGTGACCGCTTAAGACAGGTTTTACTGTATATATGTGTAAGTGATCCGGTAAAAATCTATTTTGGTCTATCAAAAATATAGGTGAAATTTTAGACAAATCCTAAAGCTAGAGATTTCAATGCGACCACTTTGTCTACTTATGATTTTTATACTCGTTACACTACTTTACCTCATAATTTAATTAAAGCTGCATAGTCTGTAACTTTTGATCTTTTAATTTTAGAACTAATGTTTTTATTTTTCAAGAACACAGTAAAAAACTAAAATTCAGGTATACATTTTACCAGTTTCGTAAATCTTAACAAATTATCAGTATCGAAACAACAGCATTTATATTAAAATTAACCGTCTATAATTATTGGAGGGACGCAAATAATTATCGACACGAGTAAAACACACCTGTTTTATAGGATAATTCACTTTTCCGTGCAGTTTTCCGCTCTAGTGAACAGATTTATTGTGAAAACATAACTTAGTTCAGCTTTTACAAATGATTTAAAAAGAAAAGAAAATTTTTCGAAAAATGTTCATAGTTACAGAGTATGCAGCTTTAAAAAAAAACTTATTGACCTTTTTTGAAAGAGCCTTCAATAGAGAAGACTCTCCTTACCTTGCATTTAACGAGAGAAATGCATTTTTACTAAGGAAAACAGTAAAAAAAATATCATGCATGGTCTTGTCAAAATGTATGTGATGCGCTGACTTTTTTGTTGGACAATATATTTGATTTGACACTAAGTTGTATAGATTCCTATGGGCACTAATTGTGCTCCCCTGGATGCTAAGTTATACCTGTTTTGTTATGAGAGGGACTTTATGATGTCTGTGACTGATGATATTATGGATGCGTTTAAAAGTAAGTAAAAGTGCAAAGATCAGGAATCGATACAATCAAGTACCGCACCTGAGCCAGGATACCAATGGGAAGTGACAAACATACAATGATACACCACAAACTAGAGCCAAGAGGCCAGCCCTTTCCCAGTAGGTGACCACAAGGTACAAATAAACAGACTTGCACAAAGGCTTAACAATTACAAGACAGAAAAAAACATAAATGATCCACAAAAGAAGTACCGCCTAGAAACGGTCAGTAAAATATTTTACTGGAGGGCTTAAACCGGTTTCACGGCGCCAACCTCACCCTTAACACTATATCCAGTAATCTTCAGGATATTTAAAACATTAATAATGTTTATTTGACAATATGATAAGTCAAATATAGCATTCAGAGCTCCAACTTAATAAAGGTAAAACCTCTGATACCGAAGCCGCGTTTTTAGACTTGCATTTGTCAATTTCTAAAAAAAATTATCTACCAAAATATATGATAAACGTGACGACTTTGGTTTTGAAATTGTCAATTCCCCATTTTAGATGGTAATGTTCCTCGTTCTACATCCTATGGAGTCTTTATCTCTAAACTCATACGTTTTGCTAGAGCATCTAGCTATGTTGCTGACTTCAACACTCGCAATATATTGTTAACTCAGAAACTTCTTAAACAATGCCATCGATATCATAAACTTCGCAAAACCTTTTCTAAATTTTATAGACGATACTGTGATTTGATATCTTGATTGATTGATTTATTTATTTATTTATTTCGGTATAAAAGATCAACAATACATGTCACAACAACAATGTGATAACAAATACACATTTATACATTAATCCAAATTCAAAATTTTATTTAAATCTCAGTTGCGCCAGGGACTATCGGAACCTAAATTCTATGGTGACTTGGTATATAAATTGAAGAAGATTGTTGGCTCTAATAATTTTTCAACGCAGTTCATTGAAATAATTTCCCATTATAATAAGATTGGCTATAACATTAATGTATTGCAACGGACTGCATGCTCGGTGGTCAACCCAATCAAGTTTGGCAACTTCGCTTCCCTCTTTAAATGAACGCTGACGGGTCGGACTTCAGACTCTATGACGGTGTCGACATAAAGACTTATATATTGATGAGATGGTAGGGGCCTGATGCGTTGGATGTTGTCAGGCCCACTGGCGTTTACCAGTAGGATTTCTTTTGCTCCGGTATCCAGTTCTATTTATCGTTGAGTCCTTATCTCTGCTTTATCTCCTTTTTATATCTTGATTTATTTGTTCTAGCAGATGATGCATTGAATAGTTAGGGATCTTTCATGCAAACCCAACGTCTGTGTGTCTTGATCCTCGTCTGAACTAAGGGTGAGGTTGGCGCACCATGAAACCGGTTAAAGCCCCCCCCCCCCCCCCCAGGGTAAAATATTTTTACTGACCGTTATAAGGCGGTTCTTCTTTGTTGGATCATTTCTGTTTTTTTTTCTGTCTTGTTTATTATATGCCTTTAGATCACCTGCTGGGAAAGGGCTGACGTCTTGGCTCTCGTCTGTAATGTCTATTTGTGAAGTAGTCACTATCCCATTGGTATACTGGGTCAGGTGTGGTGCTTGATTGTATCGATTCCTGATCTTTGCCCTCTTTCTTACTTTGATAAGGTTAAAGAAGTACAATTTAGTAAAGATCACTGATGGGGGCTGAATATGGGCCGCATCGCAAGAAAACCTGTCTGGATGGCGTCCGACTAGGTCATGCTCGAACTAGCCTGTCCATTAGCAGATACTATACAAGGTAGAAACTTTTAGATTTGAATTTAGCAAGATTAGTGGATGCGCATACTTGTCTGCGCCCTTTGTTATTCACATACAACAAAGTCAGATTTTCTGGCGACAAGGCCCAAGTATGATGTGACAAGGCCCAAGTATGATGTGGCAAGGCCAAAGTATGATGTGACAAGGCCCAAGTATGATGTGACAAGGCCCAAGTATGATGTGACAAGGCCCAAGTATGATGTGAGATATGTAGAAGGGGATTAAAGCCCAAAACTTATAACAACCACACGTGCCTCATGTATATATTTTAGCATTGCTGTCACTTCGTCACATAATTATACCCGCTTCACAGTATGTAAACTGAAATAAACATCCTGTACGCGTTCCTCCTAGCTCACGCCTTATAAACATGAAAAACAGCACTCGTGTGTAACCAGTAGTCGGAAAAATGCGTGTATTTAGGTACATGTACACGTTTCGATTTATATTGTAAGCGATACAGACAATACACATTCGAACAAGGTAAGAAAAGCCATTTTATCTATTTCATTCCGTTTTATTTCATGATTTTAACGGTTTGCTCCTTTGCACTTGCTCACAAACAGAGCCGTTCTGTGTCGAAAAACGAGCTTAAATGGCAGTTTGCATGGTTTTATCGGAATTGGCAAAAATTATGTTTACATGATTACATGGTTGTAACTGTAACAGTTACTAAGATCTATAGAAAAAATGAATTTTAATAGGTGGGCTCTCGCAATAACAGCTGTACCAACAATTCTCACATCACGATTTCCGACAACTGGTTACGCACGAGTGCTGTAATTCATAATGTATAAGGCGAGAGCTAGGACGAACAGGTACAGGATGTTTATTTCAGTTTACATACTGTGCGCTTATGTCTTCTAACTGTATCTTCTCTTAAACCGATGGAAAGAGCAGCTTCAATATTTGCAGGTGCACATGTCAAATGATGTAAAGGGTACTGAGCAGCGTTTCGTGTGTCCTTGACCACAATATCAATGTCAAAGGACAAATAATATATTTTCTTGAAAAAGCATGTTCTCCAAAATCCCCTGATATCGCAGATACAAAGGACCTCGGACAGTTTCCTATTCAATCTGCCCCAATTTTGACAGCATGAGGCTAGAATAATGCATGACTGACAACCATAGTTTTGTGCTCAAATCAAACCCTTACATTTAGTGCATCTAGCAAAATAAAAATATTCTGAAAATATTGCATAATTATGTCAGGACTCTAGGGTTTAGGGGGCGGGGGTATTTTTTGTGACCAAGTTTTATTTCACAGAAAGTCAAAGTTTCGTCGAGTATTCCCCTAAATACATGTAAATATAATGTTTGCGGCATAAAACTTGAGACGAAAGTGATGTGTTTGCATAAAATTCGGGTTGAGATGATTTCATTGTTTCATCTAAAGAAGTGTGCTGTCAATAACTTTTGACTATTGCCTGTAATGTTTCAAGGTCAACCAGTTTGAAGTGCACTGAGGTGTATCATATCTGCATACTGTATAAATCAAAGTCTAGATAAACACAGTTTTTCGTTATTATTTTCTTATACATCAGACTTAGGCTATAATTTGGTGCTTAAAAGAACCGTCTCATTGACACGGTTCTTTTGAGTACCCACAATATATGTTTTGGTTGAGAAATGGGACAAGTAATTACTTTATAAGCACTCTTAACTAAAGCCCTGATACATGCCATTGCAAATTGATTTTTACCTACAGGCTTTTACAAAATAAGTTTCTAATATGTTTTTTATAATAAAGTGTTTTGAGCATTTTGACAGCGTTCCCCCCGTGACCAATCATGCCGTTTTTATATGATGTGTACAACTGTATGCAAAAGGAATAGTTTGGTCACGGGGGGGGGGGAGCACCAGTAAAACTTTTTCTATTTTCTATATGTTGAATAGCAAAAACAGAGTTTTCAACCCATATTTTTCAATTGGTACTTGTCCAATGAGAAAACGGCTTTTGTGGATAAGTCGAGTGTTGAACCTACTATCTTTTTCATAGAAAAAATATCATTTTCTTTGAAACTTTTCTCTGGTCATTTTATAGGCAATCCTTCATTAAGACTGTCCGAGGTCCTTTAGCACGTACATCAATCACCTAATAATGAGGGTACTAGACATTGTTTTATACGGGCTATTTTAGCCCCCTCTAGATCAGAACACTGAAATTGCTTTTTACCAATTTCTTTTCATTAGTTTATTGGAAAAATAACTGAAGTGTAAAATTTCGGCATTTATTTAAATTTTACAGTTGCTATGGTAGCAAAATGGACGACAAAACAGAGAAATTGCCTTTTTGGACCAAATTTAAGGCTATTGGAGATCGATTTATTAAGAATAAGATATCAGCACAGCAAACTAACAAAAAATCCTTTTAATGTGTTGTGTGCCGTGGTAATTCTCAACTTCTGTTAAAATATCTCTTTGGTAGTTGCTTGTGCTCCATGTTAATTTCTTTGTTAAACCTATCAATTTTGCTCCAAAATGGTCAATTTCCTTTTTTCAGCCTATTTTGGCGGCCATTTTTGTTATCATGGCAACGGTAAAAGTCAAAGTAATTTGAGACTTTTACACTTTGGTTATTGTTCGAATAAACACATAAGAACAAATTGGAGATAAACATTTTTTTTATATATTTTAGCCCCATGTGGGGGCAAAAAAGCCCCTTAATGCACGTAGTTCTTTGTTTTCAAGACCAATTATCGCTTAATGCGGGTCATAAGTAATTCTGCTATAATTTCGAACTTCCATTTGTCATTAAGATATGTGTTATGTCATTTTTGAGTTGCCGATTGATACAGGTTTTACAGTAAAATATTGTTTGAATACAGATTGCACAATGTGTCTCAGGACAGGTATTAAAGGGACATAACGAAGGACAAGTGCATGCTACAAAGACTTTTATTTAAGTATTTTTTTCTAAATTTACTCTATGATGGGCGACCAATCACGGTAGGCGCTTGTTCCTAAATGAAAGCAAAACTATCCTTTGGAAAGTTTCCAAGATTTGTGTACAAATTGTTATTTTGAAGTTAAATCTTCTTGCAAATACTTGGGGTACATAACCTTCTTTACATTTCGGGTAACAAAACGCTCCATATTTTTCTTCTCCACTCAAGGACTTTTACCTGGAATACGCCCAAAACCTCTCCCGTAGTTAGTCCTTGCCAAACCTACAAAACACACAAATTTCACAATTGGGTACAATTTATCAAGAGAGTGGTGTTGATTTTTATCGCACCTGCTTATATCAGGATGCGATATAGGAGTTCGAATTTCTGTCCGTCCGTACTCACGAAGGACCCTGGTTGGGTACTTTAAATGTCCGAAATTCCTCTTGACATGCTCTACAAGCACGCACATTGACCCTATTCCATTGACCAACCGTTCACGCTCCATTTACTTCGTCAGATTTTACGCCGCGACGTTGAGTAAAATACTAAAGTGTGTTTCTCTGTATTCATTGTAGTTAGGATAATGAAACCTTGCATAGCAATTGTTCTTAGCTTACTCAGCAAGCTCGCACCCTGGAACCTTGACCTTCATTTCATGCTCCATTGACTTTGTCAGAATTTTATCTCGCCATGTTGAGTAAAATACTAAAGTGTGTTTCTCTGTACATTAAGATACCTTGCATAGTAATCGTCCTTGACATACTCAACAAGCATGCACCTTGAGCCGGTACCCTTGACCTACATTTCACGCTCCATCGAATTTGTCAACATTTTTACGTCGAGTAAAATACAAAAGTGTGTTTGATTGTATCGATTCCTGATCTTTGCACCCTTACTTACTTTTCTCTGTAGCTAGGCTTTTGAAATATTGCATAGTTATTATCCTTGACAAACTCTCTTATATAGCAAGCACCTATTTTCCCTTCATTTCACGCTCCAATGACTTTGAAGTTTTGTAATTAATTTGTCAAATGCAGGTGCGATATCGACGTTCGCGGAGTTCTTGTTCTATTTAGTTATTCAAGATTTAATAGCTGTTCGGGTTCTTTTTCTTGTCATGTAGTACGCGTGCCATACATAATTGTGCGCATTGATGTTTCCGTTTATTTTTAAATGACACTACAAAAATCTGTTTTTAGTCTTATTATTCTTTCGTAATGTGTGAATTGATTTCTGGAAAGGGCTGTGGTCGAAAAAAAGTACAAGAATGGAAACGACACATATTTATAATTGTCATTGCCTTTGTAACAGCTGTAGCTATAATTCAAACAAAGTAAGAAATGTAGTAAAGATCAGGAATCGATACACTCAAGTACCACACCTGACGAAGAATGCCACATTGGAAAGTGACAAAAACACAACCAAACATCACAAACGACAGCCAAGAGTTCATCTTTTCACAGCAGGTGACCACAATGCAGCAATTGACAGACGCGAAAGCATGAGAAACACAAGACATAAATAAACAAATGATCCACAAAGAGAAGTACCGCCTTGGAACTGTCAGTAAATCTATTTTACTGGGGAGGTTGAATCTTGTCATCGATACATTGTAGTTAACGCAATTCCACTTGGAAGAACATTTCTCGAAAAAAGTTGATGAAATGAATTTACATATGACAACAAGGAGCAAACAGTAAACATATGACTGAAAAAGGTGAACTATAGTTTGCCCAAATTGACATGAGACTGATTAATTTTCGCCAAAATCTTCGTGATATTCGTGCGTTTTCGTGGAGTACTCCGACCTTGGTCATTCTTTTAACAGGAATATGAAGATAATGTCGATTCATTAATACAAATGGTCTGATAGCCTAGTGGTTAGGTTGCATTACAGATCAATTACGACCTACCTGGATCGAAACTTGGAAAAGCCTCTTTTTTAATAACTGTCAAATTGCATCCTTTTTTAAATTTTAAGATTGTTCTTTTATTTTACGTCATCTCATGGTGAGTTTTATATCTTTCATGTGTATTAAGTCCCTTTTATATTCATTATTTCTTAGGTTTCCTCACTCTTTTCTTGTCGGTGGCCACTTTTCTTGTCTCTTAATAACCTTTGCAAACAGTTTGTTCCCAGATCAGTACTGACAGAACGTTGGTCCTGATCTGGATACGATACAGACCGTTTGGCACTCTGATAGTGTTCCTGAAATATACTTTGAAAAAGTTAACTTTGAAAAAAAGTCAGCAGAAGCAGATGACATCAAAAATGTTAAAATAATCCAGCGTGCAAAGAGTTGTTACATTTCGACTTATTGAAATTATTCACGTTTCTATGTGTGTACTTGTTGAATAAACACATACCAGATTCATGTGTATGCAAAATCAAGAATAAAGACAAGCAAATTAAAAGAAAGAAAAAAAAGAAACGCTACGGAACTTGAACTCACATCTTTTGACTATCCATTAGGCTATCGAGGATTTGTATTTTATTCATTCATTAAAGCAATTGTGCCACAATCTAAAGCACACAGTTTACGAAGATTCCCGAAGATTGGAAGAAAGGTCAGTGGATATTCATATGTCTCATGTCAATGTAGACAAACAATAGGAACTCAAAGGTACATGAGAATAGTTGTAAACAAAAATGTTAACTAATCTAGGTTTTAGGTACTTTATACAGGTATATATCATTTACTGCAGTATAATATACACCGTTATTTGCCTGTTTGTATGAGAAATAGTTAAATCTTATTATTATGCATCTTTGAAACAGCTGTACGACCTTCGTAAATTCTTATTTTTATGAAAAAAATTCCCTTTTTCTAAGATCATTTTTTTCAGCTTTATCCAAAGCATTACGACAATAAAAACTAGCGGACCCGAAGGTCCTGGTGTGCTCACCTGATCTCCTTAATAATGTTAAAATAAGTTAAGGTCAACTTAGGTGTATCAGAAAAAAGAGTGAGGTTGGTACCATGAATCTTGTTTAAGTCCTCGAGTAACAAAATACAAAACATACTGACCTTTCCAAGGTGGTGCTTCTTTTTTGGAATATTTTTGTTATTTATGTTTCGTGTCTGTCATGCTGTTTTGTCTCTCCATTGCAGCATTGGGGTTACTTTCTGGGAAAGTGCTGTCCTATTGGCTCTCTTGTACAGGATGTTTTTTGTGTTTTTGACCTGAGTTAGGTGTGGCACTTGATTGTATCGATTCCTGATCTTTGCCTTCTTCCTTACTTTTATTTGTTTTATAATATGTGGGAGTGGTGGTCATTTTGGTCAAGTGACCTAAAATAATCTGATAAATACCCTATATGTTTGAGCTCAAACAGCCCAGTGATTTCTGAGAAAAAAAGTTAAGATAGGTATGTGGCAGTCCAAATGAGTGGCCTTGGATGAAAGATTGAAGGTCAGCTTGACATTTGGCACTTATATAAAGCCATCGTCTCATTAGGTTAAACATTTCTCGCGAGTTTTATGATTTCGGGTTAAACAGTTACATAATAATGAACACTTCATTATTTTCCTCATATAAATGCATTAGGAATCAAATTTGACCTTGCTGTAAAGTAGATCAAGGTCAACTTAGATTCTTCCTTGGTCCAAATATGGTATGACCTACATCTCCGGTGCTCCATACCATTCCCAAGGCCATTGGTCGTTTGGTTCCAGTGAAGAAGGTATTTAAAAGGGTTTTACCTTATATGGGCATGGTGGCATCTTCGTCATGTGACCATACACATTTGTAATAAATTTACTCCCCTTAATATAAGGAGTCTGAATATGAAATTAGACTTCAATGTTTATTTTATATGGTAAGTCAAATATACCCTTCAGAGCATCACCCTAATAAAGCTAATACCTCTGATACCGAAGTCGCATTTTTTTACTTGCATTTGTCAATTTCTAATGATATTGTTCTACCGAAATTTATGATAAACGTGACGATTTTGATTTTGAAATTGTCCATTTTCCATTTTAGATGGTGATGTTCCTCGCTCTACTTCCTATGGAGTATATATCTCTCAACTCCTTTTGCTAGAGCATCTAGCCATGTTGCTAACTTCAACACTCGTAATAAATTAGAATCTCAAAAACTTCTTAAACAAGGCTATCAGTATCATAAACTTCGCAAAACCTTTTCTAAATTTTATAGACGATACTACGGTTTGATAACTAAATTCCAATTTGGACTTAAATCTCTCTTGCGCCAAGGACTTTAGGAACCTGAATTTTATGGTGACTTGGTGTATAAGTTGAAGAAGATTGTTGGCTCTTTTATTTTTTCAGCGCAGTTCATTAAAAATAAATTCCATTATAAAAAGATTGGCTCTAACATTCATGTAATGTAACCGACTGCATGTTTAGTGGTCAACCCAATCACGGTTGGCAACTTTGCTTTCCTCTTGAATTGCACGCCAGTGGGTCAGACTTCAGACTCTATGGCGGTTCCAACTTAAAGTAAGTAAGGGTGCAAAGATCAGGAATCGATACAATCAAGTACCACACCTGACCCAGGATGCCAATGGGAAAGTGACAAATTAACAGTTAGATACCACAAACGAGAGCCAAGAGGTCAGCGCGTTCCCAGCAAGTGACCACAAGGCACATATAAACAGACGCACACAAACAGTCATAGCAAACACAAGACAGAAAACACATAAAAAATCCACAAAAGCAGTACCGCCTTGGAACGGTCAGTAAAATAGGCTACTGGAGTCCTATTTCACAGCGTCACAAAATTTAAGAACCAGGCAAAACAATGATAAAAATAGAATTCTCTTTTTTGGTTATATACGTTACCTATTTAAATTATAATCTTTTTCAAACCAGATTGTAGGACTGTAGGTACTTCAATTTTATAACCACAAGGATGTGTATGGTGGGTGCTAAATGTGAAGCAGAAATCATTACAATTTCCACGAACTCATTTGTTTTTATCATATACCTGGGATGAATGCATTTTTTAATGTTCCACTTCTTGATTTGGACTTCAACTTAGAATCACTTACAGCTTTTAAGGTTGTCAGTTAGCAAATGTGTCTTATTGACATAAGCATAGCTGTTGTAATCAATACCGTAGCTGATTTTCAATGCAAATAATTGATGGCTTATACAATGGAAGATGGAGCCTACAATGTTACTGCGCGCTTTTTATATATTTCATCTTTTTTAAGTTGTTGACAGTGAAGCGAAATTCCTTGTAAATGTATTGACTGCATAAAAAAGAAGCCAATACATGGCAGTGGCACGTAGATAAAAGATTCATGCAAACTTTTTTGAAACAAACTGTGAATATGAAAAATAAAAAACGATTTAAAATTCCTATTGACATGATTCCTAAAACCTATTTGATGACGATGTCATGTGCTTTAAGTTCAAATTCTACCATTAAAAGCAACCTTGCTTTTGTTGAAGTTGAATCTCGTTCAAAATATATGTTTAAACAGACAATCTTCACAATTTCTGTAATTAAGAACACTTAGATGGCAGTCAATTTTATTTTCAGCCACTAGCTTTTATTTTACTCATATAGCACTACCACTGCACAAAATTAATGTTTAAAATTAAAGTAACGTATATAACAGAAATACCACGTGCCTAAGCTAATGATATTATTCTTCTAGTATGCTGTATTCAATTAGAAAAGATCAAGATTATATGTAAAAAAACAAAATAAATTATAATAAACTAAAATAGGAGTTCCCCTATTATCTTATGGTAACGTAATAGACTAGGCTGCTGCGTGATAATGCACATATTTACAAAGAGCTAGCATACATAAAATATTACCCCATATAATATGGTTAAGAAAATCTTTATCTAAAAAAACTCTCTCCGCTGGTCTTTTGGTAACTAATATTCAAGTAATCAACAGTAGTATGTTTGAACGTAAGTAACGTATATAACAGTAGTCATAAGCGTAAATTATTTTAATATTTTTAACAGTTTGCTGCACTGAATTAAGTTTTTTAGGTAATATGCAGATGGTAAAAAAATGTGCATTATCTTGTCGAAATTGCTTTTCGTTTTAGTAATGCAGTGAATAGCCTGCCATGGAGCCTGCATACGAGTAGCTATGGTTACCCGATGATAAAACATCTTTTGCAAGACTTAAAATTTGTGCAATATCCGTTTTCACACTTCTGAAACATCATATTAACCCAGGATATAGTCTAAAATTCTGCTACTTTTCGGCCACTTTTTCCAATTTTTAATTCTCTGGGTCCCCTACTAATAGATGAAATGTCAAAAGTCAGCTTGGCCATTGGTACTTATTTATACATAATGTCTCATTGTGTGATATATCTAGCTAGTATAATGATGCCGGCTTTAACATTAATTGAAAAAAATGGATATATTTCATATTTTTGCCATATAAGTGCATTAGGATTCAAAGGATGTGTAACGGTTTGCCTGTTTTTGGGCCCACGATGGATTTGGCTGAAATAAACATTTATAAGGTTGTTTGATCCTTTCCTCCTACACATGAGCATGTTTTTAATTTAACGATGCCATATGCAATCACAGGAATTTAGGTTTTTCACCAGTATGAATAAACAGAGGTAACTCAACGAACGTGATATTTTAAAAGTTGCATTAAGCAAACCGTCCACAGACATGATACCAAACATGTCTGTGTTTATTATAGTCATGTCTATGTTATGATTTGAGCTAAAACTACCACCATTAATTAGAATTATACTAAAACTTGGCTACACACTTTGCCTAAGATTGCCTTGATGAGATGGCTTATTTTATGTGTAATATATATTGATCATTTAAGGCTATTAATTGTTATACTGCTTTTTTCCAGTTAATCCTCAGCACAAACAAACATATTCCGGTTTATCTTTTGATGAGATGGTAGGGACCTGATGCTTTTGCTGTTTGTCGGGCCCACCAAGGTTTACCTGTTGGATTTCTTTTGCTCCGGTATTCAGTTTTATTTACTGTTGAGTCCTTATCTTTTTTTTATCTCCTTGTTGTATCTTGATTTATATATTTTAGGAGATGATGCATTGATAAGTTAGGGGTTTTTCATGCAAACCAAATATCTATGTGTTTTGATCTACATCTGAATAAAGGGTGAGGTTGGCGCCGTTAGACTGGTTTAAGCCCTCCAGTAAAATATTTTATTGACCGTTCCAAGACGGTACTTCTTTTGTGGATCTTTATGTTTTTGTTCTGTCATGTGTTTGCTATGTATTTGTACGCGTCTGTTTATATGTGCTTTGTGGTCACCTGCCGGGAAAGGGCTGACCTCTTGGCTATCGTTTGTCGTGTCTAACTGTAAGTTTATCACTTTCCCATTGGTATCCTGGGTCAGGTGTGGTACTTGATTGTATCGATTCCTGATCTTTGCACCCTTACTTACTTTAATAGTATGCACGCCGGCGTGCATATGTTAGACGCAGCATTACATGCAACATTATTTGCTGGATTGGTATAAAACACAACTGGCTGGCCATGCATACAAAGGGTTGCACAGTCAACAGTTACTGAAATAAAAATGAAAGCTTTGAATACTATTTATGCCCAGTCAATAGACCATATTGGAATAACCAAAAATGAAATTCTACATTTCGGGATACATGTAGTTGAAATTACATGATTTGAAGACTTTATCACCAGAGAATGCGTTAGCTATCACATGTTACGAGAGCAGAATATCCACTGAGAACTCAAAGGCATTCCCCCATTGGTTCATGTTTATATTTTGAGAGGGCGAGTCTATTTTCTCACCCCTACGAAATAAAACGCATCACAAATTTTCCGCTTGAAAAATTACATGTATATAAAACCTCGAAACAACCGAAAATGGTGACGCATTCTCGAGTGACAAAAATTCAAAATAATGAATTCCAGTACTAACCGGTTATTGTGTAGGAAAGACTCCACTTTAATAGTACTACAAAAAATAAAAAAAAACACTCTTGAAGTTACCTCTCAAAAGGATTTATCCAAATTCATAAACAAAATGATTAAATCCGTGTTGTCTTCGGAGTCGATTGATTCACTGGATCACGTGCAATGCAAAGCTCCCACGCTGACCGTGTGAGTGTGTATTGAAAATAGTAACAGACCTACCTTTTGAATGAAAATACTATTGTATGTGCTCAATGGAATCGGCTCGATGAGACTGTTCGTCTGGGCACGCACAACGTAAACGAACGAGAGGTGAGAAAATATCTTGCTTTTTTAATAACAAAAATGCCTAAACTTGATAAACCTTAAGTAAACTGGATTGAAATTTCCTTGTGAAAAAGGTTACTATGTACGTACTTTCAATATGTATCAATTGTTTATCAGGTAAATCTTGCCAAAAGTTGGGTACCTTTTGTATTCCAAAAAGAAATGCAAGCGATACTTAACGTTTGATGCATTGTAAAAAAGGAAAAATACAGATATGAAAGATACAAATAATAAACAAAATAACAACAAAAAACAACAACGTTAACCTGAACAACAATTCGCTTTCTGTCATCTCCATATATGTTTGTATATATATGTATTTTGTCACAACAACGATGAGGTGTTTAAATGCTTAAGTTATGTGAATAAACCACTTACTTACTTACTATATTATTTGTCAAAATTGACCCGAGACATATGAATATTCAATGAAGTTTCACCCAATCTTCGGGAATCTTCGTAAAAAGTGTGCTTTAGATAGTAGTACATTTATTTTATTTATATATTTTATTTATTTATTTATCTTTATTTAAAGAGGACAGCACATTTAGCGATCAACGCTAGTCTACCATGCGTCCCTCTAAAACATATTTAAATATATATACAAGTTAAACATATGATAAAAACATAGAATATGTTAAATATAAACGAACGTATAAAACATTAGGCAGCATTTGTCATGTTAATACAATGTACACCTAGACGTAAAAACTGATAAATGAGCATTAAAATTTATGAAAATGATTTAAAACGCCATGGTAAAAGTTAAAATCGTTCATTAAACATAAACTGTTTGACTTGCGTCTTTAAACGTAAAAGTTAAAATTATTCATTAAACATAAACTGTTTGACTTGCGTCTTAAACAACTTAAGGAGGACGCCTTTTTGGTAACCTCAGGTAGCTGATTTCACAATCGTGGTGAAGTACATGAGAACGAGCCATCAAATATTGCTGTTTTCGATCTGTGTACCGCTAAAGAGCAGTTTAAAGTTGACCTTAGCGTTCGGTTATGCGTTTCTGACCTAGGAATTAGTAGTTCAGATATATATATAAAGGTGTGAGATTATTAAGCGCCTTATATGTAAGCACAGCCTCATTATAGCTATGTCGTTTTTCTATTGTTGGCCATCCTAAAGCGTTAAACATATCAGAAGAGGCTGTATCGTCAGGTGCATTTAAAATGATTCGTGCTGCTCGTTTTTGAAGTCTTGAGAGTCTTTCTAAGTTACTTCTTGACGTGGTACCCAGGTACTTGAGCCATAATCAATTAACGATAGAATATACCCTTGATAGAACATTTTTGGGGCTTCAGTTGGGATATATGTGGAAAGTTGCCTCAATAGTGAAATTTTGGATGAGTTATTGGCGCAAATGTGGTCAATTTGATCTGTCCAGCGAAGATTTTAGTCAATGTAGATACCAAGTAATTTCTGTTTTTGACACCATTAATTTTGTTGCCATCAATGCATATGTTTAAAGGTAGAATATATTTTGTTCTAAGTTGTGCTCCTACGATCATACATGTAGTTTTATCATAATTTATTTCCATTTTATTTTGTTTACATCAAAGGTTTGCATTATTGCCATCTTGTTGTAACTTGGATTCAATCACGTTTGGTGTATTTCCATGTGTATGGACTGTCGCATCATCTGCGTAGTAGTCACTGTCGCAGTGTTTCATATATAAATGCAAATCATTAAGAAACATTAAAACTAATAAAGGCTCTAAGATAGATCCTTAAGGGACGCCCGATTTAATGTGTGCTGGTCTAGACGTACCAGTATTACTTTCCATTACTTGATGATGATTCATGACGTATGAAGCAAATAACTTGAGAGTAGAATCTCGGAAGTTATAAATTGAAAGTTTATTTATAAGGATAGAATGGTCGATTAGGTCGAAAGCCTTCCTTAAACCTGGAAAGAGTGTGCCTACGATATCCCCTTACGATATTTTACTTTATCTGAATGGAAGAATCACAATTCCTCGATAGCCTAATGAACAATAGGCTGTCCTTAGCAACCAAAATATGTGGGTTCGTGTCTAGTAGCATGTTTTAAGTCTTTTTTTTCTCGTTTTGTTAGTTTGTTTGTCTTTTTTTGTTGATTTTGTGCACAAATGGATACATTTATTTGAATCTGGCATACATTTATGCAACAAATACACACGTAGCACCGTGAATAATTTCAATAAGCCTACATGAAATTGTTTCTTTGCACGCTGGATATTTTCTAATACTTTTGTTGTCATCTGCTAACTTTTATTTTTCAAAATTAGCTTTTTAAATTATCTCTCAGGAACACTGTCAGAGTGTCAGACCGTCTGTATCCAGATCAGGACCGACGTTCTGTCGGTAATGACCAGGGTCCAAACTGTTTGCAAATTGTAATGTTATTACTGAATTTCAGTTAAATAAGGCGAATTCTTCTGATACTGAAGTTCCGTTTTTGGACTTGAACTTGTCCATAACAAATGATATAGTTTCTTCTAAAATTTCTGATAAACGGGATGATTTTAATTTTGAAATAGTAAATGTTACATTTCTTGATGGAAATGTTCCGCGCTCCCCTTCCTATGGCGTATATATTTCTCAGCTTATTCGTTTTGCAAGAGTGTGTTCTAATGTTGATTACTTCAACAACAGAAACTTATTTTTAACTGCTTAGTTATTAAAACAAGGTTAAAGATATCATAAAATTCGAGTAGCAGTTTCTTAATTCTACCACAGACCCTCTGAGTTAATTGTTAAATACAACACTGGGTTAGAAACTCTTCTGCAACAAGGCATATCAGAACCTATATTTTATGGTGATTTAGTTTATAAATTCAAACGAATTGTTGAAAAAACCTAATTTAAGTGATCAATTCAAAAATATTATAAAGCGTTATATAAAGGTTGGATATAACTTGGATGTCATGCGAAGCATGCCTGGTTTTAAACCCAATCACAGTTTATAGCTATGGTTTCCTCTTTAATTGCACAACGGTGGGTCAGGCCTCAGACTCTATGACGGCTCTGACGTAAAACTTTAATCGGTGGGTTGGTGCCTGATGCTTATCTGTAGCTGAACCAACCGTGGCTCAACTTGAGGTTTTCTTTAGCTCTGACTATCTGTGAGCCGTGAGCCCTTTTCTTTGTTTCATCATAGTGTGTTAATTTGATTAGAGTGTTTCTCCATGATGATACATTGCAATAGTTAGAAGGCTTCCATGCGATCTGAACTATATATGTTTGTACTTCAACAACAGCAGAATCTAGGGCAAAGAATTGGTACCAGTTAAATGCATGTAAGCCCCCCGAAGGCTTAGGCTGCTGTCCGTTCTAAGGCGGCGGTTCTGTAGTTGTTGACTTGTTGTTTATTGTTACTCCAATTGTGGGATACTGTAATTGTTCTATGATTTGTTTTACGTTTCTTTATGTCCCTTTTAGTTTTGCAATCATCTTGATGGGGACGTGAGAGCTGGTTGCTTTGCTTAGTTTGACTTCCTGGTGTCCCGTAATTGTTGTGAGGTTTTTCCTTGCTGTGCCATCTGCAGTTTGTGATTGTCGTATTTCCTGATCATACTCACTTACTATTTTTTCAGTTGACAGAGAAAGATTGAGGAAACTTAGGGAATAATGAATACAAAAGCGACTAAATACAAATGAAAGATGTAAACGGCTCATCACGAGATGACGTAAATCATAAGAACAATCTTTACTTTTAAACAGAATGCAATTTGACAATTATATAAAAAAGTTTTTTTTTCCAAGTTTCGATCCAGTTATGCCTGATCTGTAAAAGTAAGTAAGGGTGCAAAGTGAAGTATTAAAATGAATATAATAAGAACGACTGACCTTAACAATACCGTCTCCAAATATATTCAACAATAAACCCAATACCTCTTCTTTGCTAGCATGTTAAATACTTTCTACAAACTGACAAAGATGTTAAGAGACAGGCGTATGAGACATATTATTGTATGTATTTATTTATTTATTTATTTATTTATTTATTTATCTATTTAAGTTGTTATTTGAACAGTATTTAGAGTTGCATTTGAACATTACTCTGTAACAAATGTTATAGACTATTTGATTGGCAAATCACTTGGTATGTGTTTTAATGAGTATAAACATGAGTGAGGCGAGGGAAAACACTATTACTAATACAGTATAGTTATTTGGTAATAAATGACCGCTTTGTAAGTTGACAACTAACCACTAGGCTATAAGACCATTTACATCAATGAATTGACATTATCTTTATATTCCTGGTAAAAGCATGACCAAGGTCGGAGTACTTCACGAAAACGCTCGAATATCACGAAGATTTTGGCGAAAATTTATCAGTCTAGGGTCAATCTTGGCAGACTATACTGCAGTTTATTTACAAACACTTTGCGAGAAAACAGTTTAGCACATATATTGCACTTCTCGTATTATAAACTTAACATGTTCCATGTGGCGTTTGGCATTCAGGCCATTGGTTATTGTTTTGTTCATCATTTATTGAATAAATAACATTGATTTGGAAAAAAAACTAAATCAACGCAATACATTGATTAATTTGGCAACGATATCTGCACCAAGCAATAGAATTGTACATCAAAAAATAACGCTAGGTATATATAAGCATTCTAGCTTTGAGGGACAGTAACATTATATGTTGATCTTATGCGCTTGAAGGCATCGTATCAGCTCATTTTTTTCTTTTGTTTTCTTTTTTATCATCGAGGAAAACATTAAATAATGTTACCTGAAAACTAACACTGACAGTTCTTTCAAAAAAGTAGAATATTAAATAATTTCGATATCTGTGCTGTAATGTAGCTTTTTTGCCTGCGCTCTAGCTATGTTAGCGATGGATGGAATTTAACTAAACTTTTTTTTTTTATTTACTTTTTATTCAGAATTACCTTTGATCAATATATGTATCACAATTTCAGCGTAACAATATATCTAACGATGGCAATATATTTTATCAAAAAAGAGAACCAACATGAGACAGGAGACAGATGTGCAGCTGTATATGCCTAATCGATAGGTTTTGATTGTGTATCTTTTTTAAAGTAAATACAGGCATATAGACACCTTTATACCTGCTGTTTTCCTTTTGTTGTTTTTTTAATTTTCAAGTAACTATACTGTATTAGTGATAGCGTTTTCAATCGCCTCACTCATGTTGATACTCATTAAAACACATACCAAGTGATTTGCCAATCAAATAGTCTATAACATATGTTACATAGTAATGTTCAAATGCAACTCTAAATACTGTTCCAATAACAACTTAAATAGATAAATAAATAAATAGATAAATACATACAATAATATGTCTCATACGCCTGTCTCTTAACATCTTTGTCAGTTTGTAGAAAGTATTTAACATGCTAGCAAAGAAGAGGTATTGGGTTTATTGTTCAATATATTTGAAGACGGTATTGTTAAGGTCAATCGTTCTTATTATTTTCATTTTAATAAAGCAGTCAGAAAAACCCGTTGGATGGAATTTAACTAAACTTGCGCATATACTTATTTGGGACAGCCAAAACAAATAATTAGATTTTGGCGACATTGACCTAATTTTTGAGGTCACCAGGGACACATAACTTTGTAAAACAAGTCTTGCCTGCACTCTACTATAGTATCTTCTTAACCAATATCCAGATAATGATTAAACTGGCAAAGTTACATCACTAGAAGAACCTTAATCAATGATTAGATTTTGGTAACAATGGCCTAATTACTAAGGCCACCAGGGTCACTATGAATGGGGTATGGAACGACTCCATCTAATGTTATATACTTTTCATTCCTAACTACCCTAGAGTATACCCTGCAATACGTGAATACTTATCTCGTGCTTCAAAGGATGATTACATAATTGTTCGATTTTTGTTAATGATATTTCAAAGCATTTGGTCAATGAAAGTGGCGGTGAGCTGTCTTCATAAAACAGATTATGCAAAAAAAACTTTCACCAGACGTCAGTGCTAACAACTTAGATCTGGCGAAGCTCTAGGTTCAGTTAAAGCTGCTTGAGTCAATTGTAACTCTCCCCTTAAACTCTCTCCTCGTCTGTCTCTATCTGTCTGTCTGCCTTCCTGATAGCTTGTCCACCTGCCTTCCTGCCTGTGTGTCTGTCTGTCTGTCTGTCTGTCTCTCTTTCTCTCTCTCTCTCTTTTGCATACGACACACCTTTACTTGTACTGAAATATTGTTATCCCCACGCTTTTTTAAAAAGCGAAGGGGATATTGTTATCGCCTCCGTCCGTCTGTCCGTCCGTCCGTCTGTCCGTCTGTCCGTCCGTCTGTTATGCTATCTACTCCTAAACCATTGGACGAAATTCAACCAAATTTGGTGCGTGAGTTACTTACATAAATGGGGCGCGCAACGTCATTTTGTTTTTGGCCCCGCCCCCTGGGGCCCTGGGGAGGGGTCAAAAGGTCAAATATCATTTAATTTTAATTACAAAGTCAATATTTTTATTCCAAACTTTGTGTGTGTTCTAACAAATGAAAGCTACAAAACATATCAGATGGGTTTTTTATTCTGTCGCCTACGTCATGCCCTAGGGGTGGGACTTGGGGATACTTAGGGGCCAAAATCAAATTCCGTCCTGCTGTCTGTCCGTTATGCTATCTCCTCCTAAACCATTGGACGAAATTAAACCAAACTTGGTATGTGAGTTACTCATATGTATGGGGTGCGCAACGTCAAATTGTTTTGGGCCCCGCACCCTGGGGGTCTCATAGGGTTAATATGTTAAGTGAGAATAATGACTTTGGCTTCAACTGTACTTTCAAAAAGTCAATGTTTCAAATTTTCCCCCTTTTAAATGCAGTGGGAAGCAAATTTAGGTATGTTTTAGTCTACCACTATCCGAAATTGGGCTCTGGTTGGCCTTTAGATTAATGAACAATCAATTGAAATAGGTGCATTTTTCAAGGAACAATAATGTTTTGAAAACGCCTCGCTCAAAATCACATTTAAACATCATTTATCATATGACGTCGCGTCTGGGAGTGAAATAACGCCATGCAATAAAATCTGTAAACCACTAGTGGTTTATCGATTTACGGGAAACGTTATTACGTCCATAACAACGTTGCATACATAATGACGCAATTAAACGTTTTTTACGCCAGAAATGATATTTCAAAGTAATGTCATATGATAAATAGAATCTAACAATTGTGCTCTTGTATTATTGAATTTATTAAACTCGTTGCGAAAAAGAGATAAAATGCTCGGCAAGCCTCGCATTTTATCTCTTTTCCCCAACTCGTTTAATAAATTCAATAAAACATGAGCACTCATGTAAGATCCTCTATTTATCAGACATGCGCCTATTGCACGAGAAAGCTCAACCGATTTCTGTACATTATGCCCAACGACAGCCCACATTTCGTTTGATTAACCGATTATTGAAGAATGAAAATAGCATTTATCATATGACGTCGCGTCTGGGAGTGAAATAACGCCATGCAATAAAATCTGTAAACCACTAGTGGTTTATAGATTTACGGGAAACGTTATGACGTCCATAACAACGTTGCGTAAATGACAAAATTATAACGTTTTTACGCTTAATTTCATTTGATAAATAGAATCTAACATTCGTGCTCTTGTATTATTGAATTTATTAAACTCGTTGCGAAAAAGAGATAAAATGCTCGGTAAGCCTCACATTTTATCTCTTTTCCCCAACTCATTTAATAAATTCAATAAAACATGAGCACTCATGTAAGATCCTCTATTTATCAGACATGCGCCTATTGCACGAGAAAGCTCAACCCATTTCTGTACATTATGCCCAACGACAGCCCTCATTTCGTTTGATTAACCGATTATTCTAACACTCCTTGCCTATAGAGCCAACGTTAACAAACTGTGATATATCGGACAATAATTCACAGCTAAAGTGTGTGATAGCTGACGTCACTGGAAAATGACGTCATTCATGGCGTTAGACGGTGTAACGTCGTTTTTACGCTAGAGACGTTACAATTATATGTAAACGCATGCGACGTAGTCTAAGTATTGGCGGGAGTTCTTCAGTGCAATGGCGGAAAATTGGAAGAAGCTGAAGACTTCGAATGTGTTTTCGTCGTTTATAGTGTGTTAGAATTGAAATAGATCAGCTCTAGTGCGTGAATTGTTGAGTAATAATTCACTGTTTGTCGGTCAGTTGTACGAAGATAAATCACTCGCGCTGCGCGCTCGTGATTTGATCTTCTTTACAACTGAACTCCAAACAGTGAATTATTACTCAACAATTCACTGCTGGAGCTGATCTATTTCTTAATTGAAGAATGAAAATAGCATATAAATGAAAATGTGAATGCTAAGCACAGATCACAATCCAAAAAGGATATCACTAGCACAGTTCATATATAGAGGATATTACATGAGTGCTCATGTTTTATTGAATTTATTAAACGAGTTGGGGGAAAGAGATAAAATGCGAGGCTTGCCGAGCATTTTATCTCTTTTTCGCAACGAGTTTAATAAATTCAATAATACAAGAGCACGAATGTTAGATTCTATTTATCACATGACAATAAGATATCTTTGAAGTTTCATTGCTGACGGTAAAACGTTATAATATTGTCATTTTGTACGCAACGTTGTTATGGACGTCATAACGTTTCCCGTAAATCGATAAACCACTAGTGGTTTACAGATTTTATTGCATGGCGTTATTTCACTCCCAGAAGCGACGTCATATGATAAACAAAATATGGTAACCATTAGCACAGTTATATGCTATTTCCATATCATCAATTTGAAAGCTTTTTGCTTATGACACTTGTTTTTGCAACATTAGTCAATTGTATATTTTCTATTCCACACTTCATAACGATTAGCCCTATGTACATTTGCTTTAACGTATGCAATATGTTCCAAATAGTGGAATAGAATCAATTATTATCATCGTCATTGCTTCAAAAAGTAAGTGAGTATGATCAGGAACAAGCACAATCATACACTGCAGACCAATACATGGCACCGCGAGAAAGAGCCACAGAACATTAGCAGTAATGTTAACAGCTAATTGTATCCTTTTCAGATTGTGCTCTGTGCTTAGCGTTATCACAGTTTTACTATTATGCCATCTTTTTTTTCTTAATAACTCAAGGTAAATGAGGGCTGTCGTTGTGCATAATGAAATGAAAGGAGGGAGTTGAACTTTCTCATGCAATGGGTACATTCCTGATAAATAATGTTTAAATGTAATTTTGAGCGAGGTGTTTTCAAAAAATATTGTTACTTGAAAAAGATGCACCTATTTTAATTGAGTGTTCATTATTCAAAGGTCAACCCGAGGCCAATTTCGTATACCTAAATGAGATGAAATCTTCCTGCGTAAACTGTTTAAATCAGGCCAATACTTACATTCTACAAAAACGCCTACTACCCAAGCCATGGGTGCTTTAAACGACCTATCCTTAACCCCTGTTTCCTGTTTGAAGTAATACAACAGAAATGTCCCTCACACCACCCTCTAGCACAATAGGGCAACACTGAACCAACTATCAGACATTAAATTAGAAATATATTTAAACAACACATTAACCAATGATCATAACTCAAAATAATTTTACTGATACATTTGGCATAATGCCCTCTGCTAAAATAGACAAATGGTTTGATCCGCAGAATAAAATGGCCACCAGAGCTAAAAATAGAAATATCTTTAACGACGTACTTGTCCATGTTTGAAACAATTTCATAGAAGTTTTGTCACATTTCCCCAGCCAAAATTTCATATTGATTTTCTGCTATGTTGAACTTGAACTAAAATAAAAATCATTTCAAGCATCTCTTCAAACCTTGGTCAGAATTTTAAAAGAAAAGCTTCGCAGAAATGTTCTTCATAATGTCCTCTGCAAATTGCACAAAAGGTTCTGCTCCGCTGAAAAAAAAGCTCACCAGAGCTAAAAGTAGCGAAACATCGTTTCCACCTAAGTGCTTTGATTGTCTTAGCAAACAGTGTAGACCTAGTGAAATGGCGCATTAAGCATTGATGAGTTACTGGTATAAAAATACTAAAATTATTGTTTCGACGTGCCACGTAATGTTTTAGAAGGTTGGTCCTTACTATTTGTGCATTCAAAACCTCCCTGTCAGGTTGATTCGAGGGATCTAAATTGCATGGGTGTGTTGACATGAAGTAAAAATGAATACTTACGTTTGATCATTTTAGCTATGAAACCGCCTAAATTGCGTCCAGCAGAAATAAAATCAATTGTTCCATCACCCGCGGCTGCGTCTTGTGCTAAACTTTCACGAACTGTTAGCGTTACAACCAGTAGACAGACTACGACCAAAAGCTTCATTTTTACTTTTCAAGTCAGCAACCGGTGCATGTGCGAATAGAAATGATAAGCACTCGGATAATGATGATATAAATATGTAAAATGTGAGCCTCTTCAAGTAAAAACCTGTCTTCGGAGTTTCTGACCGCTAGACTACTCAAATATGACAGTCCTAGCTTAAACTTTCCAAAGCCACTGCTTATTATTGACTCGAACTTGTATTTCTAGGATCCATCAACTGTAAGTAGTTCTAATATTTCAGATTTGTTACAAGTTTTGCGCTTTTTAGGAAAATAGATGGGCACTTTCATACAAGAGGCCTTTTTGTTCTTTAGTCAAACGATGGGGGTGTATCGAGCAAGAACCTTTCTAAGTTTTAGCTTATGAGTCAAAGTCTTATGTGCTGACCCCGATGATATGCCAACACTATGAGCAATATGTATCACTGTTAGTCTGCCGTCGCGCTTAATCAGGCCTGCACAGCAGCAATATAAGCATTGGTAACAACAATTTTGGGCTAACTAGGATGGGAACGATCTTTGAGGTTAATAAAACCATCTTGATTTTTTGTGCCACCTGACGTTTAACGTTTTGGACAATGCATGTTTTTTATGTTATTGACTCAATACATTATATGTCTGTGAACCTGAAATGTTCATATTAACGCGACTTTTAATATAGCCCTTATTCAAAACTTGCTTGAGTTTTCATTAAAAGTAAGTAAGGGTGCAAAGATCAGGAATCGATACAATCAAGTACCACGCCTGACCCAGGGTACCAATGGGAAAGTGACAAACTCACAGTTGGACACCACAAACGAGAGCCAAGAGGTCAGCCCTTTCCCACATGGTGACCTCAAGGCACGAAATAAACAGACACGCACAAAGGCATAATTAACACAAGACATAAAAACATAAATGATCCACAAAAGAAGTACTGCCTTGTACCGGTCAGTAAAAAAAATATTTTACTGGAGGGCTTAAACCGGTTTCACGGCGCCAAACTCACCCTTAATTCAGATGTGGATCAAGACACAAAGATATTTAGTTTGCATGAAAGAACCCCCAACTCATCACTGTATCATCTCCTGGAACATAAAAATCAAGATATAAACAAGAGATAAAGTGTAATAGCCTTAAAAGCATCAGGGCGTGACTGCACTAACAACAATGAACTGCTCCATAAAATAGGGGTGTTACAACGTTATGCCATTCTGTTATTCGTATTTACAAGTGAATTTTAACAAGCGATTCGATGGCGCAGTAAGTATAACGGTTGTAAACAAAGAATCTGAAGCAAAGTTGAGGGTTTGAGCCCAAGGTTGAGGGATCGAGCCCCAGTAAAACATTTTGTTATTTCGCAAAGAAGCAGGAAATTTTTCGCGATTTACATGTTTGCAGAAAAAAGCATGTTTTGATGTATTATGAACATGTATTTTAGCGTGTTCACTCAGTAAAATGGCGAGGCTTGTATGAGATACAGCGACAATGCAGGAGTTATTATTGAAAACGTGTACAAGTTCTGCATGGAGGAAAAGAAGTCTGGAAAGAAACTGTCACTGAATCGTATATGGGACAGGACTGCAGCACTCACTGGCGTTAGCAGATCAACTCCTCAGAAGATTGTGGAAGAGAAGAAGAAGGCATATGACGAGCAGCAACAGCCAAAGCAACCACCGTCATCCACGTCGAAAGTGTCACTGGATGACTTTGACCAGGGTGCTGTACGGAGGACCATTGCCAGCATGTACTCCTTGAAGAAGGGTCTGCCAACCTTTGATAACATCAGAACAGAGCTTAAATAGAGTATTGGTAACACTGGCAGCAAGGGTCGTCATCGCAAATATCTCCTTCATACGAAGTCTGCTTACACACGCTGTGGGGTGAATCAAAAAGTGCTGATGGAGAGACAAGATGTAGTCCTCAGCAGGATCAGATACCTTCACATGGTCAGGGAGTTGAGAGAGGCGGGTTACACAGATGAAACTTACGCTCATACCAGCCACGCTGTCCCGAAATGCTGGCAAGATAGTACTACTGGACTAAAGATGCCCTTTTCTAAAGGTACTTGAAGAATAGAGGAATTGTACGACCCTTGGGTATGCACAATAATCACTATTTGAGTTCGTCCACTCGTCCGTCCGTTAGCAGTTCGTGAAAATGTTCATAGCTCTTGACCACATAGTATATTTTGATCACATTTTGCAAGCATATATCATTCTTTAACCACTGGCATGCTAAACCACTTTTTTATGGAAGAGGGTTTCATTCAAATTGGCAATCATTCAACGTTGGCCGTGCATATTACTGTCTATTGATTTCACTTTATATTAAATTAATTTATTCTATGTACTAAATTTGCTTAACTTTATATTTTCAGGTGAAAGAATTATACTCCATGCTGGGTACAATGAGGAATTCGTACCAAACGCACTTTCCTATATTAAAATAATTAAACATCAATACATGCAATAAAATTGCAAGACAAAAAGCAAGTCCGAAATGAGGCTCGAACTCACGACTTCGTGTGTTTCAGGAGAGCGTTTTAACCACTGAACCATTTACACAGATAAAAATTGAATATAGCTTTTAAGGATATACAGATATTTTTTATAAACAGTTAACGGTAAATTATCTGCTCAACCCAGGAACATGGACTCGACCAAAGGTCAATACTAAGAGGTCACCAATGTATAACAGAGATAATGACTCAACAGTAAATAAAACTGAATACCGGAGCAAAAGGAATCCAACAGGTAAACCCTCGTGGCCCTGAAAAACAGCCAAAGCATCAGGCTCTTTAAGTCAGAACCGTCATACAGTCTGAAGTCCGACCCACCAGCGTGTAATTAAAGAGGAAAGTGAAGTTGCCAACCGTGATTGGGTTGAGCACCAAGCATGCAGTCTGTTGCAAAACATTAATGTTATAGCCAATTTTTTTATGATGGTAAATTATTTCAATAAACTGCGCTGAAAAAAGATAAGAGCCAACAATCTTCTTCAATTCATACACCAAGTCACCCTAGAACTCCAAAAGTCCTTGAGGAAAGAGAGATTTGAGTCCAATTTGGAATTTAGATATCAAATCATAGTACCGTCATTTTGTGAAGTTTATGATATCGATAGCCTTTTTTAAGAAGTTTCTGAATTAACAATTTATTGCGAGTGTTGAAGTCAGCAACAAGGCTAGATGCTCTAGCAAAACGAATGAGTTGAGAGAAACAAACACCATAGGATGTAGAGCGAGGAACATCACCATCTAAAAATTTCTAAATCAAAGTCGTCACGTTTATCATAAATTTTGGTAGAAACAATATCATTAGAAATTGACATTTGCAAGTCTAAAAACACGGCTTTGGTATCAGATGTATTAGCTTTATTATGTTGGAGCTTTGAAGGGTATATTTGACATACGATATTGTCAAAATAAATATTATTAATGTTTAAATTATCTTCAAAATATCTGGATGTAGTGTAAAAAGCATCAATAATATCAGCCTGCTTATAATCAGAAAGAGACATCATAAAGTCTGTTTCATAACAAAAATAAATACATCGGCATTCAGGGGAGCCCAATTAGTGCCCATAGGAATCCCAACTACTTGTCTATACAACTTAGTGCCAAATCGAATACAAAATGTTGTCCAACGAAAAGGCCAGCGCACAACATACATTTTGACATGACCATGCATTATATTTTTAGGTGTTTATGAAGTAAAAAATGCGTTTCTGTCGTTATATGCAAGGTAAGGAGAGCCTTCTCTATTGAAGGTTCTTTCAATAAGATCAATAAATTTATCTTTAATTAAATTATGAGGTAAAGTGGTGTAATGAGTAGAAAAATCATAAGATGACAAACCGGTCACATTGAAATTTCTAGCTTTAATTTTATCTTAAGTTTCACCTGAATGTTTAATAGACCAAAATAGATTTTACCGGATCTCTCATGTACTTTTTCACAGTACTTGATAACATATTTTTAACAGCTGTAAGACATGAGGCTAACAATTTAGAAAGTTCTGTAGTCGTACATGAACTAGAATTAGTAATAAAACTTGCTTTATGGGTTTTTGATGGAGTTTAGGTAACCAGTACAACGTAGGAATTTGTCTTTATTTTCATTAGCTTTGACACAAAAATGTAGGGCTGTATGACAACCATGCCAATCGACAACCACCATCTCAATCAAAGAAGGCTGCAGTTTATAGGCATTGATGTCAAAACTTATTATCTCATCATGTACTAAGTCACTAATACCAAAAAAAAAACAAAGCAAAATTGTTCAATTTAGGATAAACAATACGTATTTCGAAAATACAAAGCATGTATCAACAGTACAATAATATAAGCAAATACCAGTATCTGAAATCAAGCAAAAATAGTAAGTGAGTATGATCAGGAAATACCACAATCGCAAACCGCAGACAACCCTGTGTCATCGCGAGGAAGAGCCGCTCAACTGCTATTATGAATCATCTCCTGCATGCCATAATTAATGTTAATGGCATGCCAAGTTTATAGCTGGTCCAATATTTCAAAAGTATCAGTGTTATAAATAACAACGTCATACTATCCTTTTTGTAAAGTACCAGCGTATCTCCTATATATGCACAACAATATGAGCATTACAAATACCACGATCTTGACAGTGTTCATTTTGAAAAAAAAAAAAACGAAATGCAAATAGGCTCTAAAACCTTCCTATGTTGAACCCATAAGTTAATGTTTACAATGCATGATACACATTTACATTATTTGTCATGGTACGTTTTACTAGTTTCCTACTGCAAGTAAATATTTTATCGTGAAGTCAACATCGCAGACAAAATAATTAAGACCGCACTTTGCACAACATTGAAGTTTATACTTAATAAAATTTCAATTTACGTATATTATGAGCTGAGTCATGAGTAGACCTGTTTTGCATACAAACAAGCAAATGTTTACAACCTTAACTGCAATCCAAACCAATGCCATTGTTTTCAATATATATATATACAAACAATACTTCCAATTAATCAGTCTGAAATCCAGAAAACAAGATTTCTCGCAACACATCTCATATGTGATTTTTTTTTTACATTAAAACCTGCTTAAATGAATGATACTTAATTATCTTCATGAATGAAAAATTTCCACTCAAATTAACTGTTAGACTAACTTTATTATTAAGTTATTTACGAGGTGCACTGTTTAGATTTAAATTCAAGGGGGGCGAAATAATTGCATAATGGATGATATGGGTAAGTCTATTGAAAATAAAAACATGAGGGCCCTAAGGCTCTGGATCGCTAACCCGAATTCTGGCATGTGAGATGAATTTTAGGCATGTGACTAAAGATATATCATTAATGCCTCGGTTACATTTGCCATACGACGAGTATACGATGCCCGTACGATGTCCAAATCACCGTTTCCGTGCGGCCTCCGCAGGGAGACCTTGCGATCATCGTACGGATTTACGGGCATCGTGGCCTCTACGATTTTGTTTAACTCCGCATAATGACAAATTTGAAAAAAATCGTAAGCCAGTAGCCCGTAGACACATCGCAGTGACATCGTACGATCCCCGTACGGGCACTGCTCGGTGATCGTGAGGACAACGCAGGGTTTAGATTCTCATTTTGGCCCCAAAATGATCGAAGACTCTTGCGATAGTTGTAGGGAGCCCGCAAGGTTGCCGCACGATGCCCTTGCAGGGTCCATAAAATCGTACGGACATCGGATGATCATCCTGCGGTAACCCCAAGGCGATGGCACAATGATCGTGGGAGCGCCTTGCGACGTGTCAATAATTTCCAGACGGGTACATGTATATATTGGTTATCATTATATAGCTGTTTGTTTCATTTCAATATTTGTCTTCAGGCGATGTCTCTAATACAACCACTCAGAGTGACTCAATATGGACCCAGTTCAGTTTGCTGATGGAAACAGTCTAATCACGGCCCATAGAGTATGCTTCCATTGTAAAATTGTCGGAAGTGCAATTGAAAATATGCACCTAACGTGAAAAGTATATGCATTTTCAGGTTGGATAGGGGTTTAATAAATGAGATAAGATTAATAAAAAGTCGAGATATTTTTTTGTGTTTTATTACTCTGGGATTTGAATTTGAGTATTACTTCAAGGAAGAAAATATAGCGGTCTCGTAGTGAAAACATGTGACTAGTTCGAACATTGAAATTTGAATGTATGAATGTTCTACAAAATGTATTTTACTAAAAACGAATGGCAAATGTGCTGTCGAGGCCGGGTGGAAGAAAGCGCATTCTGGTCAGTACCTTTGTTATTCGCATGCAACGACTTCATTTTTGCTTATGACGAAAATTTAATGTGCTGCTGGCCGTAGAGTGCCTTTGGATGATTAAACTGAACAAAACCAAAAAAGAGTGTTTTAGTCTACGCTGAATCTACGAGACGATACAATTAAAGCACCTTCATATTTTCAATTAAAGTGATACTTTTCGAATTATATTAGTGAAAAATTAAAGAAAGGGGTTGTTGTAATAGTATGTGACTTAAACTTTATGAAAACTGCAAAACATACAAATTGACATTAAAATATACACAAGCGTATCACTCTGTTCCATACCTTGGGACCATGTTCAACTGAAAACACTAGCCTCTTCATAGCACGATTTGTGATCACATGACTTTGAAACACAGTTCAAATGGAATCCAAAAATGGCCATTAAAATCCATGCACACAATTACACGACAATAGCACAATCAGCGTACCGACTCCTTGCGACTTCCGCAAGGTCAACGTACGGGCATCGTGCGATTTATATAGGGAGGTCGTGAAGATAACACGATGATTGTACGATAACCTTGCGGTTGTCGTACGATATCTGCAAGGTCTCTGTAAGGTTTTGACCTAGTTTGTCGCCGAAGAAATCGTAGGGTGATCGTAAGCAAAGTAAACACATACGTCGTAGCTTAAAGCCCCCTACGATGCCGAAAAAATCGTAGGGAAAATCGTAGACAAATAAATCCTACGACGACCGTAGCAAATGTAACCGAGGCATAAAAGCTAGTTCGAGTTTAAGCTCTGGTGGCGACTTTGTTTAGCCAAGCTGAATGGTATGTGCGATTGTGGCAGAATGCATCACTAGTAACATTTCTGTGAAAATATTTTGAATTTAAATCAGTGGTTCAGGAGGAGATGTGGTTTCAAGATATATCTTAGCTATAACTCTGGCAGCCCTTTTATTCATCGCAGCAGAACTATTTGTGCAATTGTGGTATAAGGCATTATAAAGACATTTCAGTGAAGATATATATTATTTGGTTCTACATTATTGAAAATACATAAGTGGTCCAGTAGGAGATGCAGTTAAGTTAAAATGATATTACTTATCTAGAGATATGTGGCCCCTTTGTTCAGCGGAGCAGAACCATATGTGCAGCTGTGGTAGAAGGCATTATGAGGAACATTTCTGTGAAATTAATTTAGATTTTAACCATGATGTTTAAAACACTTTTTGTGTCACCTGCGAAGCAAGGATGGCACATACTAATCATGACTCCAGTGGCGTCGTCATCGTCGTCGTCCGTGGCGTCACACTTTTGTTTCTGATCGATAACTATTGAAGGGATGCATCAATTTTATTTAAACTTTACAGAAAGGTCAAGTATCATTAAATACAGGTCAAGTTTGAAAGAGAGGAAAATCCGCAAAGATTTGACTGGCCCTTTTTGTAGTTAGATTTTGACTAAATTTTCATTTGGTGGTTTCCTATCAATTACTTTTGAAGGGAGGCAACAATTTCTATCAAATTTTACAGAAAGGTGAAGTATCATAAAGTACAGGTCAAATTCGAATTTGGAGGTCATTTGCAAACTTTTGACTGAGTTATGATCCTTATGAATTAGATATTGGCCTTTTTTGTGGAATGAACTTCAAATTTCTCCAAAACTTTTATATATGACAACTTCTCGCAATAGGCCATGATTACCCAGTACCTATAGATAAGCATGACAGTGATAAAAAATTACCCCCCCCCATGACCCCTTAGTTGGGTTCAAAGGTCAAATATTTAATTTTCGCAATAACTCTGTAAGTTTTCAATATTTTTACGTTAACTTCGCATGCAGACAGAGGTACAGTAAATATGAAACATATCAAACGTGATTTTCGATCGAAGGCCTGTGTCTCACCCCCTGGGATCAAAAGGTAAAAATTCAAAGTTTTCAGAACACGGTCATGATGCATATCAAATTAAAGAGAATCACAAAAGCACCAACATGGTAGCAATATCTTGCACGAAGACCCCCCCTACCCCCACTCCCCCCTGACACTGGGGATGGGGCCAGTGGGTCAAAATCCAACTTTTTCAGAACATGGCCATGTTGCACATCAAATTAAAGGGAATCAAGAATGCAGCAACATTGTAGCAAATATGTTGCCCGCAGACCCCCCTACCCCCGACCCTGGGGATGGGGTCTAATGGTCAAAATTCAACCTTTTCAGAACATGGTCATGTAACATAAAAATTTAAAGAAAATAGCGAATGCAACCACATGATTGCCCGCAGAGCACCCCTCTTCCCACCGCCGACCCTGGGAATGGGGTCAGTAGGTCAAAATCAACTTTTTGAGAACATGGCTATGCTGCATATCAAATTAAAGAGAATCACGAATGCAGCAACGCAACATGTCGGAAAATATTTTGCCCGACCCCTCCCCCCATCCCCGAACCTGGGGGTAGGGTCAGTAGGTCAAAATTCAACTTTTCCAGAAAATGTTCATATTGCATATCAATTTAAAAAGAATCACGAATGCAGCAAGATGGTAGCAAATATTTTGCCTGCAGACCCCCTATCCCACCCACCCTTCTGACCCTGGGGATGGGGTCAATAAGTCGAATTTCAACTTCTTCAGGACATAATCATGCTGTATATCAAATTAAAGGGAATTACGAAATGCAGCAACACGGTAGCAAATATTTTGCCTGCAGACCCTCCCCCCCCCCCCGACCCTGTGGATGGAGTCAATAGGTCAAATTTAAACTTTTTCAAAACATGGTCATGTTGCAACTCAAGTTAAAGGAAACACGGAATGCGGAAAAACGGAAGCAAATATTCTGCCTGCAGTCCCCCACCCCCGACCCTGGGGATCGGGTCAATAGGTCAAAATTTGACTTTTTCAGAACATGGTCTTGTTGCATATTAAATAAAATTGGATCACAAAACGTAGCAGCATGGTAGCAAATAGTTTGCCCGCAGACCCCTACTCACCCTCCCCCCTGACCTGGGGGTTTGGTTCAAAAGGTCAAAATTCAACTTTTTCAGAACATGGATAGATCAAAATTTAAATTTTTCGGAACGTGATAATGTTGCATATCAAATTAAATGGAATCACGAATTGCAGCAACATGGTAGTAAATATTTTGCACGCAGACCCCCCATGTCCCTGACACGGTCAGTAGGTCATAGTCAACTTTTTAAGAACATGGTCATGTTGCATATCAAGTTAAAGGGAATCATGAATTCAGCAACATGGTAGCAAATTTTTCGACGTAGACCCCCTCTTCCCTAGGACCCTAGGGTATGGGGTCTAATGATCAAAATTCATTTTTTTCAGAACATGGACATGTTGCATATCCAATTAAAGGGAATTATGAATGCAGCAACATGGTAACAAATATTTTGCTCGCAGACTCTCCCTCTAACACCCTCGACCCTTGGGGTGGGGTCAATAGGTCTTAATTCATTTTTTTTTCAGAACATGGCCATGTTGCATAACATATTAAAGGGAATGGAGCATAGTGCACCGTGCAAGCGCATATTCTCTCCTTACACACACCCTCAACCTGTGGGTGGGATCAAAAGGTAAAAAAAATCTGAATGTTGTCATGTTGCATATCAAATTAAGGCAAAAGAAGTATAAACTAATATAGAAGCAAATACGTTGACCTTACACACACCCTGACCTCTGGGTCAGGTTGAAGTCAGATATTGAAATTGTACAGATAGGTTTATTTTTTATTGAACTAACCGCTGAAAACTAGTTGATAGGCTTATAACTTTGATCTGTTTAATACCCAAGGTGAACTTAGGGTTGGAGAAATGGGATTTTTGTTTTGTAATTTATAGGTTTCTCGAGAATAACCCTTCGTCCGGGATATAAATTCGACAAATTTGCCTTGTTTGACTTCTGTTTGGTCAGGCAACACATCCGATTCTTGGAATCCTAGTTATCTAGAGCGTTAGTGGCCCTTAGTCTTGGTGAAGCGGAACCATTTCCGCAATATTGCTAGAGAGCATCATGAAAAACATGTCTGTGTAATTATTTTGTTTTTGGACTAGTGGTTCAGGAGTAGATGTCGTTTAAAGACAGTTCTATCTAGAACTCTAGCGGCCCCTTTGTCCGGTGGATTGGAACCGTTCGTGTAACGTTTATAGAAGGCATCGTGAGTTACACTTCTATGAAATTGTTTTGAATTTAGAACCAATGGTACTGAACATACGGAGATGAGGTTAAAAGATATTTCTTATCTCGCGTTGTGGCAGCCATTTTGTTCAGCAGAGGGGATCAATTTGTGAACTTTTGTTAGAGGGCATAATGGGGAACATTTCTCTGAAATAATATAGAATTTAGACAAATGGTACAGGAAAAGATGGCGTTTAAAGCTATTTCTTATCTGGAGCGCTGGTGGCCTTTACGTTCAGAAGAGTTGGCCTATCTGTGCAGTGTTGGTATCAAACATAATACGGAACATTTCTGTGAATTTATATTGAAATTGGACCAGTTGTTCAGGAGAAGACGTCTGTATAAAATAATTCTAAACGGGGGCTCTGGCGGCCTCTTGTTCGGCGGAGCGGAACCATTTGTGCAATTTTGGTAGAGTGCATTACAGGGAACATTCCTTTGAAATTGTTTTGAATTGGAAGCAGTGGTTCAGGAGGAGATTTCGTTCATAAATTTATTTATTTATTCTCACATAATCTCCCCTGTAACTGGATCAGCCAAGTAAAACCTGTTATAAAAAATTGGCTATAACATAAATGTATTGCATCAGACTGCATACTTGGTGGTCAACCCAATCACAGTTGGCAACTTTGCTTTCCTCTTTATTTGCACGCCAGTGGGTCGGACTTCAGACTCTATGACGGTTCCGACTTAAGAACTTATCTATTGTTAGATAGTAGGGGCCTGATGCTTTGGCTGTTTGTCTGGCCCACCCGGGATACCTGTTGGATTTCTTTTGCTCCGGTATTCAGTTTTATTTACTGTTGAGTCCTTATCTTTGCTTTATCTCCTTGTTATATCTTGGTTTACATGTTCTGGCACAGGATGCATTGATAAGTTAGGGGTCTTTCAGGCAAACCAAATATCTATGTGTCATGATCCACATTTGAATTAATGGTGAGGTTGGCGTCGTTAAACCGGTTTAAGCCCTCCAGTAAAATATTTTACTGACCGTTCCAAGGCGGTACTTCTTTTGTGGATCTTTAATGTTTTTTCTACATTGTGTTTGCTATGCCTTTGTAAGCGTCTGTTTATATGTGCATTGTGGTCACCTGCTGGGAAAGGGCTGACCATTTGGCTCTCGTTTGTGGTGTCCTACTGTGAGTTTGTCACTTTCTCTTTGGTATCCTGGGTCAGGTGTGGTACTTAATTTAATCGATTCCTGATCTTTGCACCCTTACTCACTTTAAGAGAAAATAAAGTAAGCCTGAACTCCATTCACACGAAGCACTTATATATCTATCAATTTGTCATATCCTGATAGTGTTGCAAGCAAAAACAGTGCTTCTGTCTAGAAATAATTATATAATCACTGTGAAAAAAGTTACCCAGTTTATAGGTTTACAGATACAAACTATTTTTCCTAAATATGTGAATTTTCTGCTTATGGCGTTTGTAATGACTAGATAGGATTGTATTTAATGACGAAATAGGGTAAAATTTGCAAAATTGACCATAAATGATGTAATTTAAACCAAATAGTGTTGTATTTGTCCGTAAGTTAGGTCTCGTAAATGAGAAATTTTAACTATATGTTAACCAAGAATCGCTGATAAGGAGTGTGCTATCAAATTTTATTCGTCAAGTAACGTCTTAATGTAAAGGACAATACAGCACTTGTAATTTCTGAAGATCATATCTAAGCTGTGTTGTTCAATGGAAACATTACACGCTTAAAAGCAAAGGTCTCGTAAATTATAAAGCTTATTTACCGTTTTAAAGTATAAAAAGCGGCTTCTAACGTATTTTTACTATCCAGTCTAGAGACAAGCACTTTTGAGGAACTCGGATCCGAGTTCATAAATTTCGCCTGTAATTGTGTTATCAACACTCTGAGATTGATTGTTTATTTAACTGGGATCAGCATCTGAATTTAGAAATTACTCTGTCATAAGTTAGCTCCATGCATACAGAAAAACATTATATATTTATCAATGCCTTGGTTTTGTTGAATCCATTTTATCTATCAAAACCCAAACTAGACTGTTCCAGAAACTAACTTAATTTCAATAAGTTCCTACTGTATAAAAACAGCCACATACATCAAAAGAGGTAAGTTTATTGACCCTTCATGTTGCAATTGAATCTTCCATCTACATGGGATATTACAGCAAACAACTTTAGCAGACGATATTTTCAGATGTGTTTTGCTGGCCCTTCAATGGGTAACAGTGCAGACGCTGATCAAATGTCGCCAGATGTATCTTCACTGTTAAATGAAGTTTACTTGTATCCAAAGCTAATCACTGGCCTCAAGTTTTACATGTGTGGAGATACGACAAGCTTACAATTTTATCTAGGCTGTTTATTTTGAAAGTAAATTTGACAGAGTGTTGATATATGTAATTTTACTCAGCAGTGATTGTTTTAAAGTACAGGGGCATCTTGTCCCTAGACTGTATCCAGAGCATAAAATCAAATAGCTGATTATTAGTGTATATGGCATACAACACAACTTCTGAGGGCAAATTGAAGTTATATTTAATGTAATTGGTATGTAATGATTGGGTTTATTGTTTGGACTCGTAAATTTGTTGAATTTGGCGACAAAACTAACGATGTACATGTTATGACAAAACAAAAAACTTGAAAAATAAAATATTTTATTGTCTTTTCTATAGGACACCACCTAATATTTCAAAATTATGAGTTTCGCTTTTTCCATGCACAAGTTGAATATGTATTAAAATATGCAGTTAAGGTGGAATTAACGACTGGCGACATGCGATTTTCTGACCCCCTTGGCTATTAATCGTGCAATGTACTTTGTTGAAACATTGCTGAATGTTCTGGAAACATCAATTTTATCTCCGAAATGACCGGTCTATCGAATAGTATCACTAATAACTTGTAAAAATAAGTAGTTGACAAGCTATTGGTCGTGAAAGGTTGGCGACATCAATTGGCAATTCTACGTAAGAATGGGTCATCAGTTTTCCCCATTTCGAGAGGATTTTATTTTCACGAAACTTCGCTTATGGGAAGTTTCGCGAAAAGAAGACCCTAGCGAAAATTTCCGAATTTACAGTATATGAACACGGTCATGAAATGAAAAAATAATAACGGGATTGTGGCACATGTATCATCGTGGAATACATGAAGTATTTTTTGTCTTATTTGGTTTCTAATAAGCAAACATTACACGGAATTTCATTAGATTTATCGAAGACAACTTCCTGCGAATAATAGTGAGTTTACAGTATGAGATATTGTTTGTCTACATTGACCTGAGACATATGAATAATCAATCACCTTTCTTACAATCTTCGGGAATCTTCGTAAAATGTCTGCTTTAGATTGTGGCACAATTACTTTTATGAATGAAAAAATACAATCCCCGATAGCCTAATTGATAAGAGGCTGTCCTTTACACTCAAACGATGTGAGTCCAGTAGCGTTTCCTTTTTTCGTCTTTCTTTTAATCTGCTAGCCTTTATTCTTGATTTTGTGTATACATAGATATATATATTTGAATATAGCATACATTTATTCAACAAATACACACGTAGAAACGTGAATAATTTCAATGAGCCGAAATGTAATAACTCTTTGCACGCTGGATGATTTAATACTTTTGTTGCCATCTGCTGACTTTTTTCAAAGTTAACTTTTTCAAAGCATCTATCACAAACACTTTCAGAGTGTCAAACGGTCTGTATCTAGATCAGGATCGACGTTCTGTCGGTACTGATCTGGGAACAAATTGTGTGCAAAGGCTATCTGCCGACAACTAATGTCGCCGCTGACAAGAAAAGACTGAGGAAACCTATAAAAGCGACTAAATACAAATGAATGATGACGTAAAATAGAAGTAGAAAAGTATGCAATTTGACAGTTATATAAAAGAAGGCTTCGCCAAGTTTCGTTCTAACTAGGCTTTATCTGTAAGTTGCCACTTAACCACTAGGCTTTCAGACCATTTGAATAAATGAATCAACATTATCCCCATATACCTGTTAAAAGCATGGCAAAGGTCGGAGTACTTCACGAAAACGCACGAATATCAGGAGGACTTTGGCGAAAATTAATCAGTCTCATGTCAATCTGGGCAAACTATTCACTGGCATATGCTAATTCAAATAAAACGGACAAAGTACAAACAACGAGAAAGAGGTTAGAAATGCATTGGTAATATTTATTGAAGTCAATTGGCTGTTTGTCGTATTGCCGTAAAAATTTACAATAAGTTTCCCTTGTTTATTTGAATACAAATTGCGCAAATGTGTTAAAGGGACAAAACACAGAACCAGTGCATGTGGCAAAGACTTATTTTAGAAATTTTAGAAAAAGCATTTTACTTCATAGTTTCATGATGTGTGACCTGTCAATGTTTATAAAACGCTTGCACCTAAATTTGAAAGCAAACCAATCCGTCGGAAAGATTCCATTTGTCAGTTAGATATTTGTTTTGTCTTTTTTTTGAGTGGCCGATTTACACTGGTTTTCGAGTAACATATTGTTTGAATACAAATTGCACAATGTGTCTCAGGACAGGTATTAAAGGGACAGAACACAGGACCAGTGCATGCTGCAAGAACTTTTATTTTAGCATTTTTTTAAAATTTACTTTATGATGTGTAACCAATCAAGGTAGACGCTTGTTCCTAAATTTGAAGGAAAATATACTTCGGAAAGTTTCCAAAAGTTTCCAAGATCTGTGAACAAATTGTCATTTTGAAGTTAAATCTGCTTGCAAATACAACAACCTTGAGGTACATAACCTTCTTTACATTTCGGGTAACAAAGCGCTCCGTATTTTTCTTCGTCACTCCTACAGTGTTTCCTTTGACCCAAGGTGACTACAATCCCGACACCTGTTTTCCTGTACGTGCATCCGTCCTCATGGTAACCACTGGGGCATTTATTACAACAACTCCCAAAAAAGCAGCAACATCCTTTTCCATATATATGAGCATCCCTCCAACAGCTCGTACCGTCATCTCGCAGACCCGATGGACAAGGACTTTTATCTGGAATACGCCCAACACCTCTTCCGTAGGTAGTCGCTACCAAATCTAAAAACAAACAAAATCCACAATTGGGTACAATTTATCAAGATAGTGCTGTTGTTTTTGGAACTCGGGATCTGTTCAATATCAGCTATTCTAGAGAGTTATATCTGGTTTCAAAATTTCTACACTTTGAAGAAATAGTTCGTGTTAAAATGGCTGTTTGCTTTGAAATGATAGTGAGTGAAACATAAACCACAGTGCAGTTATTCAAAAATATGTCTTTTGTTGCCGATTTTCATTCGAAAGTTGAACTTTTACTGAGTTAATGGTGTTTTTGCGAACTGGGAAGCTCCCGTGTCACTTTTTAACGGTTATTCGGTCATTTCAGGAACAGTAACTCTTATTGAATTGTTTTCTATGAATGGACACTGCATACCAGCGTGATGCGCGTATGAATATCGCTGTTAATCAGGTCAACCACGCCTCGTAGTGTATTCCAATGAATGGAAATAAGCCGTTTCATGATAAAACCTGCCTTTCAGAATTTTAAAAGACTACTCTGTTTAATACAGGGGCAATAGTTAAATCTCAGAAATTTGATGTCGCAAGTTGAGCTATCATACCTTACATGCATAACCAATAGCAGTGTGCACGTGCTGGTCATTGCATAAGGATATATCTCAGTCACGCATACATGTCATAAACTGAATGACCTGGCGCTTTCACATCGTTCCTTGATTAGATTTCTTGTAAATGTTTTAGTATTTGGGCCAGCTCATTTAATTTTTCACACCCTTTAAACATGAAAGCGCAGCCATCCACTATATTTCGGTCTCTGTATTCTTCCTGCGTGTACGCTGTTCATATAAACATAAATGCGGCAGATACAGTAATGCATTTAACATGCGTGAAGTAATCATGCATGCACAGCCATCAAGTGGGTCTATGCACCTAATTTTCGGCCCATATGTTCGTCCAAATGGTGCCTGCTTAAGTCGTCGGCTGCACATAGTTGATAACTTTATTTGCTTATGTTAGTACAGAGGCAAACTCCAAGTGTTCAAGTGTTTAATAGAGTCGGATCTGAAATGCTCTCTTTTCAGTACATATTTTTGTCCACAAACATTATTTGCCCGATTGTTGTTAGTTATTTCCCTGTAAGTGTTCTTGCTAGTATGCACGCATGTGCAGTCTGTTCTTGAGCTTTAGGTACTCGGCCTGGGTAGTGTTTAATGCAGACGGATCTTTGGAAATTTATATTAAAAAATAGATAAATAAAAGAAAGTCAGCACCTATTTGTGTACACAATAATTATTTCAGAAAAGAGCCCAGTTTTGTTTGGTTATTTTGTACTTAGTCTAGTGAACGCTCTTGCGAGAATGCGCGCAAGTTCGATTTCGTGGAAACAATCAATGCAGTCGGAACTTTGGCAAGTTGATAAAACAATCAGATCCTATCATGCAGAATATGCCGAAACGATCCACCCTAAAATCAGGCCGAAAACGACCCAGCCGAAACAACCCACGGCCGGAAACCTATGTTTAATGAATGTGCTACATCCGCTTTCCAGCGTCAAGGCAGTGACCGATATATAGGTCACTGGTCATTGTTACCACGGCGTGCAACATAACCCATAGCGGCTTCCTTGATCTTAAACATTGCTATCAGCGACCTCTGCTGATAACATAAGCAGAAAGTTTGGTCCCAGATCTGGTCGGACAAAGAGTTTAAAATTGATCAAACCTGACGGTTTTCCTGACTTCTTTTATCATACATTTGAATCTACATGTAAAAACAAAGGCGCCGATGGGACTGCGCGGGCGCTCAGAGTGGTCCCTGCTTTTAACAAAGTCGGGGTTCTCGCGGCTTTAAACATTATATAGGCGTCTGGTAAATAAAGCAAATTTCGATAATCTCAAGGTCTATTCTGTTTTCAAATACAGAGCCAAAAACCATGCTCTATAAGTTCCTTACATGCGTATATGAGCAGTTAAAGGGTAAGATTTGCCTTATGCGATTCTGTCTTATAAGACTCCTTCTTTGACTACCTGGAGATAGTTTCATCAAGGAGGGAGGTTTCATTGTTGTTTATGTAAAAATGATTGATTGATTGAGTGAATAATTGATTGATTGTGTTTGTGTACATCATTCGGTTTGTTGATACATGTACTCACATGTAGCTTGTGATGTAATGAAAGAACGAACTCTTTATCTGCTAAAGCCGAGTTCATTGATATGGCACTTAATGCCATATCTTTTCTTGTTTACTATTTATTTATTCAAGAAGTGATAGTTATTTTGGTTCTTTTTCTTGTCATGTAGTATACACACCAATCATAATTTTTGCATCGATGTTTCCGTTTATTTTTAAATGACTCAAAATCTGTTTTTAAGTCTTATAATTCCTTCGTACTGTATGAAGTGATGTCGGTGCATGAATATACATCAGAAAGGGTTGTGGTCGAAAAAAGAACAAGAATATAAACGACACGTATTCATAATTACCATTGCCTTTGTAACAGTTGTAGCTATGATTAAGTAAGAAAGGTTGCTAAGATCAGGAATCGATACAATCAAGTACATACCTGGCCCAGGATACCTCATGGGAAAGTGACAAAAACACAACCAAACATCACAAACGAGAGCCAAGAGGTCGACCCTTTCCCAGAAGGTGACAACAAGGTAGCAATAAACAGAAGCCAAATCGTGACAAACAAAGACATAAATGACACAAATAATCCTCAAGAGAAGTACCGCCTTTGAACGGTTAGTAAAAATAGTTTACTGGTGGGCTTATACCTTGCGATCGATACATTGTAGTTAAAGTAAGTAAGGTTGCAAAGATCAGGAATCGATACAATCAAGTACCACACCTGACCCAGGATACCAATGGGAAAGTGACAAACTCACAGAAGACACCACAAACGAGAGCCAAGAGGTCAGCCCTTCCCAGCAGGTGACCACGAAGCACATATAAACAGACGGGCACAAAACATAGCAAACACAAGACAGAACAAAAACATAAAAGATCCACAAAAGAAGTACCGCCTTGGAACGGTCAGTAAAATATTTTACTGAAGGGCTTAAACCGGTTTAACGGCGCCAACCTCACCCTTAATTCAGATGTGGATCAAGACACATAGATATTTGGTTTGCATGAAAGACCCCTAACTTATCAATGCATCATCTCCTAAAACATATAAATCAAGATATAACAGGGAGATAAAGCAAGGATAAGGACTCAACAGTAAATTAAACTGAATACCGGAGCAAAAGAAATCCAACAGGTAAACCCCGGTGGGCACGACAAACAGCCAAAGCATCAGGCCCCTACCATCTCGTCAATAGATAAGTCTTTAAGTCGGAACCATCATAGAGTCTGAAGTCCGACCCACCGCAAATTCCATTGGGAAGAACATTTCTGTAAATCGTTAATGAAATGAATTCACACAGGGCAACAAGGGGCAAACAGTAAACAGATGACTGTAGATTATGTACGGTGGACTTAAACGTTCATGATAATCGTTGTAAGCAACACATGCAAACTAATCCAGATAGTTGGTACTTTAATCAGGTATATATCATTTACTACACTATAATATGCATCGTAACTTACCTGTTCATAATCCTAATATTATGCATCTTTGAAACATATGAACGACCTTCATGAATTCTCATTTACCTGAAAATAATTTACCCTTTTCTAAGATCATATTTTTCAGCTGTATTCGAAGCATTATGGAAATTAAAACAAGAGGACCTGAAGGTCCTGAAGCGCTCACCTGATCTCCTTTATAATGTTAAAATAAGTCAATGTCAGCTTAAGTTTATCAGAAATAAGGATGAGGTTGGTACTATTAAACTCGTTTAAGCCCTCCAGTAAAAAATACAAAACAAAAATACTGACGGGTGCTTATTTTGTGGATTATTTTTGTTATTTGTGTGTCTTGTCTGTTCATTGCTGCCTTATCATTTGACTCTCTTGTATATGATGTTTTTTTTGTTTTTGTCCTGAGTTAGGTATGGTACTTGATTGTATTGAATCCTTATATTTGCCTCTTTCCTTACTTTTATTCGCTTTACCATATGTGGAAGTGGCTGTCATTATGGTCAAGTGACCTAAAACAATCTAATGAAAAATCCATATGTTTGAGCTCAAACAGCCCAGTGTATCTCAGAAAAAAGATAGAAACGTGGCAGTCCAAATGAATGGCCTTGGATGAAAGATCGCAGGTCATTTTGACATTGGGAACTTATAAAAATCTATTGTCTCATTAAGTTAAACATTTCTTGCAAGTTTTATGATTTCGACTTTAACAGTTATAGAAAAATGAAAATTTCAACATTTTCCCCATATAAATGCATTAGGAATCAAATTTGACTTTGCCATAAAGTAGGCCAAGGTCAACCTAGGTCAACCTAGATTCTTACTTTCATCATTTGTGCAAATATGGTAGGGCATACATCTTCAGTGCTACATACCATTCCTAAGGCAATTTGTCTTTTGGGTCCAGTGAAGAAGAAAGAGGTTTGACCTTATATGGGTATGGTGGCATCTTTGCTATGTGACCGTACACATTTGTAATAAATTTACTCTCCTTTATTTAAGGAGTCTCAATATGAAATTAGACTTCAATCAGCTCATTTTTTTAGAAAAAAAGATGTTTATATATGTATGTGGCAGTCAAAACTGAGGGACCATAGATGAAAAGCAAAGGTCAGCTTGACCATTGGTACTTATTTATAAACAATGTCTCATTATGTGATATGCCTAGCAAGTAAAAAGATGTTGGCTTTAATATTTATGTAAATGAACAGATTTCCAGATTTTTGCCATATATATGCATTAGGAATCAAATTTGATCTTGCCATAAAGTAGGTCAAAAATAGTAAGTGAGTATGATCAGGAAATACCACAATCACAAACCGCAAACAACCCCGTGGCACCGCGAGGAAGAGCTGCTCAACCATCACGAGACACCAGGACGACAAATAAAGCAAAGCTACCAGCTCTCTCTTCCCCATCAAGATCATTGCAATACTAGAATGGACATAAAGTAACGTACAACAAACAAAGAACAATTACAGACTCCCACAATGGGAGTAACAATAAACAAAAAGTCAACAACAATAGAACCACCGCCTTAGAACGGACAGCAGCCTAAGCCACGAGGGGGGGCTTAAATGCATTTTACTGGACCAAAATTTCGCCTTAGATTCTGCTGTTGTTGAAGTACAAGAAATGTTCAGCTCGCATGAAGGCCATCTAACTAATGCAATGTATCATCATGGAGAACACTCTAATCAAATTAACACACCATGATGAAACAAAGAAAAGGGCTTATGACTCACAGATAGTCAGAGCTAAAGAAAACCTCAAGTTGAGCCACAAGTTCAATCCAGAATAATCATTTGTCTAACTTGGTCGGGGCTACATCCAAATGCTAATCTGGTTCTGGAGTTGAGTATATTTAAAGGGTTTTTAGTATATATGGGCATGGTGGCCATCTTGTTCGTGTGATCCAAACATTTTCTTATCTATAATAAATAGTACGTGAGTATGATCAGGAAATACCACAATTACAAACTGTAGACATGAGTCTTGTAAACAGTATTCAAAAAGACTGGAAATATAAACTGAGACATGAAATCCAATATGTTGCTATGGAATCTAACTTACTTGAACAAATAAGAAATCAAACAAATGTCAATAAATTTGTTTACAATAATTTTATGAGATATAGTCAAGGTGCTGTAAGTAAGGCAGAGGTCAAGTGGAATGAATAATTTTCAGATGAAACGCTCCAATGTAAAAATATTTACCTAACAATTTTTAAGTCAACGAATGATATAAAAGAGCGCAATTTTCAGTATAAATATATAATGCGTATTGTACCAACAAACCAATTCTTAACACAATGCAATATTGATGGTTCAGCCCTCTGCGAATTTTGCAGTATGGAGATAGAAACTGTTTCACATCTGCTCTGGGAATGTGTACATGTACAACAGTTTTGGACATCAGTGTCAGATATTCTGGAAGTGTGTGAAAGTAATATAAACATAACAGTAAATACAATAACTTATGGAATTTGCCACTCAAAACCTAAATGTGATGCCATAGAGATAAACTTTATAATATTTTTTGGCAAAATATTTTATTTTTCAAAACAAACAAAATAAAAAAGTGCCAAACATACATGTTTTCAAGTACTACCTGTCTAACGGAATTAAGATAGAAAAAGAGATAGCTTGCTTAATGACAAGCTTGTTTTTTTAATATAAATGGGGACACGTTTTAGATAAACTTAACATGAAATAATTCCTAAGGACACGTGGTCGGTGGGGGATTTTCCCTTTTCTTTTTTTTAAAAAGTTATTGTTGCACTGTGTGTAAAGGTTTTGTACTTATTAATATCATCACTATGTTATGGTAAATTTAAGAATGTTTGTTAAGACATGTAAATGCTTTTCTTACCAGTGTTATATGGAGATACTTGTGTTTGTATTGATCTTTGCACATTGTGTGAAAATAATAAAAATAAATGATAAAAAAAAACTTTTTACAATAAAAGTGTATATGCCTACTGTACAATTTGCAGAGGTTCCAAGCAAATTTTCTATATCCAATAACTGCTGCGTATTTGCTATGATGGTCATATAATATTGTAGCACTTAGTGTCCTATATCTGCAGCAAAATTTTCAGAAGCTGTGTATTGCTATGGACCCATTTTCATGCAATTGTTACTAACGTTCTGTCAGAGACTAAGTCTATAAATGCCATATTTGACATATTTCAAGTATCCGATATATAGTTATGTGTTTGCCTCTTAGAAGACATTAAAGTACTGTATTTTGAAATAATTTTAGGTTCCATGTATAGATGAAAAGTTAATCTGTTAAAATTTATGCATGCTGCATAAATTTACTTTCGCTGTTTTCAATAAATCTATCTCTATACGAACATAAAAACGTCCCTCGTATGTCTTCACTACGCATCACATCTATTTCTTTCGCAAATGGCAGTCTGGTGCAAGTTAAATTATAATTTATGAAATTATATTTGCCTAACTTCTGATATGTATCTAGTCCCTAACATCTGACATGTATCTATTAGACAAATATCAGAAATTAGGGAATTATAGTTACACAAACAACAGTGATTTTGAGCTACACAGGACCGGGAACATTTTCAGAGATACTATAAAGATAAATTCAAAGAGATATATCATGCATCAACTGTATTTACTGATAAATACTGTTGTTTTTTGTTTGCGTCATTTGAAACTCAGACTTACAAACTAGACATCACCTAGCACAGCATCATCGAGGTTGTTCAAGTGTACACCATCCAACCCAATTAGTCTAGTACAGATGATGCGTTTAGCACAGATGGCTCGGCTGGAGGGCGACCTGATAGAACCGCAGGATTTGATCCAATCCAATGGTGCATCTCGTTTAGGTATTGTTTAGTCTACCACTATTAGAAATAAGGCTCTGGTTGGCCTTTTGATAAATGAGCAATCAATTGAAAAAAGGTGCATTTTTTCAAGGAACAATATGTTATTGAAAACACATCACTCAAAATTTACATTTAAACATCATTTATCGGAAATGTACCTATTACACGAGAAAGCTCAATCCCATTCCTTCCATCATGCCCAACAACAGCACACATTTTCCTTGATTTACCGGTTACGGAAGAAAGAAAATGGCACATAAGTGAAACTATGACAACGCCAAGCACAGGTCACAATCCGAAAAAGATACCTTTAGCATAGTTCATACACAAAATGTGGTAATGTTTAGCACAGTCATATGTCATTACCATATCATCAGTTTGAAAATCATTTTTGCTTATGATCCTTGTGTTTTGCAACATAAATCAGTTGTTTATTTTCTATTACACACCTCATACCGATTAGATCAATGTACATTTGATAACAGATGCAATACGTTCTATAGAGTGCAATAGAATCAACTATTTTCATCGTCATCGCTTCCAAAAGTAAGAGAGTATAATTCGTAAATAGCACAATCACACACTACAGACCAAGTCATTGCACCGCGAGGAAGGGCCACGGAACATTAACAGTAATGTTAACCGCTGTGCTTAGCGTTATCATATTTTACTATTATGCCATCTCCTTTCTTCTATAACTCAAGGGAAATGAGGGCTTTCGTTGGGCATAATGGAAATAAAGGGTTTGAGCTTTCTCGTGCAATAGGTACATTTCTGATAAATGATGATTAATTGTGATTTGAGCGAAGTGATTAAAAAAAATATTGTTCTGTGAAAAATGCAAATACTACTGTTTCCTGTTTGAAATAATATAACTGAAATTTCCCTCACATCACCCTCTCCCAAAATAGGACAACTCTGAACCAAATGCCAGACATTGAAATAGAAATATATTTCGACAGCATCTTAACCAATGATCAAATTTCAAAATAGTTTCACTGATAAGTTCGGCATAATGCCCTCTGCTAAAATAAACAAATGGTTTGATCCCATAGAATAAAATGGCCACCAGAGCTAAATATTTAACGACGTACTGGTCCATGTTTGAAACAATTTCATAGAGGTTGCATTGATAAGTTTGGGGTCTTTCACGCAAACTAAACATCTATGTGTCTGATCCACATCTGAATTAAGGTTGAGGTTGGCTCTGTTAAACCGGTTTAAGCCCTCCAGTAAAATATTTTACTGACCGTTCCAAGGCGGTACTTCTTTTGTGGATCTTTTATGTTTTGTTCTGTCTTGTGTTTGCTATGTCTTTGTGTGCGTCTGTTTATATGTGCTTTGTGGTCACCTGCTGGGAAAGGGCTGACCTCTTGGCTCTAGTTTGTGGTGTCTAACTGTGAGTTTGTCACTTTCCCATTGGTATCCTGGGTCAGGTGTGGTACTTGATTGTATCGATTCCTGATATTTGCACCCTTACTAACTTTGGCACATTTCCCCCAGACAAAATTGCACATTAGATTTCTGCTATGTTGAAGCTGAACTAAAATAAAAATCATTTCAAACATCTTTTCAAACATTGGTCAGCATTTTTTTAAAAAAAACTTGGCAGAAATATTCTTCATAATGTCTTCTGCAAAAATTGCACAAAAGGTTCTGCTCCGCTGAACAAAATGCTCTCCAGAGCTAAAAATAGTGAGACATCGTTTCCATCTAAGTGCTTTGATTGCCTTAGCGAACAGTGTAGACCTAAAGAAATGCCGCATTAAGCATTGATGAGTCACTGGTATAAAAATACTAAAAATTCGACGTGCCACGTAATGATTTAGAAGGTTGGTCCTTACTATTTGTGCATTGAAACCCTCCCTGTCAGGTTGATTCGAGGGATCTAAATTGCATGGGTGTGTTGACATGAAGTAAAAATGAATACTTACGATTGAGCCCTTGAACTATGCCGCCAGCTAGATTGAGTCCAGCAGAAATAATTGCAGATGTTCCATCTTGTGCTAAACTTTCACGAGCTGTTAGCGTTACAACCAGTAGACTAGAAGCTTCATTTTTAGTTTGCAAGTCAGTGACTGGTGCATGTGCGAATAGAAATGATAAGCATTCGGATAATGATGATATATATGTTTAATGTGAGACTCCTCAAGAAAAAACCTGTCTTCGGAGTTTCTGACCGCTAGACTTCTCAATTAAAGAGTGTAGTTAGTCTCTTGAAATGCCGGATTAGGAAACCATGGTGATTCTTCCATGTTATAACTAACAATGACATTGGGCACACTGAGCGCACGCGCAGGCTCATCTGCACTTGTGTTGTTCTCAAGTCTGTTCTTTTCCTAAATACATGGCAAACGAGAACGCAAATAGACATCCATCTGACCTCGTCTGAATTATCCGTCTGATTATGCTATATTACGAAAACGTTTTGCACCGAAAGCCCTAAAATAATTGTGATGAAAGCTATATATTAAGCTTAGTTTAAATGCCATCATGGTATATTTTGATCAAGTTATGCATAATTATGCAGGAAATGGCAAATTTGCTTTCTGGCACCAGATACTGATTAATCGTCGTGCACATTACGGGCAAGTGATTTCTAAACTTAATACAATAATGGTTGACAGAATGAGACAACTATTGCAAACACATTAACTATACAATTCTCATAAACGCTTTCGAAAGTTCTACAGATAATTTTCGATACTTGTTCAAACGTTACTTCTCAATATTTGGTGACTGCACCATCTGACACTTGGGTCAGTTCATTCCGTTTTTTATGAACATCAACGCGTATTCCTGACACTTAGGTCAGTTTATCTTTTCCTTATAAATGGAACGTGGGTTCTAACACTTGGGTCAGTCTAAAATTTGTTTTAATATCACCGGCATTTATAAAATTATAACGCGACACTAATCCACACAATACTCGTGGCTTAGTAAGGAGAACCGTTCCTCACTCTGATAGTGGTCCAAAGTGACAACTGTTCTTGCGCCCTAGGATTTCGGAAACTGCTGGCTTCTACGGCCTACCTCTCCACAGTGTCGGACGGAACACACATAGAAACAACTCTGCCCCTTGTAAAGAACAGTTTCTTTACTAACGTACCTCTCCTGGGTTTTTTTCTAATGTCCCCTAATACGTATTGACAATTTCGTCACATATATAGGGAAATATCGGCATGAAATGCAAGAAAAATGAGAAAACACGATTTTCCTTAATAATCGAGTTTCTAAATATGGTGTAGAGAATTCCATCCCAGACAAACCGCCCTTATATTGGACTTATATTAGAAAACGTACCATATGCCAGTGCATATTGGTGAATAGGTTTCATAGCCAAAACTTAACGTACCTATGCGGATACACAACTATCATTGATTCTGTTGGTCTATATTTTCTACGTCGTATCACCTATGGAGCCGTTTTAACGGATATAAGTTGTTCTAGCATTTGCTGATATAGTCGATTCAAGAACAGTTTTGCACTAAGATGAATAAGTCTTAATGTTATCCCAAATAAATTCATTTTAACACTAAATGTCTGGCCTATGCTAAAAAGTAAACCATGTTACATTTTTTGCCTTGCAAGCCTTAGGTACTGTTGAGTCCCTATCTGTGCGTTATCTCCTTTTTATATCTTGATTTCTATGTATTTGGAGATGATGCATTAATACACGGGTGGGCATCAGCGGAACTACCGCGAAATCGCGTAAACGTAAATTTGTTACTTCATCACATCCGGGACCTTGCACGGTGGTGGCATCGTCACGGAAAAGCCAAACAAAGGTAGGTTCACTCGCTTGTGTTGATTGTTTGTGAAAGATTGAGATAACTATGTAAAAATCCGGCAATGCTATTCAATATGATTTACCTTGCTAAACAGGCCAAGCGCGATGTTGAAAAAAGCTTTGCTTTGAGATGAGAACCGTAACCAAATCGAACCCAGAACGGGATTTCATCAGTTTTATGTCAAAACAAAGAAAGTATGCAGATGTTTTGCCAAGAGCATTTACACATGGCATGTACATGACAGCCTTTATTCGTCCTTCGTACGTAAATAAATCGAACCGATCAGTTCTATGAAGGAATAAATGCCAAAGTTTTAAGGCGCAGTATCGCCTCCGCCATCGCACTAGTTGTACGTCACACTCTAGTTCCTTCGAGTATACCATGCCAGTACATGTAGTACATGCAGGAGCGGAGAGAAATGTGTGTAATATTGTAGTATCTATACTGAAACACCCCCAAACTTTCACCAATCCATCTCAAACGCTGCTCCCCGTGTACAAACTAGCACACTTACCCCTGCCCCACCCCAAGTCCTCACCTCCAAGACCCCCACAACCTTCAGCTCAGCCTTTTGCAAAGACGCAGTACTGATATAAGTATCAGGTCTCCTCTACTGGCACAAATATACTTGAAGTGTATGTCATTTATCTGGTGTAAGTAAGATGTCAAATTTTTAGACCACATGCATCCTTATAATATTGGCAATGTCTAACTGCTTGTAGCTAGCATATACCACAGACCATCAATTGACTTATACTAAATTGAATAGTGTAATTATATATATATAACAGGCAGATGACATCTCGTTTTACTATACCATCAATCGCTATTTAAGGTAGGATATGATTGCAAATTTCATTAGGATAGGTTGGGTGGTAATGTTAATTAGGCAAGGGAACTGTTGCTTTTTAGAAATCAATAACAATACAATATGTTACATACGTTACAAAGATGGATAATAAAATCATTAATAATAATACAAGAATACTTTGTATGACTTCTGTTTTTAATTTTGATACGATCCTGGCAAAACAGCGTTGGCAAAAGCCATCATTTGTCATTTTAGGGTAAAGAAATTGTAAAGCCACATATAGGGAGACCTAATATTGACTATAGGAAACGAATTGTAACAGCCATTACAACATAGCCTCACCAGATAAACAAAATGGAATTAACACAGAAATGACTACTCCTTAAAGTATTTTTTTTTCAGATATCCCTCGGAACAAAGTCATATTTGATCCGGAATTTAATGTCCTGATTCTTGATTTATGCCATGTAACGTACGTTACATTTATTATATTGATTCATCTCCCCCACAACAATGGGTGAAAGTGTTGTGATTTTGTAGAACATTGGTCATAATAACAGAAAACACATCATAAAATGCAAAACATATTGTTGGTTGTAATGGTTTGCCATATAAATGGTATAGTCTGTTAGGGTAATGGGTGCTTATCAGCTCATAACAGATACATTGATAATGGCAGAACACAAAGCGTTATTTGAAACATATCATTTATTGTGTCACTTCATTTGACAAATATTTCAAATACAACAAAATTTATTTGCAAACATAACTGATGAACATGACACCAACATTGAAATATTTAGAGTGAATGTTAAACATGTAACGTACACCACGCAACTGGAAGCCAAACTTATTTTCTAAAAGCCTTCATTTGTAGCTTAAATGTTAAATACATAAAATACATGTATATACATTTTTTAATAAAGATCAAATCTAAAATAACTATTTTGAGATATACTCCATGCCGTCAGGAGTGATTTTGACAATCTCAATTGGGTAACGTATGTAACAGGTTATGAGTTGCTTAGACTCACAGTGCAATTATCAATCATTCTGGGCATAATGACTGCCCTTTAAGATATAGATATGTCTGCGGCATCACTAGGGTGAGTGGGTGTAAGGAATTGACTAACTAACCCACAGTTAAATTTGTTTTCTCTAGTTTTACATGATTTCCAACCCCTTCCACCCACTAAAACACTAAAGTAAGCAAGCTAATAAACATCTCATAACGAATTATCAGAAAATGTTTTCAGGTAACATATTTAAGCATTGGATTTGCATCTACAGACTTTTGACCTATATTTAAAGAAAAGGTGAAGCAAGTTTGATAAATACATATTTCATATTTAAGCCATATAAAGGTTCTTTTGTTCAAACGTTTAGGACTGTGCCCCCTCCCCCTGCCTGTCCATTCCTTCAACCCTAAAATGGTACTTTTTTATCTTGGTTTCTTCACTTCACATCTTGCTATCTTCTTTATAATAAAAATAATAATATATTTTTAAGATATAATCTACACATGCTTATAATCAATACAAAAAATTCATTTTTTGACATTTTTTCTTTATTGTTTGCAGGTTTTGCCCCCCCCCCCCCCCCCAAAATGCATTTGGCGATGAAAATATTTCTTTTTATTTTTGGTACCTATTTAACATTGTGTCAAACAAAGATTTTAAGAAATTAAGTTCAAATTGTTAATGTAAAAGAATATTGCCAGAGAATTGAATCAAACACAAAATATCATTTTACACATATTTGCTTGAAAGACTCCTTTTTTGCCCCTGAAAAAAATGCATTTTGCCTGCGAATTTTTTTAGGACTTTTTTGTTCATCTATGGACCTTACGGATGATGAAAATGTAAAAAACATTTTGAAGGAATTTGTTTGAGGTTTGGTCAAATGTTCAAGTAAATTGACTGGACTATAAGGTGAATAAGACGTGCCGTTATCTGAAAAGTATATGCGTCTTATCACTAAGCGTCTGACCTAACCTTCAAAAAGTAAACCATGTTACATGTATTTGACTTACAAGCCATAACTTTGATTTGAGCCGCGACATGTGATTTCCAACAATAAATAATTTTGACATGCGTAGTCTCAGACAAGCATGTGCAGCCTCATTTATAGCTTACTCCAAATGATGTTCAGTCTGTAGCTCAACAGTCATATAATATTCAAGCAACAAACAATGGCTCTGATCAGACTGCGCGTATGCGCAGGCTGATCTGAGGCTTTGCTGGGGAAGAGAGAGCTGATTGCTTTGCTTAATTTGTCTTCCTGGTGTCTCGTGATGGTTGAGCGGCTCTTCCTCGCGGTGCCACGGGGTTGTCTGCAGTTTGTGATAGTGGTATTTCCTGATCATACTCACTTACTATTTTTGCTGGTCGCACATACCAAATTGTTGGAAATCTCATGTCACGGCTCGAATTTGGTTTTATAGCTAAGAGATTGTAAATACATACGTATCCTTGAAAAGTAAACGATAGCTGATAACAAAGAACACGGTTCCAGTACGAGCACCAGAAAGCGTGCAGGGTAACTCGTTAAATCAGTCATTGATTTCTTTCTGTGAAAGTAAACGCTTTGCCTTCCTACTCCACGCATTTGAGACTATACATGGCCTATGTTAGCTGCCAACGACATATGGAAAAGTCTTTTCTGAAATAAAAGTAATGCCCGGTAAACTAAAATTCGCAAGATTTGAACAATAAAATATGCTTTGTAATTATTTCACTATATTTTGCAGGAACATAAATTACAAATTAAACGCATTCAGTATGTTTCAGCGGAGGGAATTTAATCACATTTAAAATAGATGCGAGTCTATACCTACGATATGACATATATCATAAGCAACTCATCCTACACATTAAAACTTGCTACCAAATCAATGGTTATATATAGATCGTACATCGGATGGTATAATATGTTAATATGAAATAAATAGGTGATACTTATCAAACGAGCTAGCGTTTCCAACTTCTTGCTTGGTTGACTTTTGACCAGTGGTTCAGGAGAAGATGTCATTTAAAGACATTTCTTTTCTAGAACTCTGGCGGCCCTTTAGTTTGGCAGAGCAAACCATTTGTGCAATTTCGGTAGATGGCATTGTGTGGAACAACTCTGTGTAGTTATTTTGAATATGGACTATCGGTTCAGGATAAGATGGTGTTAAAGATATTTCTAATCTAGACCTCTGAAAGCCTTTTGTTTGGAGGAGTAAAACTATTTGTGCAATTTAGGTATCGGAAATCATGAGGGACAATTATGAGAAATTGTTTTGAATTGGAACAGTGGTTCTGGTGGAGATGTTATTTAAATACATGTCTAAACTAGTGTTCTGGTGGCCCTTTTATTTGGCCGAGTCGTACTATTTGTGCAGTATTGGTAGAAGTCGTCATGTGAAATAATTCTGTGAATTTTGTTTGATCTAAGGCAAGTGGTTGAGGAGATGATAGAGTTTAAAGATATATCTTATCTAAAGCTCCAGAGTCTTTGTTGTATAGCAGAGTGGGACCATTAGTACAATTTTGGTAAGGGGCATTATGAGGAACAATTATATGAAATTATTTTGAATTTAGACCAGTGGTTCAGGGCGAGATGACGTTTAAAGATATTTTTTATCTGAATCTCTGGTTGCCCTTTTGTCCTATGCACCGGGACCATTTTTGCAATTTTTGTAGAGGACATCATTAGGAACGATCCCATGAAATTGACTTGAAATTGGACGAGTGGTTCAGAAGTAGATTTTGTTTAAAAGATTTCTTAACTAGAGCTCTTGCAGCCCTTGTCTTCAGCGGTGTATAATTTTTCATGCAATTTCGATAGATGGGCATTATGGGGAACATTCATGTAATGTTATTTTAAATTTGGACCAGTGGTTCGGAAAAAGATGTCTTTTAAAGGTAAAGTTTACGGACGAAAGACGCACGGCGCATGCCGTTGGGGAGGGGGGCTCTCATTTTTTCTTTATACGTAGGCTCAGGCCTATAATATCTACCCTTCACCCCATAAAATATCAGGAATATCAAGCATCCCCAAAAAAATTGAAATTTTAGCAACCCCAAAACATATCCCCCATTCTGTACCTTGACCTTAAGAAAAGACCCAAAAAAGCATAGAAATGACCCCTATATATATTCTAATTTTGTGATGACCCAAAAAAATATCCACAAAATCTTTATACCCCAAAACATATTCATTTTTCTGAAAACCCACCAAAATATTGAAATTTAAAATGTTTGAACAAAAAAATTGAACCGAGCCTACGTATGTACGAAGATATTAGAGTATACCCCCTGGGGGTGCATGCTGGACCAAATCCAATCTCAATGATTTGCCTTGAGCAAAAGGCTTAGGTGAGCTAAAAATAAACCGTTGGCAAAATAGTTTCTACCATGTTGCTGCATTCGTAATTCCATTTAATTTGATATAAAACACGACCATTGACCATGTTCTGAAAAAGTTGAATTTAGACCTTATGACCCCATCGCCAGGGTCAGGGGTAGGGTGAGGGTAGGGGTCCACGGGCAAAACATTTGCTTACATGTTGCTGCATTTGTGATTATATGTATTTTGATAAACAACAAGACCATGTTTTGAAAAGTTGGGGAGGAGGGGGCAATTGAGAGGAGGGGGGAGGATAGGGGGGGTCAACAGTTTGCAAATGATTCCTTTCATTCAAACTTTGCCTTTATTTTATGATGCTGTACACTTCTGTAAAATTTGAATGAAATTGTTGCATCCCTTCAAAAGTTATTGATCGGAAACAACAATTCCACAATTAGCCAAAATATAAGTTATAAAAGGACCATAACAAATTCAACAATTTTGCGGATTACCCCCCTTTCATACTTGACTTGTATTTTATGATGCTTGATTCTTCTGTGAAGTTTGAATGAAATTGATGCATCCCTTCAAGAGTTATCGTTTGGAAACCTAAAGTGTGACAACAGGGACGATGGCAACACCGACGCAGACATGATTCATATATGTTGATCATGCATCGCAGGCGACACAAAAAATGAGTGATTTCTCCACCTAAAATGTTCAGACCTGTTACCCAAAACACACTTATCTCTTTATTTGGCCTAATATAGGTTTTGTACTATAGAGAAGGTCAATAACTGAAGTGTTAAGAAGTTGATTTGGACAAAACTTAGAGTATATCAACTGTCCATAATACTAACCATTTATATAAAGAATCCATCAAATCTGACCAATAGTGTTACGATGTCTATTTTGTCGTCTGCTGAGTCGGCCAGCATTCCGTGTACGGGTTCTACGAGGGCTGTTCAAATATGAATGCAAGTGGCTTCATAACTTTCCTCACATATATGCTACGACAAAATGGTAATCGTTTCTATAAAGGACTATATGTCACCTTTAAAGTGACATCAGACCTATAGAAAAATACAGTATAGTTATCGAGTTATAGCCCTTTGAATGAGGGTCACGTGTGTATACTAACAAACTCGATGGTTTGAACATACACAGTGATAGAGACGAGCGTATAGTTCTCGAAGAACGGGTGAAATTTCTTGAAATTTTTAAGGAAGTATTCCCATATTATTACATGATGATTCTGTGAAAGTTACAGAAATCCGACATGCTTTTGTTAAATTACAACGAATCGTTTTCACTAAAGTCTCTTTATGTTTGCAAATAAATGGTAAACAAAACATCACCTTTCAGTTTTCAGTTAAACTTATCTATAACAAAATGCACGAAGCAACATTTAAACTAGTTTTAACTCAAAGACAATAGGTTGATCGCTCATACTGAGTTGTTGCTATAAGTTATTGATGGATAGTGGGTAATTTTTAAACGCTGAAAAGCATTTTTATTAAGTCAAAAATGCCTTAAGTGAAAGGGCTTATAGAATTTATACTTATTGTTTTGTCATTACATTGCGGCTTTATTCTAAATTTGAACGTAATCTTTTAGTTTGACCACTATAGGCATTATTTACAATAAAATTACTCAACTGGTCTTGAGGACTAGACAGATTGAACATATTTTAATAAATGTAAACACGCCATTAAGAAGCAGAAAAATGCTTGAAAAATTATATAAAATGGGATAACTCTGTAAATAGAGGACGGATTATTTTGAAAACTTCCTTATGACATATTTAGCATGTTGTAAGCAAAACGCAAAGAAAACGACACAGCGATGTTTATTATTCTATCAGCAGTAGATAACTCAAAATGACGTTATCATAAAACTAATGACGTCACAAACGTGCCTGTTTACTCGAGATTCAAGCAGGATTATATATTTTTTTTCTTGCAAGCAACTTTTGGTTTGATACTCAACTTGCATTTAAAATTTGGTGCCATTTTGTCTAAAACTTACAAAGATATGACGCTATATCGCAGATGTACCAAAACGTGCATTGCAATTTGCTTCATAAAAACTTCAGTATACAGGAATGGCCTTTATATAAGGGTATGTAACTCGAGAAATAAAGTGAGTATTTCTTTATGTTTGGTGCCATTTTAAAGGCGACAAATAGTTCTTTCCAGAAAGGTATGACATTTTGTCGTAGCGTATATGTGAAGAAAGTTATGAAGCTACTTGCATTCATATTTGAACAGCCCTCGTATAGGACGTTACAAATAACGTACCATTTTTTTTGCAATTATAGCTAATGTTACGCACATAAGGATCAATCTACGCACTTGCATAGTGCCTAAAAATCCTTTGGGACCGTTCTTGCGGCTATAGTGGAGATGTCAGGTTAGACTTGGAGGATTATTTTGGCCAAATGTGGTCGCAGACTATGTCGGGCCTGCACATAAAACCGTAATTGCATGCTGGAGGATTTACTTGAGACCGATAGTGGAATAAACATTTTAGCAAAACTAGTAAGTGAGTATGATCAGAAAATACCACAATCACAAACAGCAGACAACCCCGTGGCACCGCGAGGAAGAGCCGCTCAATCATCACAAGGAAGACAAATTAAGCAAAGCAACCAGCTCTCTCTTCCCCATCAAGATGATTGCAATACTAGAATGGACATAAAGTACGTTCATCACCTCATAGAACAATTACAGACCCGCACAATGGGAGTAACAATGAACAAAAAGTCAACAACAACAGAACCACCGCCTTAAAATGGACAGCAGCCCAAGCCGCCGGTGGGGGGGGGATCAAATGCACCTTACCGGCACCCAATCTTCGCCCCTAGATTAAACAGTTGTTAAGTACAAGAAATGTTCAGCTTGCATGGAGGCCATCTAACTAGTGCAATGTATCATCATGGAGAAACACTCTAATCAAATTAACACTCCATGATGAAACAAAGAAAAGGGCTCATGACTCACAGATGGTCAGAGCTAAAGAAAACCTCCAGTTGAGCCACAGTGGGGCCAGCTACAGATAAGCATCAGGCACTAAACCACCGATTAAAGCTTTACGTCAGAGCGGTCATAGAGTCTGAGGCCTGACCCATCGTCGTGCAATTAAAGAGGAAAACATAGCTATAAACCTTGATTGGGTTTAAAACTAGGCATGCAGACTGTCGCATGATATCCAAGTTAAATCCAACCCTTATATAATGTTTAACTATCTTTTAGAATTGTAAAGTAATAGCTGACACATGTACGTTCAGAGAGTAGGTGTTTTCGCCAAAATGCATGTAGAAATATTGTGCATTATTCACGCACAAAACAGCAGAAAGAAAATACGCAACATTGACGTAAATACTATTTTTGACGATAAGTCATAATTATGTGTTTACTGCTGATACTTTGTGCAAGTACAAAATTAGCACGTAGACAGGGTTGTGGCCAACGTGACGTTGAGAAGTTACGTTGACACTGAGTTGTTTGAAGTTTTCCTGGAATTTTCAAAGAGAATGAGTATCAGTATTTGTAAACCTCGAAACTATCTAGATTGCGTGACCTCAAAGTGAAAAAGGCCAGTATGCTCGATGTTTTGGCTACGTTAGCGTTGCAAACCAGGGTGACGTTATAGTAGCGCACTGTATATTTTGGTAGTGCGTGGGTTTGTTCGTTTTGGCATAGGAGGTATTATTTAGTCCTGACAAAGGCTGGTCACTAAAAATACTTCTCTGTTTCACAAATTTTGAGGGAGGATATAGGGAAAAGTAGATCCATCCAAACCGCATGGGAGCCATTAGCCATACATCCACCGATGAGGGCGAATCGAGCGCTTATAGGGTTAGGCTGTAGATTTAAAAATCAGACCACTAAAAACTTATTTATTTTGTGAACATGAAAGCGAACAACTCCACTAGACACAACAAAGAGATCCTGAGTAAACAAGATTCTATAAGTAGTATATTTTTTACAGAATTGTCTCTCAGTGTCCCCATCCTACAGAAGGGGAAGTAAGCCGTGAAGCCATCCAATCTAAATTCTGAGGGTACAGAAGTAGCTGATCCCCTTAGACCACTGAAAGAGTGGGATAAGGTTTTTCGTATTACCAACTGGGAAATAGTATGGTCCTCAATGTAGATTGGGTTCAACCATACAAATAGTGGGTTGGGACAGCCAAAGAACTAGGATCGCGCATCATTTCAATGGATATGAACTGACCTAAAAGGTCAAGATCGCGTGTCCAGGGTTATCGAATAACCCAATAAAATTAAATTAACGTCAGAAGTATGTAGTGACTCAAATTCACAGAATAATCACAGATCAGACTGACCCAAGAGTCAAGCGGTTAAACCAAAAGTGATCAAAATTTCTCAAACCACGTAAATCTGGAATAATGAGAACGAATAACTGCAGAACATTATAATAGATGAGCTCATTATTTTAAGATCTTAGATTTATATGTAAATCGTATATTCTTTACATTTCTTATTTCTGCTTGGTTGACGTACGTCTAAAGCAGGACACTCTAAGATTGATTTTTATAGAAACTATCTAAGAGTGGAAACTTGCCTTAGTATAGGATGGTCAACTAGCCAGAAATAATAACGTAGGTGGTGTCTTTGTAACATTAATGTGATGTCAATGTTTTTTTAGTACATAAAGTACTGAAAAAGTTATAACTAGTTGCGTGCATTATTTTTCCCTGGTAGCATTGTTAACGCATAATGGAATCTTCCCATAAAATCTCCCCTCTTTAGTCTTGACTGGCTTTATGTCCTAACAATGGTGTCAGAAGTGGGATTAGTGCGGGTTTATTGCCAAACTTCTCTGCTTTGGCTTTGTTACAGACACGCATTAGTTAGGTTATTTTGATAGTGTGATTGTGAGTATCAACACACAGTACTAATTGCATGCATTCCCCTGTGATGAAGTGCAAAACATGTAAAAAAAGTCATCACATAACATTCTGAGGGGACCCATACTTTCTTGTCCTGTGGATTGCCATATAAAACACGAGAAAAAATTGTCATAGTTTAATTATTAGACTTGACCATTTTTGTTTGACCCATATGATTGTGTATTGGCTTATGCTCTGTGTTCCTATTAATTAAGGATACAGATGTGAACAATTTCATATCGTCTGAGATTACTAATAATTTAAATCACCTCAGTGATGTCATAGTGTTTGATGCCGTTCAACTGATTTTTGTTATTAGAAGAAGTCCATAGAAAGATTTTTTGTAGTCAATTATTATGTCTGACTATGACAAGTGACTGTTGACTTGACTGTAACGTGTTTATATTTACATCGCGTAAGCACAAAATTACTTGACGTAAATACAGAAAAAAATGAAGGACGGTTTATTTGTTGTCAAGTACGTTTAGTGAAGGCCTATTTAAGTTATATATCCTAGGAACCATTCTGTTGTGATCCCTCGTACGTTGTAATATACGTTACTTATATGTGACGTCATTTAAATCCCTAGTAAAATTATAAGTTTACCAGCGCGAACGTTGCTTAGCCCATACCTATTTAAAAGGGACTAAGCGAACCCTGGTTTATTTTCAACAGTATAGTTGATTTATATTTTTTTCAATAATAGGCTTAAATGGATAAACATATTTCATTAGCAAGGGAATTAGGCGACAAAGGGCAATAACTAAGGGATTATCTTAAGAAGCAGCAAGATTTGGAGAGGGAGGAAAGGGTTGCCCAAAGGGATTATGAAAGAGAGAAAAGGGAGGCCGAGCAAAAAATAAAGATAAGGAGCAAAAAAAAAAGATAGGGAGCAAAAGATAAGGATAGGGAGGCGGCCCAAAGGGTAAAGAACTAGAATTAGAAAAAAATAAGAATTGAGGCAGAACAGTGGGATGAAGACAGGGAGTCTTCCCAAAAAATTAAAGACAAGGAGATGGAAATGGAAAAGTTAAAAATTGAGGCCGAAGTGGAGCTAAAAAAAATCGAGGCTGAGACCACTTCCCATCCCTGGGGGCCCAGCAAGAAAAGTTCAAACCCTAGAAATCCTAAGCTTCCATACTTTGACAAACATACGGATAAAATGGATAGCTACTTAACGAGGTTTGAGAAGTATGCCTTTTCAAATAAATGGGACCCGTCTTTGGGGCATCGTATTTAAGTGACTTGTTAAAAGGACACGCTTTGGAAGTCTTCGTTAGACTCTCTAAAGATGATCCGTCTGATTATAACCAGTTAAAGGAGGCTCTGTTAACTAATTTTGACCTTTCCGAAAGATCATTTAGGAAGAAGTTTAGGGATTGTAGGCCAAAGAGAGCTGAAACTTTCAAACAGTTTAGTTGTAGGCTAGCGAGCTAGCTAGATAAATAGTTAGGTTTGGCTAAGGTGAAAAGACCTATGAGGCCGTTTGTGATTTTTTGGCCCGAGACCAGTTTCTCGACTGTTGTAGCCGCAAACTTTATTTATATATTAAGCCCTAGCCATTTAAAGTCCTGGATGAGTTAGCCCATGGGGCAGATTTGTTCGCTGATGCTCAGGGTGGAGTTCCCGGATGCGTCGTGAAAGGGCAGAGTGAAACTAGGAGTCAAGTTACGCATACTTTTTAAAACCGGTTTGATTGAAAACCCCGTAACTCTTGTAAGATCTGCGGTAAAGCTCATCCGACACATAACTGTTGGCACAACAAGAATATGAGGGTATCTGCTGGCGTGGAAATAGCATCAAGCGCTTAATTTCATTCTCCAAACCAAAGGGGAAATTGGCAAAATAGGGGCCGCAATTGGAATCAAGGTCGTAATAATTACTGTCGAAATCAGTCAGCTCCTGGTAGGAATTCCAATAGAAACAATAGTAATGAGAAAGCCGACCATCAGGTCAACTTTTGTAAAGAGAAGAGTAAACAAGGACCGGATAAGGGAGTGCATAGCGTTTATCATGCTAAAATGCACGACCCAATTACCAATTATAGGGAAAATATCCATAAGGAATGTACAGGTACTTGCTATTTTTTTTTAAAATCTAGGTTGCCTACGGCAGCAGGCACAGTGAATGGGAAGGAAGTTAGAGTTTTAAGAGACATTGGTTGCACCGGGGTAGTAGTTTGAAGGGACCTGGTATCTGATGAACAAATGTTAGGGAAAGAGTTAGATGTAACCCTTATTAATGAGTCCAAACAAAAATACCAAGTGGTGTGTATTAGCGTAGAATATCCATTTTTAATGGCATTACCAAAGCTTTATGCGTGGAGGATACTTTGTATGATCTAGTTATAGGAAATATCGATGGATCGAAGTTGCCGGACATGTCACGTTTCGTTAAAAGCGTAGTTACTAGGTCGCATAAAGGAAATGAAAAGCGTGTATATAAGAAACTGAAAGCCCCAATCAAATTATAAGTAGTGATAGGAAAGTGATTGAGGCGGATCAAGCATCAGATCCAAAGCTCTAAAATAAACGGAAGCGAGTAGAGTAAGGCAAGGTAACTGTAAGTCGGGGAATACACCTGGGAGAAACGAAATTCGTAATAAAGGGAGGTTTAATCTATCGACAGTTTACTTTGCATGGTCAAACTACTTTGCAGTTAGTTGTACCTTCTAGTTTGACCAATAAGGTTATGACTTTTGCCCATGAATCATTCATGGCAGGTCATTTAGGCATTCGAAAGACAATTGATCGGGTTGTGGCTGATTTTTTGGTGATCTGGCGTATGCTGTGACGTGACACGGTTCTGTAAGTCATGTGACACATGTCAAAGGACTGTTCAAAAAGGCAGATTAGCCAAGGTGCCTTTAGGTCGACTACCGTTGACTGACACTCCTTTTAAGCGTGTAGCGGTAGACACTGTAGGACCAATCAAGCCCCGATTGAATAATAGGTCAAGGTACATTCTAACAATGATGGACTATGCGACACGTTATCCTGAGGCCATCGCATTGCATAGTATCGAAACTGAGGGTGTAGCAGAAGCGTAATTTGAAATGTTTAGTAGGGTTGGTGTACCTGATGAAATATTAACAGACTGTGGATCACAATTCACGTCTGAAGTTATGAAGGAGGTAGCAAGTCTGCTGTCATTGCAGCAGCTGACTACGTCAGCATTTCATGCTCAATGTAATGGTTTAGTGGAGCGATCGCATGCGACGCTTAGGCAATTGTTTCAAAGAATGTGCGCTGAACGCCCAAAGGATTGGGATAGGTCCTTCCTGCACTCTTTTTTGCAGTAAGGGAAGTACCTGAAGAATCTTTAGGATTTTCGTCGTATGAGTTATTATATGGAGGGAACATACGTGGTCCAGTGGCGATTCTTAGGGAATTATGGACAGACGAAGTTGAAGATGAAGAGGTTCGCTCAACTTATCATTACGTGATATATTTAAGGAAACGTCTTGAACACACTTGCGAGTTGGCAATGAAAAATTTACAGAAGGTGCAAGGAAAGCAAAAGGCTTACTACGATCGACGAGCGAAACCTCGTTTTTTTAAAGTGGGAGAGTGAGTTCTACAATTACTCCCAATTGATAGTAATAAGTTATTGTTAAAGTGAGTGAGTTCTACAATTACTCCTAATTGATAGTAATAAGTTATTGTTACAATGGCGGGGACCATTCGAAATAGTAGAAGTATTGAACCATGTTGACTATCGTGTAAACATAAACTGTTACATCCATACATTTCATGCCAATATTTTGAGGCACTATGTCGAGCATAAAACTGAAGTATCTCATTGTGTGTAATCAGTCGAAGAGAGTATTCTGTGTGATGAGTATTCACTAGAGGACTTTATATTTCCTTCTAAGAAGGAAATTGAGACCTATCGAGATGTTAGCATCTCGGACAAACTTACGGACGAACAGAGAAACGAGGTCAAGGAATAATTGGCCAAACACCCAGACATATTGACTAGCATACCGGTCAGGACTGAATTATTAGAACATGATATCAAACTATCAACTACGAAACCTGTTAGGTCTAAATGTTACCCTTTACCATATAAAACCAGAGAGGTAATGGAATCTGAATATTGACGAGATGATTGAGCTAGACGTAATCGAAACTTTGATCTCACTCCTTACTCTTCACCCATTGTATTAGTTCCAAAAAAGATGGATCTGTTATTTTTTGAATTGATTTCCGCAAGCTTAACGAGGTTACGAAATTAGATGGGGAACCTATGCCGAATATGGAGGATGTTATTAATAGAACGTCAGGGCATAGGATCTATTCACAAATGGATCTGTGTAAGGGATAAGGGATATTGGCAGTTAGGCCTCAGCAAAAGGTCAAGGCCATATACAGCCTTTGAAACACCTAAGGGGTTATTCCAATTTAAGACCATGCCTTTTGGTTTTGTTAATCCTGGGGCCTCTTTTTGTCGTCTTATACGCATATTATTGCAAGGCCAGAGAAATGTGGATAGTTTTGTGAAGGACATGTGGATTTTTACGGAAACTTAGAAAAAAACATTTTAAATCCATACAAGTTACTTTGGATAGGTTGCGAGTGACCAAACTTACTGCAAAACCCTCCAAGTGTAAAATAGGCCATAATATTCAAGACCAAACATTAAGGCCCAAAGATGACAATATTCAGGCTATTAAAGAAGCACAAAGGAAACCAGTCCAAGGTTGTCTGGGTTTAGCAGGTTTCTATCGAAAATTCATCCCTGATTTCTCTGAAGTTGCAGTTCCTTTAACCCATCTCACGAAAAAAGGTCGCCAAAATCGCATTAAGGACTGGTTAAGTAATCATGAAAAGGCTTTTTGAACATTGAAAAGTCGTCTTAGATCATCTCCTATTCTGCAGTTGCCTGTCATAATGAGGGAAAAACATTCATACTTACAGGTGCGTCCGATATAGGAATCGGAGCCGTTTTGCTGCAGGAATTTGAAGGGGAAGGAAATTTGTCAATTGCCTAAGATAGTAAAATGTTGTTACTTTGGGAAAAATTACTCAGTAATTTAGAAGAAATGTTTAGCAATTATTTGAGCAATTGAGAAAATCAGGAAATATCTTTTTTGGGGAGAGTTTATCCTGGAATGTGATCACAAACCCCTCTCATTTATGCAGACTGCTAAGGCATAAAAATGGGCCACAGAATTATGCGTTGAGCATTTAAGCTCCAACCGTACAGATTTAGGATTGTGGCAATCCGAGGGCAAGACAATGTGGGGGCGGACTATCTCTCTTTGTAGTCAGCCATTCAATTCGCATTGTATATATGTTGTATATATTTTATTTTGATTGTTCCTTTTTTTCTACATCGAGCATCGTAAGAAAAAGTCAAAAATAGTAATTGAGTATGATCAGCAAATACCACAATCACAAACTGCAGACAACCCCGTGGCATCGTGAGGAAGAGCCGCTCAACCATCATGAGACAAATTAAGCAAAGCAACCAGCTCAAACAACTTATAACTCTGTAACAAAATTATAGATAAAACCTGATTTCCCTACATTAGCAAATGAAATAGCCGAACCAAGCTCAGATATTAATATTAAAGTTACCTGCTATGCAGTGACCAAAGAGTTCTATAATACTTTTATTATCTTAATTCCGGCGTGGTACATGTACTGGTTTGAGACTCACTACTGGAGATTGTCTCCTTGGGCAGGCCCTGATCAGATGCTACTTTTGTAGCAGTTAATCAGGATCTTGATTGGTTTGTGTTATATTTACTGTTATATTTTACGGGACACTGAGCTTAAGTCATACATTTACTATACCATATGATCGTTTTTATGCGTGTGATTTTTTGTACTATACTAGTCAAAAGTTCTAATTTGTCGGTTTTCTGAAAAGTTTAAGTGCTATATCAATTTATCATATGACGTCGCGTCTGGGAGTGAAATAACGCAATGCAAAAAAATCTGTAAACCACTAGTGGTTTATCGATTTTCGGGAAACGTTATGACGTCCATAACAATGTTGCTTACATAATGACAAAATTATAATGTTTTACGGCAGAAATGAGATTTTATCAAATGATAAATAGTATCTAACATTCGTGCTCTTGTATTATTGAATCTATTAAACTCGTTGCGAAAAGATCCTCTATTTCCTGGATAAGGGCAGCCAATCAGTGAACGATACCAGGACTGGCAAAGCCAAATTTACCAATTGTATTCAAGAGATTTTGCCGAATACACATACCCTCAATATAAAAAAAAATCACAATAATTTCGCTGGATGGTGGTGTAATTTCTTTTGACACTTTAGCCAAAAGCATCTAGTCTAATAAAGATGGAGTATTCTTTTTAGCACTTTAGTGTTCAATATGTGTTTGGCTTTTAAAATGAAAAGGCTTTACGTGTGTCAGTGTGTTATTTCACAAGGTAATGACTCACACATTGTGCCAAAATGCGAATTTTGAAAATGGGGGTACCACAGTTCAAATCAGCAACCTGCATGGACTATTGCATAATTTGTCAATATCTTTGCTGTCTTGGATATATGACACTTCAGGTTATTTCGAGATGCAAAAACAGTAGTAATGTCATTTAACGGTTTGAACATAATTGATAAATTGGAGCTTTTGGCTAGTATATTTTATTATGGAACATATTGTAGCGTCTCCGTTGATAGAGGTTAAGAGCTAGGTACATGTATAAGTTCGGGAATCACTGCCAGTGATTGTCACGGTGTTGTTTGTCCTTGTGTAGACACTGGTGAGACGCCATGTATTGGTTTATGTGGGCCATTAGGTTTCCTATATATTATATGCACAGGCAATGTATTGTAGCCGCGTGCCAGATACTTTATGGACTGCTTGGTTCAACCAAGGACGTCAGGAATTCGTCCTGACATTAATAAAATTGTTGGTTGGGACAGAAAGCAAGCACACAAATTTTCATTTTATTCTCGTTTCAACGAATTTGGACGCTTGTAGGAACTGATACGGTAAGGTTTATGACGAAGTGTTTCAATTAACACAATTGTTTATGACACATAGCCTAACATAGTTGGTGACGAAAGTGAAAGTGAAAGTGAAACAAATTACATTTTTAATGAAAATGTCACCGTCACTTATAGCATTTAATTATTTGTAATGGTATACATCTAAACAGTATCCACTTAATTAACGTAGTTAGTCGTTTAGTGGTGCTTTAACACATACATCACTGCATGCGCAGCTCTATTTTTTTACGAAGTGGCTATTTACAGTCAACTGTAAATAGCCAAAAAACGTTAAAATGGCTATTTACAGTCAACTGTCAATAGCCAAAAAACGTTAAAATGGCTACTTACAGTTGACTGTCAATAGCCATTTTAACGTTTTTTGGCTATTTACAGTTGACTGTCAATAGCCATTTTAACGTTTTTTGGCTAATGACAGTCAGTGTCGTTATTTATTTGGGATACAGGGGGAAATTATTTGTTATATCACATTTATTTACTTATCCCTTTATTTAGCTGAAATCCTATTTTGGCTTTTGTTAAAGCATTTTTTTTCATGATGGTGCGGCTTCGAATCAACGACTTCCCACTCGAGCGGAAAAAGAGAATCAAGACATTAAACATACTAATTGCAAAGATGTGGTAAGCAGTTAATCTTGAGCTTCCTAGCATTATTTTGATATGACTTTAAGTGCAAAGTAAGAAGAATTCCTAAGTGACACGAGCAGCCTTGTCTTTGTTGGTGATTTTAAGACTTGGAAACTTTTCTCACATTTTTTTGTTTAAAAAAATATCCGTCCAGATCTGGATTGAAACCATTTGGCAATACGGATCCAAAATAGGCTCCGTGTTGGCATTTAATAATACTTTAATTTAATAGACATCTCATCTGGGTCTACCATGTATTTAATTATTCATCAAACTCATGATCGTAACCGTTCTTTTGACTAATTATATAGTTTGCTTTCGACTAATTATATATCAAACAATAGTGAGTCATGATCTGATTATAACAGATAATTCCTATAGGAGCTGTCTGGTTCTAATCTATACTGCCTGTTGATGTTGTGTACATGCAAGTTGTCATGAGACAGCTAAGGGTTTGGCAATTATGTACAAGGGCCAGTACAGGGATTTGGTTTTTATACTTCTCGCATTTTCGAGCCTGGAAAGCGAAGGCGTGTCGGCATATGCGATGACTCGTCAGAACCTTCTCTACTCCCTTATACAAAGTATGATGTCTCGCAGAGAGGATCCATGTGATATATTTAACATGCTCTTCATTGAGACAGCCATCCATTATTTTTTCTTTTCTTCTTTCATTATTAATTTTCTTTTCGGCCTGTTGAAATTTATTTATATTTTGTAAAAGGTTTACACCAAAAGGCCTTTGCTAAAAACATTTAGTCTCGAAAAATGTGCAAATATAAAACCTGTGCAAAAATGTGCTAAATATGAAATGAAACCTGTGCAATATGCACAGGTTTCATATTTTGCACATTTTTCGAGACTAATTTTTGTAATTTCGAGATAAACGGATACTTTCATTTCTTCTTTTTTTTTTTTTGAGGGGGGGGGGAGGGGGGGGGGTGAGGTGGAGGTGATATTGGAAGGTTTTATTAGTGGAATAGAATCTTTTCATATAATCTATTTTTATTTTCACTTAAGTATCACCCAAAAGCTTAATCTGTCCCAATAAACAGGATTAGTGTACTTTACCAGGAGGCAATAAAACTCCCGTGGTGCTTGACGCGTGTCGGATTAAGAGGTGTGACAACCTTTATTCAGGAGAGGAGACTTTAATGAGGCATCATTGGCCATATGCAAGGTTCTCGAGCAGAATGTGTACTTGCGCGGTCTATCCGAAAACTCATTGTTTTGTATTTATATGATTTTCGATGACGTATTGTTGATGCCTTAAACATTGTTTCCTTATGCACTCAGAAGATCGCAATGACCGTGACCAGATGGAGCATATGCTCGCACTGATCTTGGCCATCGATGTCTGATGATCCTGGCCATTGATATCTCGCCCCCCCCCCCTCCAAAAAGTCCTTGGGAACATCTGATTATAAGTACTTTCGAGCTGCCTTCAACACATTGTGGCAAAAAGTTTGATTCAGAGGCACATACTGTTTGGATAGGTTATCAAAGATGACACAAGCAGGTACTCTGGATGCTGACGTGCGCACTGCCTGGTATCAAATTTGAAAACCCTCCATGGGTGTTTCTAATGCTTTACATTATCCGAATGAGCTATAAGTTTTAAAGGTGGAAGATGGAAAATAATCTTGAAAGATGGAAAATGCGGACTGAGTTTCCCGCCATAGTTTCGCCATGTCGAACAATGAATTTTCTAACAGGTAGAATATTCGTACACTTCACCGTGACAGTCGATAGACTTCGGCTGTTTACCGGAAAGACGCGGTGATATGCGATGGTTAGGTGTGAAAATAAACCCTGGGGCTTGTTGTCTTATCATAATCCTCATAAAACACTGGTCTTTATGGTTTTAATTGAAAAACAACTTTCTATAAAGAGAGTAGAGTTTTAAAATAAGATTTCATGCAAATCACACCGCGTAGGCGGCTATCAAAAACGCTCTGAGCAATCGACGAAAGGGGATCAAAACTCGATAGAAACAGTGTTTTCGATTGATATTTGTTGCCAGTCAGACGATAATGGCAATCGAAAACTGTTTCTAACAATTTTATCTACGTTCCTCGACAGTATTAGAGTTTTCGATTGCCTCCTATCCAGCGAGTGATTATGAGTCGAAAAATACATTCAGGCATACTATCGGAGTATTTAGCAGTGTAGATCGAGATAAGGACCACCATTTCATCATAGCAGATCTAGGTCCAATAGTTTTGTAAACCTTATCACCAGAAGAGACTGCATGCAACAAAATCCGGTTTTCTCACGACTAAACCTTATTATTGGACAATTGTTTACTACATTGTCTAAACTCATATCAAAGGTTTTTCCACAATTAACTTTGTTTTCGAAAAAAATGATACCAGAGTTTAAAAAAGCTTGGAACAGCTATCTACAATAAAAATGATCTAATCAAGAATAACTTACAAGTGTACCGCTGTCTCATTTAAGGTATTTAAAGACCGTACACAAATAACTTAAGCGTTTAATACAGATGTCCCTCGAACACCCCCCCCCCCCCCAACTATATCAACCGCAAATACAGTATCAGAGAGATTACATATTGCAAATTCTACATCGCGGAAGTATGATTTCGGGACACTGGTTTACAGTATCAATGTTCTCTGCGTTGCAATGGTGTCATATTAGATGCATATACAGACTCAAACTCTGCCGACAGGATATGCTGGAGTTACTCAGAGGAACCGTCTCATCGAGACGTTCCTTTATTCAGCAACAGCATAGTCTTATTAGTACAGTTGGTCGTTCTATCACTTTTGCTTACCGAATCGTCGCTTCTCACTAAAGCTTAATGGTTTCGGTGAGAAGACGACAGCAAAAAGCATATGCTGTGGTTACTTAAATGAATAAGTGATACACTGAGATGTTTCTCTTAAGTAACCACGGCATTTGGCTAGAAACTGATTAGAGAAACTCTGAGGGCTATTTCGGTGTTAAATTTCCAGGCGTTGAACTAACTGAGCTATATAAATGGGCACAATAGTTAAAATGTACATACATGTACTGTAAGTTGATATACATGAATCGCCTTTACTTAGAAAATGTGAATCGGAATTGATTAATAAAACAATAAAATGTCCAAATGCGTTGCTTATTTCAGACATAATCAGACCTAGTACATGTACGTGTAACTCCGAGGAACAAAACCAACTTGTGCTATAAACAAGTCAAAGTAGCTATATATACATCAATGGGATATAGACAAACAGTCGAGATCCAAATCAGATTTCGCAGAATGTGGTGTCTGATCGGGAAACCTTGGAATATATGTTACACGTAAGAAGTCTGAGCTCTATAATCTTGATCAGGAAATGTCACAATCACAGAATAACTGCCTTTCACCTGACTGCCAATACATACTTGTACATTTTTTGAGATGTTTGGCTCTTATATGAATCATTCTCTACTTATGCGTACGAACAGCGATGCCAATGGAGCGTCTGTGTAGATGCACAAGCTTGCGTGTTTCTTAACTTTTTGCATGCGTCAAATACCCAAAACTCACATGCCAGGCTCAAATACGATTTACGGCATGCACTAATTATGGAAGAAACACATTCATTTGACTTTAATATTCATCTGTACTTGAAATTGTCCACCAAATGTTCGAATATAAAGTCAACATCAATGAAAATATCTGATTTATCTGTAAATAGCCAAAAAACGTTAAAATGGCTATTTACAGTTGACTGTCAATAGCCATTTCAACGTTTTTTGGCTAATGACAGTTGACTGTAAATAGCCACTTTAACGTTTTTTGGCTATTGACAGTCAACTGTAAATAGCCTTTTTAACGTTTTTTGGCTATTGACAGTCAACTGTAAATAGCCTCTTCCATTTTTTTAACCTTGTTTTTTGCTATGTAACGAGAGGTTTCTGTCTTAACCAGCCTATTCAGCCACAATGACTATTAGTATATATAAAAAATGGCATGGAGCTGCTTTTGGGATAACTAATAACACGGGCGCAGATCAAATTGTGCGGATGCGCAGGCTGGTCTGCGCCTATGTTTGTGGGCAGCAGTTTGATGGGGTCTATACGTGTATACAGGCTAATTTAACAGGCATGGGTGACGTTTCGGTATACCTCATTGGCCGCACACGTTTTAAGGAGCATTTGGTACCATTGACTCAATATATAATCGGTATAATTAATACCTTGTGTGGCATTTTTAATCATTTTATGAGCGGTTGGCTTGTTTTTACTCTGATATGCAGTACAAATTGCGCTGACAGAGATGGGGAAAATAATTCAAACCTGATATCATATGTCAGATGAACGTTATTCTTTGTTGCATGTTATTATCTTTTTGGGATGTTTAATTCTTTGCATGCTGAAAAAGTTTCTAATGCATTTACTTTGTAGTCTGCCCAAAAGGTTGGGGTTTTCGTGGGCCATGGCCGGCAATCGTGGATGGGTGACCCATAAAATGTAAGACTGGTTTTATACGTAGAAAGTCAAGGCTGATGTTATTTATGTTTTATCTTGAGAAGAGAAAGATTGTGGCAGTCAATATGTTGGTCAAACTTGTAGATTTCTTAAAACTAGATTTTCTGAGCACTATCGTCGAACAAAAAAGCCTCGCAAAATTGATAATTTTCTTTATAGGCATTTGTAACAAACTAATCACTCTACTAGCAGTATTTCTATTCAGCCTGTTGAAAAGATAATATATGGTGATAATTCCACTAAAAGATATGAAAATATTCTTAGGCATGAATTAGAATTAAAGTGGATAAAATTATTACAAACACCACATCCACTTGGTTTTAATGATAATATTTACCATGAGGGAAACATTTTTAGATTACCTGATTGTGATGTTTTTTCTCTTTTAGATAATCGTAAACGTAATACCCAATCTCATGGAAAACGCAAAAATGGAAATTTAAAACGCAAAAATAAACATGTTTTAACTCTTTCAGAATTAAGTATCATCTTAAAACATTCTCGCTGAACTATTGCCCTTTCACGTTTAGTAACTCTTTCTATATCTTCACTTCGTAACTTGGATATTGAGGCTAATAAATTCTACGATAGAGCTCATCGACTTTATGATGCAGCAATTCTTACCTGGAGTTACACTCAAGATGCTCTTTGGCCAGATATAGATTCCAAAATTAATCATATTAGGCATTTTATCAAAATTCAATTTTTCAACAAGGGGATTGAATTCATTAACTTACCCAGTATATTTAAAGATAAATCTGTTATCTCTTCTATTTCTACTTATTTTGAAAATAAGGAATCCCCTTTCATTTGTTGAAAGTATAATAAACCTATTCTTAGTACTGTTTTTAACTATAACACATTAGTAACAGAACTTGATATCGAAAATTCTATTCCTGACTCTTGAGATTGCAAAGACTATAAGTATTGCTATCAACCCACTGGTCATATAGTCACAGGGGATTTAAAAATCATAACTGATTCGAGAATTCGGTCTATTATATGTAAGGGACCTAAATATAGGTTTCCTGTGCCAATAGACTTCAAATCATGTCGTGAGGAAATTGCAGGAGCCTTACAAGAATTTTGTAATCGCTGGTGTAAACGAGAGCATGTTGAGTCTAATGCCTTAAATAGTTGGAAACTAAATATTTTTAAAATTATTGATGGTAGAATTTCATTTTATTGCAACAATTTAGATCTTCTACCACCTAAACCTAAATTCACTTTTAGACACTTGAAGAAAGGGATCCAGGAATTTCATAGGAAGTTTGTTTTGGCCCCCGCAGATAAGGCTGCTAACAATGTTGTGGTCGTTTGAAAAATATACTATATTAACACCCTAAAGCATATGGCAGCTAAGTTTGGGTTGTTTGTTGATGAGGACCATAGCAAGCTTCCTACGTTATACTGGTTACCTAAACTTCATAAACGGCCCTATAAGTCACGTTTTATTGCTAATTCTAGTGCAGGTACAACTACTGAGTTGTCTATTCTTTTGACTTCTTGCCCCACAGCAATTAAAAACCATGTCATTAAATATTGCACAACAGTTGCTAAATAAAATGGTAAAAAGTCATTTTGGTCTATTAAAAATTCAGGTGAAATTCTTAATAAATTGAAGTCTAGAGGTTTTCTAGCATATGGTTTGTCTACATATGATTTCTCTACTCTCTATACTACATTGCCTCATAATCTAATAAAAGAAAAACTAACAGAATTAATTGAACAAACATTTAACAGAGAGGGCTGACTTTATTTGGCTTGTAATGATAAAAATGCCTTTTTTACTTCTGAACAACCTAAACGATATAAATTGTGGTCATGTCAGAAAATGTTTGATGCGCTCCATTATCTTTTGGACAATTTATTTATAAGATTTGGCTCAAAATTATATAGACAAATTGTCGGTATTCCAATGGGTACTAATTTTGCTCCTCTTTTTGCAGATTTGTTTTTGTTTTGTTATGAAAGAGACTTTATGTTGTCTCTGTCTGACAATAATCAAGCTGATATTATTGAAGCTTTTAACTCTACCTCCAGGTATTTAGATGACTTACTTAATATTGATAATCCTTATTTTGAACAAATGGTAGGTCAGATATATCCCACTGAACTTCAGTTAAACAAGGCAAATTCTTCTGATACTGAAGCTCCGTTTTTGGACTTGAACTTGTCAATAACAAATGGCATAGTTTCTTTTAAAATTTTTGATAAACGGGATGATTTTAATTTTGAAATAGTAAATTTTCCATTTCTTGATGGAGATGTTCCTCGCTCTCCTTCCTATGGTGTATATATTTCTCAGCTTATTCGTTTTGCTAGAGTGTGTTCTAATGTTTATGACTTCAACAACAGAAACTTATTTTTAACTGCTAAATTATTGAAACAAGGTTATAGATATCATAAAATTTGAAAAGCATTTTCTAAATTCTACCACAGACACTCAGAGTTAATTGTTAAATACAATATTGGGTTAAAAACTCTTCTGCAACAAGGCATATCAGAACCTATATTTTATGGTGATTTAGTCTATAAATTCAAGCGAATTGCTGGAAAACCTAATTTTAGTGATCAATTCAAAAAGATAGTAAAACGTTATATAAGTGTTGGATATAACCTGGATGTCATGCGACAGTCTGCATGCCTAGTTTTAAACCCAATCACGGTTTATAGCTATGGTTTCCTCTTTAATTGCACGACGGTGGGTCAGGCCTCAGATTCTATGATGGCCCTGACGTAAAGCATTATTCGGTGGGTTGGTACCTGATGCTTATCTGTAGCTGGACCCACCGTGACTCAACTTGAGGTTTTCTTTAGCTCTGACTATCTGTGAGTCATGAGCCCTTTTCTTTGTTTCATCATGGTGTAGTAATTTGATTAGAGTGTTTTTCCATGATGATACATTGCATTAGTTAGATGGCCTTCACGCGAGCTGAACATTTCTTGTACTTCAACAACAGCAGAATCCAGGGCGAAGATTTGGTACCAGTAAAATGCATTTAAGCCCCCCCCCCCCCAGTGGCTTAGGCTGCTGTCCGTTCTAAGGCGGTGGTTCTGTTGTTGTTGACTTTTTGTTTATTGTTATTCCCATTGTGGAAGTCTGTAATTGGTCTATGTTTTGTTGTATGTTACTTTATGTCCATTCTAGTATTGCAATCATCTTGATGGGGAAGAGGGAGCTGATTGCTTTGCTTAATTTGTCTTCCTGATGTCGCGTGATGGTTGAGCGGCTCTTCCCGCGGTGCCACGGGGTTGTTTGCAGTTTGTGATTGTGGTATTTCCTGATCATACTCATTTACTATTTTAGAGATGCATACTGTCCGTCTAAGGATATATCGTGGAGATTGATCATGAAATATTTTCTACAGTCATTCTCCTCCCTTCCGCTGATTCATTCAAGAAGGATTGTTGTCAGTAACAACCGAAAGTATGTGCACGAATTACTGGTTATCCGCTTGTTCAAGCCTGCCCAGGAAAAAGTGTGGTTAGGTGAACTGACCGTCCCGCAATGACCATAGCTGTTGACTTGGGCCGTAAAGCAACAAAACAAACAAACAAACAAAAATCACTAGAAAGAGCAAACAAGTTTTTCTATGCATTTACATCTGCTGGACGCCGAGGGCGATGTTGAAACCCGAGCCTGAAGGGCGAGGGTTTTAACGACCCCCGAGGGGTCTAGCTGATGTTAGTGTATCAGAAAAAACATGTTTGATCGTTATTATTGCATAAAGTCATATTGTCACTTAAAATCTTTGGAAAAACACTTCGAAAAGTTTATTTTCGTATTACTATAATGGCGCGCAAAAGCATTACCGATTCATAGGTTTTGAAAACACCTGTTCGAGAGCAAGGGCTTACGTCATCCTAACGTCACTAGATTACGTTAAGTCCTATGCACGTTACTGCTGCAATAATATAGGGATCAAACATATGCGTGAAGTTGGCTAGTCAATCAACAATCAACAATCGACATTCAATGTCTAGCTAGACAATCGACATTCAACTCAACATTCAATGTCTAGCTAGACAATCGACATTCGGCTCAACATTCAATGTCTAGCTAGACAATCGACATTCGGCTCAACATTCAATGTCTAGCTAGACAATCAACATTCAGCTCAACATTCAATGTCTAGCTAGACAATCGACATTCGGCTCAACATCCAATGTCTAGCTCGACAATCAACATTCGGCTCAACATTCAATGTCTAGCTCGACAATCAACATTCAGCTCAACATTCGAGTTAGCAATGAGTCCGAACACCTGAAGCCGAATCTTGGCGAATGTTGAGCTAGACAATCGACATTCAGCTCAACATTCAAGTCTAGCTCAACATTCGGCTCCATAATGAATGTCTAGCTAGAAAATCAACATTCAGCTCAACATTCGAGTTAGCAATGCGTCCGAACTTCTGAGGCCGAATCTTGGCGAATGTTGAGCTAGACAATCGACATTCAGCTCAACATTCAATGTCTAGCTAAACAATCGACATTCAGCTCAACATTCGAGTTAGCAATGTGTCCGAACTTCTGAAGCCGAATCTTGGCGAATGTTAAAGCTAGACAATCGACATACGGCTCAACATTCAATGTCTAGCTCGACAATCGACATTCGGCTCAACATTGAATGTCTAGCTAGACAATCAACATTCAGCTCAACATTCGAGTAAGCAATGAGTCCGAACTTCTGAAGCCGAATCTTGACGAATGTTGTTCTAGACAATCGTCATTCGGCTCAACATTCAATGTCTAGCTCGACATTCGGCTCCATATTGAATGTCTAGCTAGACAATCAACATTCAGCTCAACATTCGAGTTAGCAATCAGTCCGAACTTCTGAAGCCGAATCTTGGCGAATGTTGAGCTAGACTATCGACATTCGGCTCAACATTCAATGTCTAGCTCGACATTCGGTTCAACATTGAAGTCTAGCTAGACAATCGACATTCAGCTCAACATTCGAGTTAGCAATGCGTCCGAACTTCTGAAGCCGAATCTCGGCGAATGTTGAGCTAGACAATCGACATTCAGCTCAACATTCAATGTCTTGCTAGACAATCGACATTAGGCTCAACATTGAGTGTCTTGCTAGACAATCAACATTCAGCTCAACATTCGAGTTAGCAATGAGTCCGAACTCCTGAAGCCGAATCTTGGCTAATGTTGAGCTAGACAATCGACATTCAGCTCAACATTCAAGTCTAGCTCAACATTCGGCTCCATAATGAATGTCTAGCTAGACAATCAACATTCAGCTCAACATTCGAGTTAGCAATCAGTCCGAACTTCTGAGGCCGAATCTTGGCGAATGTTGAGCTAGACAATCGACATTAAGCTCAACATTCAAAGTCTAGCTAGACAATCGACATTCAGCTCAACATTCGAGTAAGCAATGTGTCCGAACTTCTGAAGCCGAATCTTGGCGAATGTTGAGCTAGACAATCGACATTCGGCTAAGCATTCAATGTCTAGCTCGACAATCGACATTCAGCTCAACATTGAATGTCTAGCTAGACAATCAACATTCAGCTCAACATTCGAGTTAGCAATGCGTCCGAACTTCTGAAGCCGAATCTTGGCGAATGTTGAGCTAGACAATCGACATTCGGCTCGACATTCAAAGTCTAGCTCGACATTCGGTTCAACATTGAATGTCTAGCTAGACAATCGACATTCAGCTCAACAATCGAGTTAGCAATGCGTCCGAACTTCTGAAGCCGAATCTTGACGAATGTTGAGCTAGACAATCGACATTCAGCTCAACATTCAGTGTCTAGCTAGACAATCGACATTCAGCTCAACATTCATTGTCTAGCTCGACAATCGACATTCAGCTCAACATTCGAGTTAGCAATGAGTCCGAACTTCTGAAGCCGAATCTTGGCGAATGTTGAGCTAGACAATCGACATTCAGCTCAACATTCAATGTCTAGCTCGACATTCTGCTCCATATTGAATGTCTAGCTAGACAATCAACATTCAGCTCAACATTCGAGTTAGCAATCAGTCCGAAATTCTGAGGCCGAATCTTGGCGAATGTTGAGCTAGACAATCGACATTCAGCTCAACATTCAATGTCTAGCTAGACAATCGACATTCAGCTCAGCATTCGAGTTAGCAATGTGTCCGAACTTCTGAAGCCGAATCTTGGGGAATGTTGCGCTAGACAATCGACATTCGGCTCAACATTCAATGTCTAGCTCGACAATCGACATTCGGCTCAACATTGAATGTTTAGCTAGACAATCAACATTCAGCTCAACATTCGAGTTGGCAATGCGTCCGAACTTCTGAAGCCGAATCTTGGCGAATGTTGAGCTAGACAATCGACATTCAGCTCAACATTCAATGTCTAGCTAGACAATCGACATTAGGCTCAACATTCAATGTCTAGCTCGACAATCAACATTCAGCTCAACATTCGAGTTAGCAATGAGTTCGAACTCCTGATGCCGAATCTTGGCGAATGTTGAGCTAGACAATCGACATTCGGCTCAACATTCAAGTCTAGCTCAACATTCTTCTCCATAATGAATGTCTAGCTAGACAATCAACATTCAGCTCAACATTCGAGTTAGCAATCAGTCCGAACTTCTGAGGCCGAATCTTGGCGAATGTTGAGCTAGACAATCGACATTCGGCTCAACATTCAATGTCTAGCTCGACATTCGGTTCAACATTGAATGTCTAGCTAGACGATCGACATTCAGCTCAACATTCGAGATAGCAATGCGTCCGAACTTCTGAAGCCGAATCTTGGCGAATGTTGAGCTAGACAATCGACATTCAGCTCAACATTCAATTTCTAGCTAGACAATCAACATTCAGCTCAACATTCGAGTTAGCAATCAGTCCGAACTTCTGAGGCCAAATCTTGGCGAATGTTGAGCTAGACAATCGACATTCAGCTCAACATTCAATGTCTAGCTAGACAATCAACATTCAGCTCAACATTCGAGTTAGCAATGCGTCCGAACTTCTGAAGCCGAATCTTGGCGAATGTTGAGCTAGACAATCGACATTCGGCTCAACATTCAATGTCTAGCTCGACATTCGGTTCAACATTGAATGTCTAGCTAGACAATCGACATTCAGCTCAACATTCGAGTTCTGAAGCCGAATCTTGACGAATGTTGAGCTAGACAATCGACATTCAGCTCAACATTCAATGTCTAGCTAGACAATCGACATTCGGCTCAACATTCAATGTCTAGCTCGACAATCGACATTCAGCTCAACATTCGAGTTAGCAATGTGTCCGAACTTCTGAAGCCGAATCTTGGCGAATGTTGAGCTAGACAATCGACATTCAGCTCAACATTCAATGTCTAGCTCGACATTCGGCTCCATATTGAATGTCTAGCTAGACAATCAACATTCAGTTAGCAATCAGTCCGAACTTCTGAGGCCGAATCTTGGCGAATGTTGAGCTAGACAATCGACATTCAGCTCAACATTCAATGTCTAGCTAGACAATCGACATTCAGCTCAACATTCGAGTTTGCAATGTGTCCGAACTTCTGAAGCCGAATCTTGGCGAATGTTGAGCTAGACAATCGACATTCGGCTCAACATTCAATGTCTAGCTCGACAATCGACATTCGGCTCAACATTGAATGTCTAGCTAGACAATCAACATTCAGCTCAACATTCGAGTTGGCAATGCGTCCTAACTTCTGAAGCCGAATCTTGGCGAATGCTGAGCTAGACAATCGACATTCGGCTCAACATTCAATGTCTAGCTAGACAATCGACATAAGGCTCAACATTCAATGTCTAGCTCGACAATCAACATTCAGCACATCATTTTAGTTAGCAATGAGTCCGAACTCCTGAAGCCGAATCTTGGCGAATGTTGAGCTAGACAATCGACATTCAGCTCAACATTCAAGTCTAGCTCAACATTTTTCTCCATAATGAATGTCTAGCTAGACAATCAACATTCAGCTCAACATTCGAATTAGCAATGAGTCCGAACTTCTGAGGCCGAATTTAGGCGAATGTTGAGCTAGACAATCGACATTCAGCTCAACATTCAATGTCTAGCTAGACAATCGACATTCAGCTCAACATTCGAGTTAGCAATGTGTCCGAACTTCTGAAGCTGAATCTTGGCGAATGTTGAGCTTCACAATCGACATTCGGCTCAACATTGAATTTCTAGCTAGACAATCAACATTCAGCTCAATATTCGAGTTAGCAATGCGTCCGAACTTCTGAAGCCGAAGCTTGGCGAATGTTGAGCTAGACAATCGACATTCGGCTTAACATTCAATGTCTAGCTCGACATTCGGTTCAACATTGAATTTCTAGCTAGACAATCGACATTCAGCTCAACATTCGAGTGAGCAATGCGTCCGAACTTCTGAAGCCGAATCTTGGCGAATGTTGAGCTAGACAATCGACATTCAGCTCAACATTCAATGTCTAGCTAGACAATCGACATTCGGCTCAACATTCAATGTCTAGCTCGACAATCGACATTCGGCTCACCATTGAATGTCTAGCTAGACAATCAACATTCAGCTCAACATTCGAGTTAGCAATGCGTCCGAACTTCTGAAGCCGAATCTTGGCGAATGTTGATCTAGACAATCGACATTCGGCTCAACATTCAATGTCTAGCTCGACATTCGGTTCAACATTGAATGTCTAGCTAGACAATCGACATTCAGCTCAACATTCGAGTTAGCAATGCGTCCGAACTTCAGAAGCCGAATCTTGGCGAATGTTGAGCTAGACAATCAACATTCAGCTCAACACTCAATGTCTAGCTAGACAATCGACATTCAGCTCAACATTCAATGTCTAGCTCGACAATCGACATTCAGCTCAACATTCGAGTTAGCAATGAGTCCGAACTTCTGAAGCCGAATCTTGACGAATGTTGAGCTAGACAATCGACATTCGGCTCAACATTCAATGTCTAGCTCGACATTCGGCTCCATATTGAATGTCTAGAAGGACAATCAACATTCAGCTCAACATTCGAGTTAGCAATCAGTCCGAACTTCTGAGGCCGAACCTTGGCGAATGTTGAGCCAGACAATCGACATTCAGCTCAACATTCAATGTCTAGCTAGACAATCGACATTCAGCTCAACATTCGAGTTAGCAATTCGTCCGAATTTCTGAAGCCGAATCTTGGCGAATGTTGAGCTAGACAATCGACATTCGGCTCAACATTCAATGTCTAGCTCGACAATCGACATTCGGCTCAACATTGAATGTCTAGCTAGACAATCAACATTCAGCTCAACATTCGAGTTGGCAATCAGTCCGAACTTCTGAAGCCGAATCTTGGCGAATGTTGAGCTGGACAATCGACATTCAGCTCAACATTCAATGTCTAGCTAGACAATCGACATTAGGCTCAACAGTCAATGTCTAGCTCGACAATCAACATTCAACTCAACATTCGAGTTAGCAATGAGTCCGAACTCCTGAAGCCGAATCTTGGCGAATGTTGAGCTAGACAATCGACATTCAGCTCAACATTCAAGTCTAGCTCAACATTCGGCTCCATAATGAATGTCTAGCTAGACAATCAACATTCAGCTCAACATTCGAGTTAGCAATCAGTCCGAACTTCTGAGGCCGAATCTTGGCGAATGTTGAGCTAGACAATCGACATTCAGCTCAACATTCAATGTCTAGCTAGACAATCGACATTCAGCTCAACATTCGAGTTAGCAATGTGTCCGAACTTCTGAAGCCGAATCTTGACGAATGTTGAGCTAGACAATCGACATTCAGCTCAACATTCAATGTCTAGCTCGACAATCGACATTCGGCTCAACATTGAATGTCAAGCTAGACAATCAACATTCAGCTCAACATTCGAGTTAGCAATGCGTCCGAACTTCTGAAGCCGAATCTTGGCGAATGTTGAGCTAGACAATCGACATTCGGCTCAACATTCAATGTCTAGCTCGACATTCGGTTCAACATTGAATGTCTAGCTAGACAATCGACATTCAGCTCAACATTCGAGTTAGCAATGCGTCCGAACTTCTGAAGCCGAATCTTGGCAAATGTTGAGCTAGACAATCGACATTCAGCTCAACATTCAATGTCTAGCTCGACATACGGCTCCATATTGAATGTCTAGCTAGACAATCAACATTCAGCTCAACATTCGAGTTAGCAATCAGTCCGAACTTCTGAGGCCGAATCTTGGCGAATGTTGAGCTAGACAATCGACATTCAGCTCAACATTCAATGTCTAGCTAGACAATCGACATTCAGCTAAACATTCGAGTTAGCAATGTGTCCGAACTTCTGAAGCCGAATCTTGGCCAATGTTGAGCTAGACAATCGACATTCGGTTCAACAGTCAATGTCTAGCTCGACAATTGACATTCGGCTCAAAATTGAATGTCTATTTAGACAATCAACATTCAGCTCAACATTCAAGTTAGCAATGCGTCCGAACTATTGAAGCCAAATCTTGGCTGATGTTGAGCTAGACAATCGATATTCGGCTCAACATTCAATGTCTAGCTCGACAATCGACATTCGGCTCAACAATGAATGTCTAGCTAGACAATCAACATTCAGCTCAACATTCGAGTTAGCAATGCGTCCGAACTTCTGAAGCCGAATCTTGGCGAATGTTGAGCTAGACAATCGACATTCGGCTCAACATTTAATGTCTAGCTAGACAATCGACATTTAGCTCAACATGCGAGTTAGCAATGAGTCCGAACTTCTGAAGCCGAATCTTGGCGAATGTTGATCTAGACAATCGACATTCGGCTCAACATTCAATGTCTAGCTCGACATTCGGCTCCATTTTGAATGTCTAGCTAGAAAATCAACATTCAGCTCAACATTCGAGTTAGCAATCAGTCCGAACTCCTGAGGCCGAATCTTGGCGAATGTTGAGCTAGGTAATCGACATTCAGCTCAACATTCAATGTCTAGCTAGACAATCGACATTCAGCTCAACATTCGAGTTAGCAATGAGTCCGAACTTCTGAAGCCGAATCTTGGCGAATGTTGAGCTCGACAATCAACATTCAGCTCAACATTCAATGTCTAGCTCGACATTCGGCTCAACATCCAATGTCTAGCTAGACAATCAACATTCAGCTCAACATTAGAGTTAGCAATCAGTGCGAACTTCTGAGGCCGAATCTTGGCGAATGTTGAGCTGGACAATCGACATTCGGCTCAACATTCATTGTCTAGCTAGACAATCGACATTCAACTCAACGTTCGAGTTAGCAATGTGTCCGAACTTCTGAAGCCGAATCTTGGCAAATGTTGAGCTAGACAATCGACATTCTGCTCAACATTCAATGTCTAGCTCGACAATCGACATTCGGCTCAACATTCAATGTCTAGCTCGACATTCGGCTCAACATTCAATGTCTAGCTCGATAATCAACATTCAGCTCAACATTCGAGTAAGCAATGAGTCCGAACTTCTGGAGCCGAATCTTGGTGAATGTTTAGCTAGACAATCAACATTCAGCTCAACATTCAATGTCTAGCTCGGCAACGGACATTCAGCTCAACATTCGAGTTACGAATGTTTCCAAACTTCTGAACCGGATTTCGACTAATGTTGGGCTAGACAATGGACATTTAGCTCAACATTCGAGTTAGTAAAGTTTCCGAACTTCTGAAGTTGAATCTTGGCGAATGTTGAGCTTGACAATCGCCATACAGCTCAACATTCGAGTGCGCAATGTTTCTGAATTTTTAAAGCTGAAATTTGGCGAATGTTGAGCTCGTCAATCGACTTTCGGCACAACATTCGATGTCTGGGTACTGCATATGTTCTAAAGCAAAATATTTGCGAATGTTGAGCTAGACAATCGACAATCAGCTCAACATTCGAGTTAGCAATGTTTCCGAACTTCTTAAGCAGAATCTTGGCGAATGTCGAGCTAAACAATCGACATTCGACTCAACACTCGTGAGTTTTGTACTAATGAAGTTCTTAAAAAAAATTAATTAAATTTAATTCTTAAACATCAATTCATGCCCTTGTCTCAGAAAAGAAAAAAAGATTTTGGGATGGGGAGTATATTGATCTGTCCTCATTGCAGGATACAGAAGCTATTTGTATTAATTTGCGTACGAGGGCTCTGTCTATAGTTCAATTGTCTTAGTATGAAAAGTAAAGTAATTGCGATATTTTCCAAAAGGGCCACTTTTCGGGACGCCCTGTACATAGTATTGCTGCTATACGAGTAAAACACACGAAAAATAAATTGTTATTTTCTTTCCATTCAAATGACTACACTTTTTGTGTACTTGGCGCAAACCCAAGCTTTTGTTTGTTAAAGCTAATACTTGTACAATACTTATTATGGTCTACGTGCCAGCGCGTAGATTATCTAAGGTTTGGTTGCTTGTTTGATTTTATACGTCCCAGTCAACAATTTTTCAGTTATGTTGGGACGGGTCTTCCTGGGTTGAACCAGTCCTAAGCAAGGATTATTGGGTCTTGCTCAAGGATACAACGCAGTGACACCCGTGAGGCTTGAACCCACGGCCCTTCGGGCTCGAGTCAAGCGCTCTACCACTGAGCCACTGCGCTCCCTGAGGTTTGGTTAAATCCACCATTTTATAATATCATGTGACTTAGTGCAATCATGTGATCTAATGATCCCACATGGCATCAAATAAACTGACAGTAATATACTTTCGATTTCGACTTGTATTGTAAAGTTCCGTCGTCAAAACGCCCAGGAATTGGTCAATACAAACAAGTATGTGGTGGTGATTTGGATCACTGAGACATATAGCACAACAATAGAGAGGTTTAACATATATAGTAAAATATGAGACATTCGGTTGGTATTGTTATACATAGAAGTGGCTTATTTGTCGGTCTACAGAGGTCATTTGTGGGTATGTCTATAGGAAGCACCTCGAGATGCGCTGAGACTCTTCTGATAAACACTTAATTAATATATTCTTCACGCTAGAGAACCACTGTACTAACAGCGTAGTCATCGCGGGTTAGTAGCTGTCGACGAGGGCAATAAGCATTTTAGTATACCTGGCTGTTAAGAAGGTAAATTGTTTGTCAATAGTTTACTTCTGAAAGTATTTTTCACTAATCATTGTCACTTATATACCCAGCTGCGAATCTGCTTATCAAGACTTATGTGAATTAAGCGATAGCTAATACAGCTCCTGAGTTATGCCAAATAGTGACCTTTTTTTCCTGAAAATGCATTTTGTTTATGTTCTGGAATGTGTCTGCTTAAGACAAAAATGCAAAATATCAGTACTCTAACGTGCAAAAGTACGAAATCTGTGGACAGAGTGTTTTGAAAGTATATTCAAGCTTTTTATACTGTACGCAAAGTTCTGTATATATCGGGTGATCTGGACCAGTGATTGGGTCCCTACTGTATACAGTTATTGAGTTAAGATAAAAGAGAACTGTACACATATGTCGTGTGTTGTATCTACTACATCTAAGCTAGCACCTGTGATTTTGATACTTGTTGTATTTTAGCACAATGAATGCTTGGGCAAACTTGCTCAGATGCATGGGCCTTTGTTACTCACGTACAGAAAGTATGGGTGAAGATGAAGCCTGAGAAAATTAAAGTTAGCTCTCTTGTCCCATTTGTCAGATATAAACAATGTATGCTTCATATTTCAAAATGAGCAAGCATTCCGCCATTTTAAGCTTACTCCAGTGCGGAAATACTCTCCATCATATCGTTGTAGTAGTCTCTGGTGCTTTTTCATTTACCAGTGTATCAATCGGCCTGCTCATAAAGCGCCAGCAATAAATTCATCTGAAAATGATGTTTACTTGAGTCGCATGCTGCATTTTTTTTTTGGTAACATTATTTGGCTTTGTCAGTATAGAGGCAAACAGTGTGGACTTAAATAGGACTGCTCCTATATAGGAGCAGTCTGATCTGAGCCTTCACTGAATGCAAAAAAGGCTTCAAAAATATTTCAGCAGACAACAAAAGCAGACAAATGGTGGTGCGATTGGCGTTTAAAGTGTAAAGAGATTGCCCAAGTGCAGACCATGATTAAAAACCGCATTAATCTTACCACATTTCATGTCGGTCTTCACTGTTTTCGAAGTAGTCCTTTATGAGTACAAAGGGTTAACAGAAGTAGTACTTACTGTGAATGGGTGCAAACGTGACCTATCAATGTTTTTCATATACCTCCATTATAGCTTGTTATGTAAGCTGTGGTTCTCACAACTCTTAAATTAAAATAAGGCTGTCATAGATTTACACATTGGACCTAGTTTAATCTATAAACAAGAATGAGATACCCCGGTGATCGCCATGTTTACCAATTTTTGGCCCCTGGAGATGGGCACCATACATGGGAGGAACATTTCATTAAAAAATCAAAATGCAAGGTCTTTTTTTCTAAGCAACACCTGTAAACTAAATCAACAAACGCACTGGGGTGTTGTTTCAAAAAGTGCAGCAAATATATAATAAATATGATTTCTTTTCCGAAAACATATTATTGACCAATCATGAAACACTTTACTACTTAGATATAGTGCTGAGCTTCTACCGACCTTTTGAACCAAGCACTGCACTTTTTACAATAACAGGTCTGTGGCCTAAAAAACAAACCCCTTTTTAGAAAAATGACCAAAGAAATCTTATAATTCAAACTAATAAACATTTTATAGTACGTTTATATTTTTTGTTTGCAGTATTTATTCCAGAGAATTATTTAACAACGCTACACCCTACACATATTACTGGCAAATTCATAGTACAGCAAAATAAAGGAAATGGAAAAAAAAATATTCATTTTCTTATATTTCTATTATTTTATATCAGAAATGCTTTATCCTTCACGCATATAGGCTAATTACACCACTTTACAATATGCTATACCTAGAAAATGAATGTGCTTTACCATGATGAGTCTAATGTGGAGGTACCCCACCCACCCCCATTGACAAGGCCAGAATTACTTGCTCCTAGCTATGGGACATAGAATCCTTCACATTTTATCAAATTCTAAATATATAAAAAGCTATTTTGTGCAAAATTGAGCAATTTCTGCTAATTTAAGTGACAAAATCTTATAATATGTGACAGCCGGAGTCGATGAAGAGCATAACTATTTTCCATACAGAGTGGCTATGGTCACCGACTAGACATTTTGACCACTTACATTTTTTTCCAAAGGCCTAGCTGGAGAATAAAACTACCAGGATGCTGCAAGGTCAAGGTTAAGGAAAGGGAAATATCAAGGTCATGGAGGTCAAAGGACAAAGCTCAAGGTCACTTTGCAATTTTAATGGTCAGAAAGGTACAATTTCTACAATTTATGGCATATTTGCTCTCATTTGAGGTCAATTAGCCAGAGAAAAACATCAAATTATTGACAAAATTTGAAAATACTAGCACAACTTACTTTTTTAATAAATGGCAGGCTATAAATTTGGTAAAAGCATGCCTGTGAATTGGTATGTTGCTGCTGTTTCATAATGCCATTTTTTTCAAAGTGTCATGACTATTGCAGGATATAATAGTAAAGATTAAAATCGACTAATACGCATACATATATACATTTATAAATAACTCAAGGTCAGGGTCATCTTTAATGTCAAGGGTCAATTTAGACAGAAAATCAATACAATCTGACCCAACTGAACAATGTGGACAGTGCAACATCAGACAGGTTTCCAATTGTTCTACACTTTTGCTCAATTGAAAGGACAATCTTTAAAAGGTCAAGGTCATATTGGGTCATATGACAGCCTCCTGTGCTATCTCTAAGTTTAACCAAGACAGATGAGCATGACAATAAATGAGCATGCATATGTGGGTTTACCACATGTAATATTTTTCAACTCAGTTGCATATACAGGTTTGCCAATCACGTGATACGCAATTGGTAATCGCACATTTTATGGAGGTTTTCTTATCGATGCAAGGTATGTCAAAGTAAGGAATACTTTTTTTCGTAGATGCTTTTATCGATTTCAGAAAAGTACCTTGGTTTTGCAGGGGATCATTCTGTCGTTGACTGTTTTGAGCTTAAACATGCAATTTTTGTGAAAAGCTGTGCAAAGTCTGCCACAGTGATTGGGCAAGAATCACACTTATGTCAGTACATGTTTTTGTTGAAAGCTAATTGCCTAATTAATCAATCTTAGTAAAAAAGAAGGCAAAGATCAGGAATCGATACGATCAAGCACTACACCTGACCCTGGATACCAATGGGAAAGTGACAACTTCACATTTAGACATCACAAACGAGAGCCAATAGGTCAACACTTTCCCAGCAGGTGATATAAGGCTTATTTATGCATTTCAAATACTACCTTTAGTGAATAGAAATCAGTTTTCCACAGATTGAGTATAGGATTGCTATTCCTTTGAGAGGAAAATGGCAACTGAAGACGATGATATGAATCAAATGGTTTGGTAGGAGTCACACTTGAATCTGTGATAGCAAAATAGATAGGAATCACACTCCTTTGTGTAATTCAAAACTTGCTACTTCATCTGGAGCTGATCGAAGTCAGTTTATGACATTGCCTTTGTCCTTTACTGATATCTCTATCATTAACTTGATATATTTGACACCTCCCCTAGAAGCATGAGTTGGATTGAGATGAAATCATGCGGGACACCAGGCCAATATGCAGATACAAATTTTCTAAAATACACTTATTTGTATATAAAAATCACATTGGCCAATTGAAATTCTTCAAAAGACATCTTACAAACCATATGTTGGATTTAACTAAACTTGGCTTGGTGGGAGACATCAGGGAAAATTAAGATATAGACACCATGGAAACATGTAAAGTCAGAATTGCCCAGCTAGTTTCATTCTGATATACAAGATGGCCTCAATGGTGACCTTCTTAATTCTTCAAATGATATTTCCTCGCAAGCGTCGTGTTCAAGAATGAACTGAAACTTGGCAGATAGCCCCAATGTAATTAGAACAAAATGATTCAAATCTTTTATACCAACCAACGATAATTTAAAGGCCAATTTTGGACCCCTTTCCCCATTTCTTATGCAACAATTTTGCATTTTGCCCCTTTATCATGCTAAAGGTACCTGCCAATTTAACATTTTTCAAAGAATTCAATGAGTTTTACAGAATAGTTATTTTATGTTGTAGTATAGAAATATATATTAATTATGGAAGTGATCTGCACATGACAGTAACCATGGCAACCATTTGAGGACATCCTGCAAGGTTAGATTTAATAACATGTTTATGTTGCTAAGCAGCAAGTGACATCACTTTCCTTCAAACTTTTGGATATACATACTGTTGCATGCACAACAAGTTATGCAATCTATTTTTTTATTTGTGATGTTTAAACGGTACCAACCCTTACATTGTAAAGAAATTTCCGCTATTTATTGGGTTATCATTGTTAGTAATAAACCAGCCTTGATTGGAGAGTATGCTTTTTCACAGATGGAGTTTATTGGCTAGATGACTCAAACTAAATTTGGTGGAAGCGTTGGGATAATGTCAGCTGCCAGGCCAAAGTTTCAAATCATGGAACGAGACTTCTCAGAGGGAAAGTTATGTGACAATGTAGTCTCAGGTGTATAATACATTTGTGTAACGCATAAGATGTACTATATGCACTATGCAACATCAAACCTTACTATATGTGATAAAAGTAAAGCTAGTATATATATTAATAAATCACACTTGGCGGGTGAACATGTTTTCCCACTGACGGTGGATGGCTCATGTTACAATATTATTCATGCACAACAGTCGTTTGTATACAATCCACGTGATTTTCGTATAACAATAAACAAGTGTGATTCCTGTCCATTTTGACTAAGTGGGAGGCCTGTCCATTTTTGATTGAAAACTTAAGTGTGATTCTTATCATATGGTGTGATTTCTATCATTGTCTTTCTTTTCTAGTTTACTGCAAATTTCAAGTTTACTGCATAGAGTAAAATTGTCTGTCATCATTTATTTACCAATTTTGATTTTACCAATATAATACTGTTGCTGCAGGATATTGTATGCAGCTAAAACGCTCAAACAACGCATTACTTGACAAACCAGACTATGACGATTTCCAAGATAACTATTTCAATCTAGTCTAAAAGTACAACGTCATAAGGAAGAACTTCTAATCCGGGTACTCTGCACTAGCTAGATGTTATTTCTGCAATCCATCAAAAACAATAAAATAATTGTTAAACATACGTTCAATCGAGCGCAAAAGGTACGCAAATCATGTGAGATTATCACATGTGTATCATGTGCTTGTCCGCCTTGACATAACTCAATCAAGTGACCACTATTACAGCTTATGAACATTTGTGAAATTTTGATTATTACAAGAACAAATACTCAAAAAAATGCTTCAGCATAACAGTGAAACATACTCATGCTTTGGTATGGGAACCAGTGAGTTATTGATAAATGACGTGATGCTCAAAGTTGAGCCTCAAAGTGCAGAAGTGCACCTCATATGCCTCACAGCCCAACATCAACGGGGACAATCCGTGATACACATGTGGTAATGTCACACGTTTTGTTTACCTTTTGCGCTCGATTGAAGGTGTGTTTGACAATTATTTTCTTAATAGTACAGAAATAACACCTAGTGCAGAGTACCCACACTAGATTGTTCTTCCTCATGACGCTGTACCTTTAGACCAGGGTGGTATAGTTCTCTTGAAATTCGTCGCAAGGTTGTGCTAATTGAGTTGGTAGGAATCACACGTAATTTTTCAATTAAAAATGGATAGGCCTCAAGCTTGTAAATTGTTAAATGAAAATCACATGGATTTTATACTTAACAGCTGCTGTTCATGAATATTATTGTAGAGTGAGCCTTCCAGCTAACAATATCCGTCAGTGGCAAAGCATGTTCACTCACAAAGTGTTATTTATTTATTATATATATACTAGGCCAAAAAAGAAACGCCGCATATAAAACATATATTGTTTATGGGGTCTTTCATCCAATATCTCGCAAACAATTTGTCACAGTTTGATCGCTGATTCTTGGATAATGAGTTCCTGGGGGTTGTGCTAGCTATCATTGTCACCGGACGAAATTGATTCAAAAGTTAAAACCTCCGTTTTAATCGATTTTGACGTCGCGTCATAAGGCGATGAAGTCATGAATGTGTACGGTCTGACATTGTTCCAATTTATCAGAAACGTTTCCTAAGACGTTCAATCATCCTTGCCTGGCATCGAAATATTTGGGCTATCACCGATGGCGTCACGTTAGCTTATAACCTTCTTATCGCCTTTTTGCGTTCAACATGTGTCCGTTTTGGCATCGTAAATTAGCAATGTGTACATTTCATTTTAAAGTTTTAAAATGTTTTCAGCAAATTGGATATTAGACTAGTGATTTCAGTAGTTATTACATGTGTAAATCTAAATAAAATGAATTTGCACGTGAAAAAAATTGAAAATAAAAAGACAGCCAGTACACTGGTTTGGGTTGACTGAGCTCATTGAAACAATGGGAATAACGTGTGGCAGGAATAGTCGCGAAACATAGATATCAGATGAATTTTTGTAACTCATTTAACGGTCAATATTTTAATCTTTATGTGCGGCGTTTCTTTTTTGGCCTAGTATATACTCAAAAAAGCTTCAGCATAACAATGAAAGATACTTATGCTTTGATATGGGAACTAGTGAGTTTTTGATAAATAAAATGATGCTCAACGTATATCCTCACAGTGCAAAAGTGCAACTCAAATGCTTCACAGCCCAATATCAACGGGGACAATCACGTGATACACATGTGGTAATTTCACACGTTTTGTTTACATTTTGCGCTTGATTGAAGGCGTATTTAGCAATTATTTTCTTGGTTTATGGTGGAGTACAGAAATGACACCTAGTGCAGGGTACCCGGATTAGATTGTCCTTCCTCATGACGCTGTTCTTTTAGACCAGGGTGAGACAGTTGTCTTGAATTTAGTCGCATTGTTGCGCTATTTGAGTTGGTAGGAATCACACCTAAGTTTTCAATAAAAATGGATAGGCCTCACACTTGTAAATTGCTAAATGAAAATCACATGGATTTTATACTACACAGCTGATGTTCATGAAAATTATTGTAGAGGGAGCCATCCAAGTAACAAAATCCATCAGTGGAAAAGCATGTTCACCCACAAAGTGTGATAATTATACATAAACCCAAAAAATGCTTCAGCATAACAATGAAAGATACTCATGCTTCGATATGGGAACCAGTGAGTTTTTATAAATAAAATGATGCTCAAAGTATAGCCTCACAGTGCAGAAGTGCAACTCACATGCTCCACAGCCCAATATCATGGGGGACAATCACGTGATTCACATGTGGTAATCTCACACGTTTCGCTTACCTCTTGCGCTCGATTGAAGGTGTGTTTGACTATCATTTTCTTGTTTTATGGTGGAGTACAGAAATGACACCTAGTGCAGAGTACTGGAACTAGATTGTTCTTACTCATGACGCTGTACCTTTAGACCAGGGTGGTATAGTTCTCTTGAAATTCATCGCACGGTTGTGCTATTCGAGATGGTAGGAATCACAAGAAATTTTTCAATCAAAATAGATAGGCCTCACACTTGTAAAATGTTAAATGACAATCACATGGATTTTATACTTCACAGCTGCTGGTCATGAATATTATTGTAGAGTGAGCCACCCAGCTAACAATATCCGTCAGTGGAAAAGCAGGTTCACCCACAAAGTATAATTTATTATATATATATACTCCAAAAATGCTTCAACATAACAATGAATGATATTCATGCTTTGATATGGGAACCAGTGAATTTTTGATAATCGAAATGATGCTCAAAGTATAGCCTCACCGTGCAGAAGTGAAACTCACATGCTCCACAGCCCATTATCAAGGGGGACAATCACGTGATACACATGTGGTAATCTCTCACGTTTTGTTAACATTTTGCGCTTGATTGAAGGTGTGTTTGGCAATTATTTTCTTGGTTTATGGTGAAGTACAGAAATGACACCTAGTGCAGGGTACCCGCACTAGATTGTTCTTCCTCATGGCGCTGTACCTTAAGACCAGGGTAGTATAGTTCTCTTGAAATTCGTCGCAAGGTTGTGCTATTTGAGTTGGTAGGAATCACACGTAAGTTATAAATCAAAATGGATAGGCCTCACACTTGTAAATTGTTAAATGACAATCACATGGATTTTATACTACACCGCTGTTGTTCATGAATATGATTGTAGAGTGAGCCATCCAGCTAACAATATTCGTCAGTGGAAAAGCAGGTTCACCCACAAAATGTGATTTATGAACTATACATATACTCCAAAAAATGCTTCAGCATAACAATGAATCATACTCATGCTTTGATATGGGAACCAGTGAGTTTCAGATAAATGAAATGATGCTTAAATTTGAGCCTCACCGTGCAGAAGTGCAACCCACATGCTTCACAGCCCAATATCAACGGGGACAATTACGTGATATACATGTGGTAATTTCACACGTTTTGATTACATTTTGCGCTTGATTGAAGGCGTATTTAGCAGTTATTATCTTGGTTTATGGTAGAGTACAGAAATGACACCTAGTGAACAGTACCGGGACTAGATTGTTCTTCCTCATGACGCTGTTCTTTTAGACCAGGGTGGTATAGTTCTCTTGAAATTAGTCGCAAGGTTGTGCAATTTGAGTTGGTAGGAATCACACGTAAGTTTTCAATCAAAATGGATAGGCCTCACACTCGGTAATTGTTAAATGAAAATCACATGGATTTTATACTACACAGCTGCTGTTCATGAATGTTATTGTAGAGTGAGCCATCCAGCTAACAATATCCAACATTGGAAAAGCAGGTTCACCCACAAAGCGTGGTTTATTAATCATACATGCTACCTTTACTCCTATCTCGTATTGTAAGGTTTGAAGTTGCATAGTCCATACAGTACATTACATATTATACGTTAAAAATGTATAATACACGTGACACTATATGGTCACATAGCCTTCCCCTCAGATCAGTATTGGCCCGCCACTTGGCCATGTAAACACATGGGTAAGATAACTCTGGCCTGGCAATTGACATTATTCAAAGGCTTCCAACAAAGTCATCTAGCCAACAAACTTCATCAACGAAAAGCATACTCACCCATCATGAAAGTTTTATTACTTTTATGGCTACCCTATACTTGTTTCACATACATGTAGTAAGGTTTGTAGCTCCCATAGTACATATAATAAAATATACAACCCTATTATACACATGACACCACATCGCCACACTATAATGAGAGGGAAGCTAATATGTATTTTGTTTTAATTTAGAACTAACACTGAACACTGTCACCAGAGCTAAAATTAGAATAAAACCTTTGAACGACTCCTTATGAACCACTGGTCCAAAAGTAAAACCAAGGTACTAAAGCACCGCTATCCCTGTCCTCTCCCAGGTATGGGGCCAGGGTAACAAAGGTCTTATGCATTTGTTGTTGCCAACAGTGTGTACATTGATCAACAGCTACATATGTGACATGTGATCATGGTCTACATTGTTTACTTATATTCAACGCTTGTGATAAACATGTTATTAAGTGTAAACTCTTGATTGTTTTTTCTTATCCATAAGTTTTAACATACGAGTCGGGAGTCTTGTTACCACATTTCTTTTAGAACCCACAACAGATGTTTAGATTGATAAATTGGGGCCCGATATATGTATTAGGAATGTGAAATTCCAACATGTTATAGATCATATTTTGTATTGAGGGTTTCATAGTCTGAAGAAGTCAATCCATGCTAATTTCGTTGGCAAATCTGACATTCACAATGACAAGCAACATTGAATAATATAGACTAAAAAAGCGAGATTGTGTTTCTGTCCCACTTACAGCTAGGGTCTTATAGAGACTGGGCCATTACAAATTGGAGGAGATGGGATTGAACTTGGGGCACCTCGGTACAAGTGGTTTATCCATTGAGCTTGCTAGAATTCAAACGTTTACAAAGCTGTGGGTACAGTCAGATTTTTACAATCGAAGGAACAAAGATTAAACCAGACGTGAATTGTTAATCAGATTGTAACAGTTATGTTTGGAAATACATACTGCAAATGCTGTCAAAGTGCAATGGATATTTATGGTACATTTATTCCAATGCAATTAACTTATATAGTGCAACACCATAGACTCTCCTTATCGTTGATCCTTAAGAGATAAAAACTAGGCCATACCATTATGATAATGCAGTGGGACTTGAATTGCTCATTATGGTGCAATTTACGTTACATTTTCTACTAAGCCCCTAATAAATCATTAATATTTTGTTAAATAGTTTCATTATATATATTTTTCAATCAATATTTTAGGTTAAAATAACATGTATCTAAGATACAATTTAATTACCATTTCAAAAGTGCTAACAGCTTGCTTCTATTGCAATTTATAAACTTTTTTTGTTACCGCCTCGAAGAAAAACGTTATTTAAGGTTGGAATCTTTTCGTTTTTAAATAACCCATGTAATCCTATCTGTATGCTTAAAATATAATATATATAGAGTGTTTTATTCAAAGGGGAAAACATTGTTTCTGGTGTAAAAATCAAGTTTGTTGTTTGATTGGAAATATGTAACGTATGTTACAATTTTCAAGGCATTCTATATAGTGCTTAAAGAATTAAATATTATATCATAAGGTTTATATTCAGTTCAAAGCCGATTTTGAGTTAAATCCAAAAAAATGTTAAAAAAAGGTTAAATTGTCAAAGTATATTTGCTTTTGGGGAAAATATTTTAACTTTTGAAAAATACAAAATATTTTTACCAATTTGGCAAAATTTATAGATTTAATCTTCACTAGCAAAAAAGAAATATAGCAAATTCCAAAAAGTACAAGTGTTAACATAACGTATATTATCATAAAGTACTATGTGTATCCAAAATATTGTCAAAGACATTATAAAATTGAGTATAAAATGGTTAATTATAAAGTGAATTTAATTTTTTGTAATATTTATCCAAAAGACTGATATTACTTAATGTATCCAGTATAATGTTTCGCCTGTAACAGTTATAAAAGCTAGATAAAAAAGTTGAAAGTATACTGCTAGTCATATACTTTCAATTTCAAGATCAAACTGATATGTAAGAATAACCAGCAGTTGATATGTCTAATATAAAATTCTAATTATTTTAGGGTGGTGTATCAAACTCTGCTATTTAATTATTTTGTGGCTTAAGTAATGTGGTTTTAGATAATCAAAGTGTATAAAATCCCCCTCAGATGTATTTTGGCAGCCCATGGTTTGGTGACATCACAACACTAAATAGCGGTATAAACTTAGGGTAAGGAACTTATATAACTGCAGTACTATATACTTACACTGTTTGAACTCATAACACCTATTTGCAGCACTTAGTTAAGTGATTTAAGGCAATGAACATGATGATAAAAAAAAAATAGATATAGCTTTGTACATGCATAAAAAAGATGTGTAACTGTAATAGGATATTAAATGCAGTAAACATGGCTGTTATGCAGTAAAGCTACTAACTACCAGAGGGCTATCATGTGACAATTTACGTGTGATATAGTGTAGTTTTAGAAAATCCTAATTAACTAGATTCCCTGTGAACAGTGGAAGTCTATAAGCAACTCAGTGTCTAGAAGTCATTTTAAGAATTCCAATATGCCTTCCATTGTGGCCATATATTCTTTTTGCAAAACTTTACATTCATATTGCCCAGATGCCTTCCACAAAAGTACTGTTCAAAACAGCATAGCTTTTTTAGATGAAATTTGAAGAATTTCAAAATAGATGACATATTATATACCAGAACAGAGCCATAATTTCAAACCTAAGACACCATGTTCCCCATAGCCTGGCTCAATTAAAATGTATTGTTTGGGATGAAATGCATTATAAATAATTTCAATATGGCTGCCATGTTGCCATGGTGTCTAAATTTTAATTTATCCCTTATGTCTCCTACCATCCCAAGCTTCAATTAAGACCTTAGTATGGTTTGTGACAAATATTTTGAAGAGTGTCAATTTGGCAACCATGATGGCAATTTTGCAAATAAAAGTGTGAGTGTTTCAGTAAATCTTATCTTTTGTTGGCCTGATGCCTCGCATGATTTCACTTCAATTTCATTGATGCATCTAGGGTAGATGTAGAGTATTATACAATTATTGATTTCAGTGAGGTAGTCATAAGAATTTATCTACCCGAAAAAGTGATAATTCACCCAGGCCGCTAGGCAGAGGTGAATATCACTTTTAAGGGTAGATAAATCCTTATGTCTACCGAAATTGAAATCAATAACTGTTTTGTTATATGACTTTTCATTTAAGAATTAAAATTTTGCTACTTTCACTTTTGTTGTTAAAGACATGTTCAACCTTCAATCTAAGACATCTAAGCCTAAGGACTTTCTCACAAGTGTTAGCAACTGTTATAAAAATGTTTTAATGCAGTATTTTGCATTTCAAATGTATATTAATTCTTGTAATGGGGAATATAAAATGTTATCATGAAACTGTTTTTACAGTTTGTTTATTCAAACAAAGATAAATAAGCAGACAAAACATATCAGAACTGTTGTAAAGATTCATGAAAGTCTTTAATTTACCTGTTGGGAGGTGAAACAGCAAATCATGTCAATTTCATGTAGCACATGCTAGTTTCACACTCGTCATGTTATTTTTAGCTCTCTAGAGGGTAATATAGCAGAAGTGTCAAAAATATTAATTTCTGAAAACTATTTCCAGCTGGTTTCATGCAATATTAACTTGTGGACTGGTTTAGACAAGTTTCCAGGTAGACATAGAGATTTATGAAGACAAATTGGGCCAATCAGGAGACAGGATTCTCTCCAGTCATATAACAAATTAAGTTAATGATTGAGACGGACCATTAGCAGATCAATAACAGACAACATGGCGTATCAAAGACTGACTTTGATCAATGCTAGCTGAGCTAGCAAAAAAAAAGAGTGTGATTCCTATCTATTTTGCTATCGTAGATTCAAGTGTGACTCCTACCTAACTGTGTGATTCCTATCATCGTCTTCAATTGCCATTTTTATACAAGGGATAGCAATCTTTTGCTCAATTTGTGGAAAACTGATTACTATTCACTTGTAGCAATGACCGGAATATATTAATAAGCCTTAAATTGAATAAATTAGCTGATTAGCTTTCGTCACTGACAAAAGTGTGATTCCTGCCATTTCACTCCGGCAGACTTTGCACGGCTTATCACAAGAACTGCATGTTTTAGCTGAAAATGGTAAACGATAGAATGATCCCCTGTATATCCGGTCACTCCACACTTAGTGTCTTTTCTGAAAACGATCTGAAACCCACGAAAAAAAACTTGACTTACCTTGAATCGATCAGAAAACCGTCATAAAAATGTGAGATTACCAATTGCGTATCACGTGATTGGCCGCCCTGAATATGGAGTGCAAAGTGAGTTACCCATCGACCCCTACCCACTAATCGGGCTCTTTTTCTGCAGTCTAGATGATTTTTGTTTTAAAAAGATGGATTTTTTTGACAGTTGAAATTATTATAGAACTTACTGATTAAATAAAAGTATCAAAAGCATGCAACAGGTCACATACATAGAAGCCAGGATATCCAACAAAACATGCCTGATATTCCTCTTTAGGACCCAGATTTGTAAATGTTTTCCATAGACCTCCATTATAGCTTGTATGTAAGCTGTGGTCCTAACAACTCTTAACTCACAATGAGGCAGCCTTAGACTTACTGACTGGACCTAGTTCAATCAATAAACAAGAATGAGATACCCCGGAGAACGCCATGTTTTACCACTTTTCGGCCCCTGAAGGTGGGCACCCTACATGGGATGAACATTTCATTGAAAAAAATATCAAAATACAATATCCTTTGTTCTAAGCCACACCTGTAAACAACATCATCAAAAGCAGTGAGGTGTTGTTTCAAAAGATGCAGCAAACATAGTTCCGTCTGAAATATGATTTTTCCCGTATGTTTATTATTTTTATCATGAAACACTTTACAACTTAAATGTAGTGCTGAGCTTCCACCACCCTTTTGAACCAATCACTGCCTTTTTTACAATTACAGGTCTGTGGCCATAAGTGAAAGGTCTACCTAGATTCTAACTACTCAACTCTTTACATGCAGAGTAATTTTGCCTAACTTTTTAGCTAACCAGTCACGTAGCCACAAGGTGAGCTTTTGTGACCGGTCTTTGTCCGTCGTCGTCGTCCTCCGTCAACAATTGACTTAAATAACAACTCCTCCTAAACCCCTTGTCCAATTTTAAAATAATTTTACACAAATGATTTTTGCGTTGCCCTCTACCATAATTGTTCAAATGGTTCTGGTCCGTTGCATCTCTAGGTCTAAGAGGCTAAAAATAGATTTTCATGATGAAAACTTTAAAAATCTTCTTATCTGAAACCAGAGAGAGCCTTGTGATGTGGTATGTAGCATAACCAAGTAGACCTCTACCACGTTTGTTCAAATTTTACTCCTTGGGCCGAAAATGGCCCCGCCCCGGGGGTCACATGTTTTACATAGGCTTATATAGGGAAAATGTGAAAAAAATATTCTTGTCTGAAACCACAATGCCTAGAGCCTTAATATTTGGTATGTAGCATCATCTAGTGGATCTCTACCATGTTTGTTAAAATTAAGTCACTGGCACAAAAAATGGCCACGCTCGGGGTCACATGTTTACATAGCGCAGTTCATTAAAATAATTTCCCATTATAAAAAGATTGGCTATAACATTAATGTATTGCAACTGACTGCATGCTTGGTAGTCAACCCAATCACAGTAGGCAACTTTGCTTTCCTCTTTAATTGCACGCCGGTGGGTCGGACTTCAGACTCTATGATGGTTCCGACTTAAAGACTTATCTATTGATGAGACGGTAGGGGCCTGATGCTTTGGCTGTTTGTCGGGCCCACTGGGGTTTACCTGTTGAATTTCTTTTGCTCCGGTATTCAGTTTAATTTACTGTTGAGTCCTTATCCTTGCTTTATCTCCTTGTTATATCTTGATTTATATGTTTTAGGAGATGATGCATTGATAAGTTGGGGGTCTTTCATGCAAACCAAATATCTATGTGTCTTGATCCACATCTGAATTAAGGGTGAGGTTGGCGCCGTTAAACCGGTTTAAGCCCTCCAGTAAAATATTTTACTGACCGTTCCAAGGCGGTACTTCTTTTGTGGATCTTTTATGTTTTTGTTCTGTCTTGTGTTTGCTATGTTTTGTGCGCGTCTGTTTATATGTGCTTCGTGGTCACCTGCTGGGAAATGGCTGACCTCTTGGCTTTCGTTTGTGGTGTCTTCTGTGAGTTTGTCACTTTCCCATTGGTATTCTGGGTCAGGTGTGGTACTTGATTGTATCGATTCCTGATCTTTGCAACCTTACTTACTTTACTTATATAGGGAAATGTGAAAAAATCATCTTCTCTTAAACCACTGGTCCGATTTTGAAAGGATTTCACACAAATAATCCTTTGATGGCCCAATAACATTATTAATTGTTTCAAAATCATTTTTCAGAAATACTATACAGCGTGTCAAAAAGTTTGCATCCAGAACAGGCCATACGTTTTGTCGACCCTGATCTGAGTCGATCCTGATCACAGAATTAACTATTTCCCCGCTAGTGTCAAACAGTTTGGATCCAGATCAGGCCCAACATTTCAAATTTCCGTCTGACCATCCGTTAATTCGTCCATCTGCCTTTATCTGTCTTGCTTAACATTCGCCTAGATTCGGCTTCAGAAGTTCGGACACATTGCTAACTCGAATGTTGAGCTGAATGTCGAATGTCTAGCTAGACATTGAATGTTGAGCCGAATGTCGATTGTCTATCTCAACATTCGCATAGATTCGGCTTTATAAGTTCGGACGCATTGCTAACTCGAATGTTGAGCTGAATGTTGATTGTCTAGCTAGACATTGAATGTTGAGACGAATGTCGATTGTCTAGCTAGACATTGAATGTTGAGCCTAATGTCGATTGTCTAGCTTGACATTGAATGTTGAGCTGAATGGCGATTGTCTAGCTCAACATTCGCCAAGATTCGGCTTCAGAAGTTCGGACACATTGCTAACTCGAATGTTGAGCTGAATGTCGATTGTCTAGCTAGACATTCAGTGTTGAGCCGAATGTCGAGCTAGACATTGAATGTTGAGCTGAATGTCGATTGTCTAGCTCAATATACAACGTTGAGCCGCATGTCGAGCTAGACATTGAATGTTGAGCCGAATGTCGATTGTCTAGCTCAACATTGGCCAATATTCGGCTTCAGAAGTTCGGACGCATAGCTAACTCGAATGTTGAGCTGAATGTTGATTGTCTAGCTAGACATTGAATGTTGAGCCGAATGTCGATTGTCTAGCTTGACATTGAATGTTGAGCTGAATGGCGATTGTCTAGCTCAACATTCGCCAAGATTCGGCTTCAGAAGTTCGGACGAATTGCTGACTCGAATGTTGAGCTGAATGTTGATTGTCTAGCTAACCATTCAACGTTGAGTCGCATGTCGAGCTAGGCATTGAATGTTGAGCCGAATGTCGATTGTCTAGCTCAACATTGGCCAATATTCGGCTTCAGAAGTTCGGACGCATTGCTAACTCGAATGTTGAGCTGAATGTTGATTGTCGAGCTAAACATTCAATGTTGAGCCGAATGTCAATTGTCGAGCTAGACATTGAATGTTGAGCCGAATGTCGATTGTCTATCTCAACATTTGCAAAGATTCGGCTTCAGAAGTTCGGACACATTTCTTACTCGAATTTGAGCTGAATGACGATTTTCGAGCTAGACATTTAATGTTGAGCTGAATGTCGATTGTCTAGCTCAACATTCGCCAAGATTCGGCCTCAGAAGTTCGGACACATTGCTAACTCGAATGTTGAGCTGAATGTCGATTGTCTAGCTAGACATTCAGTGTTGAGCCGAATGTCGAGCTAGACATTGAATGTTGAGCTGAATGTCGATTGTCTAGCTCAACATTCGCCAAGATTCGGCTTCAGAAGTTCGGACACATTGCTAACTCGAATGTTGAGCTGAATGTCGATTGTTTGGCTAGACATTGAATGTTGAGCTGAATGTCGATTGTCTAGCTCAACATTCGCCAAGATTCGGCCTCAGAAGTTCGGACTGATTGCTAACTCGAATGTTGAGCTGAATGTTGATTGTCTAGCTAGACATTCAATATGGAGCCGAATGTCGAGCTAGACATTGAATGTTGAGCTGAATGTCGATTGTCTAGCTCAACATTCGTCCAGATTCGGCTTCAGAAGTTCGGACTCATTGCTAACTCGAATGTTGAGCTGAATGTCGATTGTCGAGCTAGACATTGAATGTTGAGCCGAATGTCGATTGTCTAGCTAGACATTGAATGTTGAGCCGAATGTCGATTGTCTAGCTCAACATTCGCCAAGATTCGGCTTCAGAAGTTCGGACACATTGCTAACTCGAATGTTGAGCTGAATGTCAATTGTCAAGCTAGACATTGAATGTTGAGCTGAATGTCGATTGTCTAGCTCAACATTCGCCAAGATTCAGCCTCAGAAGTTCGGACTGATTGCTAACTCGAATGTTGAGCTGAATGTTGATTGTCTAGCTAGACATTCAGTGTGGAGCCGAATGTTGAGCTAGACTTGAATGTTGAGCTGAATGTCGATTGTCTAGCTCAACATTCGCCAAGATTCGGCTTCAGGAGTTCGGACTCATTGCTAACTCGAATGTTGAGCTGAATGTTGATTGTCGAGCTAGACATTGAATGTTGAGCCGAATGTTGATTGTCGACCTAGACATTGAATGTTGAGCCGAATGTCGATTGTCTAGCTAGACATTGAATGTTGAGCTGAATGTCGATTGTCTAGCTCAACATTCGTCAAGATTCGGCTTCAGATGTTCGGACTCATTGCTAACTCGAATGTTGAGCTGAATGTCGATTGTCGAGCTAGACATTGAATGTTGAGCCGAATGTCGATTGTCTAGCTGGACATTGAATGTTGAGCTGAATGTCGATTGTCTAGCTCAACATTCGCCAAGATTCGGCTTCAGAAGTTCGGACGCATTGCTTACTCGTATGTTGAGCTGAATGTCGATTGTCTTGCTAGACATTCAATGTTGAACCGAATGTCAAGCTAGACATTGAATGTTGAGCCGAATGTCGATTGTCTAGCTCAACATTCGCCATGATTCGGCTTCAGAAGTTCGACTGCATTGCTAACTCGAATGTTTAGCTGAATGTTGATTGTCTAGCTAGACATTCAATGTTGAGCCGAATGTCGATTGTCGAGCTAAACATTGAAAGTTGAGCCGAATGTCGATTGTCTTGCTCAACATTCGCCAAGATTTGGCTTCAGAAGTTCGGACACATTGCTAACTCGAATGTTGAGCTGAATGTCGATTGTCTAGCTAGACATTGAATGATGAGCTGAATGTCGATTGTCTAGCTCAACATTCGCCAAGATTCGGCCTCAGATGTTCGGACTGATTGCTAACTCGAATGTTGAGCTGAATGTTGATTGTCTAGCTAGACATTCAATATGGAGCCGAATGTCGAGCTAGACATTGAACGTTGAGCCGAATGTCGATTGTCTAGCTCAACATTCGTCAAGATTCGGCTTCAGAAGTTCGGACTCATTGCTAACTCGAATGTTGAGCTGAATGTCGATTGTCGAGCTAGACATTGAATGTTGAGCTGAATGTCGATTGTCTAGCTCAACATTCGCCAAGATTCGGCTTCAGAAGTTGGGACGCATTGATAACTCGAATGTTGAGCTGAACGTCGATTGTCTAGCTAGACATTCAATGTTGAACCGAATGTCAAGCTAAATATTGAATGTTGAGCCGAATGTCGATTGTCTAGCTCAACATTCGCCAAGATTCGGCTTCAGAAGTTCGGACGCATTGCCAACTCAAATGTTGAGCTGAATGTTGATTGTCTAGCTAGACATTCAATGTTGAGCCGAATGTCGATTGTCTAGCTAGACATTGAATGTTGAGCCGAATGTCGATTGTCTAGCTCAACATTCGCCAAGATTCGGCTTCAGAAGTTCGGACACATTGCTAACTCGAATGTTGAGCTGAATGTCGATTGTCTAGCTAGACATTGAATGTTGAGCTGAATGTCGATTGTCTAGCTCAACATTCGCCAAGATTCGGCCTCAGAAGTTCGGACTGACTGCTAACTCGAATGTTGAGCTGAATGATGATTGTCTAGCTAGACATTCAATATGGAGCCGAATGTCGAGCTAGACGTTGAATGTTGAGCCGAATGTCGATTGTCTAGCTCAACATTCGCCAAGATTCGGCTTCAGAAGTTCGGACTCATTGCTAACTCGAATGTTGAGCTGAATGTCGATTGTCGAGCTAGACATTGAATGTTGAGCTGAATGTTGATTTTTTTAGCTCAACATTCGCCAAGATTCGGCTTCAGAAGTTCGGACGCATTGCTAACTCGAATGTTGAGCTGAATGTCGATTGTCTAGCTAGACATTCAATGTTGAACCGAATGTCGAGCTAGACATTGAATGTTGAGCCGAATGTCGATTGTCTAGCTCAACATTCGCCAAGATTCGGCTTCAGAAGTTCATACGCATTGCTAACTCGAATCAAGTTGAGCTGAATGTTGATTGTCTAGCTAGACATTCAATGTTGAGCCGAATGTCGATTGTCGAGCTAGACATTGAATGTTGAGCCGAATGTCGATTGTCTAGCTCAACATTCGCCAAGATTCGGCTTCAGAAGTTCGGACACATTGCTAACTCGAATGTTGAGCTGAATGTCGATTGTCTAGCTAGACGTTGAATGTTGAGCTGAATGTCGATTGTCTAGCTCAACATTCGCCAAGATTCGGCCTCAGAAGTTCGGACTGATTGCTAACTCGAATGTTGAGCTGAATGTTGATTGTCTAGCTAGACATTCATTATGGAGCCGAATGTTGAGCTAGACTTGAATGTTGAGCTGAATGTCGATTGTCTAGCTCAACATTCGCCAAGATTCGGCTTCAGGAGTTCGGAATCATTGCTAACTCGAATGTTGAGCTGAATGTTGATTGTCGAGCTAGACATTGAATGTTGAGCCTAATGTCGATTGTCTAGCTAGACATTGAATGTTGAGCTGAATGTCGATTGTCTAGCTCAACATTCGCCATGATTCGGCTTCAGAAGTTCGGACGCATTGCCAACTCGAATGTTGAGCTGAATGTTGATTGTCTAGCTAGACATTCAATGTTGAGCCGAATGTCGATTGTCGAGCTAGACATTGAATGTTGAGCCGAATGTCGATTGTCTAGCTCAACATTCGCCAAGATTCGGCTTCAGAAGTTCGGACACATTGCTAACTCGAATGTTGAGCTGAATGTCGATTGTCTAGCTTGACATTGAATGTTGAGCTGAATGTCGATTGTCTAGCTCAACATTCGCCAAGATTCGGCCTCAGAAATTCGGACTGATTGCTAACTCGAATGTTGAGCTGAATGTTGATTGTCTAGCTAGACATTGAATGTTGTGCTGAATGTCGATTGTCTAGCTCAACATTCGCCAAGATTCGGCCTCAGAAGTTCGGACTGATTGCTAACTCGAATGTTGAGCTGAATGTCGATTGTCTAGCTAGACATTGAATGTTGAGCGGAATGTCGAGCTAGACATTGAATGTTGAGCTGAATGTCGATTGTCTAGCTCAACATTCGCCAAGATTCGGCTTCAGAAGTCGGGACGCATTGCTAACTCGAATGTTGAGCTGAATGTCGATTGTCTAGCTAGACATTGAATGTTGAGCGGAATGTCGAGCTAGACATTGAATGTTGAGCCGAATGTCGATTGTCTAGCTCAACATTCGCCAAGATTCGGCTTCAGAAGTTCGGACGCATTGCTAACTCGAATGTTGAGCTGAATGTTGATTGTCTAGCTAGACATTCAATGTTGAGCCGAATGTCGATTGTCGAGCTAGACATTGAATGTTGAGCCGAATGTCGATTGTCTAGCTCAACATTCGCCAAGATTCGGCTTCAGAAGTTCGGACACATTGCTAACTCGAATGTTGAGAGGAATGTCGATTGTCTAGCTAGACATTGAATGTTGAGCTGAATGTCGATTGTCTAGCTCAACATTCGCCAAGATTCGGCCTCAGAAGTTCGGACTGATTGCTAACTCGAATGTTGAGCTGAATGTTGATTGTCTAGCTAGACATTCATTATGGAGCCGAATGTTGAGCTAGACTTGAATGTTGAGCTGAATGTCGATTGTCTAGCTCAACATACGCCAAGATTCGGCTTCAGGAGTTCGGAATCATTGCTAACTCGAATGTTGAGCTGAATGTTGATTGTCGAGCTAGACATTGAATGTTGAGCCGAATGTTGATTGTCGAGCTAGACATTGAATGTTGAGCCGAATGTCGATTGTCTAGCTAGACATTGAATGTTGAGCTGAATGTTGATTGTCTAGCTTGACATTGAATGTTGAGCCGAATGTCGATTGTCTAGCTAGACATTGAATGTTGAGCCGAATGTCGATTGTCTAGCTAGACATTGAATGTTGAGCCGAATGTCGATTGTCTAGCTAGACATTGAATGTCGATTGTTGATTGTTGATTGACTAGCCAACTTCACGCATATGTATCAAACATGTTTTCTATGCATTAAATATCTGCTTGATCCTGAGGGTGGTGTTGAAATTCGAGCCTGAAAGGCGAGGGGTTTAACGACCCAGAGGGGTCTAGCAGATGTTAGTGTATCAGAAAATCATGTTTGATCGTTGTTATTGCATAGTCATTTTGTCACTTGAAAACTTAGGAAAAAAGCTTCGAAATGTTCAATTTTGTGTTAGTATAATGGCGCGAAAAAGCATGAAGGATTCGTAGGTTTTGAAAAAGCCTGTTCCAGAGCAACCTAACGTCACTAAGTTGCGTTCATTTCTATGCACGTTACTGTTGATGACGTCAATTTTTGTGACGGCCTAGAATGCGTATATATAAAGTACAAAAACCGTGCATCAGCAGCACGCGAATTGCCTGATTAATACATGGGTATTTGCCGGCTAAAACATGGCTGTTAATAGCGTGTGACATGGCTTTTTATGCATTAATAGTGGTTCATGGCGTTATTTCACTCCCAGACGCGATAAGTCTGTATTTTGAAACAAGGAACAAAAACATTTTAGTGTGCCCTTTTACCAGTCAAGTAAAAACCAAAGGATCTTTATATTTTGCATTAATTTTGTTGCATTATTAGCGGGGATTTAATGAATAAAAGTTCCGCGTCTTCATGTAAAGTTTAAAGCATTATCCTCCGTATCTTGAAACATTTGTTGTGTCCAACCCCAAGCATTGACCTCCGTATCTTGAAACATTTGTTGTGTCCAACCCCAAGCATCGACCTCCGTATCTGGAAAACATTTGTTGTGTCCAAACCCAAGCATTGGCCTCCGTATCTGGAAAACATTTGTTGTGTCCCAACCCAAGCACTGTCCTCTGTATCTGGAAAACACTTGTTGTGTCCATCTCAGTATCTCGAAAATATTTGTTGTGTCCCAACTCACGCATTATTCTCAGTATCTGGAAACATTTGTTGTGTCCTAACCCAATCATTAACCTCAGTATCTGGAAAACATTTGTTGTGTCCCACCAAGCATTATTCTCAGTATCTGGAAACATTTGCTGTGCCCCAACTCAAGCACTAACCTCCGTATAAAGAAAACATTTGCTGTGTCCCAACCCAGGCATTAACCTTAGTATCTGGAAAACATTTGCTGTGTCCCAACCTAAACATTAAACTCAGAATCTGGAAAACACTTGTTGTGTCCAAACGCAAGCATTAATCTCCGTATCTGGAAAACATTTGCTGTGTCCCAACCCACGCATAAACCTAAGTATCTGGAAACATTCGTTGTGTCCCAACCCAATCACTATTCTCTGTATCTGGAAATCACTTGTTGTGTTCAAACACAAGCATTAACCTCAGTATCTCGAAAACATTTGTTGTTTCCCAACATAAGCATTAACCTCAGTATCTGGAACCACTTGTTGTGTTTCAACCCAAGCATTTAACTCCGTATCAGCAAAACATTTGTTGTGCCCCAACTCAAGCATAAACCTCAGTATCTAGAAAACATTTGCTGAGTCCCAACCCAAGCATTAACCTTAGTATCTGGAAACACTTGTTGTGCCCCAACTCAAGCATTAACCTCAGTATCTAGAAAACATTTGCTGAGTCCCAACCCAAGCATTAACCTTAGTATCAGGAAACACTTGTTGTGTCCCAACCCAAGCATTAACCTCCGTATCAGGAAAACATTTGCTGAGTCCCAACCCAAGCATTAACCTTAGTATCAGGAAACACTTGTTGTGTCCCAACCCAAGCATTAACCTTAGTATCAGGAAACACTTGTTGTGTCCCAACCCAAGCATTAACCTCAGTATCAGGAAACACTTGTTGTGTCCCAACCTAAACATTAACCTCAGTATCTGGAAAACATCTGTTCTGTCCCAACCCAAGCATTAACCTCAGTATCTGGAAAACATTTGTTGTGTCCCAACCTAAACATTAACTTCAGAATCTGAAAAACGTTTGTTGTGTTCAAACCCAAGCACTAACCTCCGTATCTGGAAAACATCTGTTCTGTCCCAACCTAAACATTAACCTCCGTATCTGGAAAACATTTGTTGTGTCCCAACCCAAGCATTAAACTCCGTATCTGGAAAGCATGTGTTGTGCCCTAACCTAAGCATTAACTTCAGTATCAGGAAATCAGTTGTTGTGCCCAACCTTTGGAGTTAATATGAAGAATAAAGCAAGAATTTATGATATTTTGAAAGGTTATTATAAAATTAACAAGTAGAGAGTACTTCCTCAGATGGAAATAGGCTATCAGAAGGTTTATCCATTTAAGCCATATAGAATTTCCAACTCTTACCAATTGGACCAGTCCATTTCCGTTTAAACGTTGACGTTCATCAGTTCTGTGAATTAGATTAATTTTGTTAGATATCAGATTTCATAAAAAAATAATGAATTTGAATTATTATTTTTGATCCAGACATGTTAGAAAAATTTAAATTTCTAGTTCCTCTGAGTATATATGAAAGGAATGACGAGGATTAAAAAAAGTGATGTGCATCGTTGTTTCTCTTTGCCGTCCTCGCAGTAAACATGTAACAGCGGACCACCATCGGTCCTACAGCGAAACGCCATTGCGAGATGGCGTTTCGCTGGCGGCCCGATAGTGAACCGGTTGAAGAAACGACACAGCAAGCTGGCTTGGTTAATATTTTTTAGGTTTCCATTTTTCCAGTTTCTTTCTTTCTCGTAGCAGCTTCGTTCTCGCCTTTTTCTGCTCTTTCTTTCTCAGTCTGGCCTTTTTCGCTCTTTCCTTAGTTTGTTGCCATTTCATGAGTCTATATTCCCAGTTTTCTGTTTCTTCTGCCGGTCTCTCTGCCTTGGGTTTCGGCTTGTTCTTTTCATCTTGTGCAATCTTTTTAACGAGACGAATCACTTCTTTTGGCGTGAAAATAGCTTCGGCATACGGCAGAATTAAACATGCTAAAAGAAAAAAAAACATAACTTACCAGTTCTGGAATTATTACATATGCAAGCACCGATGGTGCATGCACGAACGAGCCCATACGCGGATCCAGAGAGGGGGACAGGGGTCCGGACCCCACAGGAAATATCACAAAATAAAGGGTTTCTTAGCAATACTGATCCGGATTCCCCGAAAATCACAAAGCTACTAAGGACGCATTCAATGTTGGGTCATCATCTACCCGCCAGCGAAACGCCATTTCAATGGCGTTTCGCTGACAGGCCGATAATTGCCCGCTTTTGGTGGATTTTGATGCCTCGCTCCCCTAAAAAAACCCAAAAGAAAACCTTATCAGATTTGGACCCCCTCTGACAAAACTTTCTGGATCCGCGCATAAACGGCGTTTCGCTGGCGGGCCGATGATGGCCCGCTTTTAGTGCTATTTGGATCCTCATTCCCCTCATAAAAACGAGCTGTCAGAGTTGGACCCCCTTTGGCAAAACTATCTGGATCCGTGCACGGAGCCTGCACATACCGCGCAGTCACGCCAGAACATTCTCTGCTCACTCACACACCACACTTAGGATGTGTATCCATTAATTGGGGGCGAAGAGGGCTTAACTCGAGATCGAGAAGTTGCAGCGTCACTGCGCTGTGTCCTTGGGCAAGACACATTAATCCTTGCTTAGTACTGGTTCACCCAGGATGTCCCGTCCCGACATAACTGAAAAATTGCTGACTGGGACGTAAAGAATTGATTTTTTAAAAAAAAATGTATCCATTTGTTTCTTATTGTGCAACTGATTTAAAAACCAACTGTATTTCGAGGTCTCTTGTTTTGATTGGCGCTTTAAGGGTTAAGATGGTACAACTGACACAAACTGACACAAAAGATGTTCCCTTGTCCTTGTTAGCCCAAAAGATGGTGTTACCAAAACCAACATGCTATATTTTTCAGTGACTTTAGTGCGTGCCAAGATTTCGTCAAGGAAAAATGTCTCGAATGATTGAAATGAAGGCTTGTGATATGGTTCTTTTTGTCCGTTTTTCTTGCTGAGAGAGAGAGAGAGAGAGAGAGAGAGAGCTGATTGCTTCGTTTATTGTTTTTGTGCTATAACCATCGGCCTCGACTCGAGAAAACCTGTCTTCGGAGTTTAGCGAACAGAAAAGGCACATACGAGCCTTCACATCCGCGCAGACTGATCAGCGCCTTTGTTATTCGCTTATTAGAAAGTATCATATCTAAGCTTGCTACAAGCGAAATTTCAATTTTCTAACTTGTCACTGTAGCGGAGGAAACTGACTTTAGTATCGCTTTGTCAGAAACCCTCAAAACAGGTTTTCTCACGACAAGGCCCATATGTTGTTTTTTTTTGTTATTGTTCCAGTGTCTCTTCAGAGAGAGAGAGAGAGAGAGAGAGAGAGAGAGAGAGAGAGAGAGAGATCTGATTGCTTCGTTCATTGTGTTACATGTATTGCTAAACTACTTTTAATGATATGGGCCTCAACGCGAGAAAACATGTATTTAGCCTTTTGCGAACAACAAAGGCGAAGACCAGCCTGCGCATCCGCGCAGACTGATCAGTGCCTTTTCATTCACTTATAGGAGTTTACAATACCTAAGCTTGCTACAAGCGAAATTTCAATTTTCTAACTTGTCACTGTAGCTGAGGAAACTGACTTTAGTATCGCTGTGTCAGAAACCCCAAAAGACAGGTTTTCTCACGACAAGGGCCATATGCATTTTTGTTACTGTTCTAGTGTCTCTTATGAGAGAGAGAGAGAGAGAGAGAGAGAGAGAGAGAGAGAGAGAGAGAGAGAGAGAGAGAGATGATCGACAATGTAGATGTTCTTTATTTATTACAAGAGGCAGAAGAGACTGGAACACTAACAAAAACATATGGGCCTTATCGTGAGAAATTCTGTCTTTGGGGTTTCCGACAAAGACTCAGACGAGCATGTGCAGCCCTCTTTTAAGCTTAGAAAGTCTAAATGATGTTTGATCAGTAGCCTCAGAATCATAAAATGTTCAAGCTCTTTGCATACTGGGTAATTTTCCTTTTTTATTGTTGTCTGTTGACTTTTTTTCAAAATGAACGTTTTAAAAATTTCTTTCATAAATATCCAGAGTGTAAAATGATTCGGATCCACATCATGACCGACGTTTTGTCGGTCCTGATTTGGGTCTTTTAATGTTTGCACATGTTATCAACAGACGACAAAAGTAGCCGCTAGCAACAAAAAGGGAAAGTATAAAATATAAAAAAGTTTACCTGTTATACTTATTAGAAAAATCAGACATATGAATTTTGTCGAATCCATTATTACTGCTGTTAGACTCTCAACTGACAGGTTTGAATAGTCTTTGGATTTGACACGTATTATCTTACACAAAAAGAGCATAGATGAAATTCTATTCGACTCGTATAGATTTTCACAAAAATCTGGACTCGAGGTTATAAAACTTTTTTCATACTCAACTCAGCTGAGCATGAAATTTATCCAGCTCATAAATGTTAAAATGCCAACAATTGTTGGCATTTTAACATTTATTAGCATGATAAATACAACATCTGAGAGACTTAAAGCAAGAAACTTATTTATTTGTCGGTATTTCAGATTTAATGAGCAGTTGAAATTTCGTGCTCAGTTGAGTTGAGCACGAAAAAAGTTTTATAACCTCGGGGCCTGGGCACCCATTACATGAGGATCTGGATGGGGTATAATGATTAGTGAATAATGGCCCTTTTTATAATGAATAATGAGTAAAAGAAATAATGAATAGTAAATGATGAGGGCCTAAAAATTAATGAATAATCCCATTTTTTTTAATGAATTGAAGAAAAAATCAATAAATAGTGAATAATCAGATTTATTTGCCACATTTCTTACTTTTAATGGATAATTGGTCTTATTTCAATGAACAAACCAAAATTTTAATGAGATGAATAGTAGGCTAAATTTTTAATGAATAGTGAATACCAGACTCCCCCATCCAGACCCCCCTTACATTGTATTGGACATTTAAAGTTAAATTTCGTATGACAGTTTACGTTGGACTTTTGAGGTTTTGATGATTACATGTGGAGGGATCGTCTCAAGTACCGGCAGTACGTGGCTCGTTCGTACGCATCAATTCAGCTAACAACAAAGGTTGTAAGATAATTCTCTGTTTTGCAAATTAGCAAGATTTGTTTGGTGAGACGTTGAGGTCCACCCAGCACCCTGCTTTATACCTGTGTGAGCAATAATCTAGTGGCGGGATGACGATCAGTTGAGTATGGCAATCACTTCTGTTATCCTTGTGTATTGACCTTACTTTTTGTGACGCCTGTGAAGCATGGTTGACACATAGGGATCATGACTCCATCGGCCTCGTCGGCGTCGTCCGCATTTTCACACTTTTAGTTTCTGATCAATAGTTCTTGATGGGATGTATCAATTTCACTCAATCTTTAGAGAAGGGTCAAGCATTTTTAAATACAGGTCAAGTTTGAAAAGGGGGGTAATCGGTAAAGATATAGCCCTTTTATGACTTTGATTTTGGCTAAATTGTGGTGTCGGATCAATAACTTTTGAAGGGATACAACAATTTGTATAGAAGGATAAAGCATCACAAAATACAGGTCAAGGTCGAATTTGGAGGTAATTCGCAAAAGCAAATATCTTTTACTGAACTTTCACATGCATTCAGAGGTGCAATAAATATGAAACATATCAAATGTGATTTTCGATCAAAGGCCTATGTCTGATCCCCTGGGTGGACTTAGGGGGTGGGGTCAAAAAGTCAAAATTCAACTTTTTCAAAACATGGTCATGGTGCAAATAAAATTAAAGGGAATCATGAATGCAGCAACATGGTTACAAATAATTTTCCTGCACAGTCTCCCTTCCCCACCTCCCCCGACCCAGGGGTCAAAAGGTCAAAATTAAACTTAATCATAACATGGTCATGTTGCATATCAAATTAAAAGAACCTCAAATGCAGCAACATGGTAGCAAATATTTTGCCCACAGACCCCCCCCCCCCCGCCCTGGGGGTCGCGACGAAAAGTCAAAATTTAACCTTTCCAGAACATGGTCATGTTGCATATCAAATAAAAGCCTTAGCTTAGGGCATTAAGTATGCAGCAAGATGGTAGCAATTATTTTGCCCTCAGATTACCCTGACCCTTAGGGTGGGGTGAAAAGGTCAAAATTCAACTTTCAGAACATGGTCATGTTGCATATCAAGTTAAATGAAACCACAAATGCAGCAACATGGTAGCATATATTTTGCCCGCAGACTCCCACCTCATCTCCCCCTACATTGGGGGTCAAGAGGTCAAAATTCAACTTTTTCAAACATGGTTATGTTGCATATCGAATTTAAGGGAATCACTAATGTAGCATATATATTTTGCCAGCAGACCCTCCTTTTTGCCAACCATGCAAGTGGGGTCAAAAGGTCAAAATTAAACTTTCAGAACATGGTCATTTTGCACATCAAGCTAAAGGGAATCACAAATGCAGCAATTTGATTACAAATAATTTGCCGGCAGACCGCTCCCCACTCCCCGACCCTGGGGGTTGCGTAATAAGGTCATTTTTTTTTCAGAACATGGCCATGTTGCATATCAAATTAAAGGGAATCACAAATGCAGCAACATGGCAGCAAATATTTTTCCACAGGCTTCCACCTCCACCTCATTTCTAAAGCAGGGGGTAAAAAGGTCAAAATTTATCTTTTTAAGAACATGGCAATGTTGCATATCAAATTAAAGGGAATCACAAATGCAGCATCATGGTAGCAAATATTTTGCCCGCAGACTCCCAAATATTTTGCCCGCAGACTCCCACACCGGGCCGCGTAGCGCAGTCGGTAACGTGTCTGGTTACAGATGCGAAGCTGACTGCAGATCCAGGGGGCGCGAGTTCGATCCCGGCCCGGTCCCATACTTTCGTGGAGATTGATCATGAAATAATTTCTACGGTCATTCTCCTCCCTTCCGCTGAATCATTCATGAAGGGTTGTTGTCAGTTACAAGCGAAAGTATGTGCACGATTACTGGTTAACTGCTTGTTCAAGCTTGCCCAGGAAAAAAAGTGTGGTTAGGTGAACTGACCGTCCCGCAATGACCATAGCTGTTGACTTGGGACGTAAAGCAAACAAACAAACAAACAAAGCAGACTCCCACCCCACCTACCCCAGACGCTGTGGGTCAAAAGGTCAAAATCCAACTTTTTCAGAACATGGACATGTTGCATATTAAATTAAAGGGAATCGGGAATGTAGTAATATGTTATCAAATATTTTGCCAGCAGACCCCCACGACCCTGGGGGTTGGCGTGATAAGGTCATAGTCCAAATTTTTTAGAACGTGGTAATGCTGCATATCAAATTTAATGCAACCACGAATGCAGCAACATGAAGGCAAATGTTTTGCCCACATACCCCCACTCGCACGTACGAACCTGGTGGTCAAAATGTCAAAATTAAACTTTTTCAGAACATGGTCATGTTGCATATCAAATTAAAGGGAATCGCGAATGTAGTAATATGTTATCAAATATTTTGCCAGCAGACCCCCACGACCCTGGGGGTTGGCGTGATAAGGTCATAGTCCAAATTTTTTAGAACGTGGTAATGCTGCATATCAAATTTAATGCAACCACGAATGCAGCAACCCGGTGGCAAATATTTTGCCCACATCCCCCCCCCTCGTACGAATCTGGTGGTAAAAATGTAAAAAAATCAACTTTTTCAGAACATGGTCATGCTGCATATCAAATTAAAGGGGATGATGAATGCAGCAACATGGTAGCAAATATATCACCCGCTGATCCCCCTTTCCCCGACCCTGATGGTAGGTTCGAAAGCTCAAAATTCAACTTTTTCAGAAGATGGTCATATCGAATTAAGTAGAATTATAAACCAGCATCATGATAGCAAATATTTTGCTCATAAAATCTCCTGGACCCTGGGGTGGGATCAAAAGGTCAAAATTCATTTTTTTCTGACCATAGTCATGTTGCATATCAAATTAAAGGGAATCACAAATGCAGCAACAAACTAGCAAATATTTTACCCGCAGATCCCCTCCCACCTGACCCTGGGGAATGGGGTCAAAGGTCAAAATTCATTTTTCTCAGAACATGGTCATGTTGCATATCAAATTAATGTGAATGACGCTTAGAGCACCATGCAAACGCAAAGTCTCTCCTTACACACACCCTCTACCTGTGGGTTGGATTTACAGTTAAATAAAATCTGAAAGTGGTCATGTTGCATATCAAATTAAGGGAAAGAAGTATAGACTAACACAGACGCAAACACTTTGATCTTACACACACCTCTGACCTCTGGGTCAGGTTGAAGTCAGATATTGATTTTTTTTATTGAACTTAGCACTGAAAACTAGTTGATATGCTTTTAACTTTGATCTGTATTTTTAGGGGTTGGAGAAATGGGATTTATGTTTTGTGATTTCTAAGTTTCTCTAAAATAACCCTTCGCCGGAGAAATAAATTCGACAAATTTGCTTTGTTTTACTTCTGTTTTGCCAGGTGACACATCCGATTCTAAGAATTCTAGTATCAAAATTATTATATTCAGTCTATTTCAATGACGTCGTCGATGGCTTTGAATCGACACGAACATCGGTAATTACGCAATGATCGCTAGTTTGAAAAGTGACTTGAAAACTGATAAATTTAATACCAAGTTTGATCGTCTTTTGATATCTCTTGTTGAAGCGCTCGGCAAGTAGCCTCACTAGCCACGCGAATCATCAATCGTTCTTGAAACTTGATATATCAAAAGACACTCACCTAGTATTCTCTATTACTGCACAGCCTGATATAATTATACTATGCACGGTAAGTTTAGCAATTGTTTTGTATGGATGAACCCATCCACATCAGATGTCAAGTTTGATTTGCTTTCATGAAGATACAAGCGCCGATCATCGGACAAGAATTTCCATTTAAAAAATTACGGAATTACCAAACTCAGCGACAGTGCTAAAGTGACGTTAAATTTTAAGACTAGCGGGTAACGTTGGTATTTCTGATCATTGGGGGAAGCCAAAAACATTTTCAAGCGATTGTTTGGTCACGGAAAACAAAAAAAAGCATAGCAAATGTTGCAAATTTCTGACTTTTCTCAGAGAAACAACGGACCAATTTTTCACAATTTGACGTTTTTATTAATGCGTGTACGTTATCGCCTTTAAACGGTGTTTCTAGCCGTTTTTTCTTGAACCACATTAACAAGTCAAACTGTTTGATGCCTTAAAACATATTCAGACAAATAATGTTGAATGAAACATCTTCATGGCTACAGAGCACGAGCCGAAAGATACAATCTAACGTCACCGTTATGTCACAAATGCGTCACACCATTTTCCAATAACTTAACGTTTTGATCAATCAGTAGACGAGTTACATTGTAAGCCTATGCCATCTTTGTAATCTGATACTCTGTTGAATTGAAGCGCCAATCAACATAAGAAGTTAAATCAAATGATGACTACGTTTTGACGTCATTGATGGCAGCTGAATTTTTATCAGCATGAAATCTCTATTACATCTGTCACATAACCAATTGTTTTTATAGGCGTATAATTCTTGATGAAGATGTAAGACCACCAAACGAAAAATCACATGCTATGATTTTAGCATTACTTACAACGGATGTGAATTTTGCTTACTGATCCCTCCTGCATTTCTTGCTCTCTCCAAATGCCTATTTAAAGTATTGCGTCTGTAAATTCGTGGTTTCATTTGCCTAAGATCCTGTTCTCGTCGTTGCCATTGAAACTGTTCGATATTGCACAAAGATGCGCACATAAAGATGCGAAACTTAAGAAATTGCTAAACTTATTGTGCATAGTATTCAACAGGTATACTCGGGATTAGTCTGTTCTCAACCTCCCATTGACGTGTCGAAATAGTCTGAAGAGCATGAGCAGATCCAAAAGGAGCGACCGGGGATGCAGATCCCCCTGGAAACTCACAAGTGGCGATAGGAACAGAACAGAACATAAATTTTATTAGTCGTAAACTAAAAAGTTTCTAGTCTATCCTATTATTTTTTAAATTAAGCAGTATTGGTCAAATGTTGCAAATATATGTATTAATCTTTGATGACAATATGGTCAATGAGTTGTCTGAATATCTATAATAACCCTTTCATCCTTTGTACCCAACTAATTATAGAATATGCTATCATTTTCCTGATGAAATGTTCAATTTGAGCTTATTGGATTTTTTTTATTTGAGTTTTATTTTTCAAACCACAAGGTAGTCCGAAAGGACAGTTCCACCATTGGAGGATAAACCCCAGTTAACCATTTTTTCACGGAAAGACAAATTAGGCGTATTCCATTTAAAAATATGTAATCTAGTAATTGAATTATTTTGTCAAAAAAGTTTTACATAACACTGTTCACATTGAACAAAGGGCAGAGACAATATTTGTTTGTGATCTGTTTTCCCTAAATGGTTGTTAAATGGTCTACAGCTAATGTAATCTTGGGAGATTGAGGAATCTCACTTTCGAGATAATCTTATGCATATGTTTGGACAACATACGCCATTATTATTTATGCTACGGTATGAGGCGCACGCATAACTAATCATGACATGGCTACATTCATAATCGAAATTTTAAATGATTAATTTGTATAAAGGATGTACATAAAAGGAAACGTAATTGGCTCTTATCAACACATATACAGATGATACATGAATGCTTCAAAGCACGAATATATTGATACCCAATGCAAATGGTACTAGAGCAGCAGTCGATGGTACACCATCACAACCTCTTTTTTACCTTTGACCTTAGGTTACACAAATTGTTGCCAAATACCCCCAACATCATATGACACATACACCTGCGAAGTTTGAAGTTGCTCCGACTAAAATTTTAGGAGGAGATGCATTCACAAGAAAATAATTTGTTTGACATTTGACCTTGACCTTGAGGTATTGTACAGAACAGAATAGATTTCCTTAGAAATACTGGTGTGAGCTCCACTCGAGAGGCCAGATTGTCTATTAAATGAGTTGATAACCAAAACAAAAAACCCAACGTTGTCAGAATTTTCTATCAGTTGACCCTCGACGAAATTTCTGGACCTGCACATGGAAAGGTGTTCTGTATTAGCATTACTGTACACTGAACAGCCTAGTTTTGTTGGAGTATTTGGTTTAAGTTTGATTTTATTCTGGTATAGGCGGAATTTGTCTGCCCTCAGCCTGAGATAGAAGTGTAGACACAGTCTGGCCAGAGTCTTGAACATCCTCCTCTGGGGCTCTGTAGGTTGGGTCACCTGGCTGAAGTACGTATGTCAAGTCCTCGTCTTGTAACACCGCCATCACCTTCTGCATCTGTGTTCAAAGATAAAATACACTGCGATTAACCCTTAAAGCGCCAATCGCAACAAATGTCGTCTGCTTTTCTCGTCTGCTGAAATTTTTAAGAAGCCTCTATGGCAAACAGTGTGGACCCAGATCAGACTGCTCCTATAGGAGCAGTCTGTTCTGGGTCCACGCTGTTTGCTTCTATACTTAATTTGTCAGTATTGTTAGGCAATTATTTGCAGCAGACGACTTCAGCAGACGACATTTTCAGATGCATTTTTTTCTTGGCGCTTTAAGAGTTAATATCTTGTATTGTCACTAATAAATTAACCCTTTGTATTCGAAAAGCCCCTAAAGAGTTTTTTGCAAACAGTGAAGACCCAGATGAAATGCAGCATAATGCTGCATTTCATCAGTGTCTACACTGTTTGTAAAGGTAAACAATATCTTCAGACAAAACAATACAATGATAAAATAATAATAATAATAGCCTGACACCCCTAGATATGTACTATAGACTATCCCAAGTTTATTTTATCAAACCAAAAGGAAGACTCCATTAGTATACAAAGTGTTAATTCTTTGGGTTTTCACTAAGTTTGATACGGTTTCATTGTATACATTGAGGGGACACGGTGTTTAATTTCGAAATAATATTGTACATGTATTTACTACTCTGAAGAATCCGGACCCCCCCCCCCCCCCCTGAAAAATCACAAAAATATAGGTCTTTTTTAGCAATACTATTCCGGATCCCCTGAAAAATCACAAAGCTACCAAGCCAGCATTCAATGTTGGACCATCATCGGCACGCCAGCAAAACGCCATTTAAATGGCGTTTTGCTGGGGGTGATGGTCCGCTTAAAGCGGTATTCGGATCCTACCTCCCCTCATCAACTAAATAAAGAAAAAAGTCAAATTTGGAACCCCTCTGACTTTCTGGATCCGCGCATGTGCAGGCGCTACATTATATGGCATTTCATGTGGGTCTACATTTAGGGATGTCCTGTTTACATAGAGTTCTAACATAACAACTGACACTTGTCTTATGTTTTATCGTTTGAAATTGATATGCAACACTGGCTATTCCATCCCTATGACCCCTCTTACCATATCAATCACGTTAAAAAAGAGTATTCGGGTGTTGTTAGACTTTAAAAACAGATGAGATGATATTGATATCTTGTAACTACATCATATGACAACATTCAACATTCCTCTCAAATACCTACGGAAGCCTATATGTGACATTGTGTTTTCTGTTATGTCCTTTTGATTTCGGCGTTTTAACTATTTACTTTTGTATTTTGAGTTCTCTGTTTGTGTACAATGTTGCACATTTTAAACGGCGCAATTCACGAGGTAGAGCCAAGATGAAGAACAAACGAGGAAAGAAAGACGAGAGTATTAGTATTTTAATTCATCCGTCGTAATGATAGTTTTTATGTATTTGAAATCGATGCAGCCGCTAACTATCAGTCAAAAAGTCTACCGGAGGCTTTCTGTTTGATTATGCTACATACTGGGTTCTCACTGTGAAAGTAGTCACACACCCAGTACTATTCAATATAATACAGTTCGACTCACTATAATAGTTCGATCCATTTATATCGACCCATTTAAATTGTTACAGAAATCTATTCTGAGATTTTAGATTTTATTCTGCAGGTCTAGATCTGATACAGTGCAATAGAAAATAAGATGGCATTTAAGGCAAAACGTATCTATCTATCTATCTATCTATCTATCTATCTATCTATCTATCTATCTATCTATCTATCTATCTATCTACCTACCTACCTACCTACCTACCTACCTACCTACCTACCTACCTTCCTACCTATCTATCTGGAGGTTATCTGTCTGTCAGTTTGTCAGTCAGTATAAATGCTGTTTTTAAACGTCACACCCACTGCCATATATATTTTTGTGGGTTTATCTACCTTCTTATCTGCCTAAATAAGTTTTTCTACCGTCTACCCCATATCCACACCCCACCCCGCCTACAAAAAAATAAAAAAAAATGCTTGAGTTTATTCACCTGTCTGTCAGCCTGACTGTCTGTCTTTCCGCCTGTCAGTCTGTCTGTTTGTCTGTCTGTAAAAGAAAGTAAGTAATTATTACACGGAAATTCCACAATCACTATGATGAAGAGAACAGTCCACAGACAGTCATACGACAGTAAAAAAGCATTCAAAGTTAATCAGTCAGTTTTCTGGCTCTTTTCCTCAGCAAAATGACTGCAAAACTAATGTATAAAATCACTACGAACTTCACCACTGAATTAGAAGACAATACAATACCCCTACACACAATGGGAGAAACATGGAATAATGAATTAACAACAACGTAATTAATGCCTTAGAACGGACAGTGGTCGAGATCACGAGGGAGGGGCTCTTCACCCTAGATTCGGCTATTGTACATAAGGCTGTTTTCCATTGCCTACCCTATACACATCCACCACCCTATAGGTTTCTTGAGGTTATCTACATGTCTGTCTGGCTTCCTACCTGCCTGCCTGCTGCGTGTCTGTTTGTCTGTCTGTCCGTCTGTCTGTCTTATAAGGTGGCGTGAACAGACAATCGTTATATTGCAAGGCTATATGTGTATTTTTTTTATTTTTTTTTATTGTTTTGAATTGTATCTTTGACCTTTTTACTTCATCTTTTGTGTTTTGCCTTTTGTGTTTTAAATTTTGTCTCCAGAAAGGGTTCTTTCCTTTATTGTCTTTTGCGTTTTAACTTTCAGCTTTTTACTTTTGTCTTTTGTGTTTAAACTTTTGTATTTTGGCTTTGGGTTTCGCATGCTAGTTCTATAATAAAAAAGCATCTCAGTGCCCCTTCAAATTTTAGCAGCAGACAAACATACAGACAGACAGACAATTGACAGTGTATCGGATATGGGCAGGTGGTGGAAATAGATTGATAGATAGATACGTTTGGCATTTAATATCATCTAAATTTTGATTGCACTGTATTCGACCTACATAATAAATACTCAGAATAAATAATTTGTTACAATTAAAATGAGTCAAACTGTCATGTACAGAATTGTCCTAGATCTATTTGAATACTTATGCAGATAGCCTGGTTGAAGGGAAAACCTACGGTAGACTTTTTGGACTGAGATATTTACTAGCTGCATCGATTTCAAATGTAAAACAAACGTTACACAGGACGAATTAAAATACTTGTACTTTTGTCTTTATTCCCTTTATTATTTCCATCTTTGTTCTACCCCTATGAATTATGTTGTTTAAAATGATGCACAGCATCATACACAAAACATACATATGTATGCAAATTCATATATGAGCCACGTGATAAGAAAATCTGCAATTTGAAATGTGAGAATACAAAGGCACTGAGTAGATGTGTCCTAACATGCTGGTCAAAACATTTTTTTAATATCTTATTTCAAGACCATTACACACCTCGCCTAAAAACGTGATACATCAAACAATAATTAACAGCTTTTAAATTGTGAGGATGACGCGCGCTAGCTGACGTCATTTGTTACTGCAAAATGACGTCAGTCATGGCGTCAGCCGGTGTAACGTCGTTTTTACGCTGGAAAGACGTAACTTATACATGTAAATATATGTGACACAATCCAACTATTGGTGGGATTTCCTCAGTGCAATGGCAGAAAATTGGAAGAAGCTTAAGACTTCAAATGTATTTTTGTCGTTTATTGCGTGTTAAAATCAAATAGATCAGCTCTAATGTGTGAATTGTTGAAAAATAATTTACTGTTTGTCAGTCAATTGTACAAAGATAAATCACTTGTGCTAAACGCTCATGATTTGATCTTCTTTATAACTGACCTCCAAACAGTGAATTATTACTCAACAATTCACGCATTAGAGCTGATCTTTTTCTTCAGTATAGCAAGCTTTAGTAGCTTAGAAAGTCAATTCGAGTCCAAAATAGAAAGTTGTAAAATTTGAAATTTTAAAACGAGATGTCTAGCGATAAGGCTATTTGTCACTGTTTCAATGCTTTATCAGTTTCCCAGTGGATGCACAGCTGATCTGCGCCTTTGTTTTCTGTATGTGTAAAGAAGCAATTAAGTTTGTATCAGGCATCTCTTTGATCAGTTGCTTTTTTTCTATATAAGCATTTATTTGTCTATATCTACACAGCCAAGTTTGTGTTGGATATGTTAGAAATCCACAAAGGAAGGTTTTCTCATGATGAGGCTCATATGTCAAAGATTATACAAAGCAACTTCTCATATTTGGCGTCAAAACTTCTGGTCACAATTTACAAAATTTACTTTTGCTTTACAGGAAATAACAAAATTAATGCCGGTACACTGAACGACTAACAAAACCTGGCACTAACGACTAACTTGTAAAGAACAAGTCTTAATGCAAAAAAGTTTATTTTAATAAAACAGCATAAAATGTGAGTTTTATTTTAATGCATATCATCATCAAACTTCCGTAAAGTATCTGCTCGTCATGCTGAACAGGCTAGCACATTAAACCAGTGACTTGACCCATATTTTACAAGCTCCAATGGCTGGTATTTTTATATTTGTATGTCAACCCTTGTCCTCCCACCAACAAAAATGCCTAACACTATCAAACATAAGGCATAAGGCATCTCTTAACATCTTGAGTCAGCAGCATCTTAATCCGATGGATTCGACTTAAATTTCAAGCTCCATTGACATTTTCATTTTAGGTCCACCTTCAACACTGTGTCTACAATCACCAAAACGTGCATAAGGCATCTCCTTAAAAATCCTGTGTTGGTTCGGAGACATTGACCCAAACTGAAACCAAGTTCTAATTGGTCAACACATTGGCCCATGACCTATATATTATGCTTTATTAATAAAGGTACAATGACTTTGTCTCTCTTCCCCTAGCAGATGCAGCACCAACTTCCGTGAAGTTCTTGTTCTCTGTCAAAACACACCCCGTTTCATGTATGCTAATTACTTTGTTGTGACTGTGTAGCCAGAGTACATCGCGTCAAAGTCAGAATGCAAAAACATTTCTATGTTTCTATTAATATAAATTGAAATCACACGTTTATCTCATCAAAATTTCAAGCAATGTAGATTGAACCTTGAACAAATATGTATTAACTTTATTTAGAATGAAGATTTTATACATCTAAATAAACCATATATTTATTTACTTGGAAATTAAGCAAAGCAATGTCAGGAACGGATACAATTAGATTCTAAACCCTGCCCATAAAACCACAAGGTAAAAGAGTCACAACGAGATTGATGGGAGTAAACAAATGACATATAATGAATCGATTAAGCAGCTATTTTCCAAATAGGTGATGACTCTTAATTCGAACGTAACTGAATAAAAATTGCAGCTTAAATAGGACAATCAAATGATAAAACAGAACAACAAGTAACCACAACAAAGTATCAACTTGGAATGGTCAGTAATGCGTTACTAGTGGATCTAAGATAACTTTACGAGGGTTTAGTCCTAATCCTCACTTTTGATGTGATTCTAAAACACGTATTTGAATGGCCCACGTGGAGGTTTCCAACTCATCAATAAATCAACACAGGCAACAAGGGAACCATAGGTAAAACCATGGTGGTTCAAGGATATGAAGATTTAACAGAAACAACGCTTACTCTGACATTTCTCATCGCTACTGGAACACTGGAGGAAATGAAAGCCAAAAGTTGAATCCTGGTGTGCCAACACACAGAGTATGTGTTACGGTTAATTTGTGCGACAACTATTGCTAGTTTCATATATCAAGCAAATTCAAGTTTTTTAAAATAAAATTATTTATGTTGGGTTGCCTACCAATCAGGTAAGCAGAAGCAATAAGCATACTGTATGTTGAAATGGCCGTTTAATTAATGACGAGTCTGGCTATAATACATTCACAAGATATGATGACTACTTGATACATACATAGCAATATATGTATAACACACATTGGTTTAAAGTTAACAAACCACGTCAAAATGAATATTTAGGATTACATTTTGTTGCTCATCTATGGATGATGTAAAAGCTTCAAAGTGTTATGTGTGTCTGACATGTGTATGCAATGAAAAGTAGGGAAGGAGTCAAAGTTCTGGAATCTATACAATCAAGTACCACACCTGACCCAGGATACCATATGGGAAAGTGACAAATACACTAAAACATTAGATACAGGAGAGCGAAGAAGTCAGCCATTTCCTAGCAGGAGACCACAAGGCTGCATGACACAGACAAGACAATATAGCAAAGACAAACACATAAAAAGATACACAAAACAAATACCACCTTGGAATGGTCAGTAAGAAAATTACTGGAGGGCTTAAACTAGATCACGGTACCAACCTCACCCTTAATTCAGATGTGGATCAGACACATATGTGTTTGGTTTTGCATGAAAGATCCCTAACTTATCCATGTATCGTCTCCAAGTACATATAAATCAAGACATAAAAAGGTGATAAAACAAAGATAAGGACTCAACAGTGCATACAACTGAATACCGTAGCAAATGAAATCAAACAGTTAAACCCTGGTGGGCCTGACAGCAGACACAGCATCAGGCCCAAACCCAAGATAAGACCTGAAATTGGAACCGTCAAAGCAAACCTCCTAATTTCCTACCACCACTGTCATCATATTAAGCATTTTTTTGCAGATGAAATTAGTTAATAGAACTTGTGTTCACTGGTACATGTATATAAAGCAAAACGTGAGTGTTTCAGAGGTTTTTTTTCAGTAGGTCTAAGTCCAATGAACAAATTCACTGACGTTTCAAAATCAGTTCTTGGGTTTTATAAGGCTCAGTATCACCAGAAATTCATTTAAACACATCTTCATACTATACATTGCTTTACATGTTGTTACATCAACTTGATCTACCAGTGTTACAAACTCAATGTAACCATTGAGTATTGTATATCAGACTATCCTTCATGTATATCAACATTTTCTCTGCGCTCTTATTGAATGGAGATTCCAGTTTTACACAAGCTAAGAAGCCACCATGTGAGCTAAACACCCTTTGTGTTTTAACATAGGCGGCAACTAGGGCACATATTTGGCCAGTAAAATATATCTACGTAAGAAAGATGGCAAAGATCAGGAAACAATACAATCAAGTACCACACCTGACCCAGGATATCACATGGGAAAGTGATAAAAACACAATTAAACATCACAAACAAGAGCCAAGAGGTCAACCCTTTCCCAGCAGGTGACCACACAGCAGCAATAAACAGACGCGAAAGCATGACAAACACAAGAGATAAATAACACAAATGATACATAAAAGAAATACCGCCTAGGAAAGGTCAGTAAATATTTTACTCAAGGGCTTAAACCAGTTTCACGGCGCCAACCTCACCCTTAGTTTAGATGTGGATCAAAGTAAGTAAGGGTGCAAAGATCAGGAATCGATACAATCAAGTACCACACCTGACCCATGATACCAATGGGAAAGTGACAAACTCAAAGTTAGACACCACAAACGAGAGCCAAGAGGTCAGCCCTTTCCCAGCAGGAGACCACAGGGCACATATAAACAGACGCGCACAAAGGCATAGCAAACAAAATACAGAAAATATATCCACAAAAGAAGACACATAGATGTTTTCACCACCCATTGGCCTTGGCTGCTTCCCAATCTGAGGCGGTGATTCTGTTTTGATGTTTCATTGTTTGTTGTGGCTCCCATTGTGTTTGGTCTTTGTTTTATAGTTTACTTCTTATTGTCCTTTCTAGTTTGTTGTCATTTTGCTGAGGTATAGAGAGCTGGTTGCTTTACTTTAATTATGTAGTCGTGTGGCTGTCAGTGTTCTTTGTTTTTTCCCCTCTGGTGTCATGGGTTATTTTGTGACCTACGCTTGTGGCATTTCTTGGTCATACTCATCTGTTTTGGGCGCTTCTATCTAGTTCTGCTTAATGAGATCAATAAAACAGAGTCGGATACATTCAACATAGAATGGGGTAAGTGTCTTGAAATTATCCTGTATCCCTTAGGTCTTTAAAAAACGTATCAAGCAATGTAATCACTGGCGCCTCAGCGTTTCCCGCCATGTCTCTGTTGCTGATTGGAAACACAGTTTTCGAACACGAAGATGTAAATCCAACAACTGAGTCTGCAGCTGTGTGTCTAAAAAGGGTTTCAGAAGCACAATTCTATGTGCCTATGTCACAACGTAGATCATATGGTGCTATCTAGAATAGTTCAAAACATATATGTATGAGATGGGTTCTGAATGCTGAAATCGTTGTCGTGATTTTGTTTTTGTTGTTTTTGTGTGTGTTTAGGATACATATTAATTGTCTTCCACATAATGTAAATTAATGATACACAAACTTTATATTTTGTCAAAATATACCAGAATTAATTGTACTCTAGATTGGCCTTTCTTTTGAGGGAGGTATGTGTAGCAAAATGACCACATTAATCTTGCAGAGACATGATTTTCCTGAAAATAAAAATAATAAATTATGAATATTATTAATTTTTAATAGTAAAACATCTTCGGATGCACAAATATATGTTTTTCTGCGTTGTGTTTTGCTGAATGGTTTCACATAATATACATGCATTTAAACAACTATTAAAGCTTTTTTTTTAGAAAAGAACAACTGATTTGATATCAGTGAAACTACCGAATTTTAAGGTCTAATAGGTTCAATTATTGCATTTTTATGGTTAAACCAAAGATCTCCAGTAGGACCCACTGCGCTCACAAACAGTGATTGAGTACAATTTAGTTTCCAGAAAGACAGATACACTCATAGATAGATAGATTAATATATGGATGGATAGATAGATATATCCAGTAAATACCATATAGATAGATAGATAGATAGATAGATAGATAGATAGATAGATAGATAGATAGATAGATAGATAGATAGATAGATAGATAGGTAGGTTTTGCCTTTCATGTCGTCTAATTTACGAGTGCACTGTAACAGACCTACAAAATAAAATCTTAGAATAAATTTCCGTAACAATTTAAATATGTCAAACTATTAGAAGGGAACAAATTGTGTCGTATTGAATTGTCCTGGGTCTATTTGAATGCTCTCAGAGAGAGAGAGAGAGAGAGAGAGAGAGAGAGAGAGATAGAGAGAGATAACCCACTTTGTAGCATGACCTGTAATTTTTTTTTACTTTGTAATAGTTACCGGTTACATGGCTTTCAAATTTAAATACCCCACTAACATTACATGTACAATGAATGCATTAATTAAAAATACTTACAGCTTCGTTTTTCGCACGTCTTTCCGTCTATATCTTGTCTCTACTTCGTGAATTGCGCCGTTTAAAATGAACAACATCGTACACAAAACACATAACAAGAAACTCAAAATACGAAAGTAAAAAGTAAAAACACCGAATTCAAAACGGCATAGTGCAAAACACAATGTCACATATAGGCTTCCGTAAATACCTTATTTTTCTTCAGCTATATGCATGTACGACAGCCGTTAAGGGTCAAACAAAAAAAGAAGAATAAAAATGTTTCTCAACAGTACTTGAAAAATTACGGAAGCCTATATGTGACATTGTGTTTTGTACTACGTCGTTTTGATTTCGGTGTTTTGACTTTTTACTTTCGAATTTTGAGTTTCTTGTTTTGTGTTCTGTTTACGATGTTGTTCACTTTAAACGGCGCAATTTACGAGGTAGTGACAAGATATAGACGAACAGACGGGCGAAAAACGAAGTTGTAAGTATTTTAATGCATTCATTGTACATGTAATGTTTGTGGGGTAGTTTACATTTGAAATCCATGCAGCCAGTAACTATCACAACGTCAACTAGAGCACTAGTCAATGGGGCGCCATCGCAAATCCCCACGCTAAAGTTTTTGCCCCCCCCCCCCCCTCAGCACCCCCAAGTTCCACCCCTGGGGCATGACCCCAGCAACAGAATGAAAATTATGTTCAATATGTTTTCTATCTTTCATTTGTGAGAACACACACAAAGTTTGGTAAAAAAATTGTTTGAAATTGACATGGAAACCGTAATTATAGTGTACATGATACATGACCTTTTGACCTCACCCCAAGGTTACCAGTTTGACTCTAGAATGACAAGTTTACTTGCATTCTATTCTGCTCGTCATCCCCGTCGATTTGATATGCCACATGACCATGTTTGAAAACAAATTGACCCCCTGGACACCCCAGCGCCCAAAAGTCCCACCCAAGGGGCATGACCCAGATGGCAGAATGAAAATCCAGTCTGATATGTTTTTGAATCTTTCAATTGTGAGAAAACACACAAAGTTGAGTATAAAAATCTTTGAAATTGACATTTTAACTGATATTTGACCTTTTGACCTCACCCGTGATTATCAGTTTGACCCTAGGATGGAAATTTTACTTGCATATTGTTCTGCTCGTCATCCCCCCTCGATTTGATGTGCCACATTACTATGTTTGGAAAATCAAAATTACCCCCTGGGCACCCCAGCGCCCTAAAGTCCCACCCCTGGGGCATGACCCAGGCGACAGAATGAAAATCCCGTCTGATATGTTTTGTGTCTTTCATTTGTGAGAATACACACAAAGTTTGTCACAAAAATCTTTGAAATTAACCATATTAACTTTGTAATTGAAATTAATGATAGTTGACCTTTTGACCCCTCCCCGGGGCCCTAGGGGGCGGGGCCAAAAACATTTGCCTTTGCACGCCCCATTCATGTGAGTAACTCACATACCAAATTTGGTTGAATCTTGTCCAATGGTTTAGGAGGTGAAAGCATAATGGATAGACGGGCAGACAGAGGCGATTACAATATCTCCTTCGTTTTTTTTAAAAAAAGCGTGAGGATAAAAATGTACAGGCCGTGCTACAAAGTGGGTTTTCTCTCTATGAAAGCATTTAAATAGATCCAGGACAATTCAATACGAGACAATCAAGTCCCTCATAATAGTTTGACCGATTTAAATTGTTACGGAAATTTATTCTAAGATTTTATTTTGTAGGTCTGATGCAGTGCACTCGAAAATTAGTTGACATGAAAGGCAAATCGTATCTATCTATCTATCTATCTATCTATCTATCTATCTATCTATCTATCTATCTATCTATCTATCTATCTATCTATCTATCTATCTACATGTATATTTACTGTATATATCTATCTATCCATCCATATATTAATCTATCTATCTATGAGTATATCTGTCTTTCTGTCTGTCTGCGGGGCGTGAAATAACTGAATTGACCTCTATCACTATTTGTGAGCACAGTGTGTTCCACAGGAGATCTTTGGGTTTACCATAAAATGCAATAATTGTACCTATGAGAACCTTAAAATTTGGTACTTTTACTGATATCAAATCAGTTGTTCTTTTCTATAAAACAATTTTATAAGTTGTTTTAATACATGTATATTATTTGAAACCAGTCAGCAAACCACAACGCAGAAAAATATATATTTGTGCATCCGAAGATGTTTTATTATTAATAACTATTCATAATTTATCATTATTTATTTTCAGGTTAAATCATGTCTCTGCAAGATTAATGTGGTTATCTTGCTGCACAGTGTGGAGTTGTTGATTTTGTTTCATCATACCTCCCTTCAACGAATGGCATATCTAGAGTACAATTCTGGTACATTTTGACAAATGATTTTGTTCGTGTATCATTGGTTTACATTATGTAGAAGACAGTGTATATGTATCCTAAAACACACACAAAACAACAAAAAAAAAATCACGACAGCCGTTTCAGCATTCAGAACCCGTCTCAACTTTGGATGTTTTGAACGATTCTAGATGGCACCAGATGTTCTACGTTGTGACCTAGGTACAACGAAGTGTGCTTCTGCAACCCTTCTTAGACACACAGCTGCAGACCCAGTTGTTGGAATTAACATCTTCATGTATGGAAACTGTACTTTCAATCAGCGAATAGAGCTATGGCGGGGAACGCTGGGGCATCAGGGATTACGTTGCTTTAAAGGCTTTTTAAAGACCTGAGAGATACAGGGCAATTTCAAGACACTAACCCCATTTTATGCTGAATGTGTCTGATTCTGTTTTATTGATCTCATTAAGCAGAACTAGATAGAAACGACCATAACAGACGGGTATGTCAATGGAATGCCACAAGCATATACCAAAGACAAACCCATGACACCAGAGGGGAAGATACATAGAACACTGACTGCCACATGACGACATTATTAAAGTAAAGCAACCAGCTCTCTGTACCTCAGCAAGATGATAACAAAACTAGAAAGGACAAAAAGAAGTAAACTATAAAAAAGGAAACCAGCACAATTGGAGTAACAACAAACAATAAATCATCAACACCAGAATCACCTCCCGTGGCTACTGGGGTTGACGTGGCTTTGATATATTTGACTGGCCAAGTCTGTGCCCTAGTTGGAGCCGTTGTTAAAACATAAATACTGTTTAGCTCGCATGGTAGCCTCTTAGCTTGTGCAAAACTGAAATCTTCATTCAATAAGAGTGCAGAGAAAATGTTGATATACCAGAAGGATAAGCTGATATACTATACTCAATGGTCACATAGAGTTTGGAACATTGGTAGATCAAGTTGATGTAACAACATGTAAAGAAGTGTATAGCTCAAATAAGATGACGTGTTAAATGAATTTCTTGTGATATTAAGCCGTATAAAACCCAAGAACTGATTTTGAAACGTGTTGTTCATTGGACTTAGAGACCTACTGGAAAAAAACTCTGAAACCATCACAATTTGCTTTATATACATGTACCAGTGATCACAAATTCTATTAACTACTTTAACCTGCAGTAGATTTGCTTAATATGATGACAGTGGTGTAGGAAATTAAGAGGTTTGCTTTGACGGTTCCCACTTATAGGCTTATCTATAGATGAGAGGGTTGAGCCTGATACTGTGTCTGTTGTTGGGCCCACCAGGGTTTAACTCTTTGGTTTCTTATGCTCCAGTATTCAGTTGTATGTACTGCTGAGTCCTTATCTTTGTTTTATCTCCTTTTTATATCTTGATTTATATGTACTTGGAGATGATTTATGGATAAGTTAGAATCTTACATGCGAACCAAACATCTATGTGTCTTGATCCACATCAGAAATAAGGGTGGGGTTGGTACCGTGAAACTAGTTTAAGCCCTCCAGTAATTTTCTTACTGGCCATTCCAAGGTGGTACTTCTCTTGTGGATCTTCTTTATATTGTGTTTGTCTTTGCTATATTGTCTTGTTTGTGTTCTAATAGGTTTTGACCTATTAGAATTTGGTTTCAGTTTAAGTCAAGGTCTCTGGATTAAGACAGGATCTTGAGGAGATGGCTTATGCACGCTTTGGTGGTTGTAGACATAACATTTTATGAGATCCTGAAGGTGGACACAAAAATGGCAATGGCAATGGAGCTTGAAATTTAAGTCAAAGTCATCGGATTAAGGTGCGTGCTAACTGGAGATGTTGAGGGGATGTCTTATGCAATGTTTGATGGTGTTAGGCATTATAGTTGATGAGAGCATAAGGGTCGACATACAAATATAAACATACCAGTAACTGGAGCATGTAAAATATAGGTCAAGGTCACAGGTTTAATGTGCTAGCCAGATTAGCATGTCGAGCAGATACTTTAGGGCAGTTTGATGGTGGTATGCATTTGAATTTACCAGGTTGCGAATGTCAACATACTTGTTGGTTGACAAAATCTCGCAGGACTGGACAGAAATGTGGATTTCTATGTCACACCATGTCAGTGCCAGCAGGTGTGACAAAAAGCAGCTTTTCCAGACGTTACCGTTGTTGTTGCAATTTCGTCTGTAATGAGTAGCATTGATTTGACAAATATGAAATTAATTTGAAAATTTCTTCATACAAAGCCTTCAGGCATAAAGTAACACATTATAACGTCGCGTTTATATATTTGATAAATGTTGCTTTTATAAAAAGTCACATTTTATACTATTTTATTAAAATAAACATTTACTTTTAGCCTTAGAACTTGTTCTTTACAAGTTAGAGACAATCAAAAAGTGCCAGGTTTCGTTAGTCGTTCAGTGTGCCTGCATAATTTTTGTTACTCTTGTAAAACAAAAGTAAATTCTGTAAATTGTGTCCAGTAGTTTTCATGCCCTATATAAGTAGTCGTATTGTATAATCTTTGACATATGAGACATATGAGAAAACCTGCCTTTGGGGAGTTCTAACAGGTCCAACACAAACTTGGCTGTGTAGCAACAGGGACTACCTATAGACAAATATATGTTTATATAAAAATGAACTGATCAAAGCGATGTCCAATAAACACTGAGTTTTATTTTTAAACATACAGAAAACAAAGGTGCAGATCAGCTGTGCATCCACTAAGAAACTGAACAAGCATTGTAACAGCGACAATTAGCCTAATCGCTATACAACTCATTTTCGAATTTCGAGTTTTCCAACTTTTTATGTCAAACTGGAATTGACCTTCTAAGCTACAAAAGCTATCTATAATCTTGAAAAAAGATATTTGCATTTAAAGCTGCATAGTCTGTAACTTTTGATCTTTTAATTTTAGAACTAATGTTTCTATTTTTCAAGAACACAGTTAAATAACTAAAATTCAGGTAAACATTTTACCAATTTCGTAAATCTTAACAAGTTATCAGTATCAAAACAACAGCATTTTTGTTCAAATTAACTGTCTATAATTATTGGAGGGACGCAAATAATTACCAACAAGAGAGAAACACACCTGGTTTATAAGATAATTCACTTTTCCGTGCAGTTTTCAGCCATAGTGAACAGATTTATTGTGAAAACATAACTTAATTCTACTTTTACAAATGATTTAAAAAGAAAATAAAAAATTTCGAAAAATATCAAAGGTTGCAGACTATGCAGCTTTAACGCTAGTGGTCAACAAATGTGTTGACCAACATGTAAGGACACATCTAATAAGTGCCCTTTTGTTCTCACATTTCAAAATGCAGGTTTTCTTATGATGTGGCTCATATATGAATTTGCATACATATGAAAGTTTTGTGTATGATGTTGTGCATCATTTTAAACAACATAATTCTTGGGGTAGAGCCAAGATGGAAAGAAAAGAGGGGAAAAAGACAAGGGTGCAAGTATTTTAATGCATCCTGTGTAACTTTTTTAACATTTGAAATCGATGCAGCTGGTAAATATCTCAGTCAAAAACATCTTCTGTTCAATCACACTATCAGTGTAAGTATTCAAATAGATCTAGAACAATTCTGTACATGACAGTTTGACCCATTTTAATAGCAAAACATTATTTATTATGAGTATTTATTACGTAGGTCGAATACAGTGCAATCAAAAATTAGATGACATTAAATTCAAAACGTATCTATAGACTATATATCAATCTATTTCCACCGCCTTCCCATATCTGATACACTATCAATTATCTGTTTGCTTCCAAAATTTGTAGGGTTACTGAGATGCCTTTTTATCATAGACTTAGCATGCGAAAACCCAAAACCAAAATACAATTTACAAAAGCTTAAACACAAAAGACAAAAGTAAAAAGCCGAAAGTTAAAACACAAAAGGCAAAAGACAATAAAGGAAAGAAATCTTTCTGAAGACAAAATTTTAAGCACAAAAGGTAAAACACAAAAGATGAAGTAAAGATGCCAAATATAAAAGTCAAAACAACAAAAAGTATATAAGTACATATATAGCCCAAAGGGGGTACTCTCATTTTTTCTTCATACGTAGGCTTGGACCAGCATCTACCGTTCACCCCCCCCAAAAAAATATATCAGGAATATCAAGCACCCCAAAAAATATTTGAAATTTTAGCAACCCCCAAAATATCCCCATTCTGTACCTTGTCCTTAAGAAAAGACCCTAAAATGCCTAAAAATGACCCCTTAAACTAGTCCAATTTTGTCATACCTAAAGAAATATTCCCTTTTCGGACCCCCCCCCCCCAAAAAAAAAAAAGAAAAAAAAAATGAAATTCAAAATTTTGAACCCCAAAAATGGTCCGAGCCTTTGTATGTATTAGACAGACAGACAGAGAGACAGTTAGAAAGACAGACAGACAGACATGTAGTTAACTCCAAGAAACTTATGGGATGATAGGTGTGTATTGGGGAAGCAGTGGAAAACAGCTTTATGTACAACAACAGAATCTAGGGTGAAGATTTGATAGGTGAAATATTAATATATGTAAGCCCCCCCCCCACCTGGTGATCTCGACTAATGTCCGTTCTACCGCGTTCTAAGGCGTTGATTAAGTTGTTGTTAAGTTGTTAATTCATTATTCCTTGTTGCCCCCATTGTGTATGTGTGGGGGGATGTATTGGCTTCTAATTCTTTGGTGAAGTTTTTAGTGATTTTATACATGTAGTTTTAAATTCATTTTGCTGAGGAAAAGAAGCAGAACACTGATTGCTTAACTTTGAATGCAATTTTGCTGTCGTGTGGCTGTGCTTGTTCTGTGTCTCATCCTCACAGTGAGTGGGGAATTTCCAGGTAATACTTACTTATTTTCTTACACAGACAGAAAACAGACAGACAAGCGGACATACAGACATACGTTGAGACATGCAGACAGGCGCAGACAGACAGATGGTTAGACAGACACACAAACAGACCGACAGGTGAATGAACTCAATGATTATTTTATTTTTTATTTTATTTTTTATTTTTTGGGGTGGGTGGTGGCTGTGGATATGGGATAGACGGTAGAAAAGTGCATTTAGGCAGACAGAAAGGTAGATAAAACCAAAGAAATTTATATCGTAGTTGACGTGACGTTTGAAATAGCATTTATACTGACTGACAGACTGACAGACAGACATTTAACATTTAAGATACATAGATACATAATTACAATGATACGTTTTGCCTTTAATGCCATCTTATTTTCATTCGCACTTCATTAAATCAAGACCTAAAGAATAAAATCTCAGAATTAATTTCTGAAACAATTTAAATGGGTCGAACAATAATGATGAGTCGAATTGCATTTTATCCATTAGTACTGATTCCTATGTGATTATTTTCACAGTGAGAACCCAGTATGCCGAAAGCCTCCGATAGATTTTTCGACTGTGATAGTTACCGGATGCATAGATTTCAAACTAACATTACGACGGATGCATTAAAATACGTATGCTCTCGCCTTTCTTTCCTCGTTTTTCTCCATCTTGGCTCTACCTCGTGAATTGCGCCGTTCAAAATGTGCAACAGAGAACTCAACATACAAAAGTAAAAACACCGAAATCAAAAAGACATAACACAAAACACAATGTCACATATAGGCTTCCGTAAAAAATTGTCGTGTGTTATTGAAAACTATCGTGATTACTAGAAAGTTTCCTGTTATTACAAGAAGATTTGTCGTTATTGATAGAAAGTTTCTTATTCCTACGAAAAATGTTCTCGTTATAAATAGAAAGTTTCTTGTAATTACTTGAAAAATTCATGCTACTACTAGAAAGTTTCTCGTTATATCGCGAAACTTTCTAGTGCTAACGAGAACATTTCTTGTACTAATAAGAAACTTACTCGTTTAAAAGAGAAACTTTTTTATTCATTTTTTTTGTTTGACCCTTATCGGCTTTTGTAGATATTTGACTCAACATGGGCAGGCCCGTAACTGAGGCATTTTATAGATCTGAGCAATACTGGTCGGGTTCACCTGAAAAATCACAGAGCGACCAAGCCAGCAATGTTGGGCCCTCATTTGACGCCAACGAAACGACAATAAATGGCATTTTGCTGGCGGGCCGATGATTGCCCATGTATAGTGATATTTGGATCCTCTCTCCCCTCAACAACTAAATAAAATAGCATAAAAATCCATTGTCAAAGTTAAACCACGTCTGATTAAACTTTCTGAATTGGCGCATAGCGAGCAATAAGCATTTTTTATATGTTTTATATATCATAATGTTTTTCGTTATCATCGTGAACACTTAGCATAATTTCAAATATTGGACACTTTTTGGAACTCGGGATCTGTTCAATATCAGCTATTCTAGAGAGTTATATCTGTTTTCGAAATTTCTTTACTTTGAAGAAATAGTTCATGTTAAAATGGCTGTTTGCTTTGAAATGATAGTGAGTGAAACATAAACCACAGTGCAGTTATTCAAAAATATGTCTTTTGTTGCCGATTTCCATTCGAAAGTTGAACTTTTACTGAGTTAATGGTGTTTTTGCGAACTGGGAAGCTCCCGTGTCACTTTTTAACGGTTATTCGGTCATTTCAGGAACAGTAACTATTATTGAATTGTTTTCTATGAATGGACACTGCATACCAGCGTGATGCTCGTATGAATATCGCTGTTAATCAGGTCAACCACGCCTCGTAGTGTATTCCAATGAATGGAAATAAGCCGTTTCATGATAAAACCTGCCTTTCAGAATTTTAAAAGACTGTGTACTCTGTTTAATACAGGGGCTAGTTCTCAGAAATTTGATGTCGCAAGTTGAGCGATCATACCTTACATGTATAACCAACAGCAGTGTGCACATGCTGGTCATTGCATAAGGATATATCTCAGTCACGTATACATGTCATAAACTGAATGACCTGGCGCTTTCACATCGTTCCTTGATTAGATTTCTTGTAAATGTTATAGTAATGGGCCAGCTCATTGAATTTATCACACCCTTTCAACATGAAAGCGCAGCCATTCACTATATTTCGGTCTCTGTATTTTTCCTGCGTAACATAAATGCGGCAGATACCGTAATGCATTTAACATGCGTGAAGTAATCATCATGCACAGCCATCAAGTGGGTCTATGCACCTAATTTTCGGCCCATATGTTCGTCCAAATTGTGCCTGCTTAAGTCGTCTGTAGATAGTTGATAACTTTATTTGCTTATGTTAGTACAGAGGCAAACTGAGTCGGATCTGGAATGCTCTCTTTTCAGTACATATTTTTGTCCACAACATTATTTGCCCGATTGTTGTTAGTTATTTCCCTGTAAGTGTTCTTGCTAGTATGCACGCATGTGCAGTCTGTTCTTGAGCTTTCGGTACTCGGCCTGGGTAGTGTTTAATGCAGACGGATCTTTGGAAATTTATATAAAAAATAAATAAATAAAAGAAAGTCAGCACCAATTTGTGTACACAATAATCATTTCAGAAAAGAGCTCAGTTTGTACTAGTGAACGCTCTTGCGAGAATGCGCGCATGTACGATTTCGTGGAAAAATCAATGCAGTCGGAACTTAGCAAGTTTATAAAACAATCAGATCCTATCAGAATATGCCGAAACGACCCACCCTAAAACCAGGCCGAAAACGAACCAGCCAAAACTACCCACGGCCGGAAACCTATGTTTAATGAATGTGCTACATCCGCTTTCCAGCGTCAAGGCAGTGACCGATATATAGGTCACTGGTCATTGCTACCACCATATCTTAAACATTGCTATCAGCGAGCCTCTGCTGATAACATTAGCAGAAAGTTTGGTCCCAGATCGGGTCCGACAAAGAGTTTAAAATTGATCAAACCTGACGGTTTTCCTGACTTCTTTTATCATACATTTGAATCTACATGTAAAAACAAGGGCGCCGATAGGACTGCGCGGGCGCTCAGGGTGGTCCCTGCTATTAACAAAGTCAGGGTTCTCGCGGCTTTCAATATTATATAGGCGTCAGGTAAATAAAGCAAATTTCGATAATCTCAAGGTCTATTCTGTTTTCAAATACAGAGCCTAAAACTATGCTCTATAAGTTCCTTACGTGCGTATATGAGCAGTTAAAGGCCTCAACTTTAACGGTAAGATTTGCCTTATGCGATTCTGTCTTATAAGACTTCTTCTTTGAATAAATACCTGGAGATAGTTTCATCACAGAGGGAGGTTTCATTGTTGTTTATGTAAAAATGATTGATTGATTGAGTGAATAATTGATTGATTGTGTTTGTGTACATCATTCGGTTTGTTGATACATGTACTCACATGTAGCTTGTGATGTAATGAAAGAACGAACTCTTTATCTTCTAAAGCCGAGTTCATTGATATGGCACTTAATGCCATATCTTTTCTTGTTTCTGACATCTGTAGATTTTCAAGCATACAAAATAACATATTTGAAATAGGAAAATGTAAGAATGCTAAATTTAAGAGGGGATGAACGGTGGGGTTTAGGCTTGCTCTGCTGAACTAGACGCATCTGTGTTCAAATTGTGTCAGTATTTGAGAGCCGCTAGCTATCTTTTGTTAAAGATAGTTCTTGTTTACATTCTCCTGAAGAAAATCACCCATTGACAAGTACCCTAAAAGTGTTGCAGACAGAAGGACAGACAGACGGATTGGACTCATAACTAGTCCCGCTTTTGCTAAAGTGATGCGGTAAAATGAGCCATGAGTTATTTGCATGGCGTTAAATACAAAAAGTGTTGCCGACCAGTTTGATACTTTTGTTCGCAAAAACGTTGCATATGGCTTTGGCATTGTGGTAGCATTCCACTAATTATTCATGAGGTGTGGGCCACGCCGTAAACGGGGAGGAAATTATTGTTAGAAGAAAACTCCAGTGGATCATTTCATTGGTAATATACTTTTGCTTTATAAGAAACTGATAAAATACCAGGTATATTAAATGAAAATCAAAGAGTGTTTGAACATTTTAAGCCCCAGAGCAGGAGAAAACTGTAGTGTTTTTTAGATCACCTCTTATTATAAAAATCATCTATTTATTTGCTTTGAGACTGTTGGGTGTCCCTAGTTATTAATAGAACATTCCGTTCAAAGATGGAAACCCCTATTTTTCAACAGAAATCTAAAAAATTAGGGCAATTCTTTCAAATAGAAAAACTTTTGGAAAATACTATGCGTGAATATTTAGGAAGAACTGGATATTTTACTCCTATTTTGCACTGTCTGCAATGGGAAAAAAAAATAGTAGATAGCGTCCTTCATAAAGTAAAAAATCAGAGATTTCCTGTTCTACGGAAGTAATTCCAAGTAATAGGTTCTCAGGTATGTGCTTGGAAGAAGTAGGTAGATTTAACACAAATGGATGCTTTTTGGTGGTATTTAGGTGAACATATAGCAAAACACAACATTTTTAATCAGGAGCAGCATATTTCTCATTTGTAGAATGCTGCTGAACTCATGTGACATACGGAGAACCTGATTGTTACTGGGCCTTTTTGGTCTATTTCTGTTGAAAGTGCGCACAGTTTCTATTATGATGTCATCAAATCAGATTAAGAAAATATATGTCTCATGTGGATGTCTCCCAGAGGAACCTAGAAGTTTCTCGCTTGTGTCACATTAGCATGTAGCCCACCTAGCCCAGAGGTTATAAAACAGCTTTGATGCTCAACTCAACTGAGCATGAGATTTGAACTGCTCATTAAACTAAAATGCTTAAAGGTAAAGACTTTTTCTTGCTTTCAAACCCTTAGATGTTGTATTTAGCATGCTCATAAGTGTTCAAATACCATTTTAAAATTGCTGATATTTTAACATTTATGAGCATGAAAAATTGCATGCTCATTTAAGTTGAGCTTGACAAGTTTTAAGACACCAGGGCCTAATTGTAGCAACACAGACAAGTCTATCTGGGTATGAAGACATTGCAACAGACAATATCAACCATATTGGTAAATGCTAAATTCTATTAATTAAGTTTCTGTTATGTTTTTGTATTTATTCTTAACCCAGTACTGGTGTGAGTGTGGTCGTGGTGATTTGTTTCTGGCCACACAAGAAGTAAGCTGGCTTTTTTTCTATTTCACTCCTAACGGTGCTTTGCACACAAATTTTAAATGCCCGACTGCCTGTCCTTAAAATTGCTCAGGGGCTGCTTTCTGCGTATTTTGTTCAGAGCCTTTGCTTGATTTGGGGCAGTATGTTTCTTTTGTTTTTTATTTGTGGCTCTAGAAACCCTTGTTCCAAAGAAATTAAAGAACCAAAAGATTTACACAGTTTGCCTATATGTTCAGCAGGTGGTGTCATGAGCTATACCATGTGGTCTGCTGGTGAAATTTTTCAAAAAGGTAAGGGGTTTTGGTGTAAATCTTCTCAATGAAGGATTGGTAGCTTCCAATTTCTGTACTTTTGTGATAATATTTGCTTCTTCAATGATCCCCGGACTCAGCTGAGGATCCTTAATTTGCGTATGAAGAAGTGACATCTAGCGCTCTGCAAGATCAATCGAAAACTTGAACTGTATTTTCTGTTTCTCATTCAAACTGTCTGAGGCTGTGAACTATGAGATCTCTCGTGTTTAAGATGCATTTTCTAAGATTATAAAAACATGATGTGTGTGAAGTAAAGGCTGGGGCTCAACATTAGTTTCAACGTCAGCGTAAATGCTCATTACGGCCTTGCATGAAGAACATACAATCTGGGTCAGATAATAAGCATACTCCACCTCAAACCCAGCACTTGTCAATTCAAAAAGGCTCTGTTTTGCACATCCCCCCTCTTCATAACTAATATTGCTAGAAACTACACATGTAGTATTATCAATATTGTTAAGTGCTGGCATTTAATGGCTTCACCATGTTTTTGCTTTGAAAAGAGCTGCGATTTAGTCCGTACATTTTTGCTGTTTCTCGCTGGTTTCATTTTCTATAACCAAATATAAGGCTTAAGCACTATACTGCAGTGGATAAGCCTATGCATTGACTGGCTTGTATTATTGTCTCCAAGATAAGTTATCTGAATGTTTAGTCCCATTATCATGATATAATTGCAGTTTCTTTTTTGTTTTGTTTGTTTTCACTAAAATATATAAGTTCAACCTTTTGTAGAGTTTTTGGAAAGCTATAACCTGTTGTTGTTGTTTTTATCTGGGTTTGCTGTTTTTAAATCATCTAATTTTTTTTTATCTCTCTCCCAAGGGTAATTTGATATCATGATTGCAGCATTTTCATCTACTTCTTAGGTCATTGTGTGTGAAAGTAGTGAATCATGTTGGAAAGATGGAAAGATGACTCATCCCCCCCAGATGCTATTCACAGATGACATTTGAAAGATGCTTCATTCCTCATCACCTGACCTCAATAATTTGTTCAAACCTGATATTTTATACAAATATGCAAGGTCTTTATAGTTTTGATATCACCATTGAAAAGGGAAGTAAATTTGATTGAAACACTAAATAGTACCAACATATTTACTTCCCTCCCTGTCTTATTTCATGTCTTTTAGGCAAAGAGACAGGGGCTGGATCCCCGCCCCCTCCCCCCTGGCAAATCAAGTTGCTATATGTTTTCTTAGAAATACTGGTACGGACCCCTCGAGAACCAAGTGGACCCTGGGGTCCAATTGTTTCTCCAGGGAGGGCCATACGGCTTTCTGTGAAATACATTGATGAATAAAATAAGAATGCCCCACCACCTCTCCCCTACAGAATTTTCTGAATCCGCGCATGCATAAGCATAGTTTCCTTTCCGCAGAAAGCATTTGCATAATAAAAAGTCTATCTAAGTTAAATAACTTAATGCGGAAATCAGTTTTTCCAATTAGAGGGAACTGCTCTAAAAGGAAGGAATTTGGTCACTTTGTTAGCAAATAATTTCCTTGAAGAGAAGTCCAATTATGAAGAGGGAACACTTTATATTAGTCATTGTTTTATGTGAGTAACTATGTCTGCATTCTGACCACGCCCATAGATTATGTAGTATATTACCCAAATATGGAACTGTGCAGCCTGAGGTGATGTTTTCTCCACCTTGTCATAGCCATACTCAGACATCAATGTCATAATTTTCCTCATTGTGTTTCTCGATGGAGCCATTTCTGCAACAAACCACATTTTCTTGAAAGCTGGGGCATCTTCTCCATGACCTGGTTTTAACTGCTCAACGATATACTGCCAGTCCTGTAAATTTTAAAATGAGTCGTATACATGTATCGCTATAATAGTGACCTTTCTCCTAGCTTCCGATGCGCAGTTACGCACATGCGTAATGAAAACTGTACACATTCAAGTGAAATCACCTAATGTTAAATTTAGGGGATTTAACCATAAGGGGCTGCTCTTAAAAGAAAGAATTCGCTCCCTCCAGGAGCGAATTCTTTCCTTAAATAGAAGTCCCTTTTATGAAAAGAAAAGCCATTGACACGCCTGACAAACGCTTGAATGCTCAACATCTGGTTGAATATTAAAAACAACTGCTCTATGAAGAAAATCGAAAATCGGGCAATGTCATGCAACAGCCTATAGATTCCTACTTTTGTGCTATAAATACGAGCTCGGAAAGTATTTTCATTAGGTCATATTTACCTTTCGCGCGATAAACACGTTCCTGTCGAATTCTGGTACACCTATTTTACGCGAAATGTAAATCTGACAAAACGAGAGAACTTTCTGACCTCAAATTTATACCACAAACGTAGGAATGCATAGTCTGAGACGCATGACATTCCCCGATTTTTGATTCTCTTCCAGGATAAATTGTTTTTAATATTCAACCAGATGTTGAGCATTCGAGTGTTTGGTAGGCTTGATTGAATATAATCACTGTTCGTTTAAGTAGTCTTCCTACGATGTACGTAACTATAACAACGTTCTGGCAATCCCCAGACTGTAAGTAAGTTCTGTATAGCTACAGTGTGTAGCTTCCCGGCTACATGAGGGTCTTGATGGGGTATAATGATGAGTGAATAATGGCCTTATTTATAATGAATAGTGGATAATGAGCCAAAAAATAATGAATAGTGAATAATGAGTGCCAAAAAAATAATGAATAGTCCTACAATTTAATGAATAGAAGAAAAAAAATAATGAATAGTGAATAATCAGATTTTAATGAACTATGGGTCTTATTTTAATGAATAACCCAAAATTTGAATGAGATGAATAATACAGTAGGCTAAATTTTAATGAATAGTGAATACCAGACCCCCCCCCCATCCAGACCCTTCTACATATCTATCTTGAGTCTAAATGATGACCTTTATTTGTTAAGTTCAACTGAAAGCATCTTATAATACATTAAACGACAATGTCAACGTTTTTAAACAATGTGCATGGAAGGTAATGTATAAAATGAAGTCACTGTGAACTGTGACAATATTGTTTCTTCGTCATATTATTTGTTTGTTTCAGCACCATAAGGGCATATTGCGATAGATATACATGTATAGAGGATATCATATTATATTAAATGAAAAAGAATGCAAAAAGGCTTTGTTATATGAATTTTTAGGCTGCATTTTGAGTACTACCCACCGGGGTTTACCTGTTGGATTTCTTTTGCTCTGGTATTCAGTTTAATTTACTGTTGAGTCCTTATCCTTGCTTTATCTCCTTGTTATATCTTGATTTATATGTTTTAGGAGATGATGCATTGATAAGTTAGGGGTCTTTCATGCAAACCAAATATCTTTGTGTCTTGATCCACATCTGAATTAAGGGTGAGGTTGGCGGCGTTAAACCGGTTTAAGCCCTCCAGTAAAATATTTTACTGACCGTTCCAAGGCGGTACTTCTTTTGTGGATCTTTTATGTTTTTGTTCTGTCTTGTGTTTGCTATGTCTTTGTGCGCGTCTGTTTATATGTGCTTTGTGGTCACCTGCTGGGAAAGGGCTGACCTCTTGGATCTCGTTTGTGGTGTCTACTGTGAGTTTGTCACTTTCCAGGTGTGGTACTTGATTGTATCGATTCTTGATCTTTGCACCCTTACTTACTTTAGGACTTTTGTCAAGGCCTTAGGAAAGCTTAAAGCAGTTTTGGGACTCCTGTATACTTCAGATCTAAAATTATACTATGCACAATAAGTTTAGCAATTTCTTATGTTTTTGCATCTTTTTGTGTTCATCTTTTTGCAATATCGAACAATTTCAGTTATAATGACGAAGACAGGATCTTAGGCAAATGAAACTACGAATTTACAGACGCCATCTATTAAATAGGCATTTGGGAAGAGCAAGAATTGAAAGAGGGGTCAGTAAGCAAAATTTACATCCGTTGTGGGTAATGCTAAAATGATAAACATGTGATTTTTTATTTGGTGGTATTTCATCTTCCTTATGCATCATACATCTATAAAAATAATTGGTTGTGTGACAGATGTGATAAGAGATTTCATGCTGACAAAAATCAGCTGCCATCAATGACGTCAAAACGTAGTCACCATTTGATTAAACTTCTAATGTTACTTGATTTGCATTTCCAAAGATATCATAGGCTTACAATGTAACCCATCTTATGGTTGATTAAAACCTTCAGTTACTGACAAATTGTGCGACTCATTTGCGAGATAGTGGTGACGTTAGATTTTATCTTTCAGCTCGTGCTCTGTAGCCATGAAGATGTTTCATTCAACAATATTTGTCTGAATGTGCTGAACGGCATCAAGCAGTTTTACTTGTTAATGTGGTTCAAGAAAATTCGACTAGAAACACCGTTTAAATGCGATAACGTAAAAGCATTAATAAAAACGTCAAATTGTAAAACTTGATCCTTTATTTCTTTGAGAAAGTTCAGAAAAATAGCAGCATTTGTTGTGCTTTTTTGGTTTTCAGTGACCAGTAAATCGCTTGAAAATGGTTTTGGCTTCCCCCAATGATCAGAAATGACCACGTTACCCACTAGACTTGAAATTCAACATCACTTTAGCACGGCCGATGCGTTTGGTAATTCTGTATTTTTTTAAATGGAAATTCTTTTCAGATGATAGGCGCTTTTATCTTCATGACAGCAAATGAAACTCGAGATCTAATGTGGATGGTCTCACACATACAAAACAATTGCTAAATTTATTGTGCATGGTAAAGCTGTGGACTGGTTAACATGGAAGATTAATATTTTTAAAATTATTGATACTCGTATTTCATTTTACTCTCGTAATACACATCTTTTGCCCCCTAAACCTAAATCTTCTTTTAGTCATCTTAAACGAGGTATCCAGGATTTTCATATGAACTATGTTTTGGTTCCAGCAGATAAAGCTGCTAACAATGTTGTAGTTGTTTGACGATTGTATTATATTAATACTCTTAAGCGTGAGCTTGTTGACACTAATGCCTATAAACTGCAGCCTTCTTTAAGTGAAAGGGTGATTGTTGATGGGCATGGTTGTCATACAGCCCTACATTTTGGTGTCAAAGCTAAAGAAAATCAAGACAAAGTTCCTACGTTGTACTGGTTACCTAAACTCCATAAAAACCCTATAAAGCAAGATTTATTGCAAATTCTAGTTCTTGTACAACAACAGAACTTTCTAAATTGTTAACCTCGTGTCTTACAGCTGTTAAAAACATGTTATCAAATATTGTGAAAAGGTATATGAGAGATCTGGTAAAAACCTATTTTGGTCGATTAAAAATTCAGGTGAAATTTTAGATAAACTTAAAGCTAGAGATTTCAATGCGACCAGTTTGTCTACTTATGATTTTTCTACTCTTTACACTACTTTACCTCATAATTTAATTAAAGATAAACTTATTGATCTTATTGAAAGTACCTTCCAGAGAGAAGGCTCTCCTTACCTTGCATGTAGTGACAGAAATGCATTTTTTACTTCAGAAAAACCTAAAAAATATCATGCATGGTCGTGTCAAAATGTATGCGATGCGCTGACCTTTTTGTTGGACAACATTTTTATTCGATTTGGCACCAAGCTCTATAGACAAGTTGTTGGGATTCCTATGGGCACTAATTGTGCTCCCCTGGTTGCAGATTTATTCCTGTTTTGTTATGAAAGGGACTTTATGATGTCTCTTTCTGATGATAAGCAGGCTGATGTTATTGATGCGTTTAACACTACTTCCAGATATTTGGACGATATTTTAAATATTAATAATGTTTATTTTGACAATATGGTTAGTCAAATATACCCTTCAGAGCTCCAACTTAATAAAGCCAATGCCTCTGATACCGAAGCCGCATTTTTAGACTTGCATTTGTCAATTTCTAATGATATTGTTTCTACCAAAATTTATGACAAACGTGACGACTTTGATTTTGAAATTGTCAATTTCCCATTTTTAGATGGTGATGTTCCTCGTTCTACATCCTATGGAGTCTATATCTCTCAACTCATTCGTTTTGCTAGAGCATCTAGCTATGTTGCTGACTTCAACACTCGCAATAAATTGTTAACTCAGAAACTTCTTAAACAAGGCTATCGGTATCATAAACTTCGCAAAACATTTTCAAAATTTTATAGACGATACTATGATTTGATTTCTAAATTCCAAGTTGGACTTAAATCTCTCTTGCGCCAAGGACTTTCGGAACCTGATTTCTATGGTGACTTGGTGTATAAGTTGAAGAAGATTGTTGGCTCTAATAATTTTTCAGCGCAGTTCATTAAAATAATTTCCCATTATAAAAAGATTGGCTATAACATTAATGTATTGCAACAGACTGCATGCTTGGTAGTCAACCCAATCACGGTTGGCAACTTTGCTTTCCTCTTTAATTGCACGCCGGTGGGTCGGACTTCAGACTCTATGATGGTTCCGACTTAAAGACTTATCTATTGATGAGATGGTAGGGGCCTGATGCTTTGGCTGTTTTTGGGCCCACCGGGGTTTACCTGTTGGATTTCTTTTGCTCCGGTATTCAGTTTAATTTACTGTTGAGTCCTTATCCTTGCTTTATCTCCTTGTTATATCTTGATTTATATGTTTTAGGAGATGATGCATTGATAAGTTAGGGGTCTTTCATGCAAACCAAATATCTATGTGTCTTGATCCTCATCTGAATTAAGGGTGAGGTTGGCGCCGTTAAACCGGTTTAAGCCCTCCAGTAAAATATTTTACTGACCGTTCCAAGGCGGTACTTCTTTTGTGGATCTTTTATGTTTTTGTTCTGTCTTGTGTTTGCTATGTTTTGTGCGCGTCTGTTTATTTGTGCTTTGTGGTCACCTGCTGGGAAAGGGCTGACCTCTTGGCTCTCGTTTGTGGTGTCTTCTGTGAGTTTGTCACTTTCCCATTGGTATCCTGGGTCAGGTGTGGTACTTGATTGTATCGATTCCTGATCTTTGCACCATTACTTACTTTTTTTTTTATCTAGGCTGCCAGATAACTTGAAACAGTTTTTGAATTCCTGACATCAGATATTTCACACTACCAGAGAGCTAAATTTAGCAAGCGCAATCAAGCATGAGCTTTTATACAAAGCTGTTGCAGACACTTACAGCAAGTGAGAGAAGGACAATTGTTGATGACCAGGCTGGATTGAGTCTAACCTAGCCACGTACCCTAATGAAACAGGTCCATTTTAAATATGCCTGTATAACAAAACGTTTTAAGGAAGCTGAATTAAATAATACCTCTAGACTCTTTTCTGGTTCATCAAGCAGTAAGAAGAGAGCTGCCATAGTGATATGTACTTCCGGTGGTGGGTGGGGCATCTGAATAAGTTCTTTGGCAGCATCCCGTAGACTTGGAACATACTTCCGGAAACTGTTCAAGAGAATCAGCTGTTTTCTGATTTTAAAGAGTTTACGTATTTCAAACAACAACGCCCCTTTGTATCTGTATTTGTGCACTTTTTGAAGAACCTCGTTTGTTACTCGAAAGTTTCGTCGATGGACAGCATCTAGAATATCTAGAATGAAAGAATACATCAACACAAGTAAGACATTGATGATCCCTTTTTCTGTCGCATGCAAAGCACGGCAGAAATTTTGGGATCATGTCTCAACCGCGTTTGACTTTTGAAGGTACGCGATATACTGGCGAAAACTCGAGGTCATTACGCTACGTCTTTTTTCATTGGCTGGCAGCTGTCTGTAGCAATCGGAACTGCCTCGGCCAATTCCGTGGAATCAATCCTCGGATGTACATCGAGGGTACACTTTGATAACATGACGCTGACGTCACAGAAACCATGCCAACACAATAACAAGTGTAAACGCAGCGAAACAAATGGTTACTGCATTCGACAATAAACATTGAGCTAAATTAACTTTATGAGTGTTAAATAAATACCGCTTTAGCTATATTTTATTGAAAAACATAAACCTCATTTATTCACTCCGGGTAATCAGAATAATGGATTTTAATAGTACTGGACCCACATGCTACGGTACTATTTTTCCTCCGCCAATTCAGGCCAATAAAATACAGCTTTTTTCATACAAAGTATTAGTCGGCTTTTGGGTCATAGAAAGCCACGTCCCCAACTGGTTCCATACTGCGTTAGTTTGGATATTGCATACCACGATGCGATATAGTGACTGAATAGATGTATAATACTACGCCTTACATACATCCGAGGTCTATTCTCAAATTAATTACGCCTAAATTTTCCGATAGCTGGCTGTACATGTAGATGCCGATACATAAACACAGTGGTCAATGGAAACACATAGGGATCTCGCGAAACGCTTAGGGTTCTCAAATGGAACGCACAGGCTCCTAGTACAATGGCGGAATGACGACAGACAAAGCAGGTATGAGACATACTTTCTATTTATTTTACAGTTGTTCAACGATCGTAGAATGCGACATATGCCTTAAAGTACGCCACACTCAGTTGCCCTTACATCGGCAGTAAGTTTAAGTTCCAAGATTTCAAAATAAAAAAAATAGACCCAAATCTACATTTTGACATTAAGGTGATTTGTTCTAAATTGCCTACAAATTCCCTATTTCCCTCTTGTATACGCAATCGCATCTCATGTAATGCACAGGAAATTGTAAACCCAGATGATGAAGTCAAATGACACTCACTGAACTGCTGTCAGATCCCTATTAAAGGGGACGACAACCCTGATAATTACTATAATTTATATGAAAGATCTGAATAAACCATGAATTTTGGTACCAGTTTCGTCTAAATCGGTTGAAAAATGTGGAAGTTATGGGCGTTTGAATATTTGCAAATGGACTGTAATGGAAGCGGCCATATTGTAGGCTTAGTGACGTCATTCAGCCTAATTTAATATGCGTAATCAAATAAAAGACAAACCAATGGATTATTTATATTAATCTTTAATGAAACATTTTCGTTGTGTATGAAGCAACATATCTGCGGAAACACAGATGATGTGATAGTAGTGAATACCAAAAATTAAGCAAATGAAAAAATTCTGAAAACTAATTAAATACTCAAAATGGCGGCTAAATGTTGGCCATATTGAACTTTTTATATGCCCATATCTTGCCCATTTTCAACCGACTTTGATGATACTTGTATCAAAAATCATGGTTCATAGAGTTCTTTCTGATAAAACATACTTATCATTATGGTTGCTGTCCCCTTTAAATAAAAGCGTGCCCAATTTGCATTACAACGCACCTAGGTTCTAAATTAGATACAACGCTAAGGATTCTAAAATAGTTAAAAATTGAATAAAGAAACGCTTTATCTGTAATAAAATTAATATATGTGTTATAATGAAAACATGCGCACAGCTATTCAAATGATACATGCTAAAAACGACTAAAATAAAACACCTTTGATGCAAGGATTTTGCAGGTCTTCATACCAGACTGCTAAATCTGAGCATCACAGTTAGCTACACTTACTAATTCATATCATTCAATTCAATTAATTGAGCTTGTCGAAATTTGTTAACTAATAGACATTGTTAGCCTTTTAAAACACGTATACACCAAGGAGCAATGCATCACATAGCTTCTTAACTACACAAAACGCACATGTTACCTCAGTTCCAGCTTTCGTTTGTTGGGAGAGCAAATAGCTCAGTCATAGTTGCTTGTAACTTGGCAGCCCGTACCCTTATAGATGCTGGCGCTTAATAGCTTTTTTATATACAATTCATACAATTAAAATATATATGGTTATAAAATTTCTCTTTTCTGGTAGCCCATGCAACACCTACTTGGTATTTTTCATTCTAATATATTTTAAGGTATTAATTTCTAATTGCTAGTTGAGAGAGAGAGAGAGAGAGAGTGGGGGGGAGAGAGAGAGAGAGAGAGAGAGAGAGAGAGATATTGCAGTAATTTTAAGGATCCTTTTGGTGAATTATCAATCTAAGTAATTGGCAAACAGTGAAACAGCAGAATCTAATGAGGGTCTGTACTGTTTTCTGTGGCGAAATTCTTAAGAAGACATCTAAATTCATTTTGAATTTATAACAATTTGACCCAGAGGAAAGAGAAGAACAGTCCATTAGTACACAGAGAGTTAAGGTTTTGATCATGCTGACATGCCCAAGTCATTTAGAGCCACTGAACGCACTTTTCAAAAACAAATTTGTAGTTTATCTTTTATGCTTATAGCTTAACCAGCATGCATAATCTACGTTTTGAGTCGAATAAGGAAATGATTAATATTTACATACTGAATTGCAAATATTTATAGCATCAATTGCTTTGACATGGAATTGTATGTATTTTGCATACCATTTTTTATATTTTTGATTCAAGCATAAGTTTGACCTTTAGTGACCTTAATTTGATATTTCAAGCCAGTGGGATAACCATAAATAAAACCATAAAAATCGCCATGAGCGATTAAGAGCAAGGGCACATGTGATTGTTGGTTAATAGTTAATATCCAGAAATCTACCAAAGGACCCAGATGAAACTACCTGTCTAAAATCTAAAAACAGTAGATTAAACTAATAAGTTTATAAGAAAGAGTATCATGCCAGATTGACACGCCTGAGTAACCAAAAAAGAATATTTCCACGTCTGATATCAAATTGTTCTAATTATTTTGCTGTCCGTGATTTGGAACACCCAAACAGCTCAGGTGTCTAAGTCCCTGGCCTTTGTACTGTGGGCTATAATGAGATCCAGTGACGAAATATGTTTGTCTGCTGCCTGCCTATTAGGCGTCCTGTCCTGCCATGACCTGTCTGACTGACGGCCCTGTCTGCATGTCACAAACTTACGTTCCCCATTGCTTGAAATAGTTCACTTGTACAAAGTAACAATGTTATTTATCTTATGCGAAAATAAAGCTTTTTCATGAAAGAATATAAAATTTATGAAAAATAGATCAACTATTGCAGTGAATTGTTTAGTAATAATTCACTGTTTGGAGGTCAGTTGTCAAGATAAAATTAAGAGCGCACAGTGCAAGTTGAGTGATTTATCTTGGTACAACTGTCTATTTGTTCTCCCAACAAACGAAAGCTGAAACTGAGGTAACCTGTGCGTTGTGTAGTTTATAAGCTATGTGCGTTGTATTGCTCCTTGGTGAATATGGGTTTTAAAAGGCTAACGATGTCTATTAGTTAACGAATTTTGACAAGCTCAAATAATTGAATTGAATGATATGAATATAAGTGAGTGTAGCTAACTGTGATGCTCAGATTATTGAATTCTTCCATGTAGACCTGCAAGATCCTTGCGTCAAAGGTGTTTTATTTTAGTTGTTTTAGCATATGCCATTGGAAACGCTGTGCGCATGTTTTCATCATAACACATATAATGAATATTATAGATATAACGTTTCTGTTTTCAATTTTTAACTATTTTAGAACGTATCTAATTTAGAACCTAGGTGCGTTGTATGCAAATTGGGCACGCTTTTATTTTATAGTGACCTGACAGCAGTTTGGTGAGTGTCATTTGACTTCATTATCCTGGGCATTACATGAGCTGCGATTACGTATACAAGAGGGAAATAGGGAATCTGTAGGCAATTTAGCACAAAGCACCTCTATGTCAAAATGTAGATTTGGGTCTATTTTTTATTTTGAAATCTTGGAACTTAAACTTACTGCCGATGTAAGGGCAACTGAGTGTGGCGTACTTTAAGGCATATGTCGCATTCTACGATCGTTGAACAATTGTAAAATAAATAGATAGTATGTCTCATACCTGTTTGTTTTACCTGTTTTGGCTGCTGTCAATCCACCATTGTTCTAGGAGCCTGTGCGTTCCATTTGAGAACCCTAAGCGTTTCGCGAGAACCCTATGCGTTTCCGTTGACCAGTGTGATAAAAGGGAAAATGCGATATCACCGTAATTAAAATGCTAAAATGTCTTCGGGGTGTTGCGAACAACAAAGGCGCAGACCAGCCTGCGCATCCGCGCAATCTGATCAGTTTATTTGAAAGTAACATATCTAGACTTGTTACAAGTGAAATTTCAAGTTTCTAGGTAGTCTCTGTAGCTGAGCAGGCTGGTTTGAATTTCACTTTGTCGGAGACCCCGAAGACAGGTTTTCTCGCGACTAGGCCCAAATAGAATCCCTTTCTGGTGCTCTTGTATTATTGAATTTATTAAATTCTGTGCAAAAAAAAGCGATAAGAGGGCACGCTTCGCGTTTTATCTTATTCAACACACTTGTTTGATTAATTTAATAATAAATGACCACTCATGTAAGCTCCTCTATATACAACCCCTATATGGTATAACTTGTTATGGGAACACCCAAATCTACACAGCCGTACCTGCTTGTCATAGTCACAAATGGTCACCTGTGTATCACATACTATGGACATTTCAAGAGAAACCCTGTCTTTGAGTACTAAGACTCATATCTGACAACATGTAGCTTGAAAAGTTTATGACTTTAGCAAGTGTATACGAGAGCGATTAACAAAGGCGCTGATCTGATCTACGCCATTGTTGTTCTCATGCAACAACATAAGATTTACTCTCGTTGATGCCCAATTACAAGGATTTGACACATGAAGCACGAGAATATGACTGGTCTGCACAATGCAACAGATTTACTCTCGTCGATGCCCAATTACAAGGATTCGACACATGAAGCACGCGAATATGGCACGACAGAAGATAGCGATATGCGCAGACTGGTCTGCGCCATGCAACAATATAATGTTTACTATCGTCGATGCCCTATTATACTTTGACACATGAGGCACGCGAATATGACACGACAGGAGCCATAGCGATATGCGTAGACTGGTCTGCGCCATACAACAACATAAGGTTTACTCCCGTCGATGCCTAATCATAGGGATTGGACACATGAAACACGCAAATATAGCACGACAGAAGCCATAGCGATATGCGCAGACTACTGGTATATTGCACCTCAAATGGAACACAGTTTTTCGTATTTAAAATTTTACATAAAAGTTACCTCACACTGAAAGTTTGCATGCGCATAGAAATAGTAAAACCCTAACTAGATTTAAATTTTGGTGGAGACTAATATCTATTTTTATTGCTCTGATCTCTGATATCTTGCAAAAAGAATAACTTAGTTTTTGTTAGCATGAAACAACCCTTTCAGTACCTATTTTTGTGTTGGCGGTGCAATACACCTGGGATAGATTTACCAGTATTTGCTCATCTATAAAATGTCCCTAAGAGATTACAGCAGACGATTATCTTGTTGAAGGCATCAAATTGTGCGACTTACGGTGCAATCTAAGCTGCTTTTATCGGTCCGCGAATAATTGCCTTCTTTTGGGTCACCATTTTTGTGACAAGGTTGGAAATAATAACTGAAACATTATTGACTAGGCTGATAAATGTAGCTACATTTAAAACCACTGAAGCATTGTTGTAAATTGTCTTATATTATAGATGTACCACGACCTCTGATCAATGACCTTTGGGTCTTTCTATTTCAAAAGATTGATGCAGAATGCGTAAAATAAGCCCGTCGGGCTGGAACATCTGTGTATGACAAAGCTTTAATAATAAATGTAAATAAACGCTTGAAACCCTTTTTTCTAGAACAACATATCAATATTGTAAATGGAGTCATGCTTCAAAGCTTTTGGTTTATCTTTAGTATATACATGGTTTTATGTTCAACTGATAGTCATTGATCCGTTTCGCTCAAGGTACTAGTGGGGAATATTATTTGGCCTAAAACATTAAGAATGTTAAAATTCCATCCTATCACAGCATTTATGAAAATGCATGCAAAGTTAAAAAAAATATTTTTGATTAGGGTTTTTTGGTTTAAATATATATTTCCAATTAAATAAAAAATTCACATTTTAGATTTAATGATATTGCCGAAAAACAGTGATCCATTGGAAGGGCTATACTACAGTAGGCTGCGCCATGCAACAGCATAAGGTTTACTCTCGTCGAATGATTTGACACATGAAACACGCGAATATGGCACGACAGAAGCCATAGCGATATGCGCAGACTGGTCTACGCCATGCAACAACATAATGTTTACTCTCGGCGATGCCAAATTACAAGAATTTGACACATGAAGTACGAGAATATTGCACGAGAAATAGCGAAATAACAGCGATATACCATATAGTACAAGAGATGCAACTCTAGAACGATTTTTTTTGTTATAAATGTAGAATTTATTTCCTCCTCATGTATCTTATTCACAGTTAAATCAAAGGAATCTAAACAAAATATTATTTGCTTTTTTTAATATTTGAACAGTTATATCCCAGCAAACAGTATAGACCTGATGAAATGCCGCATGTTGCGACATTTTATCTGGGGTCTTCATCGTTTCTTCATTGTTTGCCAAAGTACCTTCTTACTGGTAACTATCCAGAATGGGAGATGTTGTAGAAGAAATATTCGGTGGCTGTTCTGCACTGGTGTGCAATTTCAACAAGCAGATTGTCCAGGTAGCATAACATACATTCATTCAAATTGGTTAAAAATGGGGAGCACACTTGGCTCAGTGGTAGAGTGCTTGATTCCAGACCGAGAGGTCGCGGGTTCGAGCCTCACCGGAGTCCCTATGTGGTGTCCTTGAGCAAGACACATTTATCCTTGCTTAGTACTGGTTCAACCCAGGAAAATTTGTCCCAACATGACTGAAAAAGTGCTAACTGGGATGTTAATAATTGAATCCAAAAACAAAACGGCCCAATGTTATCGAAACAATTCTTAAACATTAAACGTTGTTTGCAAGAAATCTGCTGACATGCTAATTCTTTAAATTTTTAAATGTTTGTTTGTTTGTTTGTTTGTTTGCTTGTTTGTTTGTTTGTTTGATTTTTTACGTCCCATCAACAATCTTTCAGTTATAAAGGGACGGGTCTTCCTAGGTTGAACCAGTACTAAGCTAGGATTAATGCTCTTGCTCAAGGACACAACGCAGTGACGCCGAACTTTTTAAATGACCCCAGCGTCAGCCGTGCATTATTTGTTGGCGAACGGGAAAAGTCTTAGGTCTGATTTTCGCAGGTCTGTTTTATGCCGAACTACAAATGAAACGACTGGAACCCCCCAAAGTAATTATTCAAGTTCAAACTGACATTATCATTGTCTATTTATCATTTATGACAGCCATCTTTGCTGTCATAGTACATGGCTAAAATAATGCTGACAGTAAATTATAATATATCTAAAACAAATAGTAATCATGACTATGCTAATGACTCAAAAAGGTAACTATTAATTGTATTATCAAAAAAATCATTGATTTTTTTTTCTGAAGATTTACGAAAATATGCAAAAAATGAAATTCAAAGTGGCGGCCATCTAGAATGTACAAGTATTATGTTACAATATGCTATTAATATCAGAAATGAAGTTTAGGGACATACATATATAGCTGTTCTTTTACAATGCGCTGATGCAGTATTCCATACCTTTTCTAATTGATAAGTATTCCCATTTAGCTTCCCCAGCAACGACTTCATCATCATTCACATCCATTTTAACTCTGTAACACTTGTCTACAGATTTTCTCAGCGTGTCGACATTTGTAGAGGCCATCACCGTCTGTAGCTCGGAGCGAGCTAACTTCTGGTGAACATTCTACAAATAAGATTTAAACCCTAAACAAATTATACGACAATTACACTAATACTATTTATATGTTTTTTTTATCCAGAACTATTAATTTGAGAATAAAGCATCGCAGACTTTATTTGTGGCGGTTGTGCTTGGTCCTTGTTTTGTATGTAGTATCTTGTCTCCTTCATCTTGCGACGGACGAGAGAGTTGGTTGTTTTATTTTTACTGTCTTTCTGATGTCTTGTGACTGTTAGTGCTCTGTGGCTTTTCCTCGCAGTGCCGTAGGTTGGTCTGCAGTATGTAAGTATTATACTCCAAGTGCGTGATACCCCTACACAGAAGAAACTATGCATGTAAGGGGTCAATGCAATAGCGCACAATTAAAATCATAAAGTAAATGTGACCAGAAAATGCCACGATCACATACAACAGGCCAACCTACAGCACTACGAGGAAGAGACATAGAACACAAACACGTACGCGACAGCAAGAACACAATTAAAGTAAAGCAATCAGCTCTCTCTTCCTCGGCAAGATGATTGCATAACTAGATACATGCAATATTGGTCCCAATGCCATAAGAAATTGTTCTAAGGGTGCTAGAAAGGGCAGATTAGATGAAATAAGAAGTATAGGGCATTTTTAACAAATTTTCATAAAACAGCTTATTTTTGGTAGCCCAAAAGTGCATTTAACTTAAAAATAAAAAATTGCACCAGCCTAATCCTTTAAAGGGAAGGTATGAACTAGCCTTTTAGCATCGTGCCTTTCATTGACACAATGTCCCCCTACGGTCATTTCTAGCTGGAATTTTTCATTTCGCCAACTGCCTAATTTGGTTGGTATGGAAAAATCTAGCTGCACACATGTACCGAATTCAAAGCCAAGATACCCCCATCCCCTGAATATATTTTAAATGTAAGACATAAAGATGATCATTTGGTTATTCCCTAGCTATTTATTCAAATATTTTGTTTTTAGACAAGTACCTTTTCCCATTCAGAGTAATCATTATTAATTTTTCATTGATTCAGACCCACTATAAAATCTTAAAAGAGGTCATCGTAATATAAGCTCACCAAGAACACTTTATTGATATCATCTAGGGCCATATGTTAATATGTATTACAATTTGCCCATCTACAATTCCATACCACTCATCCCCTACACCGATTCCCACGCCAAATTTTAATCAATATCTGTAAATAAGACCAAATGTGGTCACAGACAGAGGGATACAAGGACGGCGAACCGTATAACATAAAACCCCTTCACGTCCGTATATAATTCGTCAGTGAGTAGAACAAGCAAGTGCCATAATCACACTTGGTAGACCAACCCAAGGTACCGTGGGGTAGAGGGAAAGAACAAAGACCGAACACTGGAAAATTTACAAATTATGGGAGTAACAATTATCAATAAAACAACAAGACCAATGCCTAAAAACCGATCTTTCAGCTATAAATATGATAATTTTGATTCGCTGGGATATCCGTATCATAAACTTTGCATACCTTTTCTAAATTTTACAGACGATACTTTGATTAAATTCCAAGTTGGACTTAAATCTCTCTTGCGCCAAGGACTTTCGGAACCAGATTTCTATGGTGACTTGGTGTATAAATTGAAGAAGATTGTTGACTCTAATAATTTTTCAGCGCAGTTCATTAAAATTATTTCCCATTATAAAAAGATTGGCTAAATATTAATGTATTGCAACAGACTGCATGCGTCGTGGTCAACCCAATCACGGTTGGCAACTTTGCTTTCCTCTTTAATTGTACGCTGGTGGGCCGGACTTCAGACTCTATGATGGTTCCGACTTAAGGACTTATCTATTGACGAGATGGTAGAGGCCTGATGCTTTGGCTGTTTGTCGGGCCCACCTATTATTTTTGTCCTCTTTTTGAGTGGTCGATTAAGACAGAGTGGATCCAAATACCACCATGAGAGTGCCATTACCATCCCACTGGTGGGCCGATGATGACCCAACATTGAATGCTGGCTGTGTAGCTTTGTGATATTTCATGGGATCCAGACCAGTATTGCTAAGAAACCCTACATTTTTTGTGATTTTTCAGGGGAGGGGGGTTGGGACCCATGTCCCCCCCTCTGGATCCGTGCATGAGTACCTTTTATCTCATAGACTGGCACAGATTATTGTTGTTGTTGTTGTTGTTGTTAATAATTAGCTGAAGTACTTACCTCTTTATTTCCTTCCATAGTTGTCCTCAACAAATATACGCAGACTGGTTTTATTGTTTGACGTGTAATGGACCTGTTACGTTCCACGCGGAATTTGTTGGCTTTGATCACTAATGCAAATTCCCCTTCATGTGGCACCTCAGCAGTCATATTCAGCTGATGAGCTATATTGTCTTTAATCACTTCTATTGGCTTTTTATACAGGTATCCACTTATTGCTCCAACTGTTTCTTTTTTACTACGTTTTGACGCCCTGGAGTAATTAGTAAGATTAAGATCATTTTCTTTATCACCTTCATTGGGTGTTACTTCTTGGGGTGTTGAAGTAAACCCTATTAGCTCTGCTGTGTATTCAGTGTTCCTAGAAATATGTTTGTGCAACAGAAAACTGAATTTGGAAGTCTGAAAATGTTCAGGGTGTCTATCGAGATCATATAACTTCTGTCTGACTGGGTAGACATAGATAAGACCCGTTGGTCTGGATGGCAGGAGGAGACCAACCTCATCAGAAGCGGGTCCAGGACCCCACATTAACTTATCTGGGCTAACTGGTAAAGGCACACAATTTTGACATTTTCTGGGACAATAAATTTGAAACTGGCACAATCTTACTGAGTGTGAATTATGGTAGCCACCGCTTATTTCTAATCTATATTTTCCTTCTACTGGAAACCGAAGTTCAAACAAAAATACTTTATTCTGCCTTGAATGTAAAACAAGCTTCTCTAAGTCTTCTGCGAGGAGTTTAATATCGGAAGATTTTGATTCCTTGAGATATAACTCATAAGTAAGTGAGAGACGATGGGCATTGTCTTTCTCACATGCTAGTTCTATTCTACACATTCCTTCCTCTGATTGTAACATGCATGAATGAAAACTCATAAGCTGTAAGCCTAGTCTGAAAAATGCTGGCATGAGAAAAGGCAGTCTAGAAAATTGTTCCCTCGACTGCACCGTGAATTCTAACGGAAGTAGTTGCCATCTCGTATCATCCGCAAAGCAACTGTAAGCGAACGTTTCCGGTCGTGGCATGAAGTAATCTTCATTTATCCAGTGCCTAAGGTAATTGTTCAATATTTTCTTAGCACGTGCATAGCTGACCCCATCGTTTTCAACTTCTCGTTTAATCCAGTTGTCCAAGGAACTACCAGAACCATCAAGACCTGTAAAACGATCAATTTAGTCAGTACAGTAAAACCTGTCTTAAGCGGCCACTAAAAAAGACGACTGATTATCGCTTAATGGAGGTCAAAAGTATTGCAGAATGCTCCAAGCGGGGCATTCTGCAATACTTTCGACATTCATTAAGCAACCATTTGCCATTAAGACCTTTGTTTTGTCTATTTTTGAGTGGCGGCTTAGGACAGGGTTTACTGTACACTGAGCCAGTGCATTGCAACGTCATTAATTTGACTCTGCACCCTGCGATGGCGTATACGAAGAGCATTCTAGATATCATTGAAGCCTGATTTAACAGGACAAACGCTTGGATCATGAGTTACGCCTCTATGGCACAGAAAATACTATGGTCAAACTAGGTGTATGCCCAGGCTGATCAGAGTATTGGATGGACGGAGAGCTATTTTTCATACAAATGCTAAAAATTTAAAAGTCGCAAAAATTATTTTCAGGGTTTACAACTATCTGGGATCTAAGCTATGGTTGGTTGATTGGTTGGTGTTTAACGACGCATCAACCCTTGTTGTTCATTAGCGTCATAGTGTAAGACGATGTGGATTGAGAAAAGACTATATAGTGTTACAACAATAATTGGTAAGATAATGTTAAATTCATTTAACTACATGTGTATTTACATATACCGCGTGCTGTTGCAAACAACAGTTACTGTATTCCGATCCGTCTGTTCGGATGTACGCTACAAGAATCTTGCAGCGTAATAATTTACTATTTGGACAGCCTGAGTGATTAACCCATTTATGCCAAATACGTGTGCGGATCCAGAAAGGGGACAGGGGTAGGGACCCTCTCCTCCCCCCCCCCGGAAAATCACAAAGATATAGGGTTCCTCGGCAATATTGGCGGGATCTCTTGGAAAATTATAAAGCTAAAATTGGGCCGTTATTGGCTCATCAGCGAAACGCCATTTAATGGCGTTTTGCTGGCGGGCCAATAATGACCCGCTTTTAGTAGTATTTGGGTCCACACTTCCCTTCCTTCATTAAAAAAAAAAAGGTGTCAAAGTTGAGTTGACCCCCTCTGAAAAAAGAAAGTTGTCAAAGTTGAGCTGGACCCCTCTGCCAAAACTTTCTGGATCCGCACATGAATAAATTTACCCATCATTGTTAAATGAATGAGTAACGGTATTAAGCTGTGAAACCTTTTTTTTGTTGGGCTTCACCCATGACGCGCTTCACACTTACCGTATGACTATTTTTGAATAAATCATTTATTGACTTAGCTTAAAAATGTATCAGCAATATTTGAATATTCTCTACCTACCTTTACATAGCCAGTATGGATGGACAAGTTGCCAACCTCCACTCTGTACATATACCGCAGTCCATCGGTCGTCGCTCTCATCTCCTACCAACTGTCCTGCCTCGTGCTCGAACTTCTTACAAACCCCTTCCACAATCACGCATTGTAATCCAGCCTCCCTGTTATTGAGGATATATTATTATAATAACCCATTTAAGCCGAATGGTTTCAACTCTTACATGTATCAAATGGACCAGTCAATTTCCGTTTTAAGAATTGTCGGTTGGTATTTTTCATTTTAATTAAAATTGTCATCGAACATTATGTAAGCAAATAGTGCAGACCACGATCAGACGACACATTCTGTGGCGTCTGATCTGGGTCTGCACTGTCTGTATGTGTCCCCCAAAATGGATGCTAGGCTTATATAGGTTAATAGGCCAGAGCATAAGGCATTGGAAACATTGCATGTATGGAATGTAATTTTTAAGATATAAAATGTGCATGTAAAGCAATCCTTTAGAGCTAGATGCCTTAATGTTGGACTCAGGCTTTAACTAACCACTGCACGGCCACCTGTACGAGCAGTAAAAGCTCTGGTGAGACTTGCATTACTACATGCTTGTGTGTTTATGTAGCTCTTCGTACCAAGCCCCAAGGTCATTTAAACGTTTTCCATGCTAATTTCACACAAGCATAAAATTTGTTCTGGCCATAGACTTTGAAATGGCAATATTTGTGGGCACTTTAGAATTTGTGGCCATTGCCTGCTTGTCTCAGTAAGGAAAGTGTCTCATAATATGTTTGTAGTTTAATATTTATCATTACAAATTGTATGTTCCAGTAATTTTAGAATAAGAACTTTTATAACTTCGGAGCTTGATTAAATCGAAATAAATTTTGGTTATAATATGTAATGTAGATCAGAGAACTATTTCAAAATGGGGTTTCTGTATTTTCAACCTATGAAAATGCAACAATGTACATGTATGTAGTCTTAAAGGAACGGTGCTAATCTTTTGTATATTGTGTACTGCACAGTTATATAATTTGTAATATTGTAACTGTCATTTTAAGTTGCTTGTCAGATCCTGAAAGTGACAGCAATATAATTAAGTATTAACCCTTGTTCTGCTATACCCGGATATTTTCTCTTTGGAAAACGGTGCAGATTCAGATCAGCTGGTTTCTGACGAAGCTATCTGATCAGGACTCACACTGTTTTCCATGAAGCCTCAGAGTCATCTGATCAGGGCCCCACTGTTTTCGAAGAAGCCTCAGAATCCGCTGTTTTAATTAAAGTAATGCAACTAAACTGGCTGATGTGCAATATCAATTTATCTAGCAGGACAAGGGTTGAATAATCGATTATTGCTGCTAAATGAGCGTAAGCATAATTCTGCAACTGTTGCAAAATGCAATTTTGAAAGGAAAATGTGCCATTTCGTTTGTTTTTGTTTTTTGTCTTTTCGCCTCATGTTTTTTTTTTACTAGACTTTTCACCAGACCCCCAGGTTATAAAACTTTTTTCATGCTCAACTCTGCTGAACACGAAACTTATCTTGCTCATAAATGTTAAAATGTCAACAATTGTTGGCATTTTGACATTTATTAGCAAGAAAAATACAACACCTGAAAGATTTAAAGCAAGAAACTACTTTATTTATCGGTATTTTAGTTTTTATGACCAGTTGAACTTTCGTGCACAGTTGAGTTGAGCATGAAAAAAAGTTTTATAACCTCGCGGCGTCTGATCAGGGTCTCCATTGTTTGCTAACAGAAATGTCTTTCAAAATTTGAATTAAAAAGAAAAATACCACCCAACAACCCTAAAATTGGAAATGGACTCGCCCTAATGATAGAGATAAGAAAATACATTCGGCTTATATGGGTTAAGAAGTTCCATAACAAATCAAACAGGGCAAGGTATCTCCATAGCTTTTCAATTAATTTCGTAAGTTCTCTTTGATTAGATTGTTGGGCGATGCAGAATAGAGAGTAGGTATATACGTATGTAGACAACTAAAATTACAGCTCAAACCCAGTTTAGACGACGCATTGTGAGGCGTATAAGCTTCCACTGTCCTGATTATGGTACTGTCTAGTAAAAATATGTAAAGATGAAATTGATACTGCATTTTTACCTGCAAAGTATGGCATACGCGCTTGCAAAAGATATTGTTCTCTCCACCAGATGGCGTAGCAATCCTTTTGGTGTCGTCACATCCGCTTTACCAAAGGAAGAACTGTTGTTATGGAAGTTTAACCAGACAATAATAGCTCTTGCTGTGAGGATATCACGTTGGGCGTGGAATCTTATCGGCAGAATAAGGTAGTCAATCAACGCTGTGTATGTATTCATGTGAGCTTTTGTAGCCTGAAATAAGTCAAAATTAGATAATAGACTACAGTAACAACCTGTGTAAAACGGTCACTCTCAAAAGGACCAAAAAATAGGTTTTCAAGACCAATTATCGCTTAATGCAGGTCATAAGTATTGCAGAATGCTCCAAGGGGAGTTTCGCTGGCGGGCCGATGATGGCCCGCAGATAGCCCGCTTATAGTATTATTTAGAACCTCTCATTAAAATAACGATGCAAAGTTGGACCCCTCTGGCAAAACTTTCTGTATCCGCGCATGTTAATGGTTGGTTAGAGATAAAGATTTGTCTTCTACATGTATCTTGCAATGCTAGATGTTCATCAATTTCTGCAGACACATACAATGTAAATATGAAAATACATTCGCAAGTCAATATTGTTTGAACGCCGTAAAACACGTGTAGAACGCACGAAAATCAGTTTTATACTTGTTAAAAAAGTAAAAAGGAATACGATCTGCTCATATCCAAACTACGCGCGCTAAAGCTGGTATCTCACTGGGATGCGAGCAATGTGCGACTATTTTGAGACTAATTTGAGACACGTTTTGGCGACATAAATGCGACTTTGCAACCATTATCACATTGCGGTCACACAGAATGAGTGATTAAGACATATTTGCGACAGTCGCACAAATGTCGTACGATTGTCGCACGAATCATTGGCGAATGTTTTACGACATTCGCGCGACATTCGTGCGACATTCGCGAGACACTCGCACGATGTTCGCATGATGAAATTGCGAAGATTTATTACCATCGACCGCTTCACGACGTTCTCACGAAGGTCGTGCAACTGTCGCGCGAAGGTCGTGCGACTGTCGCTCGATGGTTTTGCGAGAAATGATGAACCAAGAAAAATAAACATTTTAGTAAGCATTGAAACATCAGACTAGGAAGGTACTACGCTGTTGGAAGAAACTAGAGGGCTGGAAGGAGCTTGATTGTTGGTAGGTGCCACGCTGCTGGGTTGTGTTGGACTGTTGAAAGGTAGCAAATATTGTGTTAGAAAAAAGTTAACTCGCTTAAACCGCACAGTTATGATGGTCTATCAAGCAGCTTAAGAAAGTCAGTCGAGAACGCACATGCTCTAATTGCCCATAGGTATCAAATCAAATCTAAATTGCAATGAGCTGGGATGAGCCTAGTCCTTCGAAAATCTATTTTATACAGTTATGCGCACAACAAAGGCACATATCAGACTGCTAGGATGCGAATTCTAATCAGAATCTTAGTTGTCCGCTGCAGTTATATTTTAATAGGGTTCTGTATGCCAAATTCAAATCTTAGAAGGGCTGCTGAGACTAAGCAGGCTGTTGTAGTCTAACAAAGACATGGGGAGCGCAGTGTCTCAGTCGTAGAGTGCTTGTTCAAGACTGAGAGGCCGCGGGTTCGAGTCTTACCAGCATCACATTGTTGTGTCCTTGAGCAAGACACATTAATCCTAGCTTAGTACTTGTTCAACTCAGGAAGACCCGTCCCTACATAACTGAAAAATTGTTGATGGGACGTAAAGAATCAAATCAAACAAACTAACAAAGACACAATAATAACACCTTTATACTGTAATAGAAATAGTTAACATTTAAGTAGGCCTTGTAGTATGGCCATCTTTTTTTCTTTGATCTTTGCTGATGGTTAAATCAGACACCCTAGAATAACGACGAAGGAGGAGCTTATTACAGTACTCTAACTTCCAATTTTAGTTAAACAGCGATGTAGGCGGAAACTTCCTAAATAGCGACAAATTAACCCGTAGTAATGTAATATAATTGACAGCTTAGGCCGGATGCAGGGAGGAGCGAATGTAAATTCCGTTAGTCAGTAGCACGTGTTTATTTGCGCCTGCGCCATACTACAAGCTAAATAAAGGATTTTTCCTCGGCTTTCTGTTTAAAGCTGCATAGTCTGTAACTTTTGATCTTTTAATTTTCGAACTAATGTTTCTATTTTTCAAGAACACAGTAAAAAACTAAAATTCAGGTATACATTTTAGCAATTTCGTAAATCTTTACAAATTATCAGTATCAAAACAACAGCATTTATGTTAAAATCAACAGTCTATAATTATTGGAGGGACGCAAATAATTACCAACAAGATGAAACACACCTGTTTTCATAAGATAATTCACTTTTCCTGCAGTTTTCAGCTATAGTGAACAGATTTATTGTGAAAACATAACTTAATTCTACTATTGCCAATGATTATAAAAGAAAATAAAAATTTCGAAAAATGTTCATAGTTGCAGATTGGTCTCTTTAAACCACGAGGTTGGCTACGCCCACCTCGCGGTTTAAACAAGAAAGCCTCGAAAAAGTATCTTTTATTTATTACTTATACAACATACTTAACAAAATTATTTTTTCAGAATGCAGAATAATTTTTGATAACTAAAATTACTCCAAACAGTATACATGTTAGAAAGCCTAATCAATACACCATTATACCTTTATGAAACTATCATCTCAGATAGCAAGATTACTTGACAACTTGAATTAGTCAAAAGTGTATTTTGAAGTATGCCAAACCAAGATCTCGTACTAAGAAAGAACTATCATCTCAGATAGGAGGAACTCTTTTAACGAACCTTTGGCGACATAATTGCGAGTAATTTTAGATACTCGTGCGATAGTCGTGAGACGTTCGTGCGACTATCTCACGACGTTCGCCAGAACATCGCTTAGTTTAATTTACTTGCAATGTTGTCGCGAAGTGTCTCATTTATGTCGCAATTGGTTCGCAATTCAGTCTTATTTATCTCGCAAATATGTCGTGTTCCAAAATGATTGCGACTAAATTGCGAGGGGTCGGCAAGATGTTCGCGACGGGTTCGAGACACATGCGATGACTTTGCGACCATTTCGCGAGGAATTTTGTCGCATAGGATTTTTGAACATGTTCAAAATTTTCGCAACTACTTTGCGCCACTTGGCGACTCATGCGAGGAAATTACGAATCACTGGCGACTGTTTCGAGACTGTTTTGCGACCCACTCGCGATGTCTGTCACCAGCTGTCGCAAAACAGTTGCAGTCCAATGAGAAAGGGGCTTATAGTACAGCAGACGACTGGCCAAAAGTCCTCTCCTTAAGGACTTTACTGGTCAGATCGGTGCAACATCTAGTGACATATACCAAAATGTTTGTTTGTATGTCCAGCTTCAGAATCCGGTTGATGACATCGTCGCTGATGAGTACTAACAGAGTTACGGCCCTTGAACCGTACATACCCATTATAACAGATTATTAGAATTTTGCATACAGTTGGCAGATAGCATTGCATTTATTTCTAATAAGCATACATAATTGAAATATTTTTATGTTTTATATGATATTGGATTAGAAAACAACATTGAAATATAATTTCAACATGTACGATACATAAAGGGGTGTTTGTCCGTGCGTCTTTTTGCAAATAGTGTCAATGTAAAAGGGCAATGTTAATATTTCATAAACACAATTTTTAACCATAACTTAGTTCAAAATGCAAGTTTCATCTCTTTTTTTTCATCAAGGTAAGCAACAGCATACACTTGTTTTAGGTCAAGCTTCATATCAAGTTGTGACCTTTCTCAAGGTCAAAGGTCAAGGTCAAATTGGCATACCCCCCAAATCACAAAAATGCGAATTTTATGTATCTGTTTATTAGTAAAAGTATAGTTTGTGCCTGTTTGAAGCTTAACTTATAAGTACTAGTCTTACATACTTAAATTCCACATATTCTTTGCCACCAAAGGGGAATAAATAGCCCCAATCAAGCGAGGTTGAGCTATTCCGTAACGGCCTCAGTTTAAATCACGTCAAGATGATAACCGCTTTATACTATCACATATGACTGGCCAGAATTCCTCTCCTTATGAACTTTGCTGGTAAGATTGTGCTAACATCAAGCGTCATATGTACCAAAATATTTGTCTGTATGTACGACTTCAGAATCCAGTTAATGACATCGTCGAAGATGAGTACTTACACAGTTAAGGCCCTTGAACCGTACACACACGTTATATAGGATTATGCATATGCTGTATACAGTTGGTCAAGAGCATTGCATTTATTCATAAGTACACGTTAATACAATATTGTTATGACTTGTATGGTATTGGTTGGAAAACAACATTTAAAATAAATTATCAATACCAATGATACATGTACCAAAAGCTGTGTTTGTCCCTGTGTCTGTTTGCAAATAGTTTCAATGCAAAAGGAAAATGCAAACTTTTCATAAAAAATCTTTATCTATATTGAAATAGTTCAATTGCCATATTTTGTCAATTCTGTTTCATCAAGATAAGTAATAGTCTACACTCTTTGTATGTCAGAGTTAAAATTTGTGTTATGACCTATTTAAATGTCAAGGGTCAAGGTCAAATGACATATTTAAAATCACAATATTTAGTATATTTTATTAGCCCACCTGAGTCATGAGCTCAAAGTGAGCTATTGTGATCGTTGGATGTCTGTTGTCCGTCGTGCGTTATCAACAATTGCTTCAAACGATATCTCACCCTAAAATAATGGCTTGAATTTAATCAAATTTGGCTGACAGGAATGGTCCTTATATGGCCCTCTCAAATAATTGATGAAATAGTATATCTAGATCACATGGGTGAAAATAGATTTTCGAAAACTTTAAAAATCTTCTTGTCTGAAACCACAAGGATGACAGCCTTGATATGTTGTGTAGGATTATCTAGTACATATTTTTTCTTTTTTGTTCAAACTATGCCCATGGGGCCACAAATTGTCCCGCCTCTGAGTTCACATGTTTTACATAGGCCGTGGTTGGTCTGCAGAGTGTGATTGTGGTATTTCCTGACCATACTCACTTGCTTTATTTAAAATGGGAAACATGAAAAAATATTGTCTGAAGCCATTTGATCCTTGATATTAAATATGTAGCATCATCTAGTGGACCTCTACTAATTTTGTTAAAATTATGGTCCTAGGGCCAATTGTGGCCCGCTCCAGATTCACATGTTTTCCATAGGTTTATATAGGGTACACATAACAAATCTTCTTATCTGGAACCACTTGGCATACAGCCTTGATAATTGGTATTTGTATCATCTAGTAGACCCCTCCACCAGGTTTGTTAAATTATACCCATGTTGCCAAAATGGACCCATCCTGGGGGCCACGTGTTTTATATAGGCTTTAATAGCATAAAAAAGCATAAAACAATATTCACAGAGTTGTATTGTCACCTAGTGCTATGTTACCAAGTTTGTTCAAAGCATGGCCCTTGGTTTTATATACAGCAAATATAAAAAAAATATTGTCTGAAACAACATGGCCCAACGCCATTATATTTAGTATGTAGCATCACAAAGTAGACCTCCACTGAGTCTGTTCAAATAATGGCCGTGCAGACAAAAACAAGCCACGAAGGCTATATAGGTTTATTAAAAAACACACAAAACCCTTCTTGTTTGACCCACAAGGCCTGGAGCTGCCAAGTTTATTCAAAACTGGCTCTACCCAGGGGGATCACATGTTTTACATTGGCTTGTATAGTTAAAACATAAAAAATCTTCTCTGGAACCACTTAAGTTCTAGAACAATGTAGTATCGTCCAGTGGTTCTCTTTTATTATGCTTTATTGTTGTCACCTTTATGGAATACAAACGCGAATAGCATCAAAGTACTGTGAGGTTTCCATTATATAAACGTTGCCATTAGAGAAACATCATACATACTGTATATCTGAATTTTCTGAGAACTGGACAGGTTCAACATAATTTTGATTGTACTGTCATCACTACAAATGGCTTCAGATTCAACACATACAATATTTTGTCTACATCTTGGTGTGTTATAATCTAGATCTGATGGAAAAAATGTCAACCATTTGCAGGCCCTGTTTATTTGGTGTATTTTAGAAACATGTTCTTGGAAAAATATGAATAATTTATAATTTCATTTGCAATAAGGTAATTGAAAGTGGTATGGAATTAAAGTACATTTATTTCTGAGTAAGAAGACTAAAAACAGCTCATTGTTAATTTATAGAGCGGACTTTTGACGAGAAAATGTGAGTTGGTAAGGTTATCATTTAAGGTTAATGAAATAATCTGTAGGTTACAGTATGTCTTGCAGGGTCGTCCTGAGAAGGATGTTTAGCAAATTAATTTGGTTTATCTAAAGTGTTAGGGTACCTAAAACTTACAAGATACAAAAAAGCGTTAGAGGTTTCCAAAGCATAGACGAACATCTAAGCAAAGCAGGAAAATGATACATAATATCTGTATACAGAAAACTTAAAAGCTACATACTGTTTAGATTTAGAATAGTCATCATTTCTGATGAAATATGAAGCCATTAAGATTGTCAGTATATTCGTACCTCAACCACTTTGTCAATGATCATTTACTCTGATTTGATGAAAGAATAAAATGCAGATACACATTTATGTTGGGTGATACAGGAAGACAAATGCAAACGTCATCAAATTATATAAAATGAAGGAAATTTCAATATTTCACCAATATTTTGGGACCATTGATTCATTTATTTATAAAGCCTATTGTATTGATTTTTAATCTTAAAACGACGCAAAATCAAGGGCAATAATGCATGTTCCATGCAGTATTTTATATCGCTAAAGCAATACAAAAGATGCTGTAAAGATGTGTAAAACCAAACGTCTCGTATATATTATTGCAATCAGATCCTCAGTAAGCAAGTTATTGCAGGAAAATTCGATTATAGATCCATTATCTATGTGTGAGTCTTGCCATTAAGGGACAACAACTCGTGGTTCAAAAAAATAGAAATATGTAGCAGAAACAAAGGGGTACATGCATTAAGGGGCACATGCATTAAGGGGCTTTTTTGGCCCCCTCTAGGCAAAAAACTGAAAGTTGCTTTTCACCAATTTCATCCTAGTGTTTTGTTAGAAGAATAGCCCAAATGTAAAATTCTGGCCTTTATTTTCTTTGACCGGTTGTTATGGTAACCAAAATGGCTAAAAACAATAGGCTTAAAATAGAGAAATTGCTATTTTAGGCCAAATTTGAGGCTTTTGGAGACCGATTTTTTAAGAATAAGATATCAGCACAAGCAAATACCAAAAAAACCTTTTAATATATTATGTGCCGTGATAATTCTCATCATATGTTAATTTTTTTTTGGTATTTGCTTGTGCTCTATATTAATTCCTCTGTTACATATCTCAAATTTGCTCCAAAATGGTCATTTTTCCTATTTTCAGCCTATTTTGGCGGACATTTATGTTACCATAGCAACCGTAAAAGTCGAATCAATACGATAACTTTACACTTTGGCTATTGTTCTTATAAACTTAAATAAGAAGAAACTTGTGAAGAGCAAATTTTATTTTTTGACCTCATAGGGGGGCCAAAATAGCCTCTTAATGCACGTACCCCTTTTGATCTGCAGTTTGGCATAGTATTGGTTCAGGATAGATTTAATCCAATTTAGAAAATAAGTTTTCAAATTTAACTTATTGAGCTATTATTATTTTACGGCATTTTTCCGTACAAAACAATAGTAAAAATAATCAAGGGCAGTAACTCTTCCAAGAATATCTAGATAGTTTAATGCATTATAATTGTGTTTGGCGTACTAAGTATATTAGTCCCAGTAAGTTTCAGGTATAAATGGTAACATATATTCAAGTTATAAGGTAAATTGTGTTTAGCCTTGCAAGACTTATGGTTATTGGTGCCACTAGTGACCTAAAATGATTTTCTTGGGTGTGCTTGACAATCTTAAGAAAGATCGTGTAATTGCACTTGCAATACAGTTACACTAACAGAATTATTCTCTTCGTATTTAGGCTATAAAAAATTTGGGTGATTTAGTATTATAAGACTTTTATCAATGTTAGCGTTTTCACCTCATCTTATAGGTGGGTGGGGTATTTACATGCTAGTAGTTGCCCCAGAGCATTCTATTTGTAGAAATTAGAATCTAGAAATCCTGTTGACATATCTGAGGCACTGATCTTTAAATTATTATTCATTTTTAAAGACATAAATCTAGCGGGCAGTTTCTTTCGTTGAAAGTTTCTAATATATGTTTATTCAAAGCAGCTGGGTTTTAAAATAGGATATAACTATAATATACGAAGAAAATAGTTCCAAACCCTTTTTCTCTGACTAAAACTTAATTTATTTACTTCTTCAAGTGCTGTCATGAATAGTGATGGCTATATTTATTTCCTGGAGACATGATTTTGATTATATCCCAAAACTGACACCCATAATCTCTCATAATATGATCAAAATGGGTGGGGGTATATCAAGGGGACTTAACTCGGTCAGTACTCAAAATCAGCGGTGTCATCAACTGCTTCTATTTACAAGAGACTCTACATTTTTGTTTGGTACATGTACATGTATATGACACTAGATGTTAGTAAAATTTGACCAAGTTCACCCTCAAACAGCCCTGAGATCTGCAGTAGTAATAGGTGGGTGGGGTATTCACATACTTAGTATTGTCCCCAAAGCATATCCGTATATAGAAATTGGAATCTAGAAACCCTGATAACATAGATAAAGAAGTGTTCTTTAAACTCTTAGTCATTTCTAAGGACATAACACTAATGGGCAGATTCTTAAATTGAAAGTTTCAAATATATTTCTATTCAGAGGAGTTTTGACACCAAATTTACTTTTAAAGACGAACAAAAAAGTTTGAAAGCCCAATTCTCTGACTAAAACTTAACTTTTCCACTTTTTCAAGTACCGTTATGAGCAACGGTGGGCATTTTTTCCTACTGGATGTTTCATCTCAATTATTTAACAAACTAATGACCATAACCTCTTATAATATGATCAAAATGGGTGGGGTAATTCAAGGGGAGATAACTCGGCTAGTATTCAGAATCAGCGGTGTCATCAACTATTTCTATTTACTAGAGACTCTACATTTTTGCTTGGTATATGTACATGTACATGACATCAGATGTTAGCAAAATATGACCAAGGTCACCCTCAAACAGCCATGAGATCTGCAGTAGTAATAGGTGGGTGGGGTATTTACATGCTTATTATTGCTCCCAGAGCATTCCGTATACAGAAATTGGAATCTAGAAACCCTGATAAGATAGATTAATAAGTGTTCTTTCAATTTTTAGTCATTTCTAAGGCCATACCACTAATGGGCAGATTCTTAAATTGAAAGTTTCAAATATATTTTTATTCAATCGAGTTTTTACACATAATTTAACTTTAAAAGACCAATAAAACAGTTCAAAAGCCCATTTCTCTGATCAAAACTTAACTTTATTACTTTTTCAAGTACCGTTTTAAGTAATGATGGGTATATTTTTCTTCCTGGATGCTTCAACTCAATTATTTAAGAAGCTAATGATCATAACCTCTCATAATATGATCAAAATGGGTGGGATAATTCAAGGGGAGATAACTCGGTTAGTACTCAGAATCAGAGGTGTCATCAACTACTTTTAAAAACTAGAGACCCCACATTTTCATTTGGTTTATAACACTAGATGTTGCAAAGATCTGACCAGTAGACCCTTCTGACAGCCTTGAGATCTGCAGTACTATTAACAATACTCAAGATGTGAATAAGTACAAAGAAAGGAGCAATTGACAAATACTCACATCACATGTATACAAAGAACCTCAAACATATCCTCGTAAGTTTATAGGCATACCAAAAGTATCCCATGTATAGTCGGTAATTCTCGTACACGTAAAAGTAAGAAAGAGGGTAAAGATCAGGAATCGATACAAGCAAGCACTACACCAGACCCAAAAATGGAGATACCTCATTATTCAGCACAAAACCACTGTCATACAATTCTCTAGGACTATAATGTGGCCCTGATCGCCAGAAAGCCTGTCATCCGGCTTTCTGACCAAAAAAGGACCAAACCAGTCTGCTCAGCTATAGACTCGAGCTAGAATTATTGAAATTTTGCGCATGGCAAGAATAGCTCCTATACTAGCCAGAGAGTGAATACCAAAGGCGCTAATCAGACTGCGAGGATGCACAGTCTGGTTTGCGCCTTTGTTGTTCGCATGCTAGTTATGTTCGGTTTTCTTGCGACGATGCACATTTTAGAAGATGCAAACATGGGGTCACTTTTAACAAAGATGGTCCGTAATGCGTGAATCTTTAAAATCATTGCGCAGTTATGAGGAATCCGATATTTAAAAGTATGCTCAAGGTTTTGAACATTAAATAAATATTTCATCATGTACTTATTTAATTTATCATAGATCATTCACTCTTAGTAACCATATTTTGCTGTGAACGGATTTTGCATACCTTTCTAGCATGCTCATCAATCATGTCAAACGATATTTTTGGTGTGTTTTGATTCCGACTCGAGACTCTAAGCGTGATTTGAGCTTGTGATATCCCTGATCCTGGGGTTCGAGGTGTAAGCACCCCCCTATGCTTGTCAATGGACTGTCTGCGGATCCCTCCCGTTGTAGAACTGCGCTGTAGTAAAACGCTGCCTGGGGTAGCTGTCCTCCTGGGTGCTGTTGAAAAGAAAAGAAAACTTTAATGATAAAATACCAAGCGATAGTTTACAGGAAGCAAAGATAGATACTTTCAGATATGCTAATAACAAAGGCACTGACCAGACTGCGCAAATGCGCAGACTGGTCAGTGCCTTTGTTGTTCGCATGCCGCAGAATTATATTTTTACGGTGATGTCCATATACTGACAAGACAGCCCAAGAATGATTTTTTCTCAGAATTTTATTTAAAGCTGCATAATCTGTAACTTTTGATATTTTCATTTTAAAAATAATGTTTCTATTTTTCAAGAACACGGTAAAAATACTAAAATTCAGGTATACATTTTACCTGTTTCGTAATAATTAACAAGTTATTAGTGCCAAAACAACAGCATTTATGTTAAAAATTAACTGTCTAGAATTTGGAGGGACGCAAATAATTACAAACAAGAGAAAATACACCTGTTTTTATAAGATAATTCACTTTTTCATGCAGTTTTCAACTGTAGAAATTAGATTTATTGTGATAACATAACTTTATTCTACTTTTGCAAATGATTTAAAAAGAAATTTTTTTTTCAAAAATGTCCATAGTTACAGAGTATGCAGCTTTAACAGATCGAGACAAAACTTGCCAAGTTTGAGACTTTGAAACTTATCGCAAATATGACCAGAGAAGGCTCCGGTGGACCTGCGCATCCGCACAGTCTCGTCAGTACCTTCACCGCTACATGTAGCATGCAGGGAGTTTGGTGAAGATATTTAGTAGATATCGAAATGTAGCCCACCATGTACGTCTTAGATGTGGCGCCTGTTTAGAAGTAAGAAGAGTATGCATAAACGAAGTCTTAAAAATGTTTTTATCTACAAGAGATATTTTCAGATTTCACCATAACAACATTGGTTTCACAGTCGTATACGTGATATCCTGTAGACGTTTTTGGCTGCAGTATGTACCATCAAAGATTGCGGACGTTAGAGACAGCAAATCGTGAGTGCACTTTCATTTGCAAATTATGGCACGTTCATCTAAACGCAGCGGCTAGTCTTGAAAATGGATTTATGATTTTTCTATTCTCTTTGCGCAGTTTGATCTGTAAAGCACGAATTTGACAGAGAGAAGTGAGTGACTTGCAGAAAGTGGGAACGAAGCGGAGACCCGACCGGTTTCCTTGTCATTTTGTCTTTTTATCAGTTAATATCACGATTCTTTTACTATACACATGTACCATAAACCAAGTTCTTGAAAGTCTACCTCTAGTCCTGAAAGCCAAAAGAAACCATCTTGGATGATGATATACGAGTTTCAAAATATCCGGGCCTTGATATCGTGTAGACCATAGCTCTTTCCGGTGTGTATCGTGTAGACACATTCAGTTTTTGTGAACTATGCGATAGTGTAGACACAGGTTTTGGATACCGTGTAGATCCATTAAATTGGTCATCATCATGAAGCAGTTTGTCTGATTTAAGCTACCCATTTATATTTAGAAAGCCAATATCGCCAGACTCGGTGGATAGACTCTGTTACCTCTCGTAATGAGCTGAACCTTCGCTGCACGCAAATTTGTTTGTTTGATCTGAATTTTAACGTCCCATCAACAATATTTCGGTTAAACAGGGACGGGTCTTCCTGGGTTGAACAAGTACTGAGCTAAGATAAGTGTGTCTTCCTCAAGGACCACGACACAGTGACGCTGGTGAGGCTCGAACCTGCGGCCTCTCGGTCTCGAGTCAAGCACTATACCACTGAGCCACTGCGCTCCCATGCCAAAGATGTGAAGCATTTTAATTCACTGTTAATAAAATTTATAATTTGAACATATATGTCTTATTTTTGATATGTACATAAAAACGAAAATTTCTCATGAGTAAAGTCCTGTCAGAAGTGTAAATATCACACAGGCTAATTTTTCAATTATATCCTATGTTCCTGCGCATTGAGTAATGATTTGCCGTAAAATGGTTCTGATCACGATATCCATTCTGACGTTATAATGACGTCAGTAAATTTCAACAAATGGAGTCTAAAAAGTGATGTCTCATTCGATTGGAAAACAAGCAACTTGATCTGATAGCCAGATGTGTTAACTAAAAGAAAACACTAAAACGGTTTGCAAGTTATTGATTATCAACGCTACCAGTCGCTGCGTTACTGCTTTTCTTTATTGACGTCAACCTACTTTTTTTAAAACAGTCATTACAGACGCATTTTGTTCGATCATGTCGCGATACGTATGTCTTCTATACAATGTATTGAGGGCTGTATGGTGATATTAAATTTTTTCGATTATTAATATTCGTTTTGAAAAAAAGGGCCAGTTACATAAAAAATTAAAGACGTCATTTTGACAAAATGAATGTTGACAAAAACATAAAAGTACCTGATTTGATTTTGTCTACCCTTTTGCTTTCAAAAAACGATATTGGTTTAAAACGTTTTTTCGCAAAATAGGCACAATTTTTGAACTTTGTGACTTTAAAAATAGGGGTTGCCTTACGTTTCTCGTTGCAGCTCGCCCACCATAATTCGCAGCGGTCTGATTTTGGTGCTGTATGAAAGGGAAATAACGGTAATTAGCGATTTTATTATCGCTGCCTGAATTTTTTGATGAAAAAGAAGGAACTATCATTTTAGAAATAATTGCGTTTCTTTTGCGTTTAAGAGCAATTCTCTGTAATATGGAGCGAGTTATATAGGAACCATTTCACGCTCCGACTCGGATTTTGATGAAACTTGCTGACAGTGTTAGTGGTCATGTAAAAACAAGAAATTAAGTGTTAGTTCATTCAATTCAACCTCCGTTGCCATGGCAACAGCATCCAAAGATTTGGGCCAAAAAACAAGCAAAAATGACATGAAAAATGACATTTTTACCATTAAACTACTCTAAAATTGGCTTTCACCAATCACAAACATGGAATTATTTTGAACAAACAGACTTAATATAACCGATTTAGCTAATAGTAGCAGCCTTACGAAAAAGCTTAGATATACTTATCTTTCACTGAAAGTGGGTGGGGTACGCAGAACCGGAAAATTGCGCTTTTGGGGCATTTTTGCACAAACACGACAACTTTGCGCGGCTACTTTCACATACATTCATGTTAATATAAAATAGGCCAGGGTATGAAATTTTATAATATGGAAGAAAACGTTTGGGAAGTTACCGTCTTCTTGTCGTTACCATGGTAACAAATGTTTCCCTGTAGAAAAACCAAAAAAGATAAATATTGCATAAACAATTCATTTATTGCTATATTACAGTGATATAGTCTATTGTAAATAAAATATTTTCATTACTCATACATCTCTCTTATATATGACATTAAAGTCTGCTGCAGATAAGATATTTTTAGACTTTTAGGGGCATCATAAGGGGTAAAAATTATGATTTTCAAAATTAAACCAACACATTTTGCTAATTTGCCCTTCCAATACCCTCAAAATTGCTATTATTTATCACCAATGTGCGATATTTTTTGAAAATTTAGACTTAAATTAAATAAATAAGATTAAATTATTCAAATTAAATTATCTAAACATACTCATTTATAAGGAAAAGTGGGTGGGGTAAGTAGGACCTGAAAAACATGCCTTTTAGGCATTTTAAACACAGTCAACAACCTAAATCATGCATTTAAACTTATATGCATTCTAATACATATTAGAGCAGGATAATTATTTTTTGTTTATTAAAACATGTTTTAGAAGTAATCAGATTCTGTTCGTAACCATGGCAACGAAAGCTTTACTGTAGGATAACTGAAAAATGACTTTATTGCACAATGATATTAATTTATTGTTAAAAGAAATGATAGTATCTATTATAAATCTCTTTGTATAATTACTTAATCACATTTCTTACAAATAACAATAAAATAGCCAATAGGAAAGCTGCCCTTGAATGTAATTTTAGTGTTTAGACTAGTTAAAACCTCAAACCCAAAAGTTAGGAAAACTTGCCTCCTCACTTGTATCGAAATCGCCCATCGTCATCACAATTAATATGGTTTGCGTTAGAAAATGCAAATTTCATTTTAATAGATGGAAATAATTTAATACAGTAGCCTTATTTAATTGCTACAATATACTTATCTTGCATGAGAAGTGGGTGGGGTAAGTAGGACCCTCGAATTCTCTTTAATCATGCAGCAATCTCCTATAGAAGTGTTTAACATATGGTCTCTCAGATTTTGTAAAAAAAATAATGACAATTTATGTATTTTAGTAAAATCAAACACATTCATGTTTGTTCAGCTGTTGGTTTTTTGGTTGTCATGGCAACAGCTTTCAAATATTTTGGCATAAAATCAATCAAAATCCCTTTAATTTTAGATATACGTTCTACCAGGTCCAGAGTTTTAAATAGAAAAACTTACAACTGTTTGTGTATTCCAATCCCCCTCTATTTAAATAACTACCCAATTACCAATAAAATTGATTCCATTGCTTTAAAACAGAAAAATATGGATAGTATGCGAGTTTTTTGGACAATGTGATATATTTGTTGCCATGGCAACGTTAGTTTTTGTGACATGTTGTTGTTTCTTCATAAATGTGTTTTCCAATATGTCATTAATATATATGAAACCAACAAGCAAATATATCTTTTATTACAGTTTCTCAGATTTATGCTATGAAACTGATAGAATACTAAAATATCTGTATTAAAACACATACTCTATTTCTGTTGCCATAGCAAACATAAAATGGTTTTCAAACTTGTAGTTGTTGTTGTTGTTGGCTTATATTTGGATATTCAAAACAGGGCAATTTTGGTTATTCTTGAACATAGCTCTTTCATTACAGAACTTGCGTACATTTGTACCTGTAATTGTTTTAGCTGATTTGTAATACATATGGAGCTATCAGTTACTCTTAACACTGAGTCTATGGTTAAACAAAAGTTAAAAACTCTTGTGCACTGTGTGACTTATTTACATACATTTATGCATGCAGAACCTGATTGATTTACTTTTCTCATTATTTTGCATATTATCGAACATGTTAGGGTTTAAATGGTAAATGACAGTTGGTTCCCCATGCAGCTAATACCATAAATACCTTTTCTGCAAACCCTTTTCATTCTAAAACGTATCATCATACTTATAAAAGTACTAGAAAGACCGAAAATTATGGGAAGTCTTAAGATTCCAGTATGAAAAATTAATAAAAAAATATACATATTATATTGTCAAGCTTGTATCAGTATTGTTTTATTTACAGAGTAACTGGAACAAGTAACTGAGCAACTGTTTTCTTTAGTCGATGCAACCTCAAAATTGGGATTTCATTTCTTAATGCATGCTGTTGTCGATCAGATAAGATTAGTAATTCACCATGGTTGCACACTGTCTTGAATAAATAGGTGGCAATCTGCTCTCTCATATCATACAATAATTATAACTATGAGGAAGGTATAATTACTTTGATTATGACTAGCTAGCAAAACATTAAAAATCCCTATTAAGTATTTGAGACGAGCCATTTTTAGCTTGAAACAGCTTTTTAGTCTTTTATAACCCAACCAACACAAATATTATAATGCATAATTATAGTTATTGGTTGAGTTAATCTGACTCGAACTACATTGTATTCAGAATTACACGAAAATCCACCAGTGCTATTGGTTTTATAGTGAAAATACTATTTCTGAGACAACCCTTTTTAGGGGCTCAAAATGAACTGTTGTGATCCTAGGATGTTCGTCGTCAGTCAACATTTGCTTTTAATTACATCTCCTAAACCTCTGGTTGGAGTGTCGCCAAGCTACACTTGAATAATCTTTTGTGGTCTCTTTTTTATAGGTCACTACTGACACCCACGCAATTTTTTATTCCGAAAAATAAATTTTCTCTTTTTCTGTTATTTGCTGTTTCATTTTATTAATAATTATAAAAACAATAAAAATCAATGTCACCGTTTATTCAAAGACATGCATATTACACCCTTTTTTGCCAAAAATGTTCAGGGCCGAAGTAGGAGATAAACAGGTCTACGATATGGTAGCTGATGATTATGGCATATTGTGACTTATTGTTTCATAACAACTTAAGTTTACTTGAAATACTAGTATGGTTAATTGATGTGAATCTAGCCATTGTATATTTAATAACCAACTTTTTCTTTAAAAAGAATAGTCAAAATTATTGCAATTTTTATGTTTGACAACTAAATATTCAAACATTTTAGGCCATTCAAAAAAATAGATTTTCGTTAAACTTGTATATCATAAACATCATTACGTGAGGTGAATCAGTGTGCAATTTGAGTAATTTTCATCGTCTAAAAAAATAGATATTTTTTTTTATTACTACCCACACCCCCTGTAATGCACAGTTTCAATTTTGTAACTTTTTAACTGGATAACAAGGAATAAACTTACTTTCAACAGACCAAAGGTTTTGTAACAATGCTTCGATGCTATCTGTATGTGTAGAAACTAGTTTTGCGAAGATCGACCAATAAAAGAAAGCTAATCTTAAGAAATAAATATAAATTGTTACCCCACCCACTTTTTTCCACGATTATCTACTCTGACACAATGAAAGAGATAAAAAAAAATGGCTCAAATAGTTGCAAACATACAATTCTGTTTTGATATATAAAGACAATTGCAGTAGTCATCAAATATATAAAAATTATTATGGGTTATTAAATATTTGTTCAATATTTTGGGGTCATTGATGCATTCATAAGGCATATTTTAATGATTTTTTCACCTCAAAATGCAAAATCAAGGGCACTAACTCATGTTTATGCAAAATTTGATATTATTTAAGTTAACAAATGTAGAGATCTACCAAACCAAATATATTGTGTATACTTTTACTGAAATCCGATCCCCAGTAAGCAAGTTATATGAGAAAATTTGATTTTCGACCCATTTTCTATGTAAATTTGAGCATTTAAGGGCAATAACTCATATTTGAAAAAGTAAAAATGTGGCAGAAACAACTTTTGACCTACAGTTTGATATAGTAATGGTTCATAATAGTTTTCACCCAATTTAGCTAGTTATTGAGCTTTTACTCACTATACTGCAGTTTTCCCATTATTATGAAAACCTCACTAATACAGTATATTATTACAGATATTGGTTAAGTCAATCTTACTGGTACACGAAATGCATCAAAGGTACTGATTTCATAGTAAAAAAACTACTTTTGAGATAACCTCCTTATATACATACATGTACTATAGGGACTTTTAATTTTATATTTTAACAGAAAATGAGAAGTTTCATAAAAAAAGTCTAACCTTCATTCGTTAATCTCAGGTTTATATGTCTAAAATTTCCTGATTTTTTGTCAATAATTTCGTCTTTTCCATTGACCTAAATGCTAAAAATATGCTTTTCTTATGGTACATTTGAGAAGTCCACTAATTTCCCCTATCGTTGGGTTGTTAACATTTGTTTGGACTTAATTGGTCAAAAGGCTAAGTTTGTCCTTACTTTACTTGATAAATGTAGCAGTAGGAGTCAGGTTTTTACAATGAAAATGAGTCAAGTGTCCTAAAACATGTGTTTTGATAAAATATACCTCATTTACCCCCTTTTGAGCCCTTTCCCGAACCCTAGATTGAATCAACCCCACATGTCTATTTTCTAAACTGCTAGCTATTAGTCCAATGCCCCAAACATATTTTGATGACATTTGTATACTACACATATACAAGTTAGGCATTTTAGATTAAAATTAGCATTTTGCCTATATAATGCTCTAAAGGGGCTATTATCAAGTACATTTTAGGGCCTCTCACCACTGATTTGTCAACAAAGTAACATGCGAGTATCATTTTAACATTTTACTTTTTATTGTGTCAGATGTTTTTATGTTTTTAATACAAAAAGACCTTCATACTGTTGTTGTCCATTTTGATTTTTTGAAATGGATGCATCATAGTTGCCATGGTTATGGTAAGAAGATGGTTACTTCCTAAAAATATTTTTTCAATGCATTTTAAACCATATTTAGCTTGGTCTTACTAAAGTTTGTAAACCTTTCCAAGTAACCCCGACACTAGCAACAATATGCTTTCAAAAATGTCGAAAAGGGCCATATTTTAGTACATTGTTACCCCACCCACTTTTTTGCACCATTGCTATATGACAGAATTACAAAAATTATTAACCATACCATCCTTGTATTCACATTGAGCAATACTGCCCAGTACAAGTTAACCTAAGGTCAAATTTTTTCATTCTAAAAGTTGCATTTGAGCAAAGTATGCCTATTTTTACTGATTTTTTGCCATATTTTAGTATATTGCTACCCCACCCACTTTTTTGCAACATTGCTATATGACAGAATTACCAAAATTATTAACCATACCATCCTTGTATACACATTGACCAATACTACCTAGTACAAATTAGCCCAAGGTCAAAATTTTTCATTCTAAAAGTTGCATTTGCGCAATGTATGTCTATTTTTACTGATTTTTGGGCATTATTTGGTAAAAAAAAATGACACCTCATTTACTCCCTTTTGAGCCCATTTTCGACCCCTCAATTGAGAAAACGTCCTATATTAATTTTTCATAAAAAGCTAGCTATAAGATCAATGACTTGAAAATATTTTTAATGTAATTTCTACGCTACTTATACATGAGTTTGGCATTTTTTTACAAAATAGTGGGGTTTTTTTGCCTACAGAGACCTCTAAAAGGGCTATTATCAGGTCCCTTTTAGAGTCTTGCACCACTTATTTGTCAAAAAGCAAAATAATAAAGTATTATTCAACATTTAATTGTTGATTGTGTCAGATGTCTTCATGTTCTGCAATACAAAAACGCCTTATAAGCTGCATTTGTCCATTTTGGCTTTTTGAGACGGAGGCATCAGAGTTGCCATAGTAACGATAAGAAGGTGGTAACTTCTTCAAAATATTTTTTCAGTTTATTACAGACCATATTTAGCTTGGTCTTACTAAAGTGTGCAAACCTTTCCAAGTAACCCCGACTTGCAACAATATGGTTTCAAAAATGTCGAAAACTACCATATTTATGTGCATTGTTACCCCACCCACACTTTTGCAACCATTGCTATATGACAGAATTACCAAAATTATAAACCATACACTCCATGTATTCACATTGAGCAATACTGCCAAGTACAAGTAATCACAAGGTCAAAAGTTTCTCATTCTAAAAGTTGCATTAGCACAATGTATGTCTATTTTTCTGATTTTCGGGCACTATTTGGTCAAAAAATTTGACGCCTTATTTACCCCCTTTTGAACCCCTTTTGGACTTCATATATTGCGACAACACCCTATATTTTTTTTTATAAAATGCTAGCTATAAGATCAATGACTTGAAAATATTTTAATATAATTTCAACACTACTTATACATGAGTTTTGCATTTTTTTATTTTAAAAAAAGCTTTTTTTCGCTATGTAGACCTCTAAAAGGGCTATTATCAGGTCCCTTTTAGAGCCTTGCACCACTAATTTGTCACAAAAGCCAAATATAAGTATTATTTCAACATTTAATTGTTGATTGTGCCAGATGTCTTCATGTTATGCAATACAAAAACGCCTTATAAGCTGCATTTGTCTATTTTGGCTTTTTGAGACGGTGGCATCATAGTTGCCATGGTTAAGATAAGAAGACGGTAACTTCCCAAACATTTTTTTCCAATTCATTACATATCATATCTAGGTTTGTCTTACTAAAGCATGTACATTATTCCGAGTAACCGCGGCTTGCAATAAAATGAGTTCAAAAATGTCAAAAAATGACAAATCAGAGTACCTTGTTACCCCACCCACTTTTCTGATACAATTGCTACAAGACAGAAATACCAAATTTAATTACCAGACCCTCCTTGACTTAACATAAAGCAATACTGTGAAGTACTAGTTGTCACAAGTTCAAGACTTACTTATTCTAGAAGTTGCAACTGTGCAATTTATGTCTATTTTCAGTGATTTTTGGGCACTTTTTGGTCAAAAACTTCGGATTCAGTTACCATGGCAACGGAAGTAAAAATTAAAGAATTAAGCATGAATGATTTGATTTTGGGTGAAAACAAACAAATACAGAAAGTTTCGTTGAAATCTGAGACTATGCGTGAAAAACTTTGCTCCATATTTACAGAGAATCGCTCTTAAGTATAATTTACAAACATGTATCAACCATGTTGTTGAAGCACATGGGGGAAAATATTAAAGGTGAAGGCTGCTTTTTTAGAAAAAAAATCTGGAGCAGTTGTAATGAAATAAAACAAAACTTTGGATTATTCCAAACGAATCCTTACCATCAAGACAGTACCTGATAGCCAATCACTGCAATTGGACTGTTACAATACATGAGGATAAAACAGATGAAGATAATGATGGAAGTAAACAAATGGATATTGTTGACGGATTATCATTCTTGGAAAAAATCCCATATAACTTGTCAATAGTCATTGAACACGATGATGACGCATACATTGCTAGTCCATAAGCCAAATAAGCAAAATGCTCAACACTGTCCAATAGTCATACAAAAGCAGAGTTAGCGAGCAGGATATTATTCTAGACAAAATGAATATGCTATTGCCTAATGTTCTAAATAGAATGCAAGAATATGGCCATTTAGAAACGTGATTGAATCTAAACAGAATGATGAATGCCCGTTCCTTTCCTTTTGAAAACATAGCTTTTCTTTTGTTTATGGATGTTGGCTTTGTAAATACAATGTGAAGCTTAAATCAGACAAAATGATGCATGGTGATGATGGCCAGTTTTATATATCTACACGGTTTCCAAAACTTGTGTCTGCACTGTCGCATAATTCACAGAAACTTCTTGTTTCTACACATACACACCGGAAAAAAAGCCATGGTCTACACGATAGACTTGTGCAGTCCATTGAATTAGATTTTATATTTTCATGGAAACAAGTAACTCTCGAATACCTATCTTACTGAATTTTCAAAGAATCTGAAGAGAATTGAAATAGTTTAAGTGCTATTTGAGAGGATAATTTCTTGTAAGTATGATGTGTTGATTTAGATAAAAAAAAAAGTTCTACTGTTTGGACGATTGCCAGTCTATCTACACGATATCAAGGCCAATAGTTTGAAACTCGTATATCATCATCCAAGATGGTTTCTTTGGGCTTTCAGGACTAGAGGGTGAATTTCTAGGACTTGCCTTATGGTATATAGTAAAATAATCGCGATATTTGCTGTGAAAAAAAAAACGAAAAGACAAGAAAACCGATCAGGTATCCGCTTCGTTACGACTTTCTTCAAGTCACTCACCTTTCTCTGTCAAATACTTGCTTAACAAGTCAAACTGAGCAAAGAGGATAGGAAACTCATGAAATCCATTTTTCATAGCGAGTTAGCGTCTAAGACTGGCCAGTGGGTGTAGATAAACATGCCATAATTTTCAAATGAATGTGTACTCACGATTTGCTGTCTCTAACATCCGCCATCTTTGATATAACAACCTTTATTATATAATTCATAAATAACCATCTTCTGATTGGCTCATTTAACTATCCACTGCTGCTGATATAACTACATGTCGCATGGTTTGCCGGACGTGACGTTGCAAAAAAAGCAGACGGCACTAGGTCAATCTGCACGGGCACGAGGTAATATTGCATGGTTAACGGGATGTGGCATCAGAATGTCAAGTAATTCATGATCGATCCGTAACGTCAATGTTTTTAATGGTCCAAAAATGACAGGAAATGCATAACGTAAATTCATTATATAATAAATCAATTATTGAACAGTAAACTTAATCATACTGACCTCCTTACCGCGTCGGTCAATATGGCGTTTACTGTTCAATAACACTCAATGTCTACCTCAACATAAGTCAATAATTAGAGAATTATCTCATGGCGTTTTGGTTATTGCCCGAAGTATCAACCCGAGACCCCATTATCAGCCCGAGAGCTTTAGCTCGAGTGCTGATAATGGTCGAGGGTTGATACTGTATCATATAACGTCGCGCCTGGGAGTGAAATAACGCCATGCAATAAAATCGATAAACCACTAGTGGTTTACAGATTTACGGGAAACGTTATGACGTCCATAACAACGTTGCGTACATGATGACAAAATCATGACGTTTTTACGCCAGAAATGAGATTTTAAAGTATTTGTCATATGATAAATAGAATCTAACATTCGTGCTCTTGTATATTTGAATTTATTAAACTCGTTGCGAAAAAGAGATAAAATGGTCGGCAAGCCACGCATTTTATCTCTTTTCCCCAACTCGTTTAATAAATTCAATAAAACATGAGCACTCATGAAAGATCCTCTATATTGTTAACCCATATGAGCCTAGCGTCCTTTTGTGGGACATAGGCAGACAGTGCAGACCCAGATCAGATACCGCATAATGCAGTGTGTAATCAGGATCTTCACTGTTTGCTTACAGAGTGTTCTATTTAAATTCTAAATAATGGAAATGGCTTCGTTCTACTGATAATGGTAGCATGACCCTTCGGCCAAAATGGGCTAAGTTTAACAGTACGTGTGCATTAGCACAAGCACACTTAGGCTTGTACTGAGTGCTCGCAACTGTCTGTCGTAAATGCTTATTCTGGTCATACTATATGGTTTCCATTCTGGCCTCGTCCCGAGAAACTTGATTTTGGTGCATCCGAAAAACTAAGGCGCAGACTATCATGCGCATCCACACAGTCTGATCAGCGCCATTGTTGTTCATTTTCTGGAGAGTATGATATCTAAACTGGCAACATGCAAATATTCAGTAAAGTAAAACCTGTGATAAACGGCCACTCAAAAATAGACAAAGCAAAGACAAATGGTAGCTTAATGCACCTGCATTAAGCGATACCTGGTCTTAAAAACCCCTTTTCGGTCTTTTTGAGAGTGGCCGTTTTACACAGGTTCTAGTCGGTGTAGGTATGGCCTAATTCCACTCCTCTTAGGTTTTCTAGCGACAAGGCCTAAATATTTGAGGCTGCAAAATCTCTAACCGATCCTCTGACTTTTATAATTGAATAAACGTGAGACGTCGATTGTTCTTCAACAATAAGACTTGAGCCATGACCGAGTCACTTTGTTGTGTCCTTGAGCAAGTGCACTTTATCCGTCGCTTAGCTGAGTACTGGTTCAAACCGGGGATACATGTCCTGACATGACTGGAAATCGTTTGATTGGGAAGTAAAGAATTAAAACAAACAAAACAAACCAACAAATTGAGTCCAGTCTGATTAGTCTTCGCTGGTAACTAAGGACCAAATCTTCATTCATGCAGAGAGCAAAGACTATCCTCAGACTGTGCTGATATCTAGACTGATCGGAGTATTTTGATCAATCACAGGGGACCACATTGTTGTTTTTCTCATTATTAGCATTTAACCCTTTCAAAAAATATGCTTAAACTGATGGATAAGAAAATCTTCACAATTTTACGATTTTTTCTATCTGGACCTATTAAATTGGAAGAATAATACACAAGGGACAGTTAAACACGGACCTCCAAATCAAAAGTGTATACATGTGTGATTAGGAAATACCACAATCACACACTGTAGACCGATTCACAGCACCTTGAGGATGAGCCACATAACAATTACAGTCACAAGACACCAGGAAGACAATCAAAGTAAAGCATCCAGCTTTCTAATCCCAATCAAGATGGTTGATAAAATTAGAAAGGGCACAAAGCAATACACAACAAACATGGAAAAACACAGAACCCTACAATGGGAGCAATAATTAACAACGAATCAACAGCACCTAAGAACGGACAGCAGCTTAAAACACTTATAAATGTAAATCTTTGCCATATGTTGTTGTTGTTAAAACACAGAAAAGGTTAACTCGTATGGGGACTTCCTAACCTACTATCTCAAAGTATAGCCATAGAGAAAAATAACTTATCAAATAAACACATTATGATGAAACATAGAAATGGTGAAGCCTTTTGAAAATATAGTTGTAAAATATTAAATAACAGTAAGCCTTTACCACCCTTTCAAATCTGCAAGTTGTTTTAGCAGTGGTTTGTCAATTTTTGTTTATGGTTTGTTAGGTCTTCATATGGCAATATGTAATGACAACAATTTAGATATAACCGGGTGGTAAACCTAGGAACTACTAAGAAGTTGTGTTAACGTAATTTTGTTCCCAAGCCACATCCGGGACACGTCGTGGTAGTTTCAAGGCCAAAAATTGGATAAAAAAAAGGTTGGTGTCACTTTCATTTTTGTTTTATTTCACAACTAAGAACGAACTATGGTGAAATATGACAATGTGGTTCCGTGTAAATATGTCTCAGCGTCCCCTCTGGCCCAAAATTTTGCTTGAAAAATTATTTTCTTTCTTTAGGTTCGTGTTTCCCCACTGAGCATCGGACCAACTTTCCCCAAAATTCGAAGGATTTTAGCCCATATCTGTCAAATTAAATGGAATTAGATATCATTTGACGATGGAAATGATAAAAAGACCCTGAATAAACATTCCTACACAGAAAAAAATCTGAACATTTTCTCGTAAACGATTCATGCCCCGTTCGTCCTGTGTGGTAGTTTCCAGCTCATCGTGGTAGTTAAAATGCTATCGTGGTAGTTTCCAAGACTTTGTAGGATACGTTTCTGAAGTGTTGCAAAACATTATAGTGGTTGTTTGTTTCGCATGATAACCCTCGAACTCGTCAATTAATTACCACAGTTAACAAATAAATCAACTTTTCAACACCATGAAGAAGCTAAGCTGAGGACAAGAGATTCAATGTGATGCTTGACAGGTGGAGATCATGCCATGGACTGCCAAACAACACCTCTGGAAATCTAAAGCAAAAAAGGTAATCAGTTGAGCCGTGGTGGACCAAGCAACAGACAAAAAATGATATAAAAAAATGCGCCACTCGCTACGTTGTTCACTGTTCAGTCAACTTTAAGATAAAATGGCAGGCTAAGACTACTGGCCCAAAGTATCATTAGTGCTTGCGCTTCAGAAAAAAGGGAAATATCCTCAGGTTGGGATACCTTTTATATAAATGTGAGTGCGAAGATGAAAGGGCATGTTATTTGATAATTAAAAAGCATGTTTATTCAAAAACAAAATATGTGAATATCCCTTCTTTTCATTCTTCTCGTCATTTCAATAGCCCACTAAAATTAAAATTCAGGCAGTCGACATTTGTTATTTGGCAAAAGGTTGTTTGAAAAGGTCTTCGTATGAATAAGAGGGGTATTCAAGGTCAAGATTCCGCCTGCACACCCTGTCTTTATAAAAATGAAGTAGCCCCTGAATAGTGATCATCTGCTGATGCGAACTACTACTAAATTCCTACATAGTCTTTGAAACTACCACGATGGCATTTTAACTACCACGATGAGCTGGAAACTACCACACAGGACGAACGGGGCATGAATCGTTTACGAGTAAATGCTCAGATTTTTTAAGTTGGTCTGATGCTCAGTGGGGAAACACGAACCTAAAGAAAGAAAATAATTTTTCAAACAAAACTTTGTGCTAGAGGGGACGCTGAGACATATTTACACGGAATCACATTGTCGGATTTTACCATTGTTCGTTCTTAGTTGTAAAATAAAACAAAAATGAAAGTGACACCAACCTTTCTTCATCCAATTTTCGGCCTGGAAACTACCACGACGTGTCCCGGATGTGGCTTGGGAACAAAATTACGTTAACACAATTTCGTGGTAGCTCCTAGGTTTACCACCCGTGATATATGGAGTTATTAAATAATGCAAAACTGAACCGTCCTATTTATTCTTGAAATTCCTTTTTCAATCGAATGAATGGTATGTATATAAGTGCAAGTACCCTACCACATTCTCATAATAGGTGGTGTTGCTTTATGATGTCGCGAACTGTTATCAATAAACTGGGGAGAAATCAAATGAAGCAAGACACTAATATTATAGATTTTTCTTTATCTTAAAGAGCAAGCATAAAAGAACAATATAAAATAATTGTGCTAATTTGTCACACGATATGACGCAGATTATCATCCTAATTATCCACGGTTTTCTTGCTGATAGGTACGTCTGGATAAAATTGATATACAGTAAAACCTGTGTAAAACGGCCACTCAAAGATAGACAAATCAAAGATCTTAATTGCAAATGGTAGCTTAATGCAGTCGAAAGTATTGCAGAATGCTCCCCTTGGAGCATTCTGCAATACTTTTGACCTGCATTAAGCGATAATTGGTACTGAAAACCAATTTTTGGTCTTTTTGAAAAGGACCGTTTTCGACAGGTTTTACTGTAAAACAATAGAAGCTAATTTTCCAAATCGTATGTAATGTCATCAATAAAAAGGATAGTAATTTCGCCGCGTTAAAACGTGTTTTGTCGCCACAGATTTATCGCCAGCACAGTTTTACTGAGTGAAAAAACAGGTTAAGAGAAAAAATATGATACAACCTTTTACGAATTTGGTGAGTCCATTTTCAATTTTAGGGTTGTTGTTGTTGCTTTCGTTTTTATTCGATTTTTAAGAGAACATTCTGCTGGCCAGGCGCAGTTGTATTCTGTGGCGTCTGATCTGGGTCTGCACTGTTTGCCTTTGTCCCAGAAAAGGACAGTAGGCTTATATGGGTTAATCATGATAGTTCGTCAAAATATGCTCTTATAACCTGTGTTATTATGTTTGGTCGTCTACTTGATATCTCATATCTTAATGGTTTCAGTAAATATACAGAAAATATTTAAAGTGATTGTTAATCTAGCCAGATACAGAGGGAATGTCGTGAGGTCAATATGACTACTACATTTTCGCTCAAATGTCCACTTTTTACCGCTCAAATGTCCATTTTTATCTGCCCAATTGTTCCCTCCATCCGCTCAAATGTCCTTCGCCGATTGGAGGCAATTCTTACAATTATTAATTTATAGATAATTTCAATTAATCACCACAAATGTAGTGAAGACACAATATAGTGGGGCGAATACGTAACAATTTTGAGAAGAATCGTGCACTTTATGATAAAAGCATGAAACTTGGTACATGGCTAGTTGATAACAAAACAAAAAAATAAAGGTCAGTGCCACGCCAAAAATGCCCTCTAATGGCCGCCATCTTGTTTTTTCCAAAATGGCCGCCTTTTTCAACTTATTCATTATAATCTCATTATTTATTTGCGAACCTCATGATTTCTTCAGTTAATTTTACTTAAATAGCCATCAGTTATATCTCATACCTTAAAATCATCTTTAGATTTCAAAAAATTGGGATTGAGGCTGTATTTTTCAAGATGGCCGCCACTTTTGTATCTAAAAAGAGCAGTTATATTATAGAACCTTACAAAGTTATAAATTTTGATGCAAATTACTTTTAGAAAGTAGAAATAGTCCTGTTAAACAAGTTACTAACTTATGCATGGCTTTATTGTTGCGTGTTGTTCAATTATAGTAATAAAGATGGCTACCAATGTGCAAATAATAACATACTATATGCTTTCATTTGGAAGAATGTAGTTTGAATTTATGCAATGGATTTTCAAGAATAACTTTATATAATGGCTTTGAATAAAAAAGAGAGCATCCAACATACCATCCAAGACGGCTGTCAAAGTAAAAATTTTATATGGACACCATTTATAAGATGGCCGCCATCTTGGGTTTTTCCGAAATATGTAGTCTATTTTAAATTGCATTATTTTTAGCTCATACATTTGCAAGTCAATTTGTTGTCTTCATTTATTTCCACTTATTTTGCAGTCAATCATACTAATTTGCTTCAAAATTGTCATTAAGGCATAGAAAACACAAGTCTCAAGGTGGCTGCCACATTTTGCATCCAAAGGGAGCTCAGTGGCTCAATGGTAGAGAGCTAGACTCGAGACCTAGGGGCCACGGGTTTGAGCCTCACCGGCGTCTATGTGTTGTGGTCCTTGAGCAAGAGACATTTATCCTAGCTTAATTCTGGTTCAACCCAGGAAGACCCTTCCCTGTTTAACCGAAATATTGTTGATGGGACGTAAAGAATCAAATCAAACAAACAAAACAACATTTTGCATTCTCAATAATGGTGGTATACCAACTTGACAAATTATGAATTTCCATGCAAAATTATTATGCAATTAAGTAGAAATAGCTTCACAAACAAGGGACGAACTTATCAGACTTTATTTTATCTTATTATAACATGGTATTCAAGATGGCATTGCATTTAGTTTTAGAAAAAAAGGTAACGTATTTTTACTTTCTATAGGAACATATTTTGAGGTTGTTTGAAGTTATGAAAAAGATTTTCAAGGATTTCTTATATTTAATGAATTAGAATAGTAAAGGGGACATCCAACCTGTCATCCACGATGGTTGCCAAATTGGGTTTTAGAAACTTATACATATGTTGCTATTAAGTGTGTTCTATATAAAAAAAATGAGATACAAAGAATTTTTGTACCTATAGCAAACCAAAACTGTCCTTTGTAGAATTACCATTGCATAAAACATCATTTGTTTACACCAGATTTTAGTGAAAAATCCTATAAAATCTGTAATAGAGAAATCAAAGTTTCTTTTTGACCTTTATCCTTCTCATTAAGTTACCATAGGTTTAAAAGGCTCTATGCTTTCTAAAACTGTTTACAATTTAAAAAAATGTACTTACACCACAACCCTCCGTTTTCACACACATCAACTTTTCAACTTGATCTTGTCAAATGACGTGTTTGCTGCAGCCAGCCTTATTACGTTGTGTTGATGATGTAGCACTATCATATCTACTTGAAAGTAATCGAAGTTTATATTATTCTGAAGTCAATCCAATATATAATGTTATAGACATCTTAGTTTCTAGCCAAAGCTTCCCTCACTAATTGCTTGCAAGTGAGTCAGGCATTTGATTCCATAATAGTTAAGTCCTGTTCAGTCTAGTTAGTTGAAACCAAAGTTTTTTGTCTATTTAGGTATGTAGGGTTTTTAAATGATGATGTTATTTTGCTCTGTATTTACAGTGATGGTCTTTTACAGCCCAGGGAGCTTCAGCTAGGTGCCAAAACCGCATATTCAGTCGAATCCCTGCCCTTGCTGTATCAATTCTTGTTTTTCGTGATTTATTGTTCACTGCGGTTATTCATTGACTAAAACATTTGTCCTAGAAATCGTCCCAAGGAAGTAGTGCTGTTGTGGTTCTCATTTTATTATTATTGGTTGTAAATGTGGTTTGTATGTACTTTTATATACATGCATATGAATGATTTTGGTTATGTTAAGGTAGCCTAGTTCATGCCTTCAAGGGGAGAGCTACATCACCACTGTATACTATCTATCTGTATATTAGTTTCCCCCATTTTGAATTTGTAGGAAGAATGTTACCTCTGATTGTACTAGTGTCTGGTCATTGCTATGATTTTACCTAGTATATAAGCAAAATGGGAATAACATGTCCCGAATGACGCAGGCCAATAGCCGTTAGGTGAAGAAGCGTGGTAAGAGCATTATGAAGTTACTCAAATTCGAACTCTTTGGAATGCAAAAGGCATGCCAGAGGAAACTAGCCAGCTGATTAGTACAGGAATTATCACAAAACAATTAGCAGGATGCATTCTGACAAAGCAGACATAACATCAGCAATCGTCATCCAGATGCTTTATTCTACATGCAGTTTTGGGAAACTGGCACAGTCGAGGTGTTTGACCTAATCTGCAACATAATCTCGAGTGTTAGTGCAGAGTGAAATTGACAGTATGAACATAGGCAAAGGGGGTGCTCTGAACAGAGGCTTGAAGTTAATTAAGCAATTAATAAGGATGTTAGAGTGCATATTGGAGAGACATATCAGGCAGAGAGTTGAGATTGACGAGATGCAGTGCAGATTTATGTCAGGCCATGGTGGCACTACAGATGCGGTCTTCATTTTAAGCCAGCTACAGAAGCTGCTCCTGACTTCTTACAAGCCAGTCTACGTCACATTCATTAACACAGAGAAGGACAGCAGGTAGCTAGTGTGCATGCTTTTAAATCAACAAGTAGTTGGTGCGATTGGTGAATGGCATGATCAAGGACATGAAATGCAGGACAATAGTTGGCAATTGTCGCAGTGAGAAGTTTTTTGGTGTTGATGTTCATCATGGCTCTGTTCTGACTCCACTGCTCTTAATTGTTATGCAAGAGGCTCTAATCACTGAATTCAGAACAGACTGCACATAGTTGATGTTGTACAAATATGATCCAGTGATCAAGGCTGAGTCCATGGAGGAATTGCTGGTCAAATTGGATGCATGGAAGTATTGGAAGGAGAAGGCTCTTCATGTGAACATAATAATATGAAGTCATATACAAGTAAAGTCGTCCCTTGAGCTAAAGTGCACCAAATGCCTGTGGCACAACACTAAATAATGATGGAAGATGGAGGTGATAGCACCTGATAAAAACTTGAGATAGGATTTCTGTAACCATATGGACATTCTCTACGCTAGAGACATCCTCGAGCTGCCTGCAATCATACATTGTAAATGTACATGGCAGAAACTCCGTAAACTTGTTAACCTTATGATCATCTGCTGCCCTTGACTCGAGACAGGTAGTAAAAAACATGCATTCATTGTTTTGTTTTTGTTGAGTGTATATTTCCAATACGTCCTTTATTATGAACAGTTCACTAGCATTATACATCCTAGTGAGTGATGTCGAAAACACCTAATAGCAAAAATGAATAGATTTATTTAGAAAGAACAGCAAAAATGACCAATAAATAAGATTTTCCAATTCGGCGGCCATCTTGGATGCCATGCTTGAATTAACAGTTCAGAAAATTTCAAAATTACATATTATTTATAAAAACGAACATTCATTGCTACTAAAGTAAATTTCACTCATACATATCTCAATGATATATTAATGTATAAAAACGAAAACCATAAAATCATTCTTCTTTGGCAGCCATCTTGGATGCCATATTGTATCAAGGCTCTCTAACAAATAACAAATTCACATTTTGAGCCTTTCTATGCTTGGAACAACTTGAATTTGATGCAATAATCTGAATTAAGTTCATTCTATGATGTTTTTATAAAGCAGGCTTGATTTAACATATAAAAATGGTGGCCATCTTATAAAATGGCCACCATCTTGGATAATATGCCAATCTACATGTGATTTCAGATAATTACAAATGTTCTATTGTTAAAATTCACACTTACACAAGCTTTAAATAAAAGTGTATTGCAAAATGATACCCAACTTAACAAGCATTACACGAAAATAGGTCGCCATTTTGAAATTCAAGATGGCGGCCGTCAAGGTGCATTTCTGGCTTGGCACTGACCCTCAGAAATTTTGATAATTACTAATCTGGCCATGTACCAAGTTTCATGCTTTTATCATAAAATGCACGATTTTTTCACATATCTGCCCCACTAATAGGGCTACAGTGAAGCAGGAAGATTTCTTACACGGAAATAAATTTTGCTACAATTATCCCATTTAATCAAATTGGACTTTCCCACTCTTATCAATTTGACCAATGCATTTCCATTTTAGAAGTTGTTAGGTGGTGATTTTTATTTTTATTCAAAATGTAACAGAAGATTCTGTAAGCAAACAGTGGAGACCTTAATCAGACACCGCACTCTTGGATCTGGGTCTCCACTACTGATTTGTCTTTGTCCCACAAAAAGGACGCTAGGCTTATTTGGGGTAAATTGCCACCAAAAAGCATGTACATGTATGATCAGGTTGGGCAGATCCCTAAACTGGTCTATGCACATGACATTATCTTGATAGTATCATGCACGAGCTCATTGTAATTGGGCAAAATAAAAAAAAAAACGTTGGCCGCAATTGAAACAAAATACGTTGCTGCGCCTGATAAAATTGGGCCTCGACGCGAAAAACCTGATTTTGTTGCATGCGAGCATCAAAGGCACATTCAGCCTGGGCATCCCCGCAGACTACTCAGTGCCTTTGTTTTTACTTGTGCCTTTGTTATTCACTTCCTGTAATGTAGCTTCACATTGCGCGGATCCAAACAGTTTTGTCAGAGGGGTTCCAACTTTGACAACGGTTTTTAAGTTGATGAGGGGAGAGAGGATCCAAATACCACTATAAGCGGGGCAACATCGGTCCGCCAGCGAAACGCCATTAAAATGGCGTGCTGATGATGGCCCAACATTGAATGCAGGCTTAGTAGCCTTGTGATTGTTCAGGGCATCCGGACCAGTATTGCTCCTAAACCCTTTATTTTTTTTATTTTTTCAGGGGGGGTCAGACCCCCTGCCCAACTCCCCCCTCTGGATTCACCCATGCTTCATGTATCAATTTAACATTCTAGATAGTCTTTGTAACTGAGCAGCTGGTCGGATTTTTATCTGGCGACGAAGCCAATTTAATAAAATAAGTCTTACTTGTTGTTGCAGATAAACCCTGTGCCATTATCGTCGATACATTGTCCTTGAGGTCCTCGTCTACAGCCAACCAATCAAATTCATCCTCGTTGTTATCTTCCTCAAACCATGGTATGGCGGGCCGTATGTCATCCACGCACATGAATGGTGGCTCTGGTGGGTGGTAGCCACGCAATGAAATCGGCACGTGGACCTGTTGAATTCAGAAAATGTCAGTCACAAATACAGGTTTAAGTCACAAATACAGGTTTAAGTCACAAATACAGGTTTATCGCATTCAAGGCAGCCAGTGCCTTGCAAATGTTTATGCATACATTTTTGTATGAGAATACAAGAGATTATTGGGTTCCGGTATCTAACACCGGTGTTATAATTGTACTATGTTTAGGCCAGAATTTTTTTATTAGTTGATTTACAAACCCTCCTACTGTGATTTTCCGGAAAGTAGAAATAAAATAAAATTTAATTTCTAAAATTATTTTTATATTTTATCCACCTACTCTAAATATTATCGGTTTCGTTGAAAAAATTAGTCTATTTTTGAGGTTCTCTCTGTGTATACCTTACCAGTTTTACATGTGCTGTTTTTTCTGGAGATATTAAAAAAAAAAAAAAAAAAAGCTCTGAAAATGACCAGTCAACTGGTCATTTTCAGAGCTTTTTTATTTATTTATTTTTCGTCCCCCCAACCGTAGATATGAAAAAAAATTCCCGTAAATCAACTAATAAAAAAATTCTGGCCTTATCCCCCTGTACGTGGAGTTAATCCTCTAGCTAAAGTTCGTAGACTATCTCCACGTACAGACGGACAAACCATGGTACGAGCGTACAGTTGTTACTTATCAATCAACACAGTCTGAGCACACGCAAGCTCAAAACTAAAAAATGAGCCAGTGCAATAGATTTCCAACAATGTGGCATTTTGGCATGTGTAGACTCAGACGAGCCTCTACAGCCTCCTTTTAAGCTTAGAAACTCCAAATTGTGTTCAGTCAGTAGCTTAACAATCATAGAATACTCAAGCGACTAGCAAAGGCTCTGATCAGACTGCGCGTATGCGCAGGCTGATCTGAGGCTTTGCTGGTCGCAAATACCACATTGTTGGAAATCTCATGCACTGGCTCAAATAATAGGATAGACTAGGAACTGTTTACGTCTGCTACAAGTTATGTTATGTATGCTCTGCATTCGTGATCGCTCAGCAAATTGGTATATATGTTGAGAGGAAGGCAAAGATCACGAATCCACACTATCACGTATCATACCTGACCCTGAACACCATATCGGGAAGTGACGAAAACACAAGAAACACAACACACAAGAGAGCCAAGAGGTCAGCCCTTTCCAAGCAGGTGACCACAAGGCTACAAGAAACAGGCAATACAGCATAACAAAGATAATCAAGAATCATGAATATATCAAAACGATCCACAATTTTAAAGAAGCACCGCCTTGGAACGGTCAGTAAAAAGTAACTGGAGGGCTAATACATGTTTAACAGTGCCAATCTCACATTTAGTTCTGATATGGATCTAGACACATAGATGCTTGGTTCACATATAAGATCACCTACATATCAATGCATCATTTCCATGTACATACAAATCAAGATATGAAAATAGATAAAACAGAGATATAATCTCAACCAATCTACCATGACGTTTCTAAAAATTTAGACATAAAAATTTTGACAGCCATTTAAGAGATATGATGCAATTGGCACACTTTTAAAAACGTTCATTTGTCCTTTTATATTTTAACAGTTAACAGCCATGCCACATGAAAAAGGAGTTCATATTGTCAGTAACTTTATGAATGGTTCATTCTGTTCTTCTTGTGACCAGTAGCTTATACATCATAAAGATGCTTAATGAACGTTCTCCAACATAATTATTGTTAAAATCTTTATTTTTGTCATTAAACAAGATTGATCTATTGATACAATCTTACATAATATCGCTTGTAACTTGATTAGCCAAGGAGGTCCTAAAATACTCTTCTACTGTAAAGTATGCCAATCAAATCAGACAATCAAAGGACTTAAAACCCCATCGTTTTGTTTCATGTTGTGTTTTTTCAACCTCTGTATTCAAAACAATTGTATTTGAGACCTAGCATTTTTGAAAGTGGCATGCTTAACTTGTTATGGTTGTAAGGACTAAACAGCACAATCAACTGAATACCGGACCAAAATAAATTCAACAAGTTAACCCCAGTGGGCCTGAGCAAAGACACAGCATCAGACTTGCCTATTAAAACGACTAAAGGTCAACATTAATATTGAAATATTTATACCTTATACAACTCACTAAGAAAATACTTTATCTGGGACCAAAATTACAATGCTCTCTTTAAGTTGAGTACATGTACAGCAAAACCTGTGTAAAACGGCCACTCAAAAATCGACAAAACAAAGATCTTAATGACAAAAGGTAGCTTAATGAAGGTCAAAAGTATTGCAGAATGCTCCCCTTGGATCATTCTGCAATACTTTTGGCCTGCATAAGCGATACTTCGTCTTGAAAACATATTTTCTGATTTTTTTGCAGTGGCCGTTTTACACAGGTTTTACTGTACTACCTAAGTTAACTACTGACTTTTTAGGATACGAAAAATAATTTTTCAGTCTTCTTACAATCAAAATTGTTTCATGTATTCTGTATATCACAATGTCATCTTTGGCCATATGTACTGCGCTGAGTCTGGTAACGTATTTAACATTCTAAATATCATATTGAAATATCAATACTTAACTATAAGGTAGTACTTGTACTGATTTTTAAGGGGGCATTGTAATGTTGGACCCTTACGTCCATTTCTCTTACCATTTTTGGTTTCTTCTTACTAACTATAACGCCCATATTGTTTTATATTGCCTCATCAAACCTACAAAAAAGAATATAGTGCGCATTAAATAAGACGATGACTTGCACAAAAACAAAACAAAATACTTGCATGTATCATGTATCAGGAGGTGAGGCAGGGGTAAGTGCGCTAGTTTGTACACAGGTAGCAGCGTTTGAGATGGATTGGTGGTGGTTTGGGATGTTTCAGTAGATACTTTAGTCATAAAATGGCAAGGCAACCATGCATGTCTTCGATTGCTGAGAGCAAAAGCCATTAGCCCTATGACTGGTACCATGAACGGCCATGGACATGTGTTCTGCGCATTTACCTTAACTTAGGTCAATATGTAAGCAGAGTTAAATGAATGTCCTTCAAGGCTTGGCATGACTGACCTTGAGCCCGTATAACAGAGACATGCATTCTGTACATCTTCTCACTGAAGAAACCAGTTTATCAAATTTAAAAGAAACATAATGCAAACATGAAATCAAATGTTCAAATTATTGACCTTCAACTTTTACCATGATTTGGCATGGATGAAACATAGTGTTTGCATACCGTCTCAATTAGTTGAATATTTGACTAAAACTATAATAAAAATCCTTCTGACATAAAGGAAGGAATTCAAAAGTTCAAACTTGTGACCTTAATTTTTTACATAGAGCTTTCGCCACAGTGTTGTCATACATTTTGCATATCCTCTCACTGAACCGTACATTTCACCTATATTTTATGAAATAATTTCAGGGTAAAGGCGATAGGGTGCGGACATAAAATTAAAGGCTCAAACTTGTGGTCACCACTGGTGACCACGACCTTGTGGTCATGGTTGAATTATACGCTTCGCACATCATCTAACTTGGACAAATATTAGACCAAAATTAAATATAGGATGGACATGAAAGTCAATGTTCATTCCCATTACCTTCAACTATGACCTTGGCCTTGAGTTTGCATGATTGAGCTATGTGTTTTGCACTCTCTCGCACTGAGCTGAATATCTTATCAAAGTGTAATGATAATCCTTCAAGGGTTTGAGGAGATATGGAGCATATGCGCAATTGAAGGCTAAATTCCATTATCTGTAACAGTAACCCTGACTTTGAGTCTGCGTAATTGAGTCTTGGGCTTTGCACTATGTCTAACTGAGGTGAACATTTGACCAAAACTTAGAAATGTTTTAAAGGTTTAATGAGATTCAAGAGTTATGGATAAACGGATCAATAGACACTTCGGGCTGGTGGATTTATGAATGTGGAGTCTGCTTTAAGAGCTGTCTGCCAATTTTAAATATATTTGACCTTGACCTTTGACTCCAAAGTCATATCGGTGATCTTAATTTTTGTTGTAATCTAAACACCACAGGCAACCATTTGGCCAAATATGAACACCCTTAGTCAAAACATAAAAGAGGAGTTCGTGTTACGAGTGTGTGTGTGTGTGTGTGTGTGTGTGTGTGTGTGTGTGTGTGTGTGTGTGTGTGTGTGTGTGTGTGTGTGTGTGTGTGTGTGTGTGTGTGTGTGTGTTTCAGCTGCAATATATATTGAGCATTTAAGGATATTAGTGTTTTATCGCATTTTCCAGTTATCTTCAGCACACAAAAACTTTTGCTGTTTATTGATATAATCAGTAGGGCATGCACACCAGCGTGCATATGTTCAACGTGGCATTTCATGCGCAACCTTATTTGCTGGATTTGTATGAAGAACAACATGGCTGGCCATGAATACCAAGGATTGTATGGCTGCCGAAATGTTAATGAAAGCGTTAAAAACTATTAATGCTCAAATTCAAATTATCAAATAGATACAATAGATAAATGTGAGTGTTGCGTATCTGTCTGTTCATCTGTTTGTCCGTCTGTATGTCCCACATTTGTGTCTGTGACGTGCTCCCAAATTTTTGGTTCGATTAAAAGATTAATTCAAGTAAAATGTGCACCTATGCAGAAGAACTTGCAGAATAATTGTTTCGGTCGCCCCTCTATAAGAACATTGCTATAGCAGGCAGTCATATGTTACATGTACAGAACGTCTATCTAATCCATATTATACAAAGGTCGTGGCTCAGACATCGCTCTGTGGTCTATATCACTTACCTATTATGAGATAACTGCGGTGTCTTACATGTGACTAAAAGATCGCAGTTGAAACAAAATATATGTTTTTGTTTGTTTGATTTGATTCTTTACGTCCCATCAACAATCTTTCAGTTAAACAGGGACGGGTCTTCCTGGGTTGAACCAGTACTAAGCTAGGATAAATGTGTCTTGCTCAAGGACCACAACGCAGTGACGCCGGTGAGGCTCGAATATATGTTTTGTGTCATTGTGCAAGACACTTCATCTCTATTATATGTTAAACCAAAGAAAGCGTCATGACTGAATTATTGTTGACTGTGACGAAGAGCAATGGCGTAGGGCATTAAACATATAGCCATTTTTCAAGCATTTGTGGCAGAAACATCTGTTTCAAGGGTGACAACTTCAGTCAAAGGAGGAATTTCAGATCCGTTTGAACTGCCTACATTTTGTTTTGATAAAGGTGAATGAACATCTAAAATAGAGTATTTTGATCATTTAACATTCAATGTATTTGTGTTTGCTGGTGCTAGTTAGTATTTAACGTCAGCTGATAAGTGGTTGCTGCATATATATATTATATTGTGCTTGCAAACACTTCACGAGAGCGATATGTATTGTAAAAACAAATAGTTTAGCACATATATTGTGCACACAAATAGTAAGTATGCATAAAAAGTGCATTATACTCTAATTATGAGTTAAATGCGTGTGGCCTTCGCATTCAGGTCATTGACTAATGTGTTCTACATGTAAACGCCTTTTGTATAAATAACATTGAATTGAAACGAAAGAAAAAAACACATTGATTTACCTGACGATAATATCTGGGCCAACTATATAATATATTAGAATATAATATTTTACATGTACATGAGCAGATATAAGCTTAAAAAATATAGCTAGGTGTTACCTTTGAGCGTCCGTTACAATATAAGTAAATCGTTTGCATTTTAGACATTACATCAGCTCCGTTTGGTTCAAATAATCTCACTTTAACAATATTACTGGAAAACTGACACAGTTCTTTCAAAATTGTTGAATATTTAATGATTCCGATACCTGTGCTGTGGCATAGTATTTTGTCTATGCTCTAACGTATTAACGTTTAGTTGGATTTTAGCTAAACTTGCAGATACTTATTCGGGACAGTCAAAACAATTGTTAGGTTTTGGTGACATTGACCTAATTTTTAAGATCACCAGGGCTAAATATAACTCGAAAAAAGGTTTGTCTGTAATCTATCTTCTTAACCAATGCCAGAATTGGACCAAACGGACACAGGCACAATACTGGGAATACAATAATGAACGACGATGATTCGGTAACATTGACCTTAATTGTAAGATCACCAGGGTCAAATAACCCCTTAAGGTGGTGGGGTCAACTCCATCTAATGGTATATACTTTTAATTCCTTACTTCCCTAGTTTGGCAATATATTAAACCAGGCCTACCCTATGATACAAAAATACCAATTATTGATTTAATTATCCTGCATGCTTTAAAGAATAGTCATATTATTGTACATACATTTTGACAAAGTTATATCAAAGCAATTAGCCATGCCAAAACAAAAGCGGCGGTAAGTGTCTTCCTAAAAAACAAAACAAACAAAAGGACTGTTTCCAGAAATCAGTGTATCCGTTTAAAAAAGTTGGGAGTCATATTCAACTCTCTCCTTTCATACACACACATACTCTCTCTCCGTCATTCTTTGTCTGTCTGTCTGTCTGTCTGTCTGTCTCTCTCTCTCTCTCTTAGACTCGCATATGACTACCATTTACTGAGATGTTGTTGTATTTGCCTTTCAAACTAGAAGACTCCAAAGACTGCTTGTAAAAACAATTGTATTGATAAGAGTTAGATAATAATATGAGCCGTGACATGAGATTTCCAACTATGTGGTATATGCGACCAACAAAGCCTCAGATCAGCCTGTGCATACGCGCAGTCTGATCAGAGTCTTTGCTAGTCGCATGAATATTCTAAGACTGTTAAGCTACTGACCGACCTGCATTTGGAGTTTCTAAGTTTAATAGGGGACTGCAAAGGCTCGTCTGAGTCTACACTTGTCAAAGACCACATTGTTGGAAATCACATGTCGTGGCTCAATTATTATGCATATTGTATTCCGTTTTTCGCCTGGCATCTAAGTCTGTCCAGTGATTTTCAGTACTCTCAGTGCTTTGATAAGCATGAATTGAATGGTATTTCAGAACAAAATTTGCAGAAAAAATCTTTTTACGGTATTTGCCGCATGCGGAACCGACTGATATTTACCATTTTATAGTGTAATGATATATGTACATTAAAATGAGAAATAGTTTTATCCGGTTCCGCATGCGGACATGTATGTAATTGAGCCACGAAGTACACGAGGGTGGTTGGTTTTACCATAGACTTAGTGTTAAGTGTGGTTGATGGGGCATGCATTCAAACCTAAATATTATTATAAAATACATTTTAATGAAGCAAATGAATTGTAACATTAAACTAGAGATTCAAGGGTATCATTTGGTAATTTTTTTAGAAGATTTCTTTACAATCGATTTTCACTGTAAAAGTGGGCCATTTGTAATACAAAACCGTTACACGTCCTTTACACGGGGCCAAAATTTTGTCCTTATCGACATATGCTACAATGTGACTCATGCCTTATGCTCTTGGGCAAGATAGCCTATTGCATTTCAAAGTAGAATTCTGAGTAAATGTTGTTTCTGTTTAAAGTCTGAAGCAGTACTGGCATTAAATATATTAACAAAAACGTTTATTTTGCCAACATAATTTGATTTTTCTTAAATACAAACGCATTATAATTGTGCGATGGCCGCCATTTTGATGACGTCATTACTCGGACCAGACGCCGAACTCAGATGGGCGAACTGGTTGAAATTGTTGCAAATACCCCAAAGTTTAATTTTATATAGGTCGCCAAAAATCGTCACGAAATTTACACGGGACCATTTTTGGCCCATTCGACATAGACTACTACAATAATACACACATTTCTCTTCGCACCTGCATGTACTGACATGGACGTATACTCGAATGGACTAAAGTGTGACGTGACAACTACCGCGATGGCGAAGGAGCACCGACCTTGAAAACTTTGGCATCATTCCTTCATAGTACATGATCCGTTCGATTTTTTTATGTCTGAAGGACGAATGAGGACTGTTTTGTACATGCCATGTGTAAAATGCTCTTGTTCTGAGCTAAAACTGGCAAAACACCTGCATACGTTCTTCGTTTTGACATAAAACTGAAGAAATCCCGTTCTGGGTTCGAATTGGTTACGGTCCTCATCTCAAAGCAAAGCTTTTTTCCACATCGCCTTTGGCCTGTTTAGCAAATTAAATCATATCTTTATGGAATAGATTTGTCGGATATTTACATAGTTTACTTATTATTTTACAAAAATCAAAACAAGCGAGAGTACCTACCTTTGTTTGGCTTTTGTGTGACGATGCAACTACCGCTAAAGGTTCCGGATGTGACATGGAAAAAATTTATAATGCGATTTCGCGGTAGTTCCGCTGATATCCACCCGTGATGGTATCCAATGTTAATTTGATTGCTTATGTCGAATGATATATGCTCATTTCTAACGGACAGTTTCCCTATAATCGTCACTGTTTTCTCCAACGTACAGAATAAGAGCTCGGGACATTTAAGGATGGACAGGTTAATTGGTGGAGTTCAGGTGTTTTGCTGACTTAACAATGACATAACGGAACTCCCGTCGTTCCGTCAATGTGTAGATTAAATTCCCTCATTCAAACTAATGGAAATGACTGCATTTATACAGAATAGCTTTACCCTTAAAGCGCCAGCAGAAAAACGGCATATGCAAAGTGACGTCTGCATTAGTCGTCTGCTGCATATATTTGGTAATAGTATTGACGATTGTAAGTATAGATGCATACGAGTACTCTGACCTGGGTCAATACTGTTTGAATAAGACGCTTCTATAACATTTCAGCAGACGACAAAAGCAGGCGATTGGTGTTTAAAGGAGCTGCTGTATAAACATTATAGGCTGATGGCTGAGAATGGTTTTACCCCCTCCCCTCCAATGGAATTTTGCAGACATAACACGTGTTATCAAATATTTAGAAAAAAATAAATTAAAAGTTTGAGCTTACCCATAGGACAGAGACCAAATACATTACTAGATTCTAGTAAGTCAGTTTAACATTAATCAAACCTCCCCAGCAGCAACTGTTTATTTATGTCAACACTCTTCAAAATTGCAAGATGAATTGTTTATACAGTGTGCTCCCTAGGAAACTGGAAGTTATAATACTTATCAATTGATAAACAGTGGCGGAACTGACTCCCCTGCGCATAAAAGTAGTTCTACTTTCTAGAACTGCGCTATCGACGTAGAAAGTCAGTTTGTTTTTTTTTATCTCATATTGCTTTGGTACGAATAAACCTAAAGGGATGGCAGTTCAGCTACCTAATAACAGGTAGAAATGTTAAGGGATTTATCCCCTGAAATGTTTACCTCATATTGTTAAGTGTAAGTTTATATATTAAAGTTTGTATTAAAAGGGATAACAGTTCAGCTGCCACCTAATAATTGGTAGAAATGTTAAGGATTTATCACTGGAAAATGTTCACCTGAAATTGTTTTAGTACGAAAATAAGTGTAAGTTTATACCAAAAGGCATTGCAAATCAGCTGCCACCTAATAAAGGGTAGATATGTTAAAGATTTATCCCCTGAAACTGTTTACCTCATATTGTTTTACTACGAAAATAAGTGTAAGTTTATACAAAAGGGATGGCAGTTCAGCTGCCACCTTTATAATTGGTAGAAATGTTAAGGATTTATCACTGGAAAATGTTAGCCTCAAATTGTTTTAGTACTAAAAAAAGTGTAAGTTTATACCAAAAGGGGTGGCAGTTAGCTGCCCATCTAATAACAGGTAGAAATGTTAAGATTTATCGCCAGAAAATGTTTTACCGAATAGTATTTAGTACGAAGATAAGACTAGTGTAAGTTTATACCAAAAGGGATTGCATTTCAGCTGCCACCTAATAGCAAGTACAAATGTTCAGGATTAATCCCCTGAATATTGTTTTAGGACGAAAATAAGTGTAAGTTTATACCAAAAAGGGAAAGCTGTTTAGCTGCCACATAATAACTGGTAGAAATGTTAAGGATTTATCACTGGAAAATGTTCATCTCATATTGTTTTAGTACGAAAATAAGTGAACGTTTATACTAAAAGCGGTGGCAGTTCAGCTGCACTCCTAAAAACAGGTAGAAATAGTAAGGATTTATCGCCAGAAAAGTTTTACCGCATATTGTCTTAGTACGAAAATAAGTGTTAGTTTATACCAAAAGAGATGGCAGTTCAGCTGCCACCCAATAACAGGTAGAAATGTTAAGGATTTATCCCCTCATATTGTTTTAGTACGAAAATAAGTGTAAGTTTATACCAAAAGAGATGGCAGTTCAGCTGCCACCTAATAATTGGTAGAAATGTTAAGGATTTATCACTGGAAAATGTTCATCTCATATTGTTTTAGTACAAAAATAAGTGTAAGTTTATACCAAAAGGGGTGGCAGTTCAGCTGCACTCCTAATAACAGGTAGAAATGTTAAGGATTAATCGCCAGGAAATGTTTTACAGCATATCGTTTTTGTACGAAAATAAGTGGTTTATACCAAAAGGGATGGCAGTTCAGCCGCCACCTTATAACTGGTAGAAATGTTAAAGATTTATCGCTGGACACTGTTTTACCATATATTGCTTTACCGTAGTACAAAAGCTAATACCACAAGGGAGGGCAGCTCAACTGCCACCAAACAACAGGTAGAAATGTTAAGGATTTATCACTGGTAAATGCTTAACCTCATAGTGTTTGAGTAGGAAAGAGGTGTAAATTTATACCACAAGGCTCAACTGCCACCGAATAGACATTTTTACCCACAGACTGACACCTTACGCTGATACCTGACACTGACTTTAGATGTGTAGTTGAGGGACTTTCTCAAAATAAGTGGAGATACCTGTTATCAAAAACAACGCTATCGACAACAAAACGTCTTAGTAGTGGCAAGCACGGCATATAATAAACGTTGTCTGTTCATTTGTCTTCAAATAATCTGCCTTTGTTAGCTGAAAAAGCTTTTTTTCCATTCTCTCACATTATTCACACTCGAACATAAGGTCAAGTCAAGTGTTTACAATATACCAGTCTACATGTTCTGACATGTTGTAAAGCTGGACTACTCCCTGTTACGGGGCTTTGTCTGATAAAGGACGGATTCCTCGGCAGAGTCACACTTTTTCACATTTATTAAAGTACTGAAGGTTATCTGACAGTCTGCCCAACAGGCAATCAATGGTCACTATGATCACAAAACAGTAATACACTAAAATCTTGATTCTGTGACGGCAGAAATCATTCTTCAGCCTTGGAGTGCGGATAAAATTAATAATATATGTGAATTACGTTTTGTGTTTTATAATGTAGTCGTTTAGATGGCAAAGAAATGGTTATTAGACTGATTAAAATAAACGACATGAACAAACAAGGTTAACCTTTAATACTTGTATGGTTACAATTTCTGCATCCTTTACAATAGGTCATGCATAGTCACTCTTCATGTGTCTTGCAAAGCGGGGAAGTGAGTTCTGTAACAAACATCGCGGAAGGCATGATCTTTACACTGTAAAAGTGGGTGTTTTGAATCCAAACACGTTAGAAAACACCTTCTTGTTACACTTTGAAAACACGATATAGTGTTTTGACAAAACACTGGTGTTTTAATCTTAAATACCTGTGTTTTGACAAAATACGTGTGTAACGTGTTTTGTTTGAAAACGCTAACACGCGTTTTGGACCCTGTTACACTTTGAAAACAAAAAAACACGTTTTCACATTAAGTTGTTTTATTTCATAACATGTATGTATTTTGTTTTCAAACGTATTTTGCTGCATAAGCACACACATAAAGCGCCAAGGCACAGCCTTTCCTACACTTTCCCGTATACCCAGTAAAGACATAGATCAGCCTCTGAACAGTCTTTGCTGGGGACTCAATGGATAGACAAGGTTCCTGGGCTTCCTGCAACCAGAAAAGACTGATCAATGTTTGCTTGGTGCTCGTAAATGCTGTGCCCCGGCTCCTATTTTTCATTTTTAAAATGAAAAATAATAAAAATAATGCAACATATTTACACTGAACAGTTCGTCCTTTAAGAAAACCTTTTGGAAGGTGTAGGAAAAGCTGTGCCTTGGCGCTAATACGTGTGTGCTTATATGCAGCAAAACACGTTTGAAAACAAAATACATACATGCAAACTCTTCGTGAAGGCTCCTGAAGCTGGCAAAAATGGCGGCCTATGAAAGAACGCGCTCACAGTTGAGACGCTTGACATTGTATTTGAAATATATAAATCAAGCGTCTGGATTGAAATGATTAACGGGTTTTTTTAAAAATAATATCTTTTTACAAACTTTATTAGATATTTTAGAAATGAATAGATTTTCTCTCTGTTGAAATGTTACAGTCTAAAATTCTCGGGGGAAAATCAGACTAAAATATAAAAATATCTCCGACCACGTGACTTCATTGTGCGCAACACCATGAAAACACCGTTTTGAAATCTTAGAAAAAAAAAACTATATAAAGTCTCCAAATTGTCGCTTCGTAAAAGTCATCATCAAACCCCGTCCCGGAGCATTTTAATATGCGAATCACAACGATTCGAATCACAACGATTCGCAAGCCCAAACTTGGACGCTGAGCTACAAGACTGACCAGGGCACCAAAGCCCATCAACCACATTCGTTAGGATCTTTTAACTTTCCTCTCAAGAAATGAATATAAATCCCGCCAATTTAACACAATTCAGTTATGCTTCACGTCCATAGAATGGAAGCATATAAGGTGTAAAATACCTAGTTTCAGCTGGGTGTTCTGCGCAAAACTTTGGGTGTTTTAGTGCAAAACACGCAAACTAAAACATTAAAACATCTACAAATCACCAATGTTTTGTTTAAAAATGCCGGTGTTTTGGTATGCAACACATTCAAAATGCGTAACGTGTTCCCTGGAATTTACAGTGTACCGAGTTTGAAAACATTTGACAGTAAGAAGTTCATTCCCCGTAGACATATTGAACTGCACCCTGCCACACTTCTATAAGATATGTTTCTTTAAGATACAGATTCATTTAAGAAATCAATTCAATTTTGAAATGTTCATGGAATCATGAATACTTCGAGTCTCTTGCAAAGTAAGTGAAGCCCTTCGGGCGTTTCACGTTAACTTTGCAAGAGACCCGAAGTATTCATGATTCCATTTACATTCCATAAATTGAATTAATTGCTTATATTTACATTTTATTATAGATATCTAAAATAGTTTTAGTTTAAGAACTAAAATAGTTTTGTATCTAAAATATAATCGTATTAACGGTTAAGTCGGAGTGTAAAATGGAACAGCCAGCTTGAACACGGACAGCCAATGGAGCAAACAAGATGCTTGTTTTGCACGTGCTACTCGGATGTGGCTCGCTGTCAGTCACAACACCAGTATCACTTCTGGCGAATGAGTTCGACGTTCGTAGCGTATTGCACGGGCAAGTGAGCTTGGCAGCTGTCAATCAAATTTGTGTGGTCCATGAGGCTGTAACGGTTGCACAAATCTAAAGATTCTTTAAAGGATGGCTTCGAAAATGTAAATATATAGTAAGTGGATAAATGGGCCGATCGCGAAACGAAAATTTGTTTGTGGCACGCTCGCACGTTCGAAATTATATAGGCCAGCCCACACGATTTTGGTACATACCGCATCGGCGAACAGCAAAAACGCATACGAATCTGTACATACGCACTGTCACGCCAGAGCCGTCGCTTATCACCTAAACAAATTGTGAACGTAGAGAAAGATCCACAGACCATATACTAGACTTCTAGTTCCATCACTCACCATATTACTTCAGTACAAGCGTTTTGCAGAGATGAAATACATACTAAAATATCATGCAGGGTGCAGTAGTCCTCCAGAGTGTTTCCCTAATTCTGTAGGGACAAGATAGGTACATTGACATAACGTCAGTGACGTGATTTATCACCAACTATAGGTTCTGATTCAATATCTCCATTTTTTTTCAAGTACTATAGAAAATGATTACATGTACCTGTAGGTCAGTGGTTAAAAAAATGTTACTCTCTTTTCTCACCATCATCTAGTAATGAGTGCTCTGGCGAGACTGTGTGGAGACAGTTTTTTCCCCTGTCCATTTATACGATAATTACGAAAATGTACAAGAGTATTATTGCGAATTCTCGAGCCATAGAAAATCAACATTAAGAATAAGAAAGTACCCCTTTTTCTATTTAAAAAAGTATATAAATGTATACGGGTGTAGTGCTTGATTGTATCGATTTCTGATCTTTGCCGCCTTTCTTACTTCAAAGAATACTGAGTAACGACAATTTGAGTATACTAACTATAATCAAATGACGTCGCATCTTGGAGTATTAAACGTAATGTCATCGTTACATAAATACAGGGATCACACATGTTTTTCATGCATTAACATTTGCCAGGTCCCGAGGAAGATGTTTGAACACGAGACCATCTGGCGGAGTGTTGAACATCTTCCGCGGGACCCGGTAAGTGTTAATGTAATGAAACAAACATGTGTGAGCATTATTCTGGCATAGTTACACTGATTTCAAACAAAACTTGAGCAACAGAAATCACAGCTTAAAACTTGAAATGCCATTTTTCTTACATTGCTTTTCTCCAAACAAAATGGCGTTACGGTTAAACTTTCGATCGTCATAACGTCACCCATGCAACGTTGTCTCGAACAAAAACGTCGACGTAGTGCTCAGTCCGGGCAGCAGCACTTTCCGTGTAATGTCAGACAAACAAATCAGGGCTCATTTTAAGTATTGTCAAATTAAAACCTATGTTCAAACATCACGTGAACCTCATGATTTGAACATGGCTTCAGACAGCTTTACTTAACGAATTTCTATGCAAGAATACCTATTCTTGCAAAGAATTCGTTTCGCGAAGCTGTTTGAAACCGATTAATTCCATGTTCAAATCACGAGATTCACGTGCTGTTTGAACATGGCTTTAACCTTGTCAAAACCTAAATTGGGTCCTGATTTGTTTGGCATTACGTCACATGTACAAGGGAATGCGTTGTAGCCTTGACTGAACATTTTTTCGATGCTTTTGCTCGCGAAAACGTCGCGCGCGTCTTTGACGTTGTGGCGACGCCATGATGTTGACGTTATGGCGACGTAATGACTTTCGAAAATTTGACACTGATGTCATTTTGTTTAAAGAGTCTAGTACATGAAAATGGATAATTTAATGCTTAAGCAACGTTTTAATACGGTTTAGGTTGGAATTAGGTAAATATGCAAGAATAACGACCATACTGACGGCCTCATGATTAAACAACTTCCTCTGGAACCGGCAAAAGATAATGCATGAAAAAACATGTTTGATCACTATATTCAAATAGCTTCAAATAAGTGGTGCGCAGTGGCTCATTGGTAGAGTGCTTGACTCGAGACTGAGGGGCCGTGGGTTGGAGCATCACCGGCGTCGTATCCTTGAGCAAGACACATTAATCCTAGTTTAGTACTTGTTCAAGCCAGGAAGACTCGTCCCTGCATAACTGAAAGATTGTTGATGGGACGTAAAGATTAAAATCAAACAAACCATCAAAGCTTCAAATAAAGAAAACTGGAATCTGGATATTCACATGCTGTTTGAACATTGTTTTGAGTTTAAAAACACTTAAAATGAGCCCGAGCTATTTGTAAAATATTGCGTACGGCTATGACGTTGTGACGACGTAATGACGTTCGAAAGCTTACACTTGATGCCATTTCGTCTAGAGATATCTAGCCAAGCTCGAACCTGCACACCCCTCGATCCCGAGTCAACACAAATAATAAAGCAAGTTTGTTTCATGCATTTATACTTACCGGGTTCTTTGGTAGATGTTTGAGCACTCAATCTATGGGCTTTGTGTTCAAATAGCTTCCCTCATTCCCGGCAAATGTTGATGCATAAAATCATGCAAAATATCCCTTAAGTCTTTATCATATTTAGCAATGCGATGACAAACTCTTACAGTGAGATTTTAAAGTAATTTTAAGCCCTGTAAAATGTTGAAGACCAATGGAATTTCCATAAATTTTGATAAAGTAAAGTCAGGATGGTTAAATAAATATTTAAAGCGGTTACATGTTATAATTACCAAATAATGTATATATCTTTCTCTGAAGATCGATTTTGTCTTAAGAAACAGTGCAGACACTGATGAAATGCCGACTTTTGAGACATTACATCTGGGTCTTCGCTGTTTGCTAAAGTACCCATTTAGGGGTCGTCGGTTCTAAAAGGATGAAACCTCCAATGAAACAAAATAGCAAACACCCTACGTCTTTTAGATTACTATTTTATGTGTTCAAGCAGTTATTGCGAGACTGCTCAGGTGGCCAGGCTAGTCGGAGACGCCAGAACTGTACTTTATTGGAGCTACGTCAGATCAACATTGACATGGACACGATATATAAAGTAAGTGAGTATGACCAGGAAATACCACAATCATACACTGCAGACCAACCCACCGCACCGCGATGAAGAGCCGCAGATCATTTACATTAACAAGACATCGATAAGACAACAAAAGCAAATCAACAGCGTTCTCTACCTCTTCAAGACGATTGCAAAAGTAGAATGGACACAAAGTAATGCATAACAAAACAGAGACAAACAGAGAACCCCCACACACAATGAGAAATATATTAAATAATAGATATAAAAAAAACAACAGAACCACTGCCTAAGAACGGACAGCAGCCAAAGCCACTGTTGGGCCCAAATGCAGTCCACTGGCATTAAATCTTCGCCATAGATTCTGCTGTTATTGAAGCACATAAATGTTAAGCTCGCATGGCGGCTTCCCAACTACTGCAATGTATCACCATAGAGAAACAATCAAATCAAATCAAACACTTTATGATGATACAAAGAAAAAGGCTCACGACTCACAGAGAGTCAGAGCTAAGGAAACCCTCAAGTTGAACCGCGGTGATAAGCATCAGGCACCAACCCACAGATTAAAACTTTACCTCAGAGCCGTCGTTTTGTCGGAGGTCTGACCCACCGTCGCGCAATTAAAGAGGAAAACATAGCTTTAAACCGTGTATGGATTTTAAACCAGGCATGCAGACATGTTGCACGATATCCAAGTTATACCCATCCTTTTTATAACGTTTGATAATCTTTTTGATTTGATCACTATAATTAGGTTAATTATATATATGATTCGACGAGTGATGTGTGCAAACAACACAGGTACAGACTAGACTGTATACCCTCGCAGTCTGATCAACACCTTTTTATTTGCGTATTTGTAAGTATGATATCTTAGTCTGTTTCTTGGCAAATTTCAACATTCTAACTCGCCACTGATGCTGCACAGGCTGTCTCATTCTTTAGCAGTCTCCCTGAGACGTTTCTTTTTACAAAAAAAAACTTATGTAGAGAAAAGAAAATTGATAATGATGGTGCCATATGGAATTTGGCTTAAGTTGGCCCAGTTGTTTCACTGAGAATTTACGAATTTTCTGTCTAGAGCATAACACAGAAACTGTATCAACTTGAAAATTCACTGGTAGGTAGATCTCTATGAGGTGAAGTGCAGCTAGTGTACAAGAAGCGTACCTCTATTTTGCATAATTTAGGAGTTATTGCCCTTTGTTATTTATCACACTTAAACTTTTTCTGGAGTATAACACAACAGCCATATGTATAAGAGGTATCAACTTGAAACTTTAATGGTAGATACACGTAAATCTCGATGAGGAGAGATACAGTGTATAAGAACCATAATTCTCTTTTGCATTATTTAGAAGTTATTGCCCTTTGTTATACTTGAATTTTGCCCAGAGCATAACATTAACACTATTAGAAATAACAACTTTGCAGCCCTTTTTTACCGTCTGAGTTACGAATCCATAGAGAGGTGGGGGTGGGGATATCCGGATTACCACCCCCCACCCCCGAAAATTACAAGTATTATAGGTTTCTTTAAGAATAAGTATAATGATATCTACACCCACCCCTACCCTGACCCCCACAGCGCCTAAAACATGAATCCCCCTCCCTCCTTGGAAATTTAAATTCCCTTGGAACATTCTCGCAAGACCTGACAATACCTCATCTAGATCTCTCGCATTTCGACCTTTGCATTATGGGTAGCTAGCGATATTTGGCTAGTCCCCTTAAATTCTCGCGCTCCTATAGTGACAGAATTTATTGTTAAAAATAGAAAAAAGTTAAATTTTTGACAGTTTATCATTTCTCTTTTAGGTAATATTCTCTGGATGTAAAGCCCTGAGTCATGCAAGCAGTGATCGCATAATATATTTTTAATAAAAATGGCGGTTCAATCCCAGTGTGCACCGAGCGAAAAGCGACAGGTTAGTACGTGCTAGCGTGCTTCCTGTTTGCGGCAATGCCCTTGGAATGGTCAATTGGAACACTCTGTAAAAAGTAAACAAAGGACGACTAAAACGTCAGTCAGACTTGGACCTCCCCTCCACCCCCGATACGATAATTTCTGGATCCGCCCCTGTCCAAGAACATGCGAATTGACCAACAAAATCGCAAGGTTGCACTCCTTTTGGTTTATATTTGCATATATATATAGGTGGATATCTAGGGCCCTTCAGACAAACTCTTTCAGAAGTGGCCTATTTAGGCAGGAAATAAAAACCTCCACACACCCACGGCACTGCGGGACACATCGTAGGTCAAATCCCGGCACTTAAGCCCCGCTATGTCCCTGGTATCCCGGTCCCGAGGAGGCAGGGCATACAAATGACTGGTGCATAATATACATATTGATATGCCTTTTTGATGTGTACTGTTTAACGGGCTTTTTTTCTACCATAAACTTTGCAGTGGCGACACACTCTTTCATAATTAATGATAACTATATGACAAAACTGGGTGAACACATATGCTAATCTGAAGGTTAAATCTGAGGGTTTTCTTGTCGCATCTTTCCAGCATAACGTTCTGTTAAAGCCCTGTATACATGTATAAGGTTCATGTTAGTTGTTGAGACAGCCCCCATTAATATATACCATAAACTACGCAGTCAGCTGTCCGCTTTCCAAGTCAGCTTGTGGGTAAAAATGTCTAATAACAGGTAGAAATGTTAAGGATTCATCACTAGAAAATGTTAACCTCATATTATTTAAGCTCAAAAGTCCACACCAAAAGGGGTCCACTTAATAACCGGTTGAAAGGATTTACCACTAGAAAATGTTTACCTCATATTTTTTAGGACGAAAGTTTATACCAAAAGAGGTGGCAGATCAGCTGCCACCTAATAACAGATGGAAAGGTTAAGGATTTACCACTGGAATGCATTACCTCATATTGTTTTAATAAGAAAGTTAATACCAAATGGTGGCAGTTCTGTTGCCACCTAATTACAGGTAGAAATGTTAAGGGCTTATCATGGGAAAATGTTTTACTTATGTTAGTGTTAGTTTATACCATAAGGGATGGCAGTTCAGCTGCCACCTAATTTGGTTTAAAGCTTACACATTTGTTTTACAAACCCCGCGTACATGTATGCAGAGTTAAAATTAAGATTACAGTATAACTTTTTTTCTAATGAACCGTCATTTAGCCGCTTTTCCTCATGTAGCTTACTGATGATTTTATTATGTAGCTTATATTGCAAACAATATGGACCCAGGTTAGGCTGCTTCTTCGTAACATTGTCTTCCATGAAAAAGTCTCCATGAAAAAATCTCGTCTGAAGTGCATTTGAATGTATGCAGCAGATTAGAAATGCAGACGACATTTAAAAAAGTTGTTGCTGGCTCAACTTTAAAATCAAGCTTTCTGGTATATTTGTAAAAATCTTTGTACAGATTGTTAAATAAACAACTGAGGGTTTGCTATCAAATTGATGTTGAGAGATTGAATGCCACTAAAACAAACACTGATTTTGGAAGCTCCTCCCACATTTTAAACTCTGGCCGTGTGTCTGCTAGGTAAGCTACAGAAAGAAAGCATTAAGCTGTCTATTTATTTAAATTCCTCATGTAGTCTGCATGCTGGATACCTTAGCTACATATGGAACCTTTTGAAGCAAAATTACGGCTTCATAAAGTGTTATGTGTGTTACTTAAATTAAATTAACCTTTAAAATGGTAATTGTGACCGATATCATTTACTTTTATAGCTGAACTTTGCTCTTGTTGTACTAACATACCCATTTGGAAACACCAAAGTTTGCTTTTACTAGTTTAAATACACTGTCATGTATGAACAATTAAACAAGCCTACCCCCAGTTTTAAGTAGCCCAATTTGGAAAGTATTATTGAAGTAAAGTATATGAAAATAGTTGCGGCTGCTGGGTATCTTACATATTTGGAAATGCCTTGCTCAAAGAATAAAGAATCAATAATGTTGCCAATTTAACAAGATCACAGCACTTGTTAAAGAATGTAACATAATTATGTTATATTGTATAATAAATTATCAAGGACATTGACTTGACATAAGGGATGATATTTCAGAAAATATGAATAGTTTTCACATGTTTTCCTATAAGTCTCCAGATTCTGTTGCCTAAATCTCATATGCTGATTATCAAGCCCTTGGACTTTTGTTACAAATTTTATTATTAAACTGTTTCAATATTTCTTCTATGTATACTACTGAAATATAGATAGAGGTACATAGAAAATAATAGTTTCACATTTAAACATGAGCTAATATAAACCCTACCCCCAGTTGTACTGAGGAGAATTTTTTGGTATTACCTTTTAAGTAAAGCAATTGCAGCTGGTGGATATTTTACATTTTTTTTAGACTTTTTGTCTCATATATTTGCAAGTTGCTACCAACTTTTTATGATCAGGACAGTTATTTTTGGAGCGAAACAATGTTTTTGTGCATCGTGGTGTAGTATAATTTCTCAATCTAAAAACAAGGTTGAATTAATATTTATTTTAGACAGCCTGGAATTTTGGCAGCAAGTGACGGTCAGCATATACATAATGCTGCCAGCGTATGTATATTTCCCATGCTACATGTATGTAAAAGTTATATTAAAAAAGACGCTTTTATTATTTGTTAGGAAGAAAATATTGGCCAAATTGGAGGAACACTGAGGTCCTGATTTGAGTTGACGCAAGCATACAAGAGGGAGCTCAGTGGCTCAGTGGTAGAGTGCTTGACTCAAGACCGAGGTGCGACTGGTTCGAGCCGCATCGACGTCACTGCGTTGTGTCCTTGAGCAAGAACATTAATACTAGCTTAGTACTGTTTCAACCCAGGAAGACCCGTCCCTTTATAACTGAAAGATTATTGATGGGACGTAAAGAACCAAATCAAACACAAACGCAAGCATACAAGATGAACAAGTAATGTCCATAAGAAATGGGGGATTTAAACCAAAAGTCGAAAAATATGAAAGACGCCGGGTACGATATACTACTGTATGCACTGCATTTAAATAACCCTTAAAACAGTTTTCAAAAATGATGGAAATTTAATAGAATTTTAATGAATTCATCCATTAAAATGCATTTAAAAGTACCCTTAAACCATAGAAATTTAATGCCATTTAAATTAATGGTGTTATAACAGTAAAGCAAATTAAATAACATTAAATTAAGGGTATTTTAATAGCAATATTAAATTTAATGGCAATAAAAATAGCTGCTTTTTATGGGGCACTGCTTGTTTTAGATTTTGATGATGCTTAAAACACCATTAAAGTAACCGACTATAATTAATGGTCATTAATAGTAGAGGTTGAAAACTAATGGTCATCAAAAGTAATGGCCATTTAATTCCTTTAAACCACATTCAAACTATAGCATGATTAAAAGGGCCTTTAAAATTAACAAAACATTTAATGATACTTAAAGCCCCATGGTACTGAAATGTCTATTTTTTAAACAAAATTAAGGGCTTTCAAAACTATAAAACTTTATGGCTTTTTTAAATAACTGAATTTTGCTAAACAATGGTTACGGGAATCATCTTCTAATGTTAATGGCCCTTAATTGGTATATAACTTAAAGTTAATAGAACTTAATTCGAATCAAAAATAGTAAGTGAGTATGATCAGGAAATACCACAATCACAAACCGCAGACAACCCCATGGTACCGCGAGGAAGAGCCACTCAACCATACCGAGACATATAATTAAGCAATGCAACAAGCTCTCTCTTCCCCATCAAGATGATTGCAATACTAGAATGGACATAAAGGAGCGTACAGCAATTACAGACTCCCACGATGGGAGTAACAATAAACAAGTCAACAGCAACAGAATCACAACAAACCTTTCCAAAAGTGACCCTTAAAAGACTTTTAAAAGGGGTACTTACATCTGTACCCACGCATGGATTTTCTTTAATAACTCATTATATACAAACTAAGAAAATATATTTATCGAATTAGATAGTTAAGAATAAGGCTTAGGAAGCAACCCTGACTTACTCCACCTTTGAGGTAGTACCTGTCTCTCAATTTTTATGTCAAAAATCTATAGTTTTGTTTATTTCTATGATTTATCATCTAGATTGACTCAAAAATACCATAGGCATTATATTAATACCACGAAATCATTTGCATAAATTATGATTTACATTTTCTGAATAAGTGATTATAAAATTTCAATATTTTTCTCAAAAATGGACAAATCATTCAACATTCAATTCCAAATAGTATGTTATAGTCTTTGTCAAGATATTATATTATCACAAAAACATGCAATATATATCTTGCTAATCTGAGCCAAATTTCATGAAAATCCAAAACCGGTAGCTTTGTCATTTCCTTCCTCCAATGGGTATAGGTCAGCTTTAGCAAAATTAATTATTTAGTTTAAATAAATTAATAACTCGATAGAAGGAGGTTGTTTTTAAATCTACTTTCACTTTTCTTATAGAATAACATATTTCAAATGATTCGATGGTCAGAACATTCGGAAGGGGCCAAGACAATGTATATCACTTCCTCGAGTCCTGCACGATATTGTTTAAGAAACATAATATCATAACACTTCATGTGTGAAAACAAGAAGACCAAGCATTTACTTTACATCCAAACTGAACTAGATTAACCACATTTTGGTGCTGTGACCAGGATAAAGTGTAACAGAGTCTTATCAAATGTATCATAGAACAGTGTTGTACATGAATAATCGAGGTCCAGAAACGAAACGGTATGCCTAGAATACACAGCCAGCTAAAGTATAAATGTTTTTATTTGATGGAAATCAGCAGCAGTTTTACAGAACAGAATTAACGGAGAAGATTTAAGCTTTAAATTAGCAATACCGTTGGGGCCAAGAGTTCTCTGTGACCAATATAGTTAATTCTAACCAATAGGTTTGAGAAAGGGGTTATTCTTGTGAACCAGGTTTTTTAATGAGGCTTAATGATTTTGTAATTGTTCTATGTTTTGATGTACGTTACTTTATGTCCATTCTAGTATTGCAATCATCTTGATGGGGAAGAGAGAGCTGGTTGCTTTGCTAAATTTCTCTTCCTGGTGTCTCGTGATGGTCGAGTGGCTCTTCCTCGCGGTGCCATTGGGTTGTCTGCGGTTTGCGATTGTGGTATTTCCTGATCATACTCACTTACTATATTACAATTATAAAATCATAGATATAAGGTTCCTCTCCTGTATGAATTGACTTGCCTTAAGGTTTCTATTCTGTATGAATTTATATTCTTAATAATGTTACATAGTAAGTGTAACATTAGTTAGATGTAGTGTTAACGTTAGAAACTAGATGTGGTAAGTACAGGTGCCACCATATTGTATCATTTGGGTAATATTATTGTGTAAACACTTCATTAAATAAGAATCATAGGACTTAATATCAAAGATTAGTGTGTTTTTTTCTTTGCCAATCCATGATAGGGAAAAACAGTGAACATATCAACTTCTATCAATAAACATACTAGCATGGTGATTCAAACTTAAAGACATATGCGGCTATTTCCAATGCGCACCTTTCTCGCGTCTGCAAACGGGATAAGTTGACTGGGTCTTGTCTTTCGACCCTTAACGGATTCGGATCAACACAGCTTCCGATATTCTTATGTCATATCGGTGTTCCGACATTTTCTTCACAAAATAACTAATTAAAGTGTGTTCGAAATATCTATTGACATCTTTTCAGAACTGATCGTCTCAGCACTAAAGACAGATAAGTGTAGCTCAGTCGAAATCAAACGACGTACACAATAACCCTGGTTACGAATACGATAGTGGCCGAGTACACATTTATATGGTTATTTAGAGCGGCGCACGACCTGACCTCGTGGCCAAGTGGTTACGTGTCAGGCTACAAAGCCAGAGGACCAGCTTCGATTCCCGGATGCGCACATATTTTCAGTGTGTTTTTTCTTTCTTTTTTAACATTTTAAGGCTAAATTACTTCATATACTAGTAAAATGGCATCATCAAAACGAACGAAATGGTCATTCCCGAACTTTTTATATTGAATTACGCATGAAAACTATGGGGGTGGGGTTACATTTGGCCCTCTAGAAAGAGAATTAGTTCGGTGACCCCAGATTTTTATTCCTTTTTTCTGAAAGGTATTATAATAGTCCATGAATTAAAAATAGATTTTCAAGATTTTCAATATCAGATTTTTTTATTACATGATTTATTCTAAAAACAAATTCCATATTTTGACGAATTGCCAAAATATATCATGCAGTATCTTGTCACAGCATGGGATAACAAGTAAACATGCACATTTTCTTAAAAGTTTGAGGTCATGGGCAGTAATTTAAGTTAAAAGAAAGAAGCTGGCTGAAGATTACAACCGTTTTTGCTCGATAATTAGGACTAGTGTTATTATTTTATATTTCTAGAAAATTGGTCAAATGCTGTAAACTTCAATATGAGATTCTGAAATAATAAGCACGGTGAAATATCCTTTTTATTTCATAAATGGATAGCCCATGCATAAAACAAACTGTATGCAAAGTATTGAAAATATTTCAATATGGGAAGTATTTAGTAGCATATGTCCTTAACAAGTATTTAAGTATGTTTTACACTGAAACATAATTATTGTATTGTTTACATTTCGGTGAATTAGGGCCATGTGTTTACATCAAGGTGAAAAAATATTTTACCGGTCCATGAATTTCATGAAATTTGGCCAACATATTCTTAATATATATGGATAGTTTTTATGTTGAAATGGTATCTTGACAAAGACCGCAACGTGTTAATATTTTAATTCCAAATTTGACCGAAAATACAAAATATGCAGTTGAAAATTGGGGTACCATGTCATAAAAATGAATGCCCACCCACAGCCTAATACATACAAAGCCATTTACAGTATCAACGACCTTATCGATGATATAGTTATTTCTTAAAACATTTCTGCGCCCGTTACATGATATGTCAATTAATTTAGAAATGATTATAACTGGGTACCCTAAGGTATGGTAGTGATATCATACATGGCATCATAAATTAGCAATGAAATTGCTTAAAAACTCAAATGCACCATAAATAAAGAAGTTATATCCCAGGCAACTAATAAAGATAATATAATAATCAAATTCCAAGCGTGGGCAGACTACCATGTTAATTTCCCATACCTTGTAAGAGCCCCTTTATAGAAACTCATAAATCAAAAAAGCAAACAGTTTGTTAACTTTCTTTACAGAGGGGATAGATCCACGAGGGAGTGACGTGGTGTCTATACCAGTATTCCTATTGAAACTGGAAACCTAGTGTACTTTTCTAGTAGGGCCTGGACTCACCATCCCATCTGGTATGGGCAGGTGGAGCGGGAATCTATAAAAAATAAGCTTTTATTTGCTACTAGGTTTATATTAGTAGCCTATGACAAGTAACAGCTGCTATAAGATTAATTTTGTAGGCACCCCATCCCCAGCCCCACATGCACGAATCCGTTATTGGTTGGCATGGAAACCATGCATTTTCACATTGCTCAAACAGGTTATTTTTTAGGATTACCTTGTTTAGCTTCTAGGGGGTCCTAATGAACAATTTGGCAACAATGAAAAAATGTTCTCGAGTGCACGGTAAGCTATGTACGGTAAGCTATTTAACTTGGCCCTCAGACTATACACTCAGTTTAAGTGAAATTCGTCTTCAAGCCTGTTCATGCGCGGATCAAGTAAGTTTTGTCATAGGGGGTCCAACTTAGACAACGGTTTTTTTTTTTTTTTTTTTTTTTTTTTTTTTTTTTTTGTTTCATTCGTTTTTTGTGAGGGGAGAGAGGATCCAAAAAGCACTAAAAGCGGGCCATCAACGGCTCACTAGCGAAACGCTGAACGCTGGCTTAGCAGCTTTGTGATTTTTCAGGGGATCCGGACCAGTATTGATAAGGAATCCTAAAGCTTCGTTATTTTCCATGGGGGTGGGGTCCGGACCCACTGTCCCCCATCTGGATCCGCGCATGCTGTCTATGATAGTACTTGCTGAGCTAGGCTACCCTATATCTGAAACCTATAATAGTCCACAGGTTGAGATAAACAGACTTTTAGCGTAAAATTGTCAATATCTTCTTAGTAAACCCAAAAATGTAAACATATGTTTTGAGTGCTCAAATCTCATTGAGACAATTCTTTTGAGTACACAAAACATATTTTTTGGTTGAGAATTAAGAAAATTATTTTTTTGTTACGAATTCTTAACTAAAGTCCTGTTAAATATATACTAAAGAAAAAGCTCTTTTCCCTCTCAAATAGCAGAAAAAATTAACATACTGTTTAAATTCTCACCAGATTCTTTGAAAGGTCAGTTAGATAGGTTTTAGAGTAGTTCAACATAAAAATATAAAATGACTGAACAAAACCTAATTGAATGGACTGCACGTGTATATAACTGAGCGTGAGTGGAATATCTACTCGTACGTTGTTTTACGTACAGGGTATTGATAAACCTGAATGAGAACAATTGTGGTCTACCGATTTGTAATAAAACGTCCCCATAGTTTAATCGGAGGCCCGAAGGAATCCTTGGAGCTAGTTATCCAAAATCCAATCAATTTAATTACTGAACGTGTAACACGGTTGCAAACATTTGATGACAAGACAGGGGAAACATCAAATGTAACTTGAACTCAGGAGAGCAAAGTCTCTGTCGTTTTGGGCTGCTAGGATTAAATCACTTAAAGGGTCCAGCTAGCGCAAAGCATAGCATTTTCTTTAATTTTTGAAACAGCAGACTTCTATTCTGTGTTTGTTGCTTCGCAATTCATACTTGCCCTGCTGGGCTAGATTGGTCCAGATATTGAAAACACTGTAGAACCAGATCGGATGGCTTCTGACAAACATATCTGATCAGAATCGATATTGTTAACACTCTGATTGAAAAGGCATGCGTGCAACTGAAATGCTGCAGGCTGCATGATAAAATTGAGAAGGAAGTAATGCATAATGATGTTCGGCATGGCAGGGGAAGTAGTTTCATAAGGGGTTCTAAGTCTTAACAAAAGAGCAGCATATCCCTAAAATTACATAAGGCTGTTGACTGAGAATAATATGCTGGGTGGGGCCAGGCGTATATAAGCCCCCTTTCCTGTTTTGTTGTCAGAGCGAACCCCAGTCGGTCAGATAAAGAGCATACGATTCTAATATATGATCACATTTGCAAATTATATTATTAAAAATCTCATATTTCTTTAAGCCGTGTTAGTGTTTCAAAAGAACATCATAATATCGTATAATATAGTATCGTGAGCCGAGACATGAGATCTCCAACAATGTGGTATGTGCGACCAGCAAAGCCTCAGATCAGCCTGCGCATACGCGCAGTCTGATCAGAGCCTTTGTTAGTCACTTGACTATTCTATGAGTGTTAAGCTTCTGACTGAACATCATTTGGAGTTTCTAAGCTTAAAAAGAGGCTTCACATGCTCGTCTGAGTATACACTTGTAAAAATGCCACATTGTTGGTAATCACATGTCGCTGCTCATATCTTGGTGGACCAGAAACCCCTAAACGGGTACTTTGGCAAACAGTGAAGGCCCAGATGAAATGATTTCATCAGAACCTGCACTGTTTGCTAAAAGGAAATCGATCTTCAGAGAAAAAATTCAATATTTCTCTGGATATTACCACCTGTGACCCCTCAACATATAAATTTTACCATAATGACTGTATTGCATGTACATGTTGCTGTATGGAAAATCCCATTGGTCTGTAAAGGGTAAAGCCATACACCTTGCGCCGGCTGACAGAAGGTGCATTCAACCTCTGAGAAGTCACACCAGAGAGGCGGCAATCGAAAACGTTAATACTATCGACAAACGTAGGTCAAAGATCGTTAGAAACAGAGTTTTCGATTGCCATTTGTCGCCAGTCGGGCGACAAATGGCAATCGAAAACACTGTTTCCTGCGATTTTTAATCCGCGGTCGTCGATTGTTAAGAACGTTGAAACTTCTCGATTGCCACTTACCCGGTGTGGAACTTGGAAGTGGGTTTTGTATAAGACACTTTTGATTTAGTCCCAAGGATATATCCTTAACCATTCCCTTCCTTTTAAGCCGTATAAAATGAACCCGACCCTGTCGCAAAGATTTGCAAAATATGTTATGAAATCGAAAAAGCATACCTTTTAAAATATTTCCATATGCATTTTTTGCTTGTAATTTTATAAAAAAAAATCAGTCAAATATCAATAGATTTGTGGATTACGTTCATTTGTTTTAAAAGTTAAAAATCACTGAAACGCGTTTTGTGTAAAGGGTCTTTCATAATAAACATGATTGATGACCACTAAAATGGCATACACTGGCGAACGCAAATTATTTGAACACAGTTTGTCCGAAACAAAATGTCTCTCTAATGTGCATTGTTTTACAGTCGGGAATCGGGCTTTTACACGATATACAGGATCGTTTTCTTCCACATTTAAACAACACGATTTTAATTTGTATATATACCAGCTATTGTTAAATAACATTTGATCTTCGCAACAAAAAGAATGTTATTTGTTTTGCATTGGGGTGAAATGACAACAATAAAAAGAAAACGAAATATGATATGTTAAATTGCTTAAAATGGACAGTTTACAATCATTGATTCGTAAAGTGGCATACCGACTAACACTTTTTTGTAACATAAGCGTACTAAGATTTAGTAAAGTAATACAGTAAGGGTTCCATTGTAAATATATACTGAGGGGAAACAAGTTTAGCCACTAGTTTAATTAACGGGTTTTCTCACTTGCGATCCCTTTAGCATTAGCTACCTGCAAGAGGTCAAGAGAAAAAAATCAAATTTTAGAGTGAGGATTTGATCTGCTGAGCATTCTAATTTAAAACGATATTTAATTGAAAGGGAGGTAATTTGAAAAAAATGCGATTTCAACTAAAACCTGTACAGAAATGGTGAACGGAACATGCAGTTTTAAACCGGTTTTTGTACTTGTTAGCTCTAAGATCTACACATTTGACGGAAAAAGCAAACTTTTAGCAGAAAACTATTCGCGCTATTGCAAGATAAGCTGCTTTAGCAAAGGGACTTAAAGATGGAATTAACATTATGTGAAATGTCGACCGGTTAATGTCATCGTACTCGTAAACGTTTGTCACCATATACTTTTGATATTATGAAATTAAAAAAATAATCCTATTTCTTCTAAACTGTGATTCTCCAAAGTAGGCCTATATTGCCAAACTTTTTCCCTCAGTATATAATTTTGTCTCGACGCGAGAAAATCTGTATTTGGGGGTCTCCGACCAGGTCAGATTTAAACCAGCCTGCTTGGCTACAGAGACTAGCTAGAAAATTGAAATTTTGCTTGTAGCAAGTCTAGATATGGTACTTTCCAATAAGCGAATAACAAAGGCGCTGATCAGACTGCGCGGATGCACAGGCTGGTTTGCGCCTTTGTTTTTCGTTAAACCCCGAAGGCAGGTTTTTCGTGTCGAGGCCCATATTTAACACTTCGAAAAATTGAATGATAAATAAAACAAAAGCAAAAACAGTAATGTTTACATAAAATTTGATAACTGATGCCAATAGGGTCCGTCCTCCTCAATATTTTAAAAACATGAACATTTTTAGGTTTGAAGTTTTTCGTTGTTGTTTTTTATTTCCGACCTTGACCCCTATCTGGGATATAAGTCAAAATTAAACATAAACGAGGGTCATCCAATACACAGAGGGATTTTCCTTTAACATCAGATATGTACCGTGTAGCCATTAGATGGTGTAACAAAATAATGTTATTGGAGTGAATTTTACTCATATCAGTCTGACGTTTATTTCATGGGTCAAGAACCAGATCAGAATCAGACGCCACGGTCAGATCAGGTTCTACACTGTGTGCCTACAGAATGTATTTATAAAATTGAACAGAAATTGTAAAATAACTACCCAAAATCAATCATTTTCTAAAACGTTCTTATATTGTGACGAACTATGTAGCATCATGTATTCTGACACTTTAACCATAGTAGATATTACTGATTACACATGCAGAGAATAATTAAAGCGGCATACTCTGTAACTATGAACATTTTTCGAACATTTTTATTTTCTTTTTAAATCATTTGTAAAAGTAGAATTAAGCTTTGTTTTCACCATACAAATGTTCAGTACAGCTGAAAACTGCATGAAAAAGTGAATTGTCTTATCAAATAGGTGTTTGTTTTTTTTCTCTTGTTGGTAATTATTTGCGTCCCTCCAATTTTTATAGACAATTAATTTTCACATAAATGTTTTGATACTGATAATTTGTTAAGATATACGAAATTGGTAAAATGAATACCTGAATTTTAGCTTTTTTTACTGTGTTCTTGAAAAATAGAAACAATAGTTCTAAAATTAAAAGATCAAAAGTTACAGACTATGCAGCTTTAGCTTTCAAAATAAAACAACAGATAAGGCGTATAACCTATAAGTTATAGTCAGGAAAGCTGGTATGACGTTTCCCTCATCTGCGTTCCATGTAATGATAATGTGATTTGACTTAGCATAGGCCATCTGAGATATTAGCTGACTTTGTTTATGCAATACATAAAATTAACCATATCTACAATTATATGAATTTTGATTTCGCTGTTCTCTAAAAATTACATACCTGTAACAATTAAGATTGATAATCAGGGTCTAAATCAATTGGTAAATGGCATATGTGTACATGAGGTCTTTAACATCCCTCTGTGTCTCATTGACTTGAGCAGAGGCGTACTCAGAGGCCAACAGGAAACTCCAAGACGCACCAGGCGGTGCACATATACTGAAACAATAAAGTTATGTCCGTTTGACGTTTATGTCTGCCATTTCTAAATGCATGAACGCATTTCTTACCAATTTTTAATTACAACTGTTATTATTTAGAAACGTTATGCACATAAACTAAATTCATTTGATAACCAGAAGAGCCGCTTACAACTCAGCGAACACGAGTACCCTTAAAATCAAAAGTCACAACATCAATAGATTGGGTGTCCATCATAATTCTGAACCGTTCAAGCACATTTAAACATCACTGAGCAAACTCTCTAGAAAGATGTTATGCATGTTAGCTGCATGCATTGCTTTTGCGGCCACAACCATTAATCTGTAACATATTCTGACGTCACAAAACATCGATCAAGAGCGTGTGTGAAGACACACAGAAAATTCATTGTTGGTCCAACATTTTGATAATCAACAGAGTCGGTCAAATTTGAATTTCTTTTTCGTCATCACAAGCATTTTTAACATTTTAATTAAGTCTAATCGTCATCAAAATAATTGATTATGGAAATTCATTTGTGTTTTTTTCAGTAAAGGATGGGGCATAAAACAATGATTTAGTGAACATGTGATGGCCGATATCAGCCATAGTTTTTTGTTTGTTTGATTTGATTCTTTATGTCCCAACAACAATCTTTCAGTTAAGCAGGGATGGTCTTCCTGGGTTGAACCAGTACTAAGCTGGGATAATGTGTCTTGCTCAAGGATCACAACGCAGTGACGCTGGTGAGGCTCGAACCCACAGCCCCTCGGTGTCGAGTCAAGCACTCTACCACTGAGCCACTGCGCTCCCTAACAGTCATAGTTTTTATTTTTATCTTTTGTGCAAACATTGTCATGCACAAGCACAATAAATTAAAAAACAAACGGTGTCAAAATGATGTGAAGGTCCTTTGATTGTTATTTGTTTAATTCAAAGGGAGTTAATTTCAGTTAATTTCGTAAATAAACGGTTTCGAATTGCAATTTCGCTCGTTTAATAAGCACCTTTGGTATTTTAGATGTTTATTCATCGCTGGACGTTCCTGGTTGCCATCTAACGTTAAATGTGTCACGCTTTGATGATCAACTTACTGATGATAGTGGAATAAGATGTTATCACTTTAGGTTAAATAACTCTTCCAGATAAGGAGATAAAATCAAATAATTACCATTTTTGTGTGTCGGACATTTGATAAATATTTTAATTTATTTTTTGCTGCGACATCTTAACTGGATCGAAAGATACAGTACCATGAAAATCGGATGTTGTTGTTTTTTTTTGTTTGAGTACATCCTCATCCTAATTTTGGATACAAACCAGTATTACGATCATACTCACTTACTAGTTTTGGTACTTTGAAGAGTAGATTCGGCGGGAAGTCCATACTAATGGTGTGGTTCAAGTTCAAGGATAATATTGTAGTCAGTTTCTAAGGAAGTTTCTTCGCTGCATTCAAGTTGAAATTAATTGGGTGGTTTCACATCAGTGAACTGCAGCGATGATTGTAAAATACCATACATACTTCTGTTTAGATTAAGTCCCATTAGCATGGTGTGGGTGGGGTCTCATAGTCGCTGGTTATTATAATACGATTTTCATAATTTGGCCAACACACCAGTTTTTTTGATATGTCAAAATGCGGTCCAACATTTAACAAATCTAAGGCATTTGACAAATGGACCAAGGTTTCAGGGTTTCTTAATTATTGTTTTTATCCCTGTGTTTCTTGGATCAGTCAAACACACAATCGGAATTCTAAAGATTAACTTTAACCTACACATTGTTAAATTCAAAACAGTCATAATATATTGAAAATTGTATAGCCTGCTGCTGTGGGATTTTGCCCGTGTTTGTGTTGATACGGCGGTGCAATTGTCATGTAATATTGTGATTCTCATGCAATGTGGTCATGCTTGCTATAGACCTCCTATGTGTACTAAATTGTTAATTTTGAGTAAGGTCAGCATTTTCCATGAGGTGGTCAACCTGCCATGATTTGGGCCACCTTATACTATTAGGTCCCTGAGTCAACAGTTTATAGGGTCATCCGCAACTGCATTTTTTACACTATATAGGCTTAACAGCTAGTTCTTTACTAAACCCTGAATTTATTCAGCCTGTCTAGTAAACTTTCCTCTTGTTATATCTTACTTGTTACCTATGTTCTTTGCAAGGGAGTGACCATGCCGGTGGATCAGATGCAGTGTGAACGCTAAATATAGGCTTTTCATGGAATATAAACTTGCTTGTAGCTTCAGTCAAAGCAAATTTTTTGACGTGAAAACATTTAATCATGATTATTGTTTCATATATTCGGTCACATCAAGATAGACATAGTCAGTCTTCTTTAGAAATCAATACATGTGGGGTGCCTAGGCCAATCATTAATTTGATTCAACTCAGTAGACTTACTTCGATTTGACTGGAATTAGCCCAAATATCAGTGTAACACTACAAGGAGGGGTCGGCGGGGCTTAAGAAGCAGAATTAGACAGTATTATTATGTTTCGGTTATAGTTTAGTTTGAGTACTACGTGTTTTTTTTTTCAACTTTAAACTGCCCCATGCAAGATTTACATGAGGGCATTGAAGATCATGCAATTGGTCATCATTCTATTGCAGATTTATTCAAAAGTATACATCTAGATTCAATCAAACCTGCACGACAGACTTTAACAATGCATAGTAAACAGACTGAACTTTGAACCGAGGCTATCCTCCTTTGGAGTCTCTCATTTTATAGCTTTTTTGCTAACCTATCAAATTCATTTTGGCCTTCTCAATTTGCCCCAAAAAAAATTCGGCTACCGACTCTGCCTGGGATCAGTTCCAACCATCAACCTGTCGTGAAGCGCTCTCTCCAGTCCATGCACCAGCCTCCACAACAGTCTGCATGCTGGAAGACGCTTTCATCACATCTTTCTGCACTGGGCATATCGTTGCCCCAAACAAAGTATTTGCATGTGGCTGTTTGCTTTCCCACAGGCCTTCTGTTTTTGACGGAAACATCTCCTCAAGGTCTGTTCTGATGCATGGGGTCAAAGCTTCTCCCTGTCACCTTCATTGTTTGGGCTCGAAACATCCAGATATCTGTACACGTTCATCACATCATTCTGCACTAGGCATGGCGCTGCCCCAAACAACGCCCCTGCATGTGGTTGTATGCTTTCCCATAGGCTGTCTGATTTTGCGGGGGAGCGTCTCCCAAGGTCCATTCTGATGCATGGGGTCAAAGCTTCCCCCCTGCCATCTTCATTAATTGGGCTCAAAACATCCAGACGTTTGTTTGCATAGTGAGCGTCTCTCTACCTGAGCTAGGTATTCCCGACCTTGGGGTAGACATTTTGAACCGTAAGCAGTCCCCAAAAAGATAGCCAATAAATTGGTTTGATATGTGCAGTCGAACCTGTTCTGAGCAAGTACCTGTGGATACACAATATTGCCTTCTTTGGGCTAGCTTGCACAATAAGTTTATATTCCAGGAATACTACCTTCTAAGAAGGTGTCAGCTTAGACAGGTGCTTGCTCGGGGCAGGGTTGACTTCACTGATTGTTATTGTATATTGTTGTATAAATGTTGCATAAATAATTTTAACGATACTCTACTTGTTGTATCTATAAAATGACAATTATAATAGAGAAAACAAGGGTCCGTTTTTCATGACAAGGAAATTGTATTGAAGAGTAGTCCCGACCTTGGGGTAGACATTTTGAACCGTAAGCAGTCCCCAGAAAGATAGCCAATAAATTTCTTTTATATGTGCAGTCGAACCTGATCTGAGCAAGTACCTGTGAATACACAATATTGCCTAATGTTGGTTAGCTTGCCCAATAAGATCATATTCCAGGAATACTGCCTTCTATGAAGGTGTCTGCTTAGACAGGTGCTTGCTCAGGACAGGGTTGATTGCACTGATTGTTATTGTATGTTGTATAAATGTTACATAAATAATTTTAAACATACTCTTTTTGTATCTATAAATATACACAAACTGAAAGCTGATTATTGAAAAATCTTAACAGAAGTGAGGTATTGAGTTGTAAATGTTGCACATGAGCATTGGGATTATTGTATGATTTAGCAAGATTCGAGAAGCTTGTTCATGCAACTGTTCAGCAGGGGCATCGGTCTTGGTACATTTTGTCGTAAAAATGTCGTCGAAAAAGTGGGTCTGCTGTTGGCTTTTTTTATGTTGCATCAAGTTTAGTCTTTTATTCCTCTAGAATCCACAAAAGCATATTTAATCCTGATTTAGATTGAAGAGAACAAGCTTTTATGGTTGAAACTATTTATCTTATGCCCCAGTCACACAAACACTTTCGTTCTCTTACGGAGAGTTTCGGATCAAACCGCAGTCGTCCGCAGAAAAATGAGGGCGGGGCCTAATTTCTTGATGCGTTTGCAAGACGCAGTTACCTATAGTTGCGGGTAGTAGCGGATCTTTGCGGATAAATGCGAATGTCAGCGGATTGATGCGTTCCATTGAACCGACGCAATGCGGACAGATACCAATAGATACGGACTACATCCATTTCATTACCTTCCCTTACCTTTACTTACGAGTAAATGCGAATAAATACCTTTAGATGCGGACTGTAGCGTATACTTACATTGTAGTAGATCTGATTGTGACGTTTGCAACAGCAGACTTTGCACCCTATCGTCCGTTCATCATTTGTTTTTTTTAAACATTATGCTTGGAAAGAATAAGCAGCAAATAAGAAGCATTGTCTCTAAAAGGCACACTCTCAACCTCAAACATCCCAACAGGATGACCCAGTTCCTACGCCTCATACATAGTCAGCAAGAGACAGCGGGTACTGAAGACATAGATGTCACATAATCTAAGAAGAGGCCATGCAAACAATATGATAATCCATTTGTAGATCAATAATATACAAATAAGTTACACATACGCTGCTATATGACGACGGTTTTTGAGCAATAATAGGTAAGATTCCTATCAGTTAGGAAATTATCTATACATGCAAATGCAAATATGTCATATGATAAATAGAATATTGCATTTGCGATCACAAATTATTGAACTATATTCCATTTGTTAATGATAAATGATAACATCCTTGGCAGAGCCTCACACATTATCAATTTTCCTCATCGCATTTAATAAATGCAATAATACATGAACACTCATGTAAAAATATCCATGTTTTAAATCTTAGAACATTTAGTCTTTTTTGCATACACTTTGTCCCGATATTCTTTTAGCCCATATGGCCAGTATGCCAAAGGCTTTTTTCAACACATCGTCTGGCATGAGAAAGACGATAGTTAAAGACTCATTTTCCTGTTCCAGAGGCGCTGTAGCAAAGGGCTTCAACATCCACCGAAGGGGTCGTACCAACGCGTATTTATCCGTAAATGAAATCCGACATTCGAACTATCCGCAACGATCTGCGTGTATAGGTAAAAATACACTGAATGCGATAAGTAACTAAGCGTTACTACAGGTAACGACCCGAATAAAACCGTACCAGTCCGCAACTTTGAGTCGACTGCGGAATGATAGGTTTTGATACGTTTTGATGCGAATGAGATACGGATAGGATACGAATAATTACGCATTCTTGCCTAGAGTTACGCATCTTTGCGTTGTTTTCATCCGCAGAACTTTTTTGATATTTTCCAAAATTTGGGCGCGGATGGAAATGGCCTTGCGGTAAGTTGCGGATAAGATACGAACTGTTACGTTCTCTGCGGATGTGATACGTATCGTTACGGAATGAACGGATAATTGCGGACGGGCTTTACGTACCATCCGCAGGGTCCGTAAGTGTGTGTGTGACTGGGGCATTAGTGCGCCCTCCAGCCAGCGCTGGGGTCTCCGAAGTATAGTATTTTGCTACCTTAGCAGCCATTGTTTTAGATTTCACACGGAATTTAATCCACACGGAATTTATTTTTTTGTTTTGTTTTTGTTTTTGAGTAGCAGTAACGCATGGAGTTTACCAGTCATCATACACTTGTTATCCCATGTGTCCGTCGCCATTGTAATGTTTGATGTTCGTGGGTTCAATGATAGTAAGACATATTGGTTATACAGGCTGGTCTTATTGTTAGGAACTAACTGGTGGTCTGTCTCGCACGCTAAAGGGATGTAGACATACTCATGAATAGCAAGTTCCGCCTATCCAGACTGCGCATGTGCGCAGGCTGACCTGAGGCTATGCTGGTCGCACATACATGTACCACATTGTTGGAAATCGCATGTCGCGGCTCATATAGCAAATTTAGTATTTATGAATCGAATACCTGTAACGTGACTGTTTCGTTGGTCTGACTACTTGTCTGCACCTTTGTTGTTTTCCTGAAATGTACCTTCTCAAAAAACATAAACCTTGTTTCAATAATGTCCGTTATATTGCACATACCACAGCACGCAAATGCATATACTTAAATGTCGTGAACTAGTTCTATAAATTAACAATAAAAGCTCTGTAATTTTTCTGCTCTTCTCAAATTATTTTGCAATGCAATTTGCGGTACGGGAAGGTGAATGACTTATATTTTTATATTGTGTTCCAAATGGTTTCGTTAGGTGTGGCAAACTCTATCAAAATGGTCATTGCGTTTTTCGAATATAATTTTGTCCAGGAGCAAACTGGTACATCATTTTAGAATTTCAAGTTGACAACTAACCCATTTAAGCCGAAAGCCGACGAGTCCATTTCCAACTTTAGGTGTGTTGGGTGGTATTTTCCATTGTTATTAAAATTCTAAGAGAACATTCTGTGAGCAAGAAGTGGAGACCCTGATCAGATACCGAATTAGGCGATGTCTTATCAGGATCTCCATTGTTTGCATTTGCCCCACAAAAAGGACGTTGTGTTTAATAGTACCTTTTACATGGTTGTTGTCAATGATGTTGCTATTGGACTCATTCTCTAGGTATTATGCACGATAGAACTGATTTCACTCGAAATTGTAAGATCAATTATATGTACATTTATAAACCCATGAATGCCATCGCTGACTTTTTGCACTTTTTTTAGACTCAGATCAGACACCACAAATAAAACTTTTGAAATACACCAGGTAGCCATGGAATCTGACACGGACACGTCCAACGATTATGATTAAACCTTTCCACAAACGTACATGTTATATGGGCCGCAACGCGAGAAAACCTGTCTTCGGGGGTTTTCGAACAACACAGGCGCAGACCAGCCTGCGCATACGCGCAGTCTGATCAGCGCCTTTGTTTTTCGCTTTTTGGAAAGAATCATATCTAGACTTGCTTTGAGCGAAATTTCAATTTTCTAGCTAGTCTCTGTAGCTGAGGAGAATGGTTTGAGTCTCGCTTTTTCGGAAACCCCGAAGACAGGTTTTCTCGCGACGAGGCCCATATGGTTCAAAGTTTTATTCTGTTATTGTCATATATGTTCGCTTCTTACATCCTGTATTTGATAAAAATAATATACCGTTGCAGTACGGGTATGCTGCAGATGGCATGTTACTACGTCAATAGACATCAAAACCAGGCGAGTGTTAATGACAGAAGAAACACCTTTTGCCATCACAATACATGTAGATGACAAGGATAATATTATGAGAAATTGCTACAACACGCTTATGCATGTACCAGAATGATCCCAGTCATACAGAATACCAGAATATCGTTCAAACCCATGCGCGGATCCAGAGAGGGGTCAGGGGGTCCGGATCCCTCTCCCTACCCCCAACCCCCCAGGAAAATCACAAAGTTATAGGTTTCCTTTGATCCCCTGGAAAATCATAGTTACCGAGCCAGCATTCAATGTCGGGCGCACATCGGCCCGCCAGCGAAGCGCCATTTAAATGACGTTACATTGGTGGGCCAATGGTGGCCCAATTTTAATGTTATTTAGATTCTTTCTCCTCCACTCATCAACTAAATCAAAATTCAGAGGTGGACCCCCTCTGACAAAACTTTCTGGATCCACGCATGAAACCGTTGTCTGGGACTTGAGAGTTGCTGCAACTTCCATTTACTCTGATCAGCGCCTTTGTTGTTAGCATATTGGAAAGTACAATACATGTGCGGATCCAGAGGGGTGGGGGCAGGGGGTCCGGACCCCCCTGAAAAATCACAAAAATATAGGGTTTCTTAGCAATATTGGTCCGGATCCCCTGAAAAATCACAAAGCTTCCAAGCCAGCATTCACGTTGGACCCCCTCAGAAAAAACTTTCTGGATCCGCGCATGCAATATTTAAACCTGCTTCATGGAAAGTCTATTTTCTAGCCATTCTCTGTAGCTTCAGCACGCTTTTATAAGCCTTACCGTGTCTGAAACACTGATCACAGGGTCTCTCACGTCGAGACCCATTTTTAGCCCTGGCAGCTATGAACAGGCCACGTTATATAGACAATACTAATGATAACATTATAAGAAAGACAGAGCCCTTTAGGAAACCATAAGTCCTGTGGAAAAAATTTAATAATAACATGCTATATGTAAGTCAGAATTTTACAGACAAGCCCGATGAAGTTTTCGTTTCTAATTTATAAACGGTCGAATCCATTAAAAATGAAACTTGTATTTACTTGTATTATTTTTCAGCATTTATTATGAGCAGATGCAATTTCATGCTCAGCTGAGTTGAGCATGAAAAGGGCTTCTGGTGTTTGGTCCTTGTTTTGATACAGTAAATCCTGTCTTAAGCGGCCACTAAAAAGAAGACCACAAATTGTGCCTTAAGACAGATTATCGCTTACTGCAGGTCAAAGTATTACAGAATGCTCTTCAATACTTTCGACCTTCATTAAGCTATGCTACCGTTTGTCATTAAGATTTTTGTTTTGTCTTTTTTCGATCGGCCGCTTAATACAGGTTTAACTGTATTCAGTACTTGTATCAGTTTAGTTTTGCAATCCTCTTGATGGGGAAAAGAGAGCTGGTTACTTGGCTTTAACTGTCTTCAGTGTTCTGTGGCCCGTCCTCACGGTACCATGGGCTGGTCTATGGTGTGCGATTGTGGTATTCCTGATCATAATCACTTGCTTTTTATAACCTTGGATCCTTGTCATATTTACAAAAGCAAAGCATGATGAAAAAACATAAAGCATCCGATACGATAGATTGCAATCTTTTGTGCCAATTTTGTGAATGTATGGAACAGCCATATAAAAAAAAGATATCGATCGCATATGCTGAACGTACATGCACAGGTTCTAAGCGTCCCTGGCGCATCCATAGATAAAAGGGCTAATGCCTGATGACGTGTCTTTGAACAGGCCCACGGGGGTTTAACTGTTGGATTTCATTTGCTCAGGTATTCAGTTGTATGTACTGTTAAGGCTCTATCTTTGTTTCATATCCTTTTTTATATCTTGATGTGCATGCACTGGGAGATGATGCATCGATAACGTCCTTATGTCTTGATACACTTCAGTATTACGGGTGAGGTTGGTACCGTTTTAGCCCTTCAGTGTTTTTTACTGACCGTTCGAAAGCGATGCTTCTTTTCTGGATCTTTTTTTATTATTTATGTTTCATGCTTGTTGGGAAAGAGCTGATCTCTTGGCTCTCTTGTGTGACGTGTTTTCTTGCCCTGTTTTTTTTTTCACTCTCTTATATATTGTTCCAGGTCAGGTATGGTACTTGATTGTATCGATTCCTGATGTTTGCCTACCCCTTAACTTTGGCCTATTTTTACTTTTTTGGGTTTCGCCACTTAATTGGACTGTTTTGGGGTACGTTTTATGTTTAGGGTCTTTTTGTAAGGTCAATGTACAGAATTTGATTTCCTTTATCTTTTTGGGGGTGGTGGTGGAACTATGCTAGATATTTAAGCATTTTCGATGGGAGAGTGGCTACGCCTGATATACCTGTTTTTTGTTGTTGTTTTTTGCTTTTTGTAAAAAGTAGGAACTGGGACCGAGCCTACCCAGCAGGCACATGGCGTCAAAACAACGTCGTATCATTTGTTTTAAGGGTGTGTGCCTTCAGGGTATGTAGCAAGAAATATTAAGAGTACCCCACAAACACTAGCACATACCTGGGACGTGATTACGACCAACACTTCCTTCTTCAGTTCACAGTGTCCTGACGCAGTCTTGAAATAGAGTTATTATTATAATTATGTTTAATTGTTTAGGAACCTTTGACGGTGTTCCTAATGGAGACAAAACTGTTCTTGATGGCATACTTGAAACTATATTGATGCTATAAATTATTTTTGAAACGGACAAATACAATTCACATAGGATCTGGTATCACATAGTTCTATTATGCCTACCATTCTAAGAATTTATTGTGATTTTTATGTGCCCACCTATTGTTTAAATGCTTTCCATTATGTATAAGCTAACCCATGTAAAAAGGGTCATGTTACTCTTAAATATTTCTAACGGTTATCAAGTTATATGGAGGACACGATTACGTGACGGACAGACGGACGGACAGACAGACGGACGCAAAGGGAGTACAACATCTGACCGGAGACCAAATCTGACCCGAGACACCATATGGGAAAGTGACAAAACACACTGAAACATCACACACAAAGAGCCAAGAAGTCAGTCCTTTCCCAGCAGGTGACCACAAGGCTGAAAGAAACAGACAAGACAGTATTATAAAGATAAATGTGAAACATAAAATAACAAAATTTGCTCCGATATATGTACATAACACAACAAAGACGGTGGTGTATCAAGAATATATCCCCCATGGGATTATATCCTTATTTCATTATATACTGCCGGACTTTAATTATACATCATTAACTTCCCTTTATACTTTTCAAAAGACAGTTGACTGTAAACTTCCTTTACTTCGATGGTGTCATCATGAGTTGGTTTCATCAGCAAACACTTTATTTTATTTGGGCAACTAAATCTGATGAATTTACTGCTTTGTATAAATTTAGGTCACTGAAACATTTCTTAAGTAGAGGATATTTCATGTTAAGCCATCAAATAAAAGTGTAAAAACAGATAAAAGTCAATTAAGCAGGCTGTATCACAGGCCTGCCAAATAACATGAGAGTGATTCCTCGATGACTGACGAGGTCCATGACATAAATTTGATAATTATCCTGCTTCTTAATTTTAAGAAGTGGTGAATTTTGACTGATATCATTTTGTCACATGAAGCCATTGACCCCTACCTCAAAAACTTTACATTTTCAATTCGTTAAAGGGGACAGCAACTCTAATAATAATTATGTTTTATCAGAAAGAACTCTATGAACCTTGAATTTTGATACAAGTATCATCAAAATCGGTTGAAAAATGGGCAAGTTATGGGCATTTAAAGAATTCAATATGGCTGACATTTAGCGGCCATTTTGAATATTTAATTAGTTTTCAGAATTTTTTCAACTGCTTAATTTTTAGTTACGAGGGCTGTTCAAATATGAATGCAAGTGGCTTCATAACTTTCTTCACATATATGCTACGACAAAGTGGTAAACGTTTCTATAAAGGACTGTATGTCACCTTTAAAGTGGCACCAGACCAAAAGAAAAATACAGTATATTTATCGAGTTATAGCCCTTTGAATGAGGGTCACGTGTGTATACTAACAAACTCAATGCTTCGAACATATACCAGTGATAGAGACGAGCGTATAATTCTTTGAAGAACAGGTGAAATTTCTTGAAATTTTTAAGAAAGTATCCCCATACTCTTACATAATGATTCTGTGAAAATTGCGAAAATGCGACATGCTTTTGTTAAATTACAACGAATCGTGTTCACTAAAGTCTCTTTATGTTTGCAAATAAATGGTAAACAAAACATCACCTTTTAGTTTTCAGTTAAACTTATATATAACAAAATGCACGAAACAACATTTAAACTAGTTTAAACTCGAAGACAATATGTTGATCGCTCATACTGAGTTGTTGCTACAAATTATTGATGGATAGTGGGTACTTTTTAACCGCTGAAAAGCATTTTTATCAAGTCAAAAATGCCTTAAGTGAAAGGGGTTATAGAATGTATACTTATCTTTTATCATAACATTGCAGCTTTATTCTAAATTTGAACGTAAACTTTAAGTTTGACCACTTTAGGCATTATTTACAATAAAATTACTTACCTAGTCTTGAGGACTAGACAGATTGAACATATTTTAATTAATGTAAACACGTCATTAAGAAGCAGAAATATGCTTGAAAAATTATATAAAGTGGGATAACTCTGTAAATAGAGGATGGATTATTTTGAAAACTTCCTTCTGACATATTTAGCATGTTTTCAGCAAAACGCAAAGAAAACGACACAGCGATGTTTATTATTCTATCACCAGTAGATAACTCAAAATGACGTTCATCATAAAATTAATGACGTCACAAACGTGCCTGTTTACTCGAGATTGAAACAGGATTATATAAACTTTTTCTTGAAAGCAACTTTTAAGTTGTTACTTAAACTTGCATTTAAAATTTGGTGCCATTTTGTCTAAAACTTACAAAGATATGACACTATATCATAGATGTACCAAAACATGCATTGCAATTTGCTTCAGAAAAACTTCAGTATACAGGAATGGCCGTTATATAAGGGTCTGTAACTCGAGAAATATAGTTAGTGTTTCTTTATGTTTGGTGCCACATTAAAGGCGACAAATAGTTCTTTCGAGAAAGGCATAACATTTTGTCGTAGCATATATGTGAAGAAAGTTATGAAGCTACTTGCATTCATATTTGAACAGCCCTCGTATCACCACTATCACACCATCTGTGTTTCAGCAGATATGCAGCTTTATACATAAGGAAAATGTTTCATTAAAGATCAATGCAAATACACCATTGGTTTGTCTTTTATTTGGATTACGCATATTTAATTAGGCTGAGTGACATCACTAAGCCTACAATATGGCCGCTTCCATTACAGTCCATTTGCAAATATTCAAACGCCCACAGCTTCCACATTTTTCAACCGATTTAGATGAAACTGGTATCAAAATTCATGGTTTATTAAGATATTTCATATAAAAGATAGTAATCATCAGGGTTGTCGTCCCCTTTAAATTTATTTTAATTGGGCATTTTTTCATGTGTTACTTACAAATGAGCATTCTTAAACATACAAACAAAATATAGTTTTGCCTTCTTTTCTGAGATATAAACTAAAATTGCTATCCAAGTGATGCGTTTTTAAAATCTATAAGTATACAACCGAAATGACAATATAATCGTGAATGATAACAAATATGAGAAAGCAGGAAATATAAACTATGTCATTGTTTGTTTAAAGGATATGCACACAAGCTTGGAAGTTGAATATAAACGGTAATAATTTGAGCAGCAGCGGAGTGACCGTCCTTGACCTTTTGTAAAAAAAACGGTTGTGCTTTGGGAAACCGTAATTGTTCAATTTTTTGTTGTGTATTACTTTGTGTCCATTCTAGTTTTGCAATCATCTTGATTGGGAAGAGAGAGAGAATTGGTTACTTGGCTTTGTTTGTCTTCCTGGTGTCTCGTGATTGTTGTGTGGCTCTTCCTCACGCTGCCACGGGTTTGTCTCTGGTATTTCCTGATCATACTCACTATTTTTATCAGTTACCTCTTATATTAACTGCAATGTCGCACGTTGCCTGATAAACATTGTCTATCTCACCGCATGTGCCTTTATCAGGTTATGATGACGTTGCTCTTTTTGAATGACGTCGCTCATGATGCTGAATCCACACAAAACATAATCGCTAGTTTGAAGAGTGAAACAATGGGTAAACTGATAAATAGAATACCAGGTTTGTAACTTTTGATATCAAGTTTACCAGGCTCAGCTTTACAAATGCATGTTGAATGATTCGGCAAGCCTTGTGGTGTCTACAAGCGTTCTCAAAGCCTTGCCTGGTAAACTTGATATCAAAAGACACTCACCTAGTATTCTCTATTTATTAGTATAAAGAAACTATAACGTCAAACTTCTGTGGTTTCATTGAGTATCTATACTTAACAACTAAAGAAACCTGACACGTTTTGTTTGCTTCAAACTCGTAGAGAATACTAGGTGAGTGTCCTTTGATATCCAGTTTACCAGGCAATGCTTCGAGAACGCTTCTTGAATCGCGAGGCTTACCGAGATATAGAGAATACAAGGTGAGTGTCTTTTGATATCAAGTTTACCAGGCAAGGCTTTGAGAACGCTTGTGGACATTGCGAGGCTTGCCGAGCGATTCAACATGTGTTCTCGAAGCCGAGCCTGGTAAACTTGATATCAAAAGAGGCTAACCTCGTATTTTATTTATAAGCTAACCAAGCTTATTTACTCTTCAAACTAGCGAATATGACGTAATTTTCGATTTTTGTTGATTCAACGTCATTAGCGACGTCATTCAAAAAGCGCAACGTCATATTGACCTGATAAAGGCACATGCTGTGAGATAGACCATGTTTATCAGGCAACGAGCAGCAATAGAGTTAAAAGAAGAGGTAATTGATAAATTACAAATCATAGATCTTAACGCATATGCTTATTTTAATTACAAGATATAAGAAAATATTTTCGGAGAAAATATATTACATGACGTCACAGCGTCAAAAATACCGTTTTGTCACTTTTGTCTCAGGAGTGAATATCTAAATAAAATTTCGAAAACTTTTTCACGTATGCAAGGCCAATACAAGTACAGACAAAAGTGCATTTTAAAATTTTGCAATTTCTAGTTGTGACGTATATGGGGGGTTACGTTGTGCTATATACGTTGTCCAAACGGTGGTTGTTTATTTTCTTTGTTTAAGTAATTTCTAGAACCGGAAATGTCTAGGAGTCCACCAATAATTGTTAGGGATAATAAACGTTTTTTCTATGTCAACGCATGTCACAGTTTAGTGTGTGCTGTCTAATTTGTTATAGTGCCAATTGACTACACATTTCTTTAATCGCGTATGAATTTCAGGCGTTGCAGTATACACACTATCAGCATGTAATTGTAACGTTTGACGTCGATAAATGGGTGCAGGGGGTAGCAACGTAGTTCAAAAGGACTGGAACGATGTTACAATGCATTCAAAACACCATACAAAGTGAAAGAGTTGATAGAGCGACAGTGCTTTGTGAAAGTTCCGTAATACGCTTGCAAAGTAAAACTGATGTTAACAGAATGAAAAGAGGCTTTTTGGTTAAAAAATGCACGTATGCTTTATTTGAAAGCCCACAGCACGGCAATGAAATAACTAAGAAGCACACATAAGCGGTTTCTGGTGAATTTTGCGTGATTCCTTTGTTCTTGCAAAAACATAATTTTAGGGGAAACGTGACGTTTTGATCGCTGACGTATGAAATTCGTTCACCTATTCAAAAATTCTCAGTGCATCTTAGGCCCCGTTCACATGCACACATTTACTTACGTAAGTAAAGTTACTTATGTAAGCAAATTAACTTACGGTGCATGTGAACGCACTTACTCACGTGAGTATAAATACTCCTGGAGTAAACTGGGGTAAGTAAAAGTATATTTGCACCACCTCTGGAGGTCATGCAAAAGTATATTTTCTTATAAGTAATTATACTCCATGAGCAAAGTATGTCATGTGAACAGACCTCAGATTTACATATGTAAGCAAATTGATGTTTCTTGAATATTTCGGCGCCCCTGTAAAATGGTCTTGAACTATTCTAGAATAGCTCTAGAATTTTATAGAACAGCACTCAAGAACTTCTCTGAAACTGTTCTAGATATGTTCTTGAACGTTTATGGAACACTATTTTGTTCTACAATTGTTCTAGTGAAGGTCTTAAAGATTTGTTCTAGAAAAAATCTAGAACTAGAAAAGTTCTAGAATATACATTTAGAACTCTTCTGGAACAGTTCCAGAAAAAATCTAAAGAATCGTCCTAAAATAGTTCTAGAACAAACCTTAAGAACTTTCTGGAACTATTGTAGAATACCTCTTATAAAAATTGTCCCATATAACGTTTTATAAATGTTCCTGAATTATTCTAGAACATTTTAGAATGTTTTTAGAATATTTCCAGAAATGTTTAAATGGTTTGTAAGAACTATTATAGAACAGACCTTTAAATTTTTCTCGAACATCTGTGGAACACCTCTCCAAAATATGTCCCATATAATGCTCTATAAATGCCCCTGAATTATACTAGAATATTTTATAACAGTTTCAGAACAATTCCAGAAATGTTCTAGTGGTTTGTTCTACAACATTTATAAAAATTGACTTTTCTGGAACAATTGTAGAACACCTCTCATACCACAGATTTTCACTAGCCCCAGTGATCGCACAGGAAGTACAAGTCTATGATATGTCACCTTTATATATCTGAAATACTGCTGACATGGCATTAAACCCAAAAAAGTAATCCTAAAGTGTCTTCCATGTTCATATAAACTGAAGAAGCATTACTATTGAAGAAACCAAACAGAGGCCCTAGTTTGCGTGAATGCTGTCAGTTATTGCCACCAAGTTACCACACCGATTTCTAATTATTGTCTTACATTTGCTCGAAAAACACACACAAAAAAATCCAGCAACCCTTTAAAAATGTGTTGGACATGAATTTTAGAACAAACATAGGTTCAGAACAGTTCATGAATTTTAGTTCTTTATTACAATTTCCTTTATACTGTACCATTGATCATAAGTAAATGCTACTTTAACAACATCCGTCAACCACTCATGAGATTGCTCTTTCGCATGAGACAACCTAAGTGCAAGATCAGTGCACAAATAACATGGCAGCTGTCATCAACGGTCTGTACATGCCTGCTGTACAACAAGTGCGTGTACCTTTTAAAATACTTATGTGGACACTATTACATGGGTGGTAAACCTAGGAACTACCACGAACTTGTGTTAACGTAATTTTGTTCCCAAGCCACATCCGGGACACGTCGTGGTAGTTTCCAGGCCGAAAATTGGATAAAGAAACGTTGGTGTCACTTTCATTTTTGTTTTATTTTACAACTAAGAACGAACAATGGTGAAATCCGGCAATGTGGTTCCGTGTAAATATGTCTCAGCGTTCCCTCTAGTCCAAAATTTTGTTTGAAAAGTTATTTTCTTTCTTTAGATACGTGTTTCCCCACTGAGCATCGAACCAACTTTCCCCAAAGTTCGAAGGATTTTAGCCCATATCTGTCAAATTAAATGGAATTTGATATCATTTGATGATGGAAATGATAAAAAGACCCTGAATAAACATTCCTATACAGAAAAAAAAATCTGAGCATTTACTCGTAAACGATTCATGGCCCGTTCGTCATGTGTGGTAGTTTCCAGCTCATCGTGGTAGTTAAAATCCTATCGTGGTAGTTTCCAAGACTTTGTAGGATACGTTTCTGAAGTGTTACATAATATGATAGTGGTTGTTCGTTTCGCATGATAACCCTCGAACTCGTCAATCAATTATCACGTACGGTAAACAAATAAATCACATTTCAACACCATGAAGAAGCTAAGCTGAGGACTCAAGAGATTCAATGTGATGCTTGCCAAGTGGAGATCATGCCCTGGACTTCCAAACAATACCTTTGGAAATCTAAAGCAAAAGGTCATCAGTTGAGCCGTGGTGGACCAAGCAACAGACAAAAAAAGTTATATAAAAAATGCGCCACTCGCTGTTCAGTCAACTTTAAGATAAAATGGCAGGCTAAGACTACTGGCCCAAAGTATCGTTTGTACTTGCGCTTAAGGAAAAAGGGAAATATCCTCGGGTTGGGACACTTTTTATATACATGTGAGTGCGACGATGAACGGGCATGTTGTTTGATAATCAAAAAGCATGTTTATTCAAAAACAAAATATGTGAATATCCCTTCTTTTTATCATTTCAATAGCCCACTAAAATTAAAATTCGGGCAATCGACATTTGTTTTCTGACAAAAGGTTGTTTGAAAAGGTCTTTGTATAAATAAGAGGGGTATTCAAGGTTCGGCCCGCACACCCTGTCTTTATAAAAATGAAGTAGCCCCTGAATAGTGAACATCTGCTGATGCAAACTGCTACTAAATTCCCACAAAGTCTTGGAAACTACCATGATAGCATTTTAACTACCACGATGAGCTGGAAACTACCACACAGGACGAACGGGCCATGAATCGTTTACGAGTAAATGCTCAGACTTTTTTTTCTGTGTAGGAATGTTTATTCAGGGTCTTTTTATCATTTCCATCATCAAATGATATCAAATTCCATTTAATTTGACAGATATGGGCTAAAATCCTTCGAACTTTGGGGAAAGTTGGTTCGATGCTCAGTGGGGAAACACGTATCTAAAGATAGAAAATAACTTTTCAAACAAAATTTTGGGCTAGAGGGGACGCTGAGACATATTTACACGGAACCACATTGCCGGATTTCACCATTGTTCGTTCTTAGTTGTAAAATAAAACAAAAATGAAAGTGACACCAACGTTTCTTTATCCAATTTTCGGCCTGGAAACTACCACGACGTGTCCCGGATGTGGCTTGGGAACAAAATTACGTTAACACAATTTCGTGGTAGTATCTAGGTTTACCACCCGTGTATTAGCATGTGAACGCAGATTAAAAATACTTTTACTTACGTGTGTATGTTTGCTCCATGAAGCAAAATACTTACAGGTGTAAAGGACGTGTAACGGTTTTGTATTACAAATGGCCCACTTTTACTGTAAAAAATCGATTGTAAAGAAATCCCTCCAAAATATTACCAAATGATACCTAAGAGTCTCTAGTTTAATGTCCGCAATTTATTTTCTTCATTAAAATGTATTTTTATGATAAATTTTGGGGTTAAATGTATGCCCTATCAACCACACTTAACACTAAGTCTATGGTAAAACCAAACACCCTCGTGTACTTCGTGGCTCAATTACATACATGTCCACATGCGGAACCGGATAAAACTATTTCTCATTTTATTGTGCATATAATATTACACCATAAAATGGTAACTCTGAGCCGGTTCCGCATGTGGCAAATACTGTAAAAAGACTTTTTCTGCAAATTTTATCCTGAAATGTACTATTCAATTCATACTTATCAAAGCACTGAGAGTACTAAAATCACTGGAGAGACGTAAGATTCCCGTACAAAAATGGAATACAATGTACATATTGTACATATTAGCAAGCTGGTATCAATATTCTTTCTTATAAACAGTCCTAGGATATATTGCGTTTGAAAAGCAAATACAACAACATTTCAGTAAATGCGAGTCTTACTTGAGAGAGAGAGAGAGAGAGAGAGAGAGAGAGAGAGAGAGAGAGAGAGAGAGAGAGAGAGAGAGAGAAGGTGCAAGGAGAGAGTTCGATGTGCCTCCTTCTTTATTTGATACATAGATTTCTGGAGACAGTTCTTTGGTACAATCTGCTTTTAAAAAGACAGCTCTTCGCCACTTTTGTTTTGGCATGGCCCATTGCTTTGAATTAAGATTGTCAAAAATGGCAAATTATGTGATCATTCTTTGGAGCATGGGGAAAAAATAATCAATTATTGGTATTCTCAAATTACAGGGCAGACACTGTTTAATATGGCCATACTAGAGTAGTTAGGAATGGAAAGTATATAACATTAGATAGAGTTGTCCCCCCACCCACTTAAAAGAGTTATGTGACGCTGGTGATCTTGGAATTAAGGTCAATTTCATCGAATTCTAGTCATTCATTAAGGTCTTCCCAATGAGTTATCTGTGTCAGTTTGGTAAAAATCTGGTCATTGGTTAGGAAGATAGAGTACTGACAAGCCCTTTTTATATATGTCTCTGGTGACCTTGTAAATAAGGTTGAGGTCACCAAAATCTTATAATCCGTTTTGGCTGTCCCAGGTAAGTATATGTGCAAGTTTTGATGAAATTCATCAAGCGGTTCATAAGGTAGAGCCAAACGTTACTTCACAGCACAGATATCAGAATCTTTTGATATGATTCCAAAATTTTGATAGAACTGTGTCAGTTTAATGGTAATAATATTAAAGTGAGGTTATTTGAAGAAAAAGGAGCTGGTGTGATGTATACAGATGCACACTCTCAACATATATTGTAACTGACCCTCAAAACTAGCACCCATCTATATTTTTTGAAGTTCGTGACTTCTCATGTACATATATGATGTATATAGGTGGCGCAGATTTTGTCGCAAATAAACCAATGAAATTCTTTGATTTAGTTTTGTTCTTTTCAATTCATTGTTATTTATGCAAGAAAGCATGTATAAAAACAGCCAATGGCCTGAATGCGAACGCCACAAGCATTTTATTCATAATGAGTGTAATGCGATGTTCATGCTTACATGTGCACAATATCTGTGCTAAACTGTTTGTTTCCTCAACGAATATCGCTCTCGTAGAGTGTTTGGTAAAATAATGCAGTATATATACAAACAACCACTTATCTGCTGATGGTAAATAGTCAGTGGTACCAATAAACACATACATCTAATATTCAAGGATCGAAATACTCTATTTTAGATGTTTATTCACCTTTATCAAAACACAATGTATTTTGTTCAAACGGTTCCGAAATCCCTGCATTGACGGAAGTTGTCACCCTTGAAATAGATGTCTGCACCACAAATGCTTGAAACATGACTAAGCGTTTTAATGCTCTACGTCACTGCTCTACGTTACAGTGAACCATATTTCAGTCATGACGTTTCCTCAGTTGAACATGTATTACGCAATAAAGATGAAGGGTCTTGCACAATGACACAAAACATATGTTTCTTCCAGATTGTGAACTGCGAACCCTTAGGTACACGTAAGATAATAGGTAAGTAATATAGACCACAGCGCTATCACGACTGTTGGATATCTGAGCTGGGACATGCGTAAAATATGGAGCAGATATGCATTCTGTACATGTAACATATGACCGCCTGCTTTGACATTGCCTTAAAGTATTCATTTATTCTGCATTCATCCACAAAGGTGCAAAGTTTTGTGAATTAATCTTATAATCGAATCAGGTGTTTGGAAGATACGTCACAGACACAAATGTGTGACATACAGACGAATTGACAGATGAACGGACAGATATACAACACTCACATGTATCTATTCAATAATTGTGGCTGTGAGCAAAAAAAAGTGTTCAAAGCTTCCATTATCATTTCTGTTGCTTTATAATTATTTATATTCATGTTGCATACTAATTCAGCAAAAAAAAGGTTATGCATGTAATGCCGCGTTTAACATGTTACATGCACGCTTGTGTACATGTCATACTGATTATATTGATATGAATAAACCGGAATAGGTTTGTTTGAGCTATTGATTTACTGAAAAAGGCGATAAAACACTAAATGTTCAATATATATTACACCTAAAAACAACATATCATCAAGGTAATCGTAAACACAGTATTTAGCCAAGTTTTAGCACAATTTTCAATTAATGATGGTAGTGTTAGCTCAAATTACGACATAGACATGACGAGTATAAACATACGCATGTTTGGTATTATGTTTGAGGTCAGTTTGCTTGTTGTATCTTTAAAAATATCCACATTTATGAACAAACCTCTGTTTATACACACTAGTGAGAAACTTTAATTCATGTGACTGCATATGTCGTCGTTAATTCAAAAACATGCTCATGTGAAAGGGCAAAGCTCAAACCACCATATATTAAAATTTCAGCCAAATCCATCGTGGGCCAAAAAACGGCCAAACCGTTACACGTCCTTTGTGCATGTGAATGGGGCCTAAGTCTACCTTAGGCCCCATTCACATGCACACATTTACTTACCTAAGTAAAGATACTTATGTAAGCAAATACTTGCGGTGTCTTGTGAACGCATTAACTTACGTGAGTATTAATACTCCTGGAGTAAACTGGGGTAAGTAAAAGTATATTTGCACCACCTCTGGAGGTCATGCAAAAGTATATTTACTTATAAGTAATTATACTCCATGAGCAAAGCATGTCATGTGAACAGACCTCGGATTTACATATGTAAGCAAATTGATATTTCTTGAATACTTGTGTACTCCTGCAAAATGGTCTGGTACTATTCTAGAATAATTCTACAATTTTATAGAACTGTGTTCTAGAACAACTCTGAAACTGATCTAGAAATGTTCTAGAATGCTTATGGGACAGTTGTAGAACGTTATATGGAATAATATTTTGTTCTACGATTGTTCTAGCGAAGGTAATAAGATTTTTTTTGTAGAAAAGTTCTAGAACTAGAGTAGTTCTGAAAGGTACCTTTAGAACTATTCCTTAGCAATTCTAGAGAAAATCTAAAGAATTGTTCTACGATAATTTTAGAACAAACCTTAAGAATTTTCTGGAACTATTGTAGAATATCTCTTATAAAATGTCCCATATAAAGTTCTATAAATGTTTAAGAATTATTCTAGACCATTTTAGAATGTTTAAGAACAGTTACATAAGTGTTTTAAAGGTTTGTAAGAGCTGCTCTAGAACAAACATTTTAACTTTTCTAGAACAATTGTAGAACACCTCTCCAAAATTTGTCCCATATACCATTCTATAAATATACCTGAATTATACTAGAACATTTTAGAACAGCTTCAGAACTATTCCAGAAATGTTCTAGTGGTCAGTTCTACAACATTTCTAAAAAAAACATGGACTGTTCTGGAACAATTGTTGAACGCCTCCCATACCCCCCCCCCCCCCCCCGAAAAAAAGTCCCATATAACATTCTATTAATATCCTAGAAATTTTCTAGTAGATATTTAGAATGTGGTTAGAATAATTTCAGAAATATTCTTATAGTTTTTTCCAGAAATTTTCTAGAGCTAGCATCAAGAACTTTTCTAGAACTGTTCCATAAAAATGTTTAATAACAGTTATAGAGCAAAATATTTCAATATTTCTGATATTGTTCTGAAACCATTCTAAAATGTTCCAACCAGGTGCCCCAGGATTTATTCCCATTGCTATGGTAAAGGCCCTGGTCAGGAATGCAATTAAGCAAGACACATTTTCCCTAGCCCTAGCAGATCACATGGGAAGTACAATTCCATGATATGTCACCTTTATACATCTGAAATACTGCTGACATGGCATTAAACCCGAAAAAATAATCCCAAAGTATATTCCATGTTCATGCTGATCACACAATAAATAAACAGACGTTAACTGAAGAAGAATTATCATTGAAGAAACCAAACAGATGACCTTGTTGGCCTGAATACTGTCAGCTATTGCCACCCTGTTACCCCATTTAAAACATTGTCTTACATTTGCTAAAAAAATCAGCAACGGAAACTGCCTCAAGTCTACTAACTGTTTCAGACAATAATACTATCATATTTGCCATCTAGTAATTGCCATATAAAAGAGCCTTTATAATCCCTCCAGTTTTGGTAGCCATGTTTTCCCATCATCTATCTGGTTCAACTTTGCGCAAAGAAAATACAAGTGGGCGTCGTATTAATTTACTATCAAAACAATAGCACACAGTATGTGTCAGGTTTCTTTAGTTGTTAAGTATATCATGAGACTTTTGAGTGACATTCGGGCCGTGGTATGGAATCGTATATTACTACATGAGGTGTAAAATTCTAGTATAACCCAAATCATTAGAATTGAAATAATTTGTTACATGTTCATTTAAGGGACTATTGTCTAGTTAACGTGATTACATGTATGTAGCTTGTACTAAACCCTTATCAAGCTCATTTTGGTTTTGTCAAGAAAGTGTTTTCTGATCTTTACAGCTGCTGCATATATCGAATTGCACTTCAGCCTTACATTATCGCGGAGGCAAATGCTATTTTAAATTCTAAACAGACTGACTTTGGAGCAGTCTGGTCTGGTTCCATAGTATTTGCAATATAGGCCACCAAATTAAATAAGCAGAAGAGGTTATCTGAATGGTGGTAAAGGTCTAGTGCGAAGTACCGATGTTTTGCGTTTACAAATTAACAAATGTCTGCCATGAAATATCTGTAACTTCAAGTATAGATAAATTATATATTAATCTTCAATTTTGACGTTTAATTAAAATCTTAGATTATTTAGAGACACAATGACGTCATAAACATCCCACATGATACTGATTGTCTGGATGAAAAAACGTCTTTCACAAAATTGTATTGCTGGTACATTTTTTATTCTTTTTTTTTGCGCTAGCGTTACAAAATTATCTGGAAAACCCGATATCTAAATATATTTAACCCATATAAGTCTAACCTCATTTTCATTTGACACCTACAAACAGTGTTAAACCAGACCAGCCTCTGATCAGGTTCTGCACTATTTGCTTTCATTATGTTATTTTATGATTTGAAGGAAATTGTAGATTACTAACCATCAACCCTAAATTTGGAATGGATTCGTCCAATCGATAAGGCGGGAAATTTCATTGACAAAAATGGATTAAAACAATGGCATCTGTTTAACCCATTTAAGCCTAGCGTCCTTTTACATCAGCAAACAATGTAGAACCAGATCGGACATCACAGAACGCGGCGACTGATCACGTTCTCAACTGTTAGCTAACAGAATGTACTTTTAAAATTTTAATGGAAATTGAAACCCAACGACCCTTATATTCGAAAAGGATTTGTCAAATTGATAACGGTGGTGAATTCCATTAGGCATAAATGGGTTATAGATTAATTGAAAAGTGCAACAGCCCTTGTATTCTTGCACACGGGATAAGGATATCTGATATTTTATACTGGGCCAGAAATTATTATCAAACCCATGTTATCTTACCCAGGCTGTCACGAGATAGGAACTTGCGCACATGGTCGTCAAGTGGCGTCAATGCTTAGTCAATCTGATGTCATTATGGAAAATTGCATCTCAGCATATTCAGGGACTTAAGTTTATTTTAAAATAATAAACCAATGGTACATGTAAGCAAGAAAATGAATCCATTATTTGTGTGAGCGTGGGATATAAAAATCCGTCCCTCGGGATCAACGCTTGTCATCACTCAAAAACCTCACGATGCCAATATGTGATTCTCAGGACGGATTGCCTATACCATCCTCACACTCATGATATATTCTTATAATCCCCTATGCACAAACGTACGCGGTACTCTGCCTTCTGTCAGAATCTAGTGTATAATTTAGCAATCATCTTGCTGAGGAAGAGAGAGCTGGTATCTTTAGTTTGATTAAGATTCGTCTGTCTGTACTCTGTGTTTCTTCCTTACGCTGCCCTGGGTTGGTCTACAGTTTGTGAGTGTGGCACATCCTGGTCATACTCACTTTTTTATATGATTATAGAAATCCATCACGAGTGTAAGGAAGGGATAGAAAAATCCGTCCCGAGGATCACCGATTGGCATCACGAGGCTTGCCGAGTGATGACAAACGGTGACCACGAGGGACGGATTTTTCTATCCCATCCTCCCTTGAATGATGAATATTTTTTTTCTTTTTTATATGTTATTATTATTATGTGCCAGCTAGTGTTGTCTAATGATACCTTTTACCAAACGGTTGACACGCTGATGTCATTTCTGAACGGCATAAGACAAAAAGCACGCAACAGTATCCAGTATGCAATGAGCTTTCAAACCTGGATTGGTAAGTAATTTGCCTCGGTGAATTATCACTTTTTCGGGTAGATAAATTCTTATGTCTACCGAAATTGAATTCAATAACTGTTTTGTTATATGACTTTTTATTTAAGAATGAAAGTTTAGCTACTATCACTTTTGTTGTAAAAGACAAATTCAACCTTCAATCTAAGACATCTAAGGACTTTCTCACAAAATTTAGCAACTGTTATTAAAATATTTCAATGTAGTATTTTGCATTTTCAAATGTATATTAATTCTCTTAGTATGAATATAAAATGTTATCATAAAACTGTTTTTACAGTTTGTTTATTCAAACATAGATAAATAAGCAAAAAAACTAAGCAAAACTGTTCATGAAAGTCTTTAATTTACCTGTTGGGAGGTGAAACAGCAAATCATGTCAATTTCATGCAGCACATGCTAGTTTCGTATTCATCATGCTATTTTAGCTCTCTAGAGGGTAATATTGCAGAAGTGTCAAAAATATTAACTTCTGGAAACTAGTTTGAGCTGTTTTTCATGCAATATTAACTTGTGGACCGGTTAAGACCAGTTTCCAGGTAGACATAGAGATTTATGAAGACAAATTAGGCCAATCAGGAGACAGGATTCTCTAAGTCATATAACAAATCCTTATATCTACCGAAATTGAAGTCAATAACTGTTTTGTTATATGACTGTTCATTTGATAATGAATATTTTGCTACTTTCACTTTTGTTGTTAAAGACATGTTCAACATTTAATCTAAGACATCTAAGGACTTTCTCAAAAGTTTTAGCAACTGTTATTAAACTATTTTACTGTAGCAATTTGCATTTTCAAATGTATATTAATTCCCTTAATAGGGAATATAAAATGTTATCATAAAACTGTTTATACAGATTCTTTATTCAAACAAAGGTAAATAAGCAATTTTGAAACAAAACAAAGCAAAACAATTGTAAAAATTCATGAAAGTCTTTAATTTACCTGTTAGGAGGTGAAACAATAAAACTTGTCAATTTCATGCAGCACATGCTAGTTTCACACTCATCATGCTATGTTTAGCTCTCCAGAAGGTAAAAAAGTGTCAAAAATAATAACTTCTGAAAACTAGTTCGAGCTGGTTTTCATACAATATTAACTTGTGGACCGGTTTAGGCCAGTTTCCAGGTAGACATAGAGACTTATGAAGGTAAAATTGGGCCAATCAGGAGACAGGATTCTCTCTGGCCATATGACAAAAGGATTTATCTAACCAAAAAAGTGATAAATCACCGACGTCGCGCGGCCTCATTGAGTTATCACTTATTTGGGTAGATATATCCTTATTTCTACCCAAATTGAATTCAATAATTGTTTTGTTATATGACTTTTTATTTAAGAATGAAAATTTTGCTACTTTCACTTTTGTTATTTAATACAAATTCAACCTTCAATCTAAGACATCTTAGGACTTTCTCACAAGTTTTAGCAACTGTTATTTAAATATTTTAGTGTAGTATTTTGTATTTTCAAATGTATATTAATTCTCTTAATGGAGAATATAAAATGTTACCATAAAACTGTTTTTAAGTTTATTTAACCAAACAAAGACAAATAAGCAAACAAAACTTAGCAAAACTGTTGTAAAAAAATCATGAAAGTCTTTAATTTACCTGTTTGAAGGTGAAACAGCAAATCATGTCAATTTCATGCAGCACATGCTAGTTTCACATTCATCATGCTAGTTTTAGCCCTCTAGAGGGTAATATTGTAAAAGTGTCAAAAATTTAAATTAACTTCTGGAAACTTGTTCGAGCTGGTTTTCATGCTATATTAAATTGTGGACCAGTTTAGATCAGTTTCCAGGTACATTTGTAGACATAATGACTTATGAAGACAAATTGAGCAAATCAGGAGAAAGGATTCTCTCCAGTCATATAAAAAAATTATATCACGAGCTTAGGTTTGCATTAGTTTACTGAGGTACTGGGTTGATGGTTGCGACCGAATCGAAAGTGAATCGTGAAAAATAATTCTACGGCCATTCTCCTTATACAGCTGATTTAAGAAGGGTTGTCGTCAGTTATAATCGAAATAACCGCTTAGTCAAGCTTGCTCATGGTTAAAAATGATTAGATAAACTGACCATCTCGACATCGCCATAGCTATTGAGTGAGATGTAAAACATTTAACCATACAAACAACATAAACACAATTAAACCCGCTATGTGGAGCAAGTAATTGTTACACCTAAATAACAGATACAAATAGCTAGTTGATTTATAAATGAATCTGAACACGGGACCCTTTAGAAATAGTGAGAACCTTCATAGCAATAGACTCGCTTTTGGTGTTTTCTGTATGAAATATATGATTCTAAATAGGAACTTCAAAGTAAAATAGACACACTTATCAAATGTCATCTAGTTGTCTTTTTAAGCATAACCGAAAACGTTACATCTTTTAAATTAAATTGTCAATCAAACTGAATCTGCATGAAAAGATGTGATTTAGGTTGAATGTAGACTCGATCAGAAACAAACCCGCGTATTAAATTAATTGAACGAGTTGGGATAAAGCGATAAAATGCGAGGCTTGCCAACCATTTTATCGCTTTATCGCAACAGGTATAATAAACGATCTCATTGCATGGCGTTATATCCCTCCCAGACGCGACGTCATGCGATAAATTTAATATATTATTTTGAAATAAACATCAGGATTTGTCAACATGAGAACAGTAATGTTAACCGAGACAAAGCAGAAGTGAACATCACTTTCTAGGGTTGACCAATCCTGATAGTAAACGAAAATGAGAACAGTAATGTTCACCGAGACAAAGCAGAAGTGAACATCTCTTTCTAGGGTTGACCAATCCTCATAGTAACCGAAAATGGATGCATCAATTGTTTTGTTATATGACACTGTCTCTCTTTTTCTAATTTTATATCAAGTCTTCTCGAATAGATTTACTCAAATTAGATGTTCATACATGTAGTACACAGAAATGAGGATTATTTCATCAGATGTCTCAATTTTCTGAAAATCTTATGAGATGTACAAAGAATTGGATTTTTTTAATTACTGTTTTCTAAAATCAAAACATTTGACCTGTGCTATATACATTAGAAATCATGCACGTTTATTTTATCCCTCTCTTGATTGAAAAATCTGACGCCAGTTTTCGAATATCTATTTTTAGCTGTCTGGCTGCATTGGCAAATCTGATGTATGTCTGTCCTGGGCTAAATTTAGTCAATGACTGGTAGACATCAAAATCTGTCACAACTAGTGAAAGTTAGTTTCTGCCAACCAGAGGAGGTATTTTATAGAAGTCATATAACAATGGCTTTTGCAAATACTTAGTCCGAGTATATCATGAAACCACTAAATTCCAACATTAGCATCAAAAACGCTTGTTACATTCTCTGTGAACGACAGTTTTATTGTCAACTATTTACTTTGATAAAACAACATTGACATTATACAACTATGCATTATGCGTTCTTTTGAAGTTAACATTAGGCCACGAGGTTATAAAAATCCATACTCAACTCAGCTGAGCACGAAATTTATCCTGCTCATATATGTTAAAATGCAAACAATTATTGTTGGCATTTTAACATTTATTAGCATGATAAATACAGCTTCGAGAACACTAGTTGACATCGCGAGGCTTGCCTAGATATAGAGAATACCAGGTTCGCCTCTTTTGATATCAAGTTTACCAGGCTCTATTTTGAGAACCAGTGTTCAATTGGTCGGCAAGCCTCACGATGTTAAAAAGTGTTCTCGAAGCCTTACCTGGTAAACTTGATATAAAAAGACACTCACCTAGCATTCTCTATATCTCAGCAACCCTCGCGATTACAACAACCGTTCTCGAAAATAGTAAGTGAGTATGATCAGGAAATACCACAATCACAAACTGCAGACAACCCTGTGGCACCGTGAGGAAGAGCCGCTCAACCATCACAAGACACCAGGAAGACAAATTAAGCAAAGCAATCAGCTCTCTCTTCCCCATCAAGATGATTGCAATACTAGAATGGACTTAAAGTAACGTACAACAATACATAGAACAATTACATACTCCCACAATTGGAGTAACAATAAACAAAAAGTCAACAACAACAGAACCACCGCCTTAGAACGGACAGCAGCCTAAGCCACCGGGGGGCTTAAATGCATTTTACTGGTACCAAATCTTCGCCCTAGATTCTGCTGTTGTTGAAGTACAAGAAATGTTCAGCTCGCATGGAGGCCATCTAACTAATGCAATGTATCATCATGGAAAACACTTTAATCAAATTAACACTCCATGATGAAACAAAGAAAAGGGCTCATGACTCACAGATAGTCAGAGCTAAAGAAAACCTCAAGTTGAGCCACGGTGGGTCCAGCTACAGATAAGCATCAGGCACCAACCCACCGATTAAAGCTTTACGTCAGAGCCGTCATAGAGTCTGAGGCCTGACCCACCGTCGTGCAATTAAAGAGGAAACCATAGCTATAAACCATGATTGGGTTTAAAACTAGGCATGCAGACTGTCACATTATATCCAAATTATATCCAACCCTTATATAACGTTTTACTATCTTTTTGAATTGATCACTAAAATTAGGTTTTCCAACAATTCGTTTGAATTTATAGACTAAATCACCATAAAATATAGGTTCTGATATGCCTTGTTGCAGAAGAGTTTTTAACCCAATGTTGTATTTAACAATTAACTCTGAGTGTCTGTAGTAGAATTTAGAAAATGCTTTTCGAATTTTATAATATCTATAACCTTGTTTTAATAATTTAGCAGTTAAAAATAAGTTTCTGTTGTTGAAGTCATCAACATTAGAGCACACTCTAGCAAAACGAATAAGCTGAGAAATATATACACCATAGGAAGGAGAGCGAGGCACATCTCCATCAAGAAATGGGAAATTTACTATTTCAAAATTAAAATCATCCCGCTTATCATAAATTTTAGAAGAAACTATGCCATTTGTTATTGACAAGTTCAAGTCTAAAAAAGGAGCTTCAGTATCAGAAGAATTCGCCTTATTTAACTGAAGTTCAGTGGGATATATCTGACCTACCATTTGTTCAAAATAAGGATTATCAATATTAAGTAAGTCATCTAAATATCTGGAGGTAGAGTTAAAAGCTTCAATAATAAGCCTTGCCTGTTAAACTTGATACAAAAGACACTCACCTAGTATTTTCTATATGTCGGCAAGCCTCATGATTCAACAAGGGTTCTCAAAGCCTTGCCCAGTAAACTTGATATCAAAAGACACTCACCTAGTATTCTCTATATCTTGGCAAGCCTTGTGATTCAACAAGCGTTCTCAAAGCCTTGCCTGGTTAACTTGATATCAAAAGACACTTACATAGTATGCTATATCTCGGCAAGCATCGCGATTCAACAAGCATTCTTGAAGCCTTGCCTGGTAAACTTGATATCAGAAGACGCTAACCTAGAGTTGTCTTTATCTCGGCAAGCCTCGCGATGTCAACAACCATTCTTTAAGCCTTGCCTGGTGAACTTGATATCAAAAGACACTCAACTAGTATTCTCTTGATCTCGGCAACCCACGTGATTCAAATAGCGTTCTCAAAGCCTTGCCTGGTATACTTGATATCAAAAAGACACTCACCTAGTATTCTCTATATCTCGGCAAGCCTTCTGATTCAACAAGCGTTCTTAAAGCCTTGCCTGGTAAACTTGATATCAAAAGACACTCACCTCGTATTCTCTATATCTCGACAAGCCTCCTGATGCCTGCAAGCATTCTCAAAGCTTTGCCTGGTGAACTTGATATTAATTTTAAAAGACGCTCACCTAGTATTCTCTATATCTCGGTAAGCCTCGCGATTCAACACTTGCCTGGTGAACTTGATATCAAAAGACACTCACCTAGCATTCTCTATATAACAGATTTAAGAGCAGCTGCTATAACAGTAGCAGGCAAGGTAGATGTGGAGAACCCAATATTCACGAAGGACAAGAATATAGAGAATACTAGGTGAGTGTCTTTTGATATCATGTTTACAAGGCAAGGCTTTGAGAATGATTGTTGACATCACGAGGCTTGCCGAGTGATTCAACATGCATTCTCAAAGCCGAGCCTGGTAAACTTCATATCAAAAGACACGAACCTGGTATTCTATTTATCAGTTTACCCATTGTTTCACTATTCAAACTAGCAATTATGACGTCATTTTTTGTGTTGATTCAGCGTCATTAGCGACGTCATTCAAAAAGTGCAACGTCATCATGACCTGAAAAAGGCACATGCCGTGAGATGGACAACGTTTATCAGGCAACGTACAACAATGCAGTTAATATGCGAGGTAACTGATAAATTAAAATATCAACACTATATCGATGCACGGAGGCAAGAGTTCGCAACTCCGTGCAGAAGCAACGACAAATGTAGCGACCTCTAAATAATTTGGATTAACGGGTCCTTCAGAAATAAAATGAACCTACAATTTCAGAAAACAGCAGACTCGGTTTTATTGAGTCTGTTCATGAGAACTAATGGAATGTACAACAATGCTTACGCTCCCTAGCTCCGGCTTAAGAACTCAATATTCCCAAAGGACCAGAATATGAAAACATACCAACCCTATATTGATGCACAGGGACAAGTATTACCAACTCTACGCAGAAACAACGACAGCCGTTGCGACCTCGGAATATTCTGGGAAAATGGATCCTTCAGAAATAGAAAGTTCGCAAACGCTTAAAAAATAATAGAATCCAATTTGTATTGCTTGCATACTTAAATGACTGGATACAAACTCATTGCTTGCTTCTAGTCGTCGCCGATGTTTTACTGCCAATCTGACGTTATATTGGCTGGGATATGCCTTATGTACGCATATTTTACAAGAACTTTTCTTTAACTTTAGGAGTTATGAATATTAAAGGGGTGTGGAAATTAGCTTGTGGCAAAATTAAAGGGCATGCAATGACCAGGTGACATTTTCAGCCAAAAGAAAAAAATCGTAATATTAATATTTCGGTAGAGAGGGTTGTTACTTTGGCGTGGTACTGTATCGTAACCAATGACCCCTTAGACATTTCATTTTCACTTTATTTCAATATCATATTGATATTTCTATCATCTACAAAAATAATTGTGTCACAAAATATTTTCTTGAATATAAAACAATCTGAAAAAATATATCCTTCAATTGTTTTTCTGAGTACATTTAAGTCCCAAGATACTAATGAAACCTAATCTACAGTGTCACTCTAGGGTCACATTTGCACTGCGATGCTTTCTGGTAGATCAATTATCAGGTTTCCTGCAGATGTTATTGACAACGTCTTGTTAGCTTCGGGGACTCTCGAAGAATTATGCGTTAGTGTCACAGTAGATATTGCCTCTCATCTACAAACCGATATTGTGAGCAGTTGAAATGTACTAGTTGATTTTGGAAGTTATCAGAAAAGTGTTTTTTTTTTTTTTCTTATCTGTTTTAGCCTTTTTTAAGCCGAATTAACTTACTACCTTTAATGGTAGGACGAGTCTATTTATAATTTCAGGGGTGTTTGGTGGAATTTTTCATTTCTATTCAAATTCTAATAAATAATTCCTTGAGAAAACAGTGAGACCCTGATCAGACGCCGCGTTCTGCGGCGTCTGATCTGGGTCTGCGCTGTTTGCCTAGGTCTCACAAAAAGAACGTTAGGTTTTTATGGGTTAAATGTTTTGCTACAGTTGGAAACTTAGGAATTATTAATAGTGCAAAATATAAAAAAAAATAAACATTGATCCATTTCTGAGAATAACAAGTGCATTTGTTATATAGAATGATGCATTAAACTAATTAACCCCTATAAACCGAATGGACTTATTAATCCGCTTATGCCGAATGGACTCTTCCACCCTTATCATTCGGACGAGCCTATTGCTAAGGAGTGTTGGATGGAATATTTCATATTTTTGCACATTTTAATAGAGCATGCTGTAGGCAAACAGTGAAGGTCCTGATCAGAGCGGCTTCTGATCCGAGTCTGCACTGTATGCCTATGTCCCATAAAAAGGACACTAGGCTTATATGTGTTAACACTTGCTGCATATATTGAGACCCGTCTTCGCGGTGATGGTGTACACTTACATGTACATGTATGTCAAAAAGATTAAAACCGCGGACCACATTTCGCGTAAAAATGGCGATTTTTCTGCATTAAAAATGAAGTTCAATTTTGCCGATATGCTGTTGCAAAAGTATCCGTCGCGTGGATCGCTTTGCGATTCTTATACTCAAGCAAAGCGAAAAATCATTCAATGCACCGATACTTTTAAGAATATGCTACCAAGACATTTTAAACATTAGCTGCTTCAGCCATAGTGATGGTTCTGTAAAATGAACATAATATGGAATCCTGTACAAAATTACAGATGTTTCGTTTTTTTTTTTTTTTTTTTTTTTTCATTTCTGGTGATTGTGCACGCGCAGCTTATACAAAACTTTTGTCATCGCATTCATTTATTACATTTATTATCCTACTTTGTGTCTATGAGAGTGGAAGTTCTGGCTAGAGTGTGCCCATGCACGTCTGAACTCCAAAGTTTAACTATTTACCTGCTAGTCGCGACTTTTGTCGCCTGCTGATAACCTTTGCAAACAGTTATGACTCAGGTCAGGCCCGACATTTTGATCTGGATCCAAACTGTTTGACACTCTGATGGTATTCCGGAAATATTTTTTGAAAGAAATGTTTAATATTTCATCATTTGTTTCAAGGATATCAACTGATCCGGGCAGTTGTCTCTCATTTTAACCCTTTTCCGCCATTCACATCAATTGTCGCCTTCATCCATAAGTTGTGTATGTTAGCACCAAAGGTTCTAGCAGACATGCCAGAACCACTGGTGCTCAATGATGCGATACGTACCGAAATCACGTGTACTGGCCCAGTGTGCAGCGATAATTGCCACTACAGTAGCCTCTCACCACTAGAAAAAGACGTTTCAATGCTACATCAAGCGCCCTAGGTCCCTCTTGTTTCACGAAAGCAAACACTATGAACCCTTATCAGACTGCACCTAAAGGTGCAGTCTGATCTGGTTCCATATTGTTTGCAATATAGGCTAGGAATGTAACGGTTACATTTAATATCGTGTATTCATGCAGTATGGTACATGTACATGTAGCGCCAAACGTCGACTGCCTGGCACTAAATGCCCAAGACAGACAGGCGCGTTCCTGGGGCATTTTATAGAGTACGTGCTCTTGAAGTGGTCTGGGGTATTCCCCTGTATGGGGCTAGGGATGAAGCCCTGTGGCAGAAAATGGTTTCAGGGCATTTCAAAGGGCTAAAATGAGTCCTAAAGACACGCATCTAAACACTATTAGTTGCATTTTTCTCCAAAAATCAAATTAAAAATACTGTTTAACCTGTCTTTAGCGGCCATTCAAAAAGAAGACCAAAATTGGGTTTCAAGGCCGATTATCGCATAATGCAGGTCAAAAGTATTGCAGAATGCTCCAAAGGGAGCATTCTGCAATACTTCCGACCTTCATTAAGCTACCATTTGTCATTAAGGCCGTTGTTTTGTCTACTTTTGAGTGGCCGCTTAAGACTGTAAACTGAAACAATTATACTTGCAGCGTCAAGTTGTACGCACATGCGTATTTTGCGTACACGTAGGTACGCCCCTGACAGGTGCATATTTAATTCAGCCATCGCATCTGCGGGATGTGCGAAACAATCACAGTTATGATTTGCCTTAAAAATAGTGATATATCAAACTCAAACTAACCTATCAAATAGGCATGGGGAGAACAGTACTTTCGAAACCAGTTCAGACGAACCGCACTACAGTTGCATTCTACATGTACCTCATTGTTATCGTTTCTTTCATTGGTGGTGTTATGTGCAGGAATTCAACCGGATCTACTGTGAATCAACCAGCCGTGACAGAGGTTTGCATGTCGGGATGTCCGTGCAGCTTCCGTGATGGAACTTTGGAATGCATTCATCGGAATTTATTGGACAAAATTCCAAGACTATCTGACGACGCTGTCATTACCAATGTAACAAACATGTAAGTATTAAACGATTAGTGTTGTTCATTCTGGTGGATTTTCACATACATATTGATACAACAGTCATGGATTTGTCCGCTTTGTAGTTAAAGGGGTCACGGGTCTGAATTTCTAAATATTATTTTATTCCTATCCCTGATGAGTGTTAATATCATAGCAAACAGTATAGCCCCTGATGAAATGCGGCTTTTCATTTGGGTCTTCACTTTTTGCCAAAGTACCTATTTACCGGTATCCAGAATCTGTGTAAGTTACATTGTAGTTACATGAAAGTATTGCTCGTAAACGACAGATCATCTGATATCACAAAAATGTGTCCGTTTAACATAAAGCGTCCTTTTTGTGTGTTACATTTGTATTTTGATCAGGATATACACTGTTAGCTTATATAATTTTCCATTAGAATTTGAATAAAATGAAAAATACCGCCCAACAACCCTTAAAGCGGAAATGGATTGGTACAATTTACATGCATAAGAGTGGGAAATTCCATTCGCCTTCAATGGAATGAGCACTTAAGGAGTGTTTTTAGAAGTATGCCCTCAAAAATGACGAATAAGATACTACTATTATTTTAGAAATATATAACAGGTTCCCTTTTATGGAACACATGAAGTTTTATGGATATTAATGTTATTATATGACGCCGTCTCATCTGGGAGTCAGGATGCTAATGCACTTGGTTTTGTAACGCGACGTCTGATTGGATAACGTCAAAAATGCGATCGTATATCCTGCGATACACAATGTACTGTTGGAGATTGTTTGACGTCATTTATAATTATGTCACATTTCGGTGGCTTTATGCTGCTTGCAACGCTTTTATTCACACATAAAAGTACAAACACAGATGAAGGCTGAGAACAAACACCAGTCTTAGATTCCCACTAGAAAGCTGCGCATGCATGTTTATAGATGGCTTTACGAATGTGCTAAATGGCCTGTTTATGAAACTTGAGACTTCTCGCATGCGAAGTCTAGTCTGAGCTTTCACTTCTCGTACACACAAAGCACGAACATGGGTGAAGGTTCTGAACATACTTTAGGCTTATTTCCAAATAGAACACTGCGCATGTGTGCAAAGCATTTATTTTTAACCGCCCTAGAGAAAAGAAATCGTCAAGGAAAAAAATAACAACAGAATCACTGCCTAATTTTGAACAACAGAACGAGCCGACGAGTTGGGGATTAATAATATATATTGCATAGACAAGATATTCACCATAGATTCTGAAAAGGCGGGAGTCAGGCTGGAAGACATGGTAGGCAGGCTGGTATGAAGACAGACGGACAGCAAGCATGAAGGCAAGCAGTAAGAGAGACAGATAGAAAGGTTGCTGCTTGAGTGGTCACAGTCCACGGAACACTGGTCAGGAGCTCTAACCACCTGGGCTGTGACTCGTGGGACCCTTGTATTATCTCACGGTATTCGGTGGTGCGCTAATTGAAACTATTCAAAAGTATCATGGACGTTTGTTTTGATTACCAGCAATACTTTTTGAGCCACAGTGTTTTACTGACGGCAGATGTAGCTTAGTGACATGAATAGCATGCGCGGATCCAGAGGGGGGGACAGGGAGTCCGGATCCTCCTCTGAAACTCACAAAAATGATAGGGTTTCTTAGCAGTACTGGTCCGGATCCCCTGTAAAATCACAAGCTACTGGCGAAACGCCATAGTTGTATTTAAATCCTCGCTTCTCATCAACTAAAAAAACGTAGTCATAGTTGGACCCCCCTCTGAAAAATTCATTCTGGATCCACGCACGAGTAGCAGATGTTAAATAAATACAGAAGGAGAGTGGTCTCTATGTTAACTTATGGACACGGAATAACACAAGTAAGCATGAAATAGATTCCACAGCCGTTACCAGCGTAGTGGCATCCAGAAATTCTCATTTTGAAAAGGGACGCAATTGAAGAGAATCATTGCTAAATCCACTTGTATCCCTTTGATGTGCGTAACCTTTTCATCGTTCTGGCTATGCCATTGACTGTAATTTGGATGAAATGTGTATAACATTCCTTTTAAGAAAGCGAATAAAAAGTTTGTTGTTCAGTCAGCGCAGGCTGATCAGTATATTTTTGTTCGCATAACAAAAGTTTGTTTCTCACAAAGTCGATAATCTGTCCTTAAACTGCTTAGATGCTCGTTAATATACTTCCGTAACAAGTGGTTTGAAATAAGGCTTGATTGAAATACATTGCTTCATTTCCGAATGTGTCATCGTAATATCTTAACTCATCAACCGTATTGTCATTGAGTCGTGTCGTACGTAAGACGTGCTATAGTCTAACCTTATCAACACGAACTAGCTCGTACCGCGGAATGTTTACACTGACATAGCTGACATAGTTTACACTGACATTTACATGGTATAGAATTCAGTAAAAACTCAAAAATTCGGACACCGATTTTTCGAAATACTCGCTTATTCGAAATAGATTTGGGGCACACTGGATTCAGATAAGAACTATTTATGAACTATGGGATTAACTGTCTATTTAACATATGTTTTGGGAGCGTAAAAGAAACGTCTCCCTGAGACGTTTCTTTTAGGCACCCAAAACGAAGGTTTGATAGGGGAAAAAGGTAATATTCATTGTTGGGGGTTATATATTTTAGTGTCTACCTCCCAATAATTTGAATTTTCAATACTTCGAAATATAACCTCTGACCCGCAGGACTTCCACAAGAATTTACAAGACTCGACTGTAGTTATACCATAGTTGCCCACCTGTGCGAGAGATATATCAGCCCTCACCAAATTTAGCATGACTGTCTCATAATGTGCAAAGTTTAAACTGGTCTAGGTGGTACATGTATAATACTGAGTTATACCATAGTTGACCACCTGTATGGGAGACACGTCAGCTCTTTCCAAATTAAGCTCGAACTATCTCATAACTTGCAAAGTTTACTCTGATCTAGGTGTTACATTAATAATACTGAGTTATAATATAGCTGTTCACCTGTACAACTTTAGAACGAACTATCTCATAACATGCAAATTTCAAAATGGTCTTGGTGGTACATGTATAGAATAGAGTTATACCATAGTTGTTAACCTGTACCGGAGATACATCAACCCTTAGCAACTTTAGCACGAGGTATCTTATAAGGTGCATAGTTTAAACTGGTCTAAGTGGTCATGTATGGTATACATGTAGATTTATACCACAGTTGTTCACCTGTACGGAGATACATACACCCTTAGCAATTTTGGCAAGAAATATCTCATAACGTGCAAAGTTTACACTGGTCTAGATGGTACATGTATAATACTGAGTTATACCATAGTTGCCCACCTGTATGGGAGATACATAAACCCACGAACTATTTCATAAAGTGCAATGACTTTTACTTTGTAACAACATAAGAAATTCCAGCAAACGAATCACTAATACAGCTACGTATTTAATAAAAGCATTATAAGATCTAGGTAGAAAATAAGACTGGTGCCGATTAGAAGATGTCACAAGTTGATCTGCTATGCTTTTGATGTTTATATTGACTCTTTGCTTGCTGGGCTCAGTGGTAGAGTACTTGATTCGAGATCGAGGGGGTGCTGGTTTGAAAAGAAAAGAAAGAATCAAAATACTAAAAAAAAATCATTGGTTCATGTACTTAAAGTTTTCTTCGAGCGTTAATTGTTTTTACACAGTCATGAGAATGAAAGGAAGGTTTATTTTCAAACTGACAATGCGTCATTTTATCTAATTACGTAGTATCAGTGAATGATATATCAGCTTGAGACAAACTGAAAAAAGTCACGTGCATTAAACGCTTGATATTTACCCCCATTAAAGCCAAAAAATAAAAGTGCTTTTCCGCCAATTTTTCTGATTGAAAAATCAGCGTAAAGTAAGTAAGGATGCAAATATCAGGAATCGATACAATCAAGTACCACACCTGACCCAGGATACCAATGGGAAAGTGTCAAATTCACAGTTAGACACCACATACCAGAGCCAACAGGTCAGCCCTTTCAGGTCTTTTTCTCTTTATCCCTCGACCCAACGAGGATCGAAGGATAAAGCGACCCGCCTGGTGTCTTCTGTCCATCCATCCGTAGATGAAAGCTTGTTCATTCTATAACTTTAATACACTTTGAGATATTTTGATTATATTCTTAAAACCAAAAATAACTTTACACTATTAATGTATGTACATTTTGAGGGTATTGGTGAGTGATATATTAAATGTGCTTGATTCATATTATCGTCTGACCAATCATTCATGAGCCCGTTTAAATTCATGGTTTTCGTTGTCATAATTGCAACTACGAGGCCCTAATGTAACAGGCAAGGGGGGACTTTTCCAAAACGCATCGCTTTTGATGTGTTACTATAGCTTTGGGATTGGACAATTTTAAATTTTAAAAACCTTGTCTGAAAGACAAGCTATCGAATTAGTGTTTAAATTTCACATCAGCCTGAATCACCCTACGAGTAACACAAATTAGAGTGGTTGTTTTACGTCCATTCCATTCTTGTCAATTTTACAGTGCTTTCAATGGATTTTAATTTCCCATTACAAATTGTTTGCCATTTTTCTTCCAAACCGATTGTAATATTTATCATATTATCTTGTCGTATACTCTGGGCAGAAGATCAAATAAAACACTGATTAAAAAATTCAAATGTCAGTAGAGATAAAACTTTTAGAAAGGATTAAAGTTTACTATTTTTTTAATTCAAAGGGAGATCATTTAAATGTGAACCAACCGTAAGATGCTGGCAAAAACTTACCATACATCAGAGAAAAAATGTCTGGCAGTATTTTTTGGGCAATCGACGGCGCTTAAAATAGCATGTTCGAATCCTCGGTTTGCCCAGGATGTTCTTAGGAAAGGCTTATTTTGTGTTTTTAATGAAAGCACAGATAATTCGAAAGAAGATTAATTTACCAAAGTTTTTTTCGTGAATCATGTTCGGGCTAGTACCAGGTGCTCATTGCAATATCTTATCTGTTAACCTAAAAATCGGTAAAGATATATTTGATAATTTAAGACATATGTGGCTCATTTACATGTGCAGATTTCCTGCGTCAGGAAACAAGGAAAGTTGTCTGGGTCCTGTCTTTCGACCATTTACGATTTCGGATCAATACAGTTTTCAGAAACTCTTATGTCAGATGGATATTTCCACATTTTGTTGACAAAATAAAGTAACTAAACGTGTCCAAAAAAAAACATTGACCCATTATCAGAACTGCTTGTCTTAATACCAAATACAGCTAAATAGATCAGGCGAAACCACAAACAATGTACACAATTTCCCTTTTTGACCTTGTTTGCAAATACGAAGATGACCGATACTCAGATTATCTGTCCAACATAATACAATTATTGACTTATGTTGAGGTGGACATGGAGTGTTATTGAACAGTAAACGTCATATTGACCGACGCGGAGCGTAGGTCAATATGATTACGTTTACTGTTCAATAACACTCCATGTCTACTGAAACAAAAGTCAACAATTGTTTTATTATATAATAAATGTACGTTATGCATTTCCTGCTATTTTTTACCGTTAAAACCAATGACGTTACGGATGGATCATGCGGGATTACTTGATGTTCTGACGTCACTTCCCGTAAGCCATGTCATATTACCTCGTGCGGTGTGCTTTGCCATGCAATATGTAGTTTTATTGACTCGAGGAGATATGCATCTGGGCCAATCAGAAGGTGTTTATTTATAGATTATATAATAAGTACGGTTATTTCGAGCTGCGCACAACCTGACATCGTAGCCTAGAGGTTAGCGTGTCTGACTTTGGAACCAGAGGACCAGGGTCGATTCCCGGGTGGGCACATATTATACCTTGTTATATTTTTTCTTCTTTTTTAGCGTTATAATGTTGAGTTACTTCTTACAAGTAATATGTGATTATAAATGACAAATAAAGTTCACTCCTTAACGATTTGTATTGAATTTACCTCGTACAAGTCCGAACAAGAGTTACGTGAAATTCTAACACTATGCTCAAGATGGCGGAATCATTATAGACTCTAAAGGATTCGTTCATTTTTTTATCTTTGTGTGTGTTAGAATCGCTGGCAGTGATTTGTTGCTTAATATATCACTGTCTGTCGGTCAGTCGTAAGTGAATAAATCACTCTCGCTTCGCGCTCGTGATTTATACACCTTAACAACTGACCTCAGGCCAGTGATATATAACGCAACAAATCACTGCGAGCGCGAATCTATTTCTTAAACAAGGTTTCGTGTAGCCTTTCCTTGGGAGAAGCGTTGTGGCTCAGTGGTAGAGTACTTGATTCGAGATCGAGGTATTGCATTTTCGAAACCGGAATAGAAAGATCAAAACAAACATACAAACAAAGCATTACCGTGATACATGTACTTAAAGTTTGCCTTGGGCGTTAATTGTTATTACACAGTCATGAGAATGAAAGGAAGGTTTACTTTTAAACTGACAATGTTTCCTTTTATCTAATTAGGTAGTATCAGTAAATTATATATCAGCTTGAGACAAACTGAAACAGTCACGTGCATTAAATGCTTGATTTTAACCCCCATTAAAGGCAAAAAAATAAAAATTGTTTTTCGCCTATTTCTCAGTGTAAAGGTTTGCTGTGGGGTTTTTTGTTGTTTCTTGTCTTCTCTTTATCCCTCTACCCAACGAGGATCGAAGGATATAACAACTAGCCTGATGTCTATCTGTTCGTAGATAAATACTAGTTCATTCCATAACTTTAATACCCTTTGAGATACTTTGATTAAATTTATTAGGTATAATATCAGTCACGTATAAGCCGTGAATGGTTGCTCTCCCTTGCATCCTTTTAGAGTTATCTCCCTTGAATGAATGCTAAAGGGGAATCCTTGTTCTATACTATTTGAGATATTTTAACAATAATTGGTAGACATATGTATTGGGTAAAGCCTTTGTGCCATTGTGCCACGTACAAGAATTGTTATTCTCCCATGCTTCCTGTTCCAGCCTTCTTTTCTCTATCATCTCAAGAATGATTTGCCTAGGGTCATCTAAATCCCATTTACCACTTGCCCCTTTGAGATATTTGGATTATATCTTGTAGGAAAGTAAATGTAAGTTTACACAAAAAGGATGGCAGCGCATTTTGGCAACGGAGCTTTCATCCCTTTTGTGTTGAGCGAACATTATGTTTTATGTTTTTATGACGAGCGCAGTTTTCAATGGTAGAGTTCACGACTTGTGTTCAAAGGGCCGCTGGCTGAAGCCTCACTTCTCTTTTTGTGTAAACTTACATTTACTTTTCTACTAAAACAACTTGAGGCCAACATGTATCCAGTGATAAAAGTCAAAACATTTTACCTGTTATTAAATTAAAATGAAATACTATTTTGAGGTCTGGATTATTCAGTATGATCGATAACTACACTCGATTTAAACAATCTTCGCAGTCTGTATAGGCGTGGGACTCCCAGCGCGCATTACGTAGCAATAGCATGCTTTCGGCGTAGACCTTCGTAAGAGCGTAGACGTGAAAAAACTCAGTCGAGCCCATTGAGCACAATATTATCGCTTTGACGTCAGAACTTATATTTTTTAAAAATACACATTCATGGTCTTAGTACTTGTCAACCCAGGAAGACCTGTCCAAATACAATTGACAAATCGTTCGCTGGGACGCAAAGAATCAAAGCAAACAAACAAATTAAGATATAATTTTGTGAAGCCCAATGAAATAACTTCGGAGAAAATGAGCCCCCTCCCTAATCGAGGCAACCATGTGTGTGTGGGGGGGGGGGGGGGGTATCTCTGATCCCTTACTTATAGGAACATTGCATTGATCTCCCAAAATCCATGAATAGAAAGATAATTCCTCAGCTCTTTGAAATTATTTTGCCTTTGCTCCTCAAATACTTAAAATTAATTCAGCTTCTCCCAAAATCCCTACAAGTATAAGCCAAATCTCCCTTGAATGTTGTTTTTTTTCTTTCCGCAGGGTTAAATTCACATATTTAAATCCATGAAGCTACAGTACGCACAAGTACATGGCTTAATATTAACTAAATATTTTGTGCTATACATGTAAAGACAGGGCACATGATATATAATTATTTACATGGTATATAGCTCACCGTATTAGGCCATCCTTAAAATTTTGTTGCTGTACCTGGTAGAGTAGGCATCAAACACCCATCCATTTAATCTCCGCCACTTATCTTTTTAAAGATATTTCTTGTTTTATTATATAATTTTCATATTTATAGGTATCTGGTAGAAACTGGACATGCCCCTGGCGACCCCCGGTTGGGGCCTTAAGTGGCCACAGAGCCATTATTTGAACAAGTGTCAATGAGTACCACTAGCTGATGCTACATACCAATTAACAAGGCTCTAGGCCTAGTGGTTTCAGCCAAAAAAAAATCATTGTTTTAACTTGATAAACAAGTCGTTATGTGAGTATGACCAGTAAATGCTGCAATTACATACTACAGACCAATCCATGGCACCGTGCGAAAGAGTCAATGAAAGATAACATCAACATGACACTTAGACCACAACAAAAGTAAATCAACCAGCTCTCTCTCTATATCTTCCTTAGTGAGATGATTGCAAAACTAGAAACGACACAAAGCACTGCAAAACAAAACAAAGACCTAACACTTAGCCCCCACTAACAATGGGAGCAACAACAAACAATGAATCAACAACAACAGAACCACCACGGACAGCAGCGGAAGCCACTGGCGGACTTAAATTAATTTAACTGGCCAAATCTTCACCCTAGGTTCTGCTGACGTTAAAACACAAAATAAGTTTAGCTCATGCAATGTATCACCATAGGGAAGCAACTAGCTCAGTTAACAGACTGTGATGAAGCAAAAATGTATATCATCGGCATGTGAGCACAACCACACAACCCAGCTTGGGACATTTTTTGCATGAACCATCATTTAAATAAACTTATACCACCTTTACCAACTTTAGCATGAAATATCTCATGATGTGCAAGGGCTACACTAATGTAGGTGCTATAATATAGGTAACCATGTTTGTCCACCTGTGCGTAAGATAATCCACTCGCTAAAGCTCGTGGATTATCTACATGTACAGGCGGAAAAACCCATGGTATAACTATTACTTAGTAAAGTATCACTAGGTGATTCTACATACCAAATATGGTTTAATTTCTCTGTATAAACCTATAAAAATATATGACCACCAGGATAGGGCCAGTTTTAGCTCCTTAGTAAAGGTCCACAAGGTGGTGCAAAAACTAATTAGCATGACTTAAGGTATTGTGGTTTGAGACGAGAAGATATTTTTGTATACTTATCTTCATAAAACGTGTGACCCCTTGGGCAGAGTTTTTTATCCCCAGGACCATAAAATTCATCACAATGTTATTAGCGCTTGGTCAGAAGTAATGAGTTCAAAAAGTGACCAATTAGAAATTTTGTTAAGTGTAAGCCTATCTGAAATATGTGACCCCCCCCCCCCATGAACAGGACCACTTTTGGCCCAGTCTTTAGTTTGAACAGACTTTGTAGAGATCAATGGATATGTAATGTTATATTTACATAACAAATGTATAGACTATAGGTATATAGTGGTTTCAGAGACGAATCTTTTTTTAAGGTTTCCCTATTCAAACCTATTTGAAACATGTGACCACTAGGCGGGGCCATTTTTGGTGACATGGGTCATGATTTGAACATATCTTGGTAGGATCTACTATTTGGTGATGCTACATCTCAAACATCAAGGCTCTATGCCTCGTGGTGGCAGACAAGAAGCATTGTAAAGTGTCCATCCCAAAAATCTATTTTAGCCCATATGATATATACATTATAGTTGTGCAATGGACTGAAATAATTTGAACAATGAAAAAAGAGTACCATATAAGAACCTTTCGTGTCAAATTTGGTCAAAACTCTGTCTGTAGTTTAGGAAGAGACGTCCCTTAAGGCAACTGTTCTCGACACACGACGGACATCCAACAATCACAATAGCTCACCCTGAGCCAAGTGCTCAGGTGAGTTAATCTGGAAACTTATATAAGCCTTACTTTATATAATACGTTAGCATATGAGATTTTGGTACTTATCGCATTTGCGTTAAAGCTGCTTAGTCTGTAACTTTTGATCTTTTAATTTTAGATCTAATGTTTCTATTTTTCAAGAACACAGTAAAATAACAAAAATTCAGATAAACATTTTACCAATTTCGTAAATCTTAACAAATTATCAGTATCAAAACAACAGCATTTATGTTAAAATTAACTGTCTATAATTATTGGAGGGACGCAAATAATTACCAACAATAGAAAAACGCACCTGTTTTATAAGCTAATTCACTTTTCCGTGCAGTTTTCAGCTATAGAGAACAGATTTATTGTGAAAACATAACTTAATTCTACTTTTACAAATCATTTAAAAAGAAAATAAAAAAATTCGAAAAATATCAAAAGTTACAGACTATGCAGCTTTAAAGCTTTAGGACACCGTTGTCGATGGTTCCAAGAAACTTTGGCTTCGCCAAGAAATCAGTTCGGTGCAGCATGTGCCGGGAACACTTTATCGTATTCAGATTGGACACTGGTACATTTTACAGGCAATTTGTAACCGCAGTAAAGCTTGTGTAAAATGGCCACTCTCAATAAGACCCAAGATTGATTTTCAAGACCAATCGCTTAATGAAGGTCAAATGTATTGCAGAATGCTCCAAGGAGAGCATTCTGCAGTACTTTCGACCTTCATTTAGCTATCATTTGTCATTGAGATCTTTGTTTTGTCTACTTTTGAGTGGCCGTTTTGCGTCTGGCGGCAGCGGTTTCCTTGACTTTTCGCTGCTGCCAGATGTCTGTCAATAGCGTCTTCCTAAACATATATAATCAAACTATCTCAAAGAGTATTAAAGTTGCGGAATGAACAAGCTTTCATCTACGGACAGATTTACGGAAGATAACAGGCTCGTAGCCATACCCTTCGATCCTCGTCAGGTCGAGGGATAACGAAAAAAGACAGTTACACTGATTTATCAATCAGAAGAAATTGGCGAAAACAACTTATATTTTTGTTTGGCTTTAATGGGGGTAAATATCAAGTATTTATTATATCACGTGACTATTTTCTCAGTTTGTCTCAAGCACTGATACTACCTAATTAGATAAAAGGACACATTGTCAGTTTGAAAGTAAACGTTTCTTTCTCATGCCTGCGCAATAACAATTAACGTTCGAAGCAAACTTTAAGTAATGTACCAAGAAAATGACTGTTTGTTTTGATTCATCACACTGAGTCTGAGACAAAAAGAAACAATCAAACCATTGAAAGCATCCGGTATCCACCCCATTGCACCCCACCCCGAAATAAAACAAATAAAAACTGTACCAGCTACTGCTGGAAAGGTGATGGCCACTGTTTTCTGGATTTCAAAAGGTGTGTTGTTTGATGACTGCCTTGATAGCAATCGGAACATTCCGAAGGCATTGAAAGATGCCTAAACAATAACAGAACCCCTCCAGTAAATATTTTTACTGACCGTTCCAAGGCGGTACTTCTTTTAGTGATCATATGTGGAAATTATATCTTGTGTTTGTCATGCTTTCGCGTCTGTTCATTGCTGTCACCTGAAGGGAAATGACTGTCCTCTTGGCTCTTGGTTGTGATGTTTATTGTGATTTTGTTACTTTCCAATTTGGTATCTTGCGACCGGAACGGTACTTGATTGTGTCGATTCCTTTACCTTGCTACCTTTTTACTTTTACTATGTACATGTACGAGGGTCAGTAAAAATAACTGAGAGTTGGTTAATATCTTTCTACTGCGTCGGCAGTTTTGGCTGAAATTTAATACACATATACAATGAACCCTCGGGCTTCATTACAAATAGAAGTTGACGTCTTATCATCTTCAATGTGCTGTTGCTAGGCAACCGGAGACCGTCTCTCAGCGATGTGCGTTCGCGCTGACGACACTTCTGACTAAGCAGTCATGAATTTAAAATCATTTCAAATCTAAAACAGTATAATAACGGACCTTTTATCTCTCCAATTGTAACAAAAAATGTGTTAGCTATGTTTTGAAGAAGTGTAATAGATAGTAAATACAAAACATGCAATGTTCGTTGCCTAGCAACCAAAACCGACGGAAATTCCATTTTTAACTAAAACACCAGATTTTGTTGCTATGGCAACCGTTTATTCATGGGAATATTCAAGATATGCATTCATCCGTCAAAACCAAATACTAAATACAATGAAATGTTCATATGATATGATACTTCGCTGATAATATTGCTCTCAAATGAACCGCAACTGGTGGTTGGGGTATATTTTGGGGTGAATATTTCAGAAAATTCAGTTAATTTCCCTTTTATTTATGTAATAAAATTCCAACGCCTCAATCGCAGTTGTTGCATTTCTCAAAATACATTCACATGCTTTAATTGCAACAAATGCATAAGTTGGTGTAACTTAAATTTTGTATAGTGTTTCCATGGCGTTATTTCACATTCTTCGGTTGCTAAGCAACAACAATCTATACTTTGCATGGTCTTGTATATTGCATATTCTGACGCAGGACTGTTCATTGCATGAATGTGCTAAATTTCATGAGTGTACGTTAGCCTACGTAAGAGATATGAACCAACTCTCAGTTAGTTTTGACTGACCCTCGTATACTAATAACTACTAGTGTAACTTCACTCCAATTTTGGTGGCAACTGAACTGCCGCTATTCTTAGGTGTCAACTTTCCACTGTTTGAAAAGCTATTTTCTATTCTATTCAATTGTATTAATACGAAAAATAACTGCAACAATAACAGGTAGCAATGTTTATCATTCATCACTGGAGAACTGCTGGCCTCAAGTAGAAAGTTTAAGCTTACACCAAAAGGGATGGCAGCTCCACTTCCACCACTTTTGTTTTAGTACACTTTTTTCGACAGCGAGTGTAGTATGCTGATTTTCTGAAACGGTAGCTTCGTAAAAAAAATCAAGAAGACTAGTTGTTGAAAGCTGTATGCATCTCTATGTGCTTCTGTCCAGCTCACAAGCCCGCTGTTGTCATGGTTACCATTCTTCAATGTATATTGCAGTTGGTGGAAAATTCATTTTCCAACTGTGTTTACTGCATGGCGTCTTTTACCTTAGACTAAATAGGAATTCATTTAGGCATTGCATTTATGTTGACGTCATAAAAGTTGTGTGATGATGTTTATGCATTTCACTAGTTAATTAGGAAGCTTCCATGCGAGCTAAACAATGGTTGTGTTTTAACAGTAACATAACCTAGGGCGAAGATTTGGCACCAGTAAAATGCATTTAAGCCCACCAGTGTTTGTTCTAAGGTTGAGGTTGTTGATTCATTGTTTTATGTACCTCCCATTGCTTATGAGGTTATGTGTTTGGTCTTAAGTTTGGTTTGCAATATTTTTGTCCTTTCTAGTTTTGCAATCATATTGACGAGAAAAGGAGAGAGCTGGTTGCTTTGCTTTAATTGTCTTCATGATGTTTTTGACAGATACTGTTCTGTTGCCCTTCCTCACGGTGCCGAGGGTTGGTCTGCATTGTGTGATTGTGGTATTTGTGATCATACTCACTTATTGTTTGTACGGGCCAACAATATGCCATATCATCACGTCACGTCTGGGAGTGATAAAACAGCATTTTTTTAAATCGATAAACCACTAGTGGTTTACATATTTTACAACGCTATGTAATGACGAACATAAAAGCTTCACGAATATTTTAGCAATTTCACGTCCACAAAAAACTCGATTTCAAAATTTTAGTGTTATACCCTGTATCACTGCCTTTATAAAACTCATGCCGAGAAGTGATAAAATATCTGACAAGCCTCGCATTTTACCTCTTTTTCCCATATCATTTAATAAATTCAAAAATACAGGAACCCTCATGCAAGTTTGACGGGGATAACTGTATTCATTTTTTTCATTTGGGAGGGGGTGGGTATATCGTCTGATATTCGAACGGAGCCGTATAACGTAATTTCCGAACGTATATCCGACGATATACTTTTACAAATGAAATTTTTAATTATGATTATCCCCCTGCTAATGCACTTCTACAGTTTCCTCTAAACTTGAAGCGGAGCGCAGTGGCTCAGTGGTAGAGGGCTTGACTCGAGACCAAAGGGCCGCGGGTTCTAGCCTCACCGGCGTCACTGTGTTGTATCTTTGAGCAAGAACATTAATCCTAGCTTAGTACTGATTCAACCCAGGAAGACCAGTCTCTACATAACTGGAAGAGTGTTGATGGAATGTAAAGAATCAAATCAAACAAACAAAGTAAATAAATTTGCAAAGATCAGGAATCGATACAATCAAGTACCACACCCTAACTCACAGTTAGACGCCACAAACGAGAGCCAAGAGGTCAACCCTTTCCCAGCAGGTGACCACAAAGCACATATAAACAGACGCGCACAAAGACATAGCAAACACAAGACAGAACAAAAACATAAAAGATCCACAAAAGAAGTAAAGTCGGAACCATCATAGAGTCTGAAGTCCGACCCACCGGCGTGCAATTAAAGAGGAAAGCAAAGTTGCCAACGGTGATTGGGTTGACAACCAAGCATGCAGTCTGTTACAATACATTAATGTTATATCCATTTTTTATAATGGGAAATTATTCTAATGAACTGTGCTGAAAAATTATTAGAGCCAACAATCTTCTCCAATTTATACACCAAGTCACCATAGAAATCAGGTTCCAAAAGTCCTTGGCGCAAGAAAGATTTAAGTCCAACTTGGAATTTAGAAATCAAATCATAGTATCGTCTATAAAATTTTGAAAATGTTTTGCGAAGTTAAGGATACCGATAGCCTTGTTTAAGAAGTTTCTGAGTTAACAATTTATTGCGAGTGTTGAAGTCAGCAACATAGCTAGATGCTCTAGCAAAACGAATAAGTTGAGAAATATAGACTCCATAGGATGTAGAACGAGGAACATCACCATCTAAAAATGGGAAATTGACAATTTCATAATCAAAATCGTCACGTTTATCATAAATTTTGGTATAAACAATATCATTAGAAATTGACAAATGCAAGTCTAAAAATGCGGCTTCGGTATCAGAGGTATTGGCTTTATTCAGTTGAAGCGCTGAAGGGTATATTTGACTAACCATATTGTCAAAATAAACATTATATCGTCCAAATATCTGGATGTAGTGTTAGACGCATCATTCTAACACACCTCGCCTATAGAGCCAACGGTTAAAAACTGTGATAAATTGGACAATAATTCACAGCTAAAGTGTGTGATAGCTGACGTTATATGAAAATGACGTCATTCATGGTGTTAGACGGTGTAACGTCGTTTTTACGCTTGAAAGACGTTACAATTACATGTAAACGTATGCGACTTGGGGAGTTCTTCAGTGCAATGGCGGAAAGTTGGAAGAAGCTGAAGACTTCGAATGTGTTTTCGTCGTTTATTGTGTGTTAGAATCGAAATAGATCAGCTCCTGTGCGTGAATTGTTGAGTAATTATTCACTGTTTGTCGGTCAGCTGTCGAAGATAAATCACTCGCGCTGCGCGCTCGTGATTTGATCTTCTTTACAACTGACCGCCAAACAGTGAAATATTACTCAACAATTCACTGTTGGAGCTGATCAATTTCTTAAATAACATCAGCCTGCTTATCATCAGAAAGAGACATCATAAAGTCCCTCTCATAATAAAACAGGAATAAATCTGCAACCAGGGGAGCACAATTAGTGCCCATTAATCAAATTGAAGCGTTGCAAGCCACATAAAGTCGCACTTCATTCAACGAAATGTGACGTCATTAATGACGTCAAACTATTTCCGACAGTATAACGAAGGGTTTTTGACGTTATTCAATATGACGCCGAGTTTAAAGCAATTGCATTAAAATCTCTAGTATCCAAATACTTCAGCACTAAGTCTTCAGCTGATGAAAAAAGAGAATGTATCGAAAGTGCTAATGTTTTATTGAATTGATTAAACTCGTTGCGAAAGAGAAATAAAATACTCGGCAAGCCTCGCATTTTATCACTTTTCCTCAACTCATGTAATAAATGCATTTTATCTCGTTTTAGCAACGAGTTTAATCAATTCCGTAATACAGGAGTAGGAAGGCATTTAATGAACTTTAAATGGCAGTTTTTGCATGCGAGTATCAATCGCTCCTAGTTTAATGCTGCTGAAATTAAAATCATTAAAAGCTTTAACATTTGACATGAAAGTTATTCATACTGAAGGCGAAATCATTTTTTATTCCATAAAATTCCTGCTTAAGTGCATTCATTTGTACCATACATGGTGGTATCTAATTAAGTCACTTGTAATCATTAAAAAGCACAAACTTTCTTTTGGGCCCCGCCATACTGTCACGTCAGTCTCTTAACAGCAGACAGCCATTATGAAAGTGAAATGGACCAGCTCATGAAAGATTGGTATTTTCACATTTGTGCAAAGCACCTCCTTTTTATCGCCCATACTGACGCATCAAGCAGGACTAGGGGTCTAAGCTTTGGTCTGCGTCTTCATCTTCATACATTCTTTTGAGTATGCGAGTATTTGCGCAGGCCCGCGTGAGTCTTCATTGCTTGTTAGTGCGAAACCGAATTGCCATGCGGTGGTTCAAATAATGAATATCGCGAAGAATCATCTCTTAATGAATTGTGGTAATGAGCGGATAGCAAAGTTCCCAACGAATCACGCTTCTCTGCAATTGGTATTAACGTGTATTTTTAAACCATTTTTAACTTATTGAATCATTATTATTACTATTATGTTTGTGTTGTTGTTTAACCCTTTACTCTATGGTAAAGCCTTTTGACGCCTTTGAATTGCAACGTATTTGAAAATTTATGGAAAATGGAGCGTTTGCTCGTTTGAAGCAAAAGCTCCATTTTCCCATAATATTTTCGAAAGTATTCAAAAGTATTCTTAACTTTACTTATTTCTTATTTTTTAATGTTATCTAAAAAAAAGAAAATGATGTCATGATCTAAAAATAGCCTATGGAGTAAAGGGTTAATCTGATGCACCAATATCAGTCGTTAAATGTAAAGGTCATGTCAAATTTCAAATAGGGTGTTGGGAGCTGCAAAAGAATTTAAGTTTCTAATACATGTACTAGTTTATATATTTGTTGACGAGTTTGAGTGCTTAAGTCTTACTGTAGGTCATGAAATAGATGGCAAATCGGATATTGCTGTGCGCCAGTTCCCAGTAAGTTTATAAACCGGGCCACTATCGGCCCATAAGCGAAACACCATTTAAATTGTGTTGCGCTTGGTGTGCCCATAGGGGCCCAAGATTATAAGCTGGCTGATTTATGGGGGTTTATTATACAAGTTTCATGTCTTGTGTACTTAACAGTTAGTTTGAATATATTTTATTGCCAAATATGATATAGCAATGTGGTTGGGCCACAAGTTCGAACAACATTAGTTACGACCCTTCCCATAAACTCAACAGTTGATGCCCTAAAATATACATTTAACTGAGGGATACGGAAGTTATTAATTGCATCACTTTAGAATTTCTATTATCTTGAGAACAGTCGTATTAACTGACAATAATTTCATATAAATGCATAGGCCTTTCCGCTAAGAGTACAGCGAAGCTATAATGGTCCGTTTCAGCAATTAGATTGTCTCGCGCTGTAGAGAACATCCTTGTAATAACAGCACATTATAATTTTATTATCTCAAGTTTAACCATAAAAGCAATTAACACTCATTGAATGTCTCAGATGAACTTTGTACATACATGCATTGCGCCACATAAATGGGTGAACATCAAACAGTGAAGACCTCAAACAGATTCCACGCAAAGCGACAACTCATGAGGATCTGTACTGTATCTTATCAAAGAAGCGATATTCATCAATTTTAATTACCAGCAGTCATTTATAGTATATTATTCATAATCGTCAGAGAAAGAAACGCATATTTAACTGATTGGCATTTCGTACCAAATCTGGTGTTAAATAATGATAATATGATATGAAAATCATTAATGGTGTATGGAACATGTGCTCCTTTTGTTGCAGATTTTTCTGTTTTGTTAAGAGAGAGCCTTCATTTTGTCAATTTCTGACAACAATCAGTCTTGTTTTATTGACGCATTGGTTTGGTTTAAACATATTTTATTTCTCTAATTAAAATTGACATGCAAAACATATAGACATACTATTAAAAAAATCTATAGGATTGAAATAGAAGCTTAGAGCTGATAGATTTCCTTTCCCAATGTGAAATAAATTAACATATAATATAAGCAGGTCATTATCTAATTGCATTTATTGTAAGCTGTTATTTTGTGCTACAGTTTTTAGCAAGCTTACAAATTCTGAGAACACAATTACTGGATTGATAAATATCTAGTTACTGAGCTATCTATATCGATATACGGTGAATATACTGCATCACCCCCTTGCGAGGATTACGTGTAGGTGCGCGGTAGTGCAGTGTTAGAAGAATTACAGGAATAAAAATAAAAGTTCCGTAAGAGTTGTTAGTGAGATAGAATAAAAGATGATAAGGTTAACATGTTAAGAGTCAGAATACAATCTGACAGTGAATAGGTAAAAGATAAAAACAGCGCACTGGCATTTATGGCATTGGATAGCTGATCATGCATACTGTCCTTTTAAAGGGCTCAAAAGTGGGCAGTAATGCGATTTTGGACGGCAGCCTATTCCATTGCACGATTGCGAGGGGATAGAACGAGTACTTGTAATAGTCCACCCTTGTATGGATCTGGCGATAAGTTCTTTTGTGAAATCATGATTGGATGCTCAACATACGGTAGATATGGTAGATCTACAGCTACTAATCCATGGGTAATCTTATAAAATAAGCACAGCCGAGAATCATTTCTTCTCTGTTCTAGAGAACGCCAGCCTAGGTGGGTCAACATTTCTGTTACGCTCGCTTGTCTGGTATAGTTCTCAAGTGTCCACCTAGCCGTTCTACGTCGGACAATTTCAATTTATGAATGTTGTTTTGGGTGTAGGGGCTCCAAACAGATGAAGAGTATTCTACTTATGGGCGCACCAGAGTCTTGTATGCCATTTCACGGATGGCTGGGGATTTCGTCCTGATGTAGCGCATTATGAATCCCAGGGACCGGCTTGCTGATGTGCATATCTTCTGGATGTGGCTTTAAAAAGAAAGCTTGTCACTGGTTTCCACGCCCAGGTACTTGGAGCCTCAAACCGATTCAAGGATATGCCCATGCAGCAGGTATTCACTAGGGACTGGGGTTCTAGCTCGTGTGACGTGTATGACAACACACTTACTGGGGCTGAACTCCATGTCCCATTGAAGTTCCCACTCATGGAGGTTGTAATATTTGGGCATCTTGCAGTTTGGAAACTGCAAAATAGATGGCCGTGTCATCAGCAAACAACCGTATCTTTGATCTGGTCTTGTCAGTTAGGTCATTAATGAATACTGAAGGACTTTATAAACGCGCCACCTGCTTAAATGCTAATTTATGTCGAAAATTTGATATTTTCAATATGTGAAAAATAAAATTGACAAGTTCCGTCACTCAGCTTGCATTCAATAAGAAAATCGTAACGCTGTGGCTCATGATTGCCGTGACGTCGCGATGATTCTGAGACAACTCAAATTCAAAAAGTCACAGAGTACCCATACCTTCCATTATGAACGAAAAAAAGGTTTTCGAACTGATGTTTGTTCTTGAAAGCAAAAGGAAAGACAAAATCAAATCATGAAGTTTTAGGCCTCTGGCAACGTTTGTTACGTTTATATGTCGTCATTGATTTTTGACTTAATTGGCCGTTTATATCATAGGGATCAGGAATAATAAAAAAAAAATTGTTGCCAACAAACACTCCTCAATCAGTTGCATAAAAGACAAAAGTATCGCGACATACGCGGACGTCACCCGTCTGTTATTGATGTTTGAAAATTTAAGACTGACGTTAGCAAAGAAACGCTGCGAGTGGGAGTGTAATAAAACGATTTTTCTGAAAACTTTTGTGTTTTTCCATTTGTTAAGACATCTGGCTACCACCTTAAAGTGTTTGTTTTCAAATTGAATTAAATTCAAATTTGTCAGATGACAATTGTCGAAAAACACTTACGTCGATATTACCTCAGAATGAACAGCATGAGCAAATCGAAATCATGACAAATCATGGTCCATTTTGCAAGAGGATAAAAAATGATAAAGAAAACGTCCTCAAATCAATCACGTGGAAGAGACAGAGAATGTAAAATGGTGCGTTTATAAAGTCCCTCAGTATATATTAAAAACAGTATTAGGCCCAGGACCAAACCCTGAGGGACTCTAGATGCCACAGGCACTGTTCCAGACTTTTCACTTTTCAGAACAACAGTGAGTGTTCGGCCAGAGGGGAACGCCTGTATCCATTTCAAGCTGGGCCCTCTAATTCCGCATTGATGTAATTTTATCAGGAGTTTCTGATGACTGATCTTATCAAATGCTTTGGAGAAGTCCAGCAAGACACGGTCAGTTTTGCTGCCTGCTAAATAGAGGATCTTACATGAGTGCTCATGTTTTATTGAATTTATTAAACGAGTTGGGGAAAAGAGATAAAATGCGAGGCTTGCCGAGCATTTTATCTCTTTTTCGCAACGAGTTTAATAAATTCAATAATACAAGAGCACGAATGTTAGATTCTATTTATCATATGACATTAAGATTACTTCGAAATCTCATTTCTGGCGTAAAAACGTTATAATTTTGTCATTATGTACGCAGCGTCGTTATGGACGTCATATGTCCAACGTTGTTATGGACGTCATAACGTTTCCCGAAAATCGATAAACCACTAGTGGTTTACAGATTTTATTGCATGGCGTTATTTCACTCCCAGACGCGACGTCATATGATAAAGAATTTTCCTCATGAGATCATCATCAAGAGTCAAAAGTTGGGTCTCACACGAACGCTTGCTTCTGAAACCGTGCTTTAAGTCGTACAGTAGGTTGTGACGGTTCATGTGAGAAACCACATTTGTTGTGACTATGTGCTCTAGCACTTTGCACAGGATGCTAGTTAAAGAAATCGGCCTATAATTGGAGGCATGGCTACTATCTCCCTTCTTGAAAAGAGGGCAGACGTATGCAATGTTCCAGTCATTGGGCACTATACCAGTATCAAGTGACTTCTGGTAAATGACTTGTAAAATTGGGGCAATTAAGTCCCGGCGCCTTTGGAGGACAATTGGTTTCAGCTGGTCAGGTCCTGCAGCCTTGTGGGGATTGAGGTCCTTTAACTATTTCAATACTCCATCTAGAGAGACTGTAATATTTGGCATCTGTGGAACAGAACTAAGGGTCTGATGGGTTAAGTATGCCATCATCCACAAAGTCCTGTACTGCCATGCGTGAGAGTTGATTGAGTTTTAGTGGTGTTTTAGGTGTGAAGACCGATTGAAATTGCTGGTTGAGGATGTTGGCTTTGTCTGTGGTGTTTGTATATAGTTTACCATTCTGTTTCAGGGGTGGAGAGCCTTTTGAGTCCATTTTTGAGTTCTTCAGGAGAGAGTACAGTTTTTAGTGGCGAAAGTGTTTGTGTGCGGATCAGTGTCAGCCTTAGTGTTAGTGTTTGAATCATTGTGGTCAATAGGATTTGTTATGCCCAATATTTCTTCCATGCAGCTGCTGTGGGCATCTTTGAGCCCTCCAGTAAAATATTTTACTGACCGTTCCAAGGCGGTACTTCTTTTGTGGATCTTTTATGTTTTTTTTTTTCTGTCTTGTGTTTGCTATTTCTTTGTGCACGTCTGTTTATATGTGCTTTGTGGTCGCCTGCTGGGAAAGGGCTGACCTCTTGGCTCTCGTTTGTGGTGTGCAACTGTGAATTTGGCACTTTCCCATTGATATCCTAGGTCAGGCTTGGTACTTGATTGTATCGATTCCTGATCTTTGTACTCTTACTTACTTTTATAATTGTTTTGCTAAAATAGTGCGCTGTCTTCCCTAATTGTTTTCGTTTTTGAATAATGATCCACAAATTTAACTTTTAATTGATTTTATGTCAAAACCAAAACAGCAAGAACGGGAAGGAAAATTCGGAGATGAAAGACACAGCAACAATTTGAAACCATCAAAGTAAGCACGCCGTGCTAATAACATTCAATAACGATACAAACATAGTCTACAGATGGAATAAAACCCTAACCTCAATTTCTGCTCACAAATATTTGATTCACATTTTTCCACCAATAAAATCCGCACTTTTATTTTCCTTGTTTTTTTATTTCATTTTATTTTATGGTCCCCAGTAGATCCTGAAAATAAGCCAAAGTGCGAAATAGTACGATCATACCCTTTGGCGATGTGCAAGAAAGTTGTTTTTCTAATTATCCACAAAGGAGTCATTCAACTAAGAAATATTGTAGAAAAATTAATGTTTGTCATTGATTTCATCACACATTTATGGTTTTCATAAATATCACAAACCTTTCATCGCCCATAAATATCACAAGAGACGAAAATATTTCAAGCTAGCTAAGTTGAAAAGGGTACCCCATCACATTGTGTGACTCGCAAAGGGTCGGACAAGTCTGTGCAATTGCGTAGAATCTACAGAGCCTTTAAAGGATCATTGACGGTTTGGGCCTTATACGCCTATTTTTCTGATTCCCAGAACGCTGCTTTTGAGCTTCTAGTGTGGTGCATGTAGTACCAGTGCAATAGGTGAATCTTTTGGCAACAGCCAGCTAGCAAAATATTTTGAAAATTCCTACGCACTTAAGAGTTATGGAGGGTAGAAAGGGGAGGGGGTCTGAAATTTCATGAAAATAAAAAGTGCTTTAAAAAGTGATTTCTGCACGTTTTCTTGATTTATTCGGTAGGTATGGTGATATCTATTGAACATACAATATGCAGAGTATTAACGAATCACGATAATTGATGAAATTGTTTTAAAACAAAATATGTTTTGTAATAAAGTTATTTTGGGGAGATAATTTAGAATTTACCTGTACATTTTTGACTACATGTACCGTAAATAATACAAAACTGAAAGCCCAACAAAAGAAATAAATGTTTTTGATGGAATGAAAGTGTCCCATTTAGCATTGGAAAGTAGAACTGATTCTAACTAGATCCTTTGAATATTACTTTTGCTTTGTTTAAAGGGCATAGCATGTTAAATGTATTTAAAGTGTCCGAATATTTATGGTATACATATACATGCATATCCCTATATGAGACAAGATATTGAACACTAAAGTATTTACCTGCTATAACTCTTGCATGCCAGTGGATAATTGTGTCGTCTGTCAATAGCCTTTTGCAAACACTTTGAACCCAGATGAAGACCAACAGAATGTCAGTCTTGATCTGGATCCAAATTGCTTGACACTCCGATGGTGGTTTCTTAGTGGTTTATTTTTAAAAACTTAATTTTGAAGAAATTCAGCATTTCAGAATTCCCTAGCATGCAAATAGATAAGTACAGGACGTTTGCTAAAGAATGTGTCATTTATAACAGTGAGATTTTTATCCTATGAAAGAAAAATGCATTAACCTTGCTAATTCTACTATTAATCTTAAAGTACTTTATATTAAACTAGCACAGAATACAAAACAATTTAGGTGGCTGGTTCTAGAGAACTTCAATACTGTCATTAATTTCTTATTTGTGAGTAAAGCTATTTTATGGGCTTAGGCCCTGGGTTTTTGGGCTGCTGAACATCTTCCCCCCCCCCCTTGTGCCAGCAAGCCACTTCCATACAATGTGTAAAATATGGTAACACACATACATGCAAAAGCTTTTGCTGGCACACGGGGGGGGGGTGATATTTTAAAAAATGTTTTCGGATTTCTATATATTTTAATGTAAAACTGATTGTCCTACCCACAATTTTACATCTTTGACGCATTTAATATCGAAAACGGATTTCACAGACTTAAAGTACTCAGGTCAGGGTAGCTTCAGGGTGAAAAAAGGGACGATTGACAGACTTTTATTTTTACTGAAAACCATAGGCATTTACCCATAGCAAGTGTCAATGATCCTTTGTTACTCTAATGGTAGATGAAGCTGCACACACATTGAGCCGTGACATGTGATTTCCAACAAAGTGGTATTTTGACAAGTGTAGATTCAGACAAGCCCGTGTAGCCTCCTTTAAAGCTGAGAAACTCCAAATGAGCCAGTGCATGGGATTTCCAACAATGTGGTATGTGCGACCAGCAAAGCCTCAGATCAGCCTGCGTATACGCGCAGACTGATCAGAGCCTTTGCTAGTCGCTTGGGCATTCTATGATTGTTAAGCTACTGACTGAACAGCATTTGTAGTTTCTAAGTTTAGAAGGAGGCTGCAGAGGCTCGTCTGAGACTACACTTGTCAAAACGCCACATTGTAGGAAATCTCATGCACTGGCTCAAATGATATTGAGTCAGTAGGTTAACACTCATGTAATATTCAAGCGACTAGCAAATGCTCTGGTCAGACTGCACATATGTACAGGCTGTTCTGAGCCTTTGCTGGTCGCACATACCACATTGTTGGAAATCTCATGTCGTGGCCCTATTATTAGAGGCATCTTGTCCCATTTAACAGATGTGCGTTCAAGTTTCGAAGATTAACCTGAATCCTTCTTCTCAAGGATTGGCTCAAATATCTTCTTTTGAAACACCTAGAATAAACGATGGTTCTATTTAAGCCAATTGCACGTTCTCAATTGAGAATATGTGCATTCATGTGAAAGCACAACGATTTTGATGGTAAAAATAGAGCATCAAAGCTCGAAACGTATTCTTTTATTCTATATTTAAAGTAAGAAAAAGGGCAAAGATCAGGAATCGATACAATCAAGCACCACACCTGACCCAGGTTGCCAATTGGAAAGTGGCAACTTCACAATTAGACATCACAAACGAGAGCCAAGAGGTCAGCACGTTCCCAGCAGGTGACATCAAAGCATCAATAAACAGACGTGCACGAAAGCAAAACAAAATGAAGATGGAAATATCCACAAAAGAAGCACCGCCTTGGAACAGTCAGTAAAAATATTTTACTGGAAGGTTTTAACCGGTTTCACCGCGCTAAACTCCCCATTAGTTCAGATGTTTGGTTTGCATGAGAGACCCTTAACTTATCAATGCATCGTCTCCTAGAACAAATAAATCAAGATATAAAACGGATATAAAGCAAAGATAAGCACTCAACAGTAAATAAAACTGAATACCGGAGCAAAAGAAATCCAACAGGTAAACCCCGGTGGGCCTGACAACAACCAAAGCATCAGACCCCTACCATCTTATCAATAGATAAGTCTTTAAGTCTGAACCGTCTTAGAGTCTGAAGTCCGACCCACCGGCGTGCATTTAAAGAGGAAAGTTGCCAACCATGATTGGGTCGACCACAAAGCATGCAGTCTGTTGCAATACATTAATGTAATAGTCAATCTTTTTATTATGGTAAATTATTTTGATGAACTGTGCTGAAAAAACAATAGAGCCAACAATCTTCTTCAATTTATAACCCTTTTCAGCCATTTATCTGCTTCATCATCTCATGTTAGCCTAAATTACACACACTACAGACCAAGACTGTTTCCTTATCAGGGGTCCATTCAGTGTTCATAGTGTTTTCTTCTTAGATAAAGACTGAGGTTTTGAAGCACATCTCAAAGAAACCTGGCCCCGATGTTATAAAATCTTTTTCAACTTAGCATGGAATGTATCATGCTCATCAATATTAAAATGTCAACAATTGTTGCCATTTTAACATTTATTAACATGATAAATTCAACATCTGAGAGTCTGAAAGCATGGAAAGTCTTTCTTGTGCGGTATTTTAGCTTTTACGAGCAATTGAAATGTCATGCTCAAGTTTTATAACCTCAAGACCAGTGTATATCATTGACATAACCCACTTTTACACATGTTTATATAGCGAGACCTGCTTACTGTCTGTACTAATTGTTTTTTGCCCCCACGCCACGCCCCCAACTTGTTCACCTCTCCGTTAGCCTTACGAGAGACCGGGATATTGCATATCACATGGCGATACAGTGACAGATAAGCCATATAATACCAAGTTCTTGTTGTCTCGCTGATTAGTTGTCGCTCATTTATACTCAAGAAGGCACTCAAATTTCATAGCTACAGTAAAGCCTGTATAAAACGGCCACTCAAAAATAGACAAAACCAAGATCTTTATGAAAAATGGTAGCTTAATGAAGGTCGAAAGTTTTGCAGAATGCTCCCCTTGGGTCATTCTGCAATACTTTTGACCTGCATTAAACGAGTCTTGAAAAACGAATTTTTGGTATTTTTTAGAGTGGCCGTTATACATGTACGCAGGTTTAACTGTATTATGTTTATATTTAATGGTTTCCAAACTGAATATTTTTGCATAATAGCCTTCACATTGCTCCTAACCGAGATTTTAAACTGATTGAGTATAGGTAGCTCTTTAACAACTTGGAGTAACTAAAAAAGTAATTCAGAGTTGGTCTTCCTTTTGGTATGCATTACTTTATGTCCTTTCTAGTTTTGCAATCATCTTGATGAGGAGAATAGAGCCGGTTGCTTGCTTTTATTGCCTTTTATATGTCGTGTTAATGTAAATGTCATGTAGCTCTTCCTCACGGTGCTGTGGGTTGGTCTGCAGTTTTTGATATTGTGGTATTTCCTGATCATACTCACTTTTTGCATTTTAACTATTATGTTAGGATTTTGGGGCTTCCGTTGAATATTTTGGCAATATAGCACAAAATCGGACATTGCTCAGAAACAGATATTAAGCTGGATGAGTGCATTTAGTGCCATCTAAGTGATGTGAATTTAGCATTGCACAATAGCTATAAACTCCCATTTATTATTTGTTTAATCCCAACATTAGATAAAGCAATAAGTGACTGGATAGAATCATTTCCCATGGCAATTTCATCATGATAACCTGTGATTTTTGTTCTCACGTTTTTAACAGACGTTATAACATGCTAAGGCATAAGTGCATTGTGCATGCAGAGACTCTCTAGAGTAGGGAGAAGGAGGAGTTGTCAGATTCTGCTGAAGAAGAGCAACCAGATATTGACGATGACAGTAATATAAGTACTCCTTATCTGAAAACGGGCAAGACACCTTCTCCTTGGATAATGACGAATGAAATAGTTAATGATACGTTTGAGGAATATATGAAGACAAGGGCAATGAATTGCTGGATTCGAAAGACATCAACCAAAGCCTATAAGGTTTACGGGCTGATTATAGAAAGCTGTGGCATGTTTATTTTTAGCAAAAATAAAATGACATCATATTTAAACACGATTGAATATTTAGGACGAAACGTTTACAGGCAGAGGAAGATTATAAAAAAAGAAGCGTGGAAATATCGAAAATACGAAAATACCCTATTGACGACATACTTAAGCGATATATACATGTACCACAACCACCACAAGTCGTTTTCTTTCATTTTAACCTTTTATTTCATTTTGCATTGTCAAGGTCGACGCAAAATGAAATAACATGCAGTTTTAATTTCATTTTGCGTCTATAGTATGTGGTTCGTTCTAAATGAAAGATTTATTTTATTTTGCGCTTATGGTAGGCAATTCTTCCTTATTTTATTTTGTGGTGATAGTATGAGGTCTGTTCTAAATGATAAATATGTTTATACACACTAGCCAATGAGGTATCGGTTCACTGTTATACGGCAAATCATCCTGCAGTCTACTGAAAAACCAAAAACCACCAGTCTATTGAACACCGAAAATCATCCATTTAATTGAAACTATGAAACTACGCAGTCAAATGAACCACCTACAACATTCTAATCAAATAAAACCCTAAGCCTTCCAGTCCACTGAAATAAAATTTCCCCAAACCATTTCGTCCACATAAACACCCAACACCAACCAGTATATTGAAACATCCCAAACCACACGGTCAGTTTGAAACATCCCAAACCACCGGTAAATTAAGATACACCAAACCACCCAGTTAATTGAAGAACATCAAAACACAATCCAGGAAACATCCAAAACCACCTAGCCAACTGAAAGACCCCAAACCAATAAGTCCATTTAAACTCCTAGAATTATCCAGTCCTCTGACATATCCAAAACCACCCAGTCAACTTAAACACTATAATTCAACCAGCCCACTAGAACACCCAAAACCACCTGATCCGTTGAAACACCTAAAATACTTTGTTTGTTCATAAATGAACCACCTGACCGATAGGTTTGGTGCTCTATGAAAAACACCACAGGACTGTTTCATAATTTAACATTATTTCAGTTTGTGTTGATATGGAGCATATCTACACAAAATGAAATAATTTCTTTATTACATCTTTATGACAACGCAAAATGAAATAGAAAAATCAAAATGAAACAAATTATTACATTATTTCAAAATGCGTTGTAACACACCACCAGTTACATGTAATGTATAGATTCAGGTGATCAAAGTGATGAAGCTAGCTCATATGACGAGGTTGAATTGAAGAGATGTGCAGCTTGAATTAATGAAAAAAGGAATGAAAACCCTGCTATATATAGTACCAGAAAGTACATCATGATCCAGGAAAAGGTACAAGTTATTATGTGCGCCCATCAAAGACTCAGATCAGCCTCCGCTTCCGCACAGCCTGACCAGAGTTATTGATGGGTTGATCTATGGGTAGCTAAGGGTCAAACATTTTTCAGGCGGAAACTTGAACGCTGATCAGACTGCGTAGTTACCGAGTCTGATTTCAATCTTTACTGTATGCACATGCTAACGTGTGGAGACCATCTCATTTTTATATTGTGCAAAATTCGCGATCAACGATACTCAAATGAAAATTGATCATATCTTAAATGTAGCTTCACACATGCGCGGATCCAGAGAGTGGACAAGGTGTCTGAAACTCCCTCACACCCACAGCCAACACACACACCCTGGAAAATCACGAAACTATAGACTTCCTTAGCAAACCGGTCCGGATTCCCTGAAAATTCACCAAGCTACCAAGCCAGCATTCATTGTTGGGGGCCATCATCGGCCCGCCAGAGAAACGCCATTTAAATGGCGTTTCGCGGTCGGGCCGACAATGGCCCGTCTTTAGTCTTAATTGGATCCTCTCTCCCCTAATCAACTAAAATAAGGGGGGATAAACCTCGTCAGGGTTGAGTTGTACCCCCTCTGACAAATCTTTCTGGATCCAAGAATGTCACAGCTGGTTTCAGCAGCTTCGCGTCATGATTTTATAAGTATAATATTTTTTATTAAAAGTAATAAACTGTATTGTCGTTCTTAAGAATAGAAAGAAGCTTTATGGAAATTTACGAATGAAAAACTACAAGCAAGCAAGACATTAACATAATTCGAGTTCAATGATCACAGTGGGATGAGAATAAGCATTTTCTAAACAGATGATCCTACATGAGTGCTCATGTTTTATTATATCTGCGCTATTTGAAAGAAAAAAAAAACAGCGGAACACAAACATAACCTAACACAAAAAAAACTATGGGAGCAACAACAAACAACAGATAAACAACAACAGAACCACCATCTTAGACAGGACGGTAGCCGAAGCCAGTGAGGGTCTTGAATTAATTGTACTGGCCGCCCTAGATTCCGCCGTTGTAAAAACACACATTTGTTTATCTCGCGTGTCTTTGGGGTTATCGACCAAGTAAGTCCCAAACAAGTCTGCTCAGCTATAGCGACTATTGAGGTCGAGTTCGCGTGTGGGTATCGCCTGGCTATTAAGCTGTTAGCTCGGCTATAGCCGTGACCCTGTTTTGAAGCATGGCCGCGGCTATAGCCCAAAATACCCAGATGAGAAATATTGACCAATCAGCAGGGTTGTATCAAAACCAGTCGGGAAAATCCAAATAGCCTACTCGGCATTTGATTGGTTTGTTTTATCGGATGGAGAATACCAAACAAGTGAAGGGCAGCCAATGCCAGACGATGGCCACAAGCGAACCCGGCCATAGACTTTATTAAGAATTAAAGGCGTGGTAGGCGCTGTGAAACCGGTTAAAGCCTTTCAGAAAAATAGTTTTACTGACCGTTCCAAGGCGGTACTTCTTTTATGGATCATTTATGTTATCTATGTCTTGTGTTTGTCATGCTTCCGTGTCTCTCCATTGCTGCCTTGTGGTCACGTGCTGGGAAAGGACTGACATCTTGGCTCTTGTTGTGATGTCAGATTGTGATTTTGTCACTTTCACATGTGGTACTTGATTGCATTGATTCCTGATCTTTGCCGTCTTTCTTACTTTTATAAATTTTGCATGTATGTAGCTCATATTATGGTATACTTACCAAAGGCCTAGTCAGACTACGCGAATGCGCAGGGTGGTGTGCTCCGTTATTGTTCGCATGCAACAAGGTCAAATCAAATGGAGACGGAGCGCAGTAATGAATACAAAATTATTACCTTTCATCGCAAATAACATGTAGGAACATTCCAGCGGGAAGGTAGTAATATCATAAATGTTCGATAATTCTAATTCTGAAAACTCAAAGTACACTTTAACCCTTAATGCGCCAATCGCAACAAAAGTCGTCTGCTTTTCTCGTCTGCTGAAATGTTTTAGAAGCCTCTATGGCAAACATTGTGGACCTAGATCAGACTGCTCCTATAGGAGCAGTCTGTTCTGGGTCCACGCTGTTTGCTTCTATACTTAATTCGTCAGTAATGCTAGGCAATTATTTGCAGCAGACGACTTCAGCAGATGACATTTTCAGATACATTTTTTCTTGGCGCTTTAAGAGTTAAGTGTGAGTACCGTCGCCCCTTGAAGGTAGTATTGCAGTCTGTAGAGTATGCTGGTCGTCGCGAGTGGCAGAGCTTTACCGGGCACGAATGCAGTTGGAGGTGAAGGAGCAGACACAGAAAAGCACTGTAGTTCAAGCGTCCCCTGGGTGGGTTTCAAAAAATGGAGCTGGCTGAAACCCTCTAACTTGTGTTTGACTTTGTTGCCTAGTTTAGCTGATCTGACTGTGCCTCAGATCCAGTACTTCTCTGGCTGACTAGATTCTAAGTAGCGATCACATTCTTGACGTGCGTGATGGTTTCTTCTTTCGTCATACTCTTCTCCATCGGCGGCTCTTCCAGGTCACTGTGTCTACTGTATGTGGACGATCTTTGACTATTGGTTCCAGGGCTGGAGTCAGCACTTGAGGTGCCAACCACAACTGCTTTAGATCCTGGGTCTTCTTGGAAGAGGAGTTCATCTTTCTTCTTTCTCCGCTTTGTAGGCTATTCTGGGCCCGAGGTTATAAATCTTGTTTCGTGCTCAACTCAACTGAGTATGCAATTTCAACTGCTCTTAAAAACTAAAAATGCTGAAAAGTACATACTTTTCTTGCTTTCAACCTCGCAAATATTGTACTTATCATGCTTATGAATGTTAAAATGCAATCAGTTGTTGGCATTTTAAGAGTCATTATCTGAGAGCATCAGACAGCCTCAATTATGGCTTGGAAATAAAAAAATAGATTTTCTTGAAATTTTGCCCATTTTTAACTTCTGTCAAGAGATGAACAAAAATGCATATTTTTCTCAATTTTTCACTTCAGAATCCATGGCAACCACGATTTTCTATTTTTAGCATTTTCCAGCAATATTTTGAGCTAAAAATTACAATATTTTGGACTGCCCTACCAAAGAGGCAATGGGGCAAATGTTTGTGTTTGTGCTTTCAAACAATAAACATGACTTATTACTTTACCCTTGTACTGATTTTGTTACTTTTCCGTTGTCATGGGAACACGTGCTATGATGGATTTTTACATGCTTTTATGCATTTTTCAATGCACTAAAAATTGGCAATTTTCAATATCATTTTTCTAAAAATTTCTACGTCAGATTTTTTTGTTTTTCTCTCAATTAGTTAACTGATACCTATATTTCACCATATTGAAAAATTGGGATCGGGTTATTTTTTATTTTGAAATAAATTTTATTTGAAGTTTATTACTGTCGAAGCAAAAATATTATGTTTTTAGATGAACAAAATGATTATTATCTTTTGTATTTTATCTAAGTAGTGATTATCTGTCACAAAAAAGTACCGTTTCACACAACCGTCGTGTAGCAATTCTAAATAACACTTAAAATTGTGGTTTAATGCTTATAATGATATAATATTAGGGATCAAAGTACCCCACCCACTAATGTTAAATGTAAAATTAAATGCTATTTTGCTTAAAACTGGACATTTCAAACAAATTTTATGACAACAGGAAGTTTTAATTGATAAAATAAATTTCCCAGGATTGTTTTTTAAATTTTGGTGTATATAACCATCTGGTTGCTATGGTAACTATCCAAAGTAATGTTACCTTAACAATGACCATATAGCTCCGCAATTATGCATAACTTGATATAAATACCTTTTTCATTAATGTTATGTCATTGATTTGAGGAGCAAATGGATGTGTAACATATTGTTCTCTCTCATTCTTAGTTAAACCTCATCAAAAGCATGGTTTCCATGGCATTTGGGTCATTTTATTCCTATGGAAGCTAAAAAAGTTTCCATATTCAACTAGAAAATAACCAAACAAATGATATATTTATTACATAACATAACTTTAAGATGTCATATATAAACTACATTATTGCAAACTTACTATCGTAAACATAAAAAGGGTAGAAACAAGAATTCTATCCAGTCTTGACTTTAGATTTAGGCACTTGGTACCCCACCCACTTATACATCATATGAAAACCCTTGTTTATGTATATAGTTTTCTTGAAATAAAACTTATTTTATATATTATAGAAATTGAACTGTTACAAAGATAATTGTATATGGTCAATTAAAATTTGGTGTTGAAAACAAAAACATTGTTGCTATGGTAACTGGTGGAAAACTATGCCTGGTCGTGCCTTAGCAACCACAAAAAACTTCGAAAAATCGTCATTTTTTTATTCTCAATGTTTCCACAATCAATTTTTGTGGCTTGGAATAGAATGTTAACCCATCCCATCCCCTAAACATTGTGTCACTTTCAATTAAGAGCTTGCAAATATAGGTTTGACATTGAAAACGAGCTTCTCTACATCTTCCAGGCTCTAATTTACTCCACCCATCGATTTAAAAAGTTACAAATAGATTGAAATTTTGACCAAAAAGGCAGATTTGAAAAAATGACAACATACGATGTTTTCAGAGAGAAGGCTCTCCTTACCTTGCATGTAATGACCGAAATGCATTTTTTACGTCAGAAAAACCTAAAAAATATCATGCATGGTCTTGTCAAAATGTATGTGATGTGCTGACCTTTTTGTTGGACAACATTTTATTCGATTTGGCACCAATCTGTATAGACAAGTAGTTGGGATTCCTATGGGCACTAAATGTGCTCCCCTGGTTGCAGATTTATTCCTGTTTTGTTATGAGAGGGACTTTATGATGTCTCTTTCTGATGATAAGCAGGCTGATGTCATTGATGCGTTTAACACTACATCCAGATATTTGGACGATATTTTGAATATTTATAATGTTTATTTTGACAATATGGTTAGTCAAATATACCCTTCAGAGCTCCAACTAAATAAAGCTAATACCTCTGATACCGAAGCCGCATTTTTAGACTTGCATTTGTCAATTTCTAATGATATTGTTTCTACCAAAATTTATGATAAACGTGACGACTTTGATTTTGAAATTGTCAATTTCCCATTTTTAGATGGTGATGTTCTTCGTTCTACATCCTACGGAGTCTATATTTCTCAACTCATTCGTTTTGCTAGAGCATCTAGCATTGTTGCTGACTTCAACACTCGCAATAAATTGTTAACTCAGAAACTTCTTAAACAAGGCTATCAGTATCATAAACTTCACAAAACATTTCTAAAATTTTATAGACGATACTATGATTTGATTTCTAAATTCCAAGTTGGACTTAAATTCTCTTTTGCGCCAAGGACTTTCGGAACCTGATTTCTATGGTGACTTGGTGTATAAGTTGAAGAAGATTGTTGGCTCTAATAATTTTTCAGCGCAGTTCATTAAAATAATTTCCCATTATAATAAGATTGGCTATAACATTAATGTATTGCAACAGACTGCATGCTTGGTGGTCAACCAAATCACGGTTGGCAACTTTGTTCTCCCCCTTTAATTGCACGCCGGTGGGTCGGACTTCAAACTTTATGATGGTTCCGACTTAAAGACTTATCTATTGATGAGATGGTAGGAACCTGATGCTTTGGCTGTTTGTCCGACCCTCCGGGGTTTACCTGTTGGATTTCTTTTGATCCGGTATTCAGTTTTATTTACTGTTGAGTCCTTATCTTTGCTTTATCTCCTTGTTATATCTTTATTTATATGTTTTAGGAGATGATGCATTGATAAGTTAGAGGTCTTTCATGCAAACCAAATAGCTAGGTGTCTTGATCCACATCTGAATTAAGGGTGAGTTTGGCGCGACGTTAAACCGGTTTAAGCCCTCCAGTAAAATATTTTACTGACCGTTCCAAGGCGGTATTTCTTTGGTGGATCTTTTATGTTTTTGTTCTGTCTTATGTTTGCTATGTCTTTGTGCGCGTCTGTTTATATGTGCCTTGTGGTCACCTGCTGGGAAAGGGCTGACCTCTTGGCTCTCGTTTGTGGTGTCTAAATGTGAGTTTGTAACTTTCCCATTGGTATCCTGGGCCCGGTGTGGTACTTGATTGTATCGACTCCTGATCTTTGCACCCTTACTTACTTTAAAAAATGTTTGTCAGAGGACTGGAACAGTATTTTAATTTTTTGTGTCAGCAAAAGAATGGTTGCTATGGTTAATGATGAGATACTTTACACCTTTAATAGCAAATGCCAAAAAGTCTTCAAAAAGTCATGCTAGTTTCTTTATTCTTAAGGTTTCTATAATGATATTAGTAATTTGATTTTAAATGTTACAAAAACAAGAGGTCAAAGGGAAAGCATCAAGTAGCCCATCAAACAGTTTTGATAGTGGATCTGACAGCACTTTCAATAAAATCCAACATGAAATTGAGATTAAATGATATTTTTTTCATGTTTTCACAATATAAGCCTATGTAAAACATGTGACCCCCAGGATAGGGCCATACTTACCCAATGGGCATAATTTGAACAAACTTAGTAGACGTCCTCTAGTTGATGCTTCATACAAAATATCATGGCTCTAGGCCTTGTCGTTTCAGACTCACTAGAAGATTGTTTGAATGATTTCCCTTTATAAGCCTATGTAAAACGTGTGACAACTGTTCGTCCGTCGTCATAATTTTTTTCTCCCGCTCTATAACTTGAGAACAACTCTATACAATTAAACCAAATTTTGTATGTGCATTGATATTGACATGATCTAAGTTGAGATATTTCCTGTCCTTTTTTGCAGATTTGTACAAGAATTTGATATCACCAAATTTTATATATGCATTTATATTGACAAGATCTAGCTAGGGATTGTTTCACGTCATTTTTCCCAAATTTGTACCAGAGTTATGGCCCTTGATTTTAGCAAAAAGTTTGTTTCCGCTCAATATCTTGAGAACAAATGGACATAATTTCACCAAATTTTAAATATGCATTGATATTGACAACATCTATCTTGGGATCAGTACACGTCATTTTCTGCAAATTTTTACCAGAGTTATGGCACTTGATTTACGCCAAAATTTTGTTTCTGCTCAATATCTTGAGAACAAATTGACAGAATTTCATCAAATTTTAAATATGCATTCATATTGACAAAATCTAGTTTATTACAGAGTTATGTCCCTTTATTGATGTCAAAATTTGTTCCTGCTCAATAGCTTTAGATTTTCCTGCTTAGTATCTTTAGAACTTGGCCTTTTTATTTCATGAAAACGCTGCATCTGGGCTACAGCCAGATTCTCTGACAATTCTAGTTTTACTTGAATATACAAGATATTTTTCACACTACATGTTTTCAAACCATTCTGTACATTTGCTTGGTTGATAATACTTGACAATAACCATAGGGTTATGTTAACACATCCATGTGCCCTACATAGAAACCCCTTTGTGCCAGTTTTCAAATGCTCGTTCTCTAGCCAATGAGAGAATATAACGCTTTAAAAGATACATGTTTGGGACAAAATTGTAGTACAATTTCGTGTTAATACTTGAAACGTTTTGCATCAGAAGCTGCAAAAGTGCAGGGCTAGCATTTCCGAATTCTACAGAAGACACTGCAAGTAAATTGCTACTTGTCACAATTAACTATTATTGCAGACAACTACGATCTAGCAATTTTTCGTCCTGAATAAATTCTGAGTGAGTTTACAAGAATGAAAATTCTACTAAATAAGTATACAAACCAAAATAAGCATACAAACTATAACGTTTCATGAGGATATCCCAAACTGTTACCAAGTTATGGGGCATACAAGAACTTTTGGAGAAAAGAAAAAAAATCAAAAGGGGCATAACTTGAAATCTAATAAAAGGGGGAACAATGATGCTTGCGCACCACAAATCATCTTAACATGATACAGAATCCTATTGAATTTCATGACGATATCCAAAAATGTTACTGAGTTATGGGGAGTACAAGAATGAAAATTACACAAAATAAGGGAGAAAAATCATTCTTGCACATGACACATTGTATTTACCTTAGGCACATTTCTAAAAAACTTCATGAAGATATCACAAGTGGTTATCGAATTATGGGATGTGCAAGAATGAAAACGACACAAAATAAGCATAAAACAAGAAAATGCCATACCTCTGAAATGAAAAAAATGTAAAATAACCATAAGTGTATGCAACACTTTGTCTTGACCCCTATACACATGCTATAATTTCATATCTAAAAATGACTGTAACTGAGTTATGGTGAGTACAAGTTTTTTTTAAATATTCAAAGGGAACTCGGCAATTAAGGGGGACCAATCATTTATGTGTGGGACACATTGTCTTGACCTACGTAATATACATTTCTATAAAATATCATCACAATTGTTTACTGACAGACGTACAGGGCCATGCCATATAGTGTCCTTTTTTCAAAACAGGCATATAACAAATGGCTATTTGTCTTAAAACCTCGCGTTTCAAACATGTTGTGTGATAAAATGAAGTTCTGATTGATATCAATAATTTGCCAAGAAAAAAACCCTAAATCTCCTTACATCATGGTTGCTATGGTAACTATTTGAAATATTGTTAACTTTAAGATGACCACGTATCTCGGGTTACACGCATAATTTGATCTGAAAGCCTTTCATTGGGATGTTTGACAGGTTTTTTTCTTTCCTTCTTGGTTACAAATCAATAAAATGTTTCTCTCCTACTTGGCTACAAATCAATTAAAGCAAGATCCGGTCTTCTCACATCCATCTCATAGAAACATCATTTGTTATCATTTTTCCCAATCAGCCATTTTGGGCAAAGCTTCCATGTATTTACACCTTTTAAATCGATGGGTGAAGTAAATTGATGCCCGGAAGATGCAGAAAAACTTTTTAATGTCAAACCTGAATTTGCAACATCTTAATTCAAGGTTACAGAATGCTTAGGTGGTGGGTTGGGTAACCATTCTATCCCAAATACAAAATGATTATGGCCACCTTGCAAATAATAATAATAATAAAAACATGCATTGATTTTCGAAGGTTTTGTGGTTGCTAAGGCATGATCATGCATAGTTTTCCATCAGTTACCATAACAACAAGGATGTTTTGATATCAACCCAAATTATAATCTACGAAAAACAAATATCTTTGTATCAGTACATTGTCTATAATATATAAAGAATATTTTATTTGAAGAAAACCATATACATATACAAGGGTTTTTATATGTTGTATAAGTGGGTGGGGGTAACAAGTAACTAAATTTCAGGTCAAGACTGTATAGAATTTATATTTCTACGGTTCCAATGTTTACGATAGTAAGTTTGCAATAATGTAGTTTATCTATGACATCTTAAAGTTATGTTAAGTAATATTTAGACCATTTGTTTTGCAATTCTCTTGTTAAATATAGACACATTTCAGCTTCCATATGAATAAAATGACCCAATTACCATAGCAACCATGCTTTTTATCAAGGTTTAACTAAGAACGAGAGAGAACAAAATGTCACACATCCATTTGCTCCTCAAATCAATGACATAACATTAATGAAAAAGGTTTTTATATCAAGTTTGCATGACACCAGAGATATTTAGTCGTTGGTATGGTAACATTATTTTAGATAGTTACCATCACCAGATTGTTAGTTTCACCAAAATTTAAGATTTTTTTTCTGGGCAATTTATTCATATAAATTAGAACTTCCTGTTCTCGTTTGTCGTGTCTAACTTTCTGCTCACGTTTGTGGTGTCTAAATGTGAGTTAATCACTTTCCCATTGGTATCCTGGGTCAGGTGTGGTACTTGATTGTATCGATTCCTGATCTTTGCACCCTTAATTACTTTCTTGTTGTCATAAAATGTGTTTGGAATGTCCAATTTTAAGAAAATAGCATTTAATTTTACATTAAACAATAGTGGGTGGGGTACTTTGATCCATAATGTTATATCATTATGAGCATTTAACCAACATTAAAAGTATTATTTAGAATTGCTACATCATGGTTGTGTGCAATGGCATTTTTTGTGACAGATAATCACTACTTAGATAAAATACAAAAGATAACAATCATCTTGTTCATCTGAAAACATCATAATTTTTCTTCAACGGTAATAAACATTAAATAAAATTTATTTCAAAATAAAAAATATACCGGTCCCAATTTTTCAACATGGTGAAATATAGGTATTAGTCAGCTAATTGAGATAGAACCAAAATATTGATAGAGAAATTTTTAGAAAAATCATAATGCACCCTTACTTTCTAAGGTTACTTTGAAATTGCCAATTTTTAGTGCAATGAAAAATCGATAATAGCATATAAAATGCATCATAGCATGTGTTACCATAGAAATGGAAAAGAAACAAAGCCAGTACAAGGGTTAAGTACTTAGTTATGTTTATTTAATGAAAGCACAAACATTTGCCACACAGCCTCTTGGGGAGGCTAGTCCAGAATATTTAAATTTTTAACTCAAAATATAGCTAAAAATACTAAAAATTGAAAATCATGGTTGCCATGGAACTGGTAGTGAAAAATCATTTAATCTCAATATCCTGTTGGGTTTTATTGAAAGTGCTGTCAGATCCATTATCAAAACTGTTTGGTGGGCTAATTGATGCTTTTCCCTGACCTTATGAACAGACATTCTCAGGTGAGCAACCCAAAGCCCTTGGGCCCTCTTGTTTTTTGTAACATTTAAAATCAAAATACTAAAATCATTATAGAAGCCTTAAGAATAAAAAACTAGCATGACTTTTTGAAGATTTTTGGCATTTGCTATTAAAGGTGTAAATTATCAACATTAACCATGAGTGGAAGCTCACCACAGTTGACCCACAAGAAAGGAGCATCTGGAGATCAGGTGTGAGATCTGCTATGCGTGCAGCTTGCCAGTAACCTGGAAAGGGGCCCACTGATGTGGAGGATGCCCCTGCACCTGCACGTTAATCCAAAATCCGATTATGATGATATGATATGATAGGAACCATAGCAACCTTTCTTTGGGTGACACAAAAATTAAAATACTGTTCCAGTCTTCTCACAAACATCTTTTAGAAACATCCTCTTTTGTCATTTTTCCGAATCTGCCTTTTTGGGCAAAATTTCAATTTATTTGTACCTTTTAAATCGATGGGTGGAGTAAATTAGAGCCCGGAAGATGTAGAAAAGCTTATTTTCAATGTCAAACCTATATTTGCAAGCTCTTAATTCAAAGTGACACAATGTTTAGGGGGTGGGATGGGTTAACATTCTATCCAAAGCAAAATAAAACAATTGTGGAAACATTGAGAATAAAAAAATGATAATTTTGAAGTTTTTTGTGGTTGCTAAGGCATGATCAGGCATAGTTTATCACCAGTTACCATGGCAACAATGATGTTTTTGTTATCAACACCAAATTTTAATTGACCATATACAATTATCTTTGTAACAGTTCAATTTCTATAAAATATAAAATATGTTTTATTTCAAGAAAACTATATACATAAACAAGGGTTTTCATATGTTGTATAAGTGGGTGGGGTAACAAGTACCTAAATCTAAGGTCAAGACTGGATAGAATTCCTGTTTCTACCTTTTTTATGTTTACGATAGCAAGTTTGCAATAATGTAGGTTATATATGACATCTTAAAGTTATGTTATGTAATAAATATATCATTTGTTTGGTTATTTTCTAGTTGAACAGGGAACTTTTTTAGCTTCCACAGGAATAAAATGACCCAAATGCGATGGAAACCATGCTTTTAATGATGAGGTTTAACTAAGACTGAGAGAGAACAATATGTTACACATCCATTTGCTCCTCAAATCAATGACATAACATTAATGAAAAAGGTATTTATATCAAGTTATGCATGATAGCGGAGTTATATGGTCATTGTTAAGGTAACATTACTTTGGATAGTTACCATAGCAACCAGATGGTTAGATACACCAAAATTTAAAAAACAATCCTGGGAAATTTATTTTATCAATTAAAACTTCCTGTTGTCATAAAATTTGTTTGAAATGTCCAGTTTTAAGCAAAATAGCATTTAATTTTACATTTAACATTAGTGGGTGGGGTACTTTGATCCCTAATATTATATCATTATAAGCATTAAACCACAATTTAAAGTATTATTTAGAATTGCTACACGATGGTTGTGTGAAACGGTACTTTTTTGTGACAGATAATCACTACTTAGATAAAATACAAAAGATAATAATCATTTTGTTAATCTAAAAACATAATATTTTTGCTTCGACAGTAATAAACTTCAAATAAAATTTATTTCAAAATAAAAAATAACCCGATCCCAATATTTCAATATGGTGAAATATAGGTATCAGTTAACTAATTGAGAGAAAAACAAAAAAATCTGACGTAGAAATTTTTAGAAAAATGATATTGAAAATTGCCAATTTTTAGTGCATTGAAAAATGCATAATAGCATGTAAAAATCCATCATAGCACGTGTTACCATGGAAACGGGAAAGTAACAAAATCAGTACGAGGGTAAAGTAATAAGTCATGTTTATTGTTTGAAAGCACAAATCACAAACATTTGCCACATTGCCTCTTGGGTAGGGCAGTCCAAAATATTGTAATTTTTAGCTCAAAATATTGCTGAAAATGCTAAAAATAGAAAATCGTGGTTGCCATGGAAACTGAAGTGAAAATTGAAAAAAATATGCATTTTTGTTCATCTCTCGACAGAAGCTAAAAATGGGCAAAATTTCAAGAAAATCTATTTTTTCTATTTCCAACTGATTTTGACGCTCTCAGATAATGACTCTTAACAGTTATGTGCATGATATATTTTATGCTCAGCTGAGTTGAGCATAAAAAAAGTTTTATAACCTCGGGGCCTGGCGTCGGAAGCTCAAAGTATCTGGGAGAAATGAATTATTAAAGGCAAAATAAACTTCAAGCAGGAGGTCCTAAAGCTATATGTCTAATTTGATTGGCTACTGGCAAACACCTGCGAAATGATTGATAGGTCCTCCCAGCTTAGTTACCATGCTGCTTATTTGCCTTATCCGACCATTGGTCAATCCAATCAGACATTAGCTAAGCTCTGTCCGCTTACTGTCTCATATTGAGGTCACCCCTCGCCCCGGGTCCTGGATTCCTGCCTATAAAGCAAAAGAAATGTCACAGATTTGTATTCAAGTCAGATTTCCTCACTTTCTATCAACATATGTGATACATTGTAATTCAATCCAGCACTGAACAAACAGCAGGCTTTGCTTAACTCTATGACTGTAAATGGCATTTTGTCGTCTGCTGATAAACTTTGCAAATTGTTTGGATCAAGATCAGGCCTGACAAGATGTCGGACCTGAAGTGGGTCTAAAGTAATTGACACTCTGATGATATTCCTGATAGAATATTTTGAAAAAAAAAATATTTGAGAAAAAAATATCAGATAACGAAAAAGCAGCATGCAAAACGTTAATGCATAAATAATCTTGTGGAGGTTTTTAACCCAAACTTATTAGGTACGAAGCCTCTTAATACTGTGGACTATGAAAATGTCATCACTTTTTACGGCTTCAGATAATTTAGATTTTAGACTGACCAGTGCCTGACAAATTCACCAAATTACCCATGCGCACAGCGAGCCTCAGATCAGTCTTGGCACCCCCTGATCAGAGTCTTGGTATTCCGTTTGAATACATTATAAGTCGTTACATGTAGCTATGCAATAAATGCACAGTGATCCGAGTCATCTCTGGGAGCATATGCCATTTTGTTATTTTGGCTATGCATTGCTTTAATCAGACTAATAAAAGTGGGTCATTGATATGTCTAAAGCCCCTGTCACACGATGCTACTTTAGACCAGCACGAAATTTCAACTGCTCATAAAAACTGAAATACCGAAAAATGAAGAAGTTTCTTGCTTCAAGTCTCTCAGATGTTGTATATATCATGCTAATAAATGTTAAAATGCCAACAATTGTTGGCATTTTAACATTTAAGAGCAGAATTAATTTCGTGCTCAGCTGAGTTGAGCATGGAAAAGGGTTTATAACCTCGAGGCCAGGTCTAATATGCATTTGTGCTTTACCAAGTAGAATTGATAAAAACTCGCTGACAAAGCGCTGAACTACATGTACATTTCTGAACGTTCGAGCAATAAGTATGAAAGTAAACGGCACAGAGAGTCTCGAACATGTTCAAAAACCGCGGCAAGAAAATGGTCCCATTTACAACAAAGCGATGCATTGACGCATCTTTCCATGCTTATACAGAAAAATTGAACAATATACATGTATTATATTTTAGTGTAGCATTCACACCAACGCGAATTGGTCTGAGCGTCATTTATCGCTCAGAAACAACACGTTACTAATTGTATAGAACATCGCAATGAACATAATTGACATGACCAATGAGAATTCTGGGTTTCATTGTTACGATTCTTTTGCGAAACATACAACAGCTAGAAGGCTACACAAAAATTTTAACATGGATTTGTGCAAGAGAGCAGTGCTGTTAAACGTACATCGCTTAAAGAGGCTAAGTCTGTTTCTATGAACATTTTTCGAAAAAAAAATTTTCTTTTTAAATCATTCGTAAAAATAGGATTAAGTAATATGTTTTCACAATAAATATGTTCAGTACATCTGAAAACTGCATGGAAAAGTGAATTATCTTATAAAAACCGGTGTTTTTTCTCTTGTTGGTAATTATTTACGTCCCTCCAATAATTCTAGACAGTTGATTTTTTAACATAAATGCTGTTGTTTTGATACAGATAATTTGTTTAAATGTGTGAAAATGGTAAAATGTTTACCTGAATTTGAGTATTTATACTGTGATCTTGAAAAATAGAAACTTTTTTTTCCAAAACTACAAGGTCAAAAGTTACAGACTATGCAGCTTTAACTTCACAGCAAGTTATTCGTGGACACATCGATGATCATACGCCTCTCGTACTTCTGGAGGGAATTATTGTTCATATTCCAAACATGACACTTTTCATTTTCTTGCATGTTATTATAAAGGAATGCGTTTCTTACGCTTCTGCGGCAAGCTGCCATTGTTAATCTACCATTATATGGCATGTGTGCATAAATCAAGCAAATAAAATGACAACCGCAGCCTAAGAACAATTCTGCGTGTAAGTAAACATAAAAACCTAACTTACCTTTAGACCTATACCACTGAGTAAAGTCGATTTCACTTACTTTGAAAGTACAGTGAATCTATACTGTGCCTTCATTGCTTTTGACTTATGATGTGTTCATTTGTATATTTGTTGACGCTATTTTATGTGGTCACATTTTTGGTACATGACGACTCTTAACTATTCACCCATCTATTCATTTCTTCCGTTACTATAGCTAAAACGAGAACTTTTAAAGGTTTCGACTACGGACCTCACACTTTGTCTTAAAAACTACGCCAAAGTTTTGAAAAATTGATACTCGCAAGCATGGGTGCTTGGATAATCAATAAATGTTAGCTCACCTGAGCCTTTGACATGGGTGCTTGGATAATCATTATATTTTAGCTCACCTGAGCCTTTGGCTCAAGGTGAGCTATTGCGATCATTGAATAACCGTCGCCCGTCGCCCGTCGCGCGGCGTCCGTCGTTGTGCGTCGCCAACAATGGCTTCAAATGACATCTCCTCCTAAACTACTGGCTGGATTTTCACAATCTTAGCATGAATGGTCCTTATATAGCTCTGTTTAATAATTGTACATAGGGTTTCTGTATGTTGCGTATTTAGGTCACATAGGCTAAAATAGGTTTTCGAGATGTAAACTTTAAAAATATTTATTGTCTGAAACCAAAATGCCTTGAGCCTTGATATTTGGTATGTAGCATCACCTAGTGGCCCTCTACCTAGTTTGTTCAAATTATGCCCCTGGGGCCAAAAATGGCCCCGCCACGGAGGTCACATATTTTACAAAGGCTTATATATAGAAAAAACATGAAAAATCTTCTTCACTGAAATCATAACGCCTAGAGCCTTGATATTTGGTATGTAGCATGACCTAGTAGATCTCTACAGAGTTCGTTCATATTATGCCCCTGAATTCAGAAATGGCCCCTTCCCAGGGGTCACATATTTTACATAGGCTTATATATGGAAAAAAAAACATGAAAATCTTTTTGTCTAAAACCATAAGGCCCAGAGCCTTGGTCTTTGGTATGTAGCATCACCTAGTGGACCTCTACAGAGTTTGTCCAATTATGCCCCTGGGGCATAAAATAGCCCCGCCTTGGGGGTCACATGTTTTACATAGGCTTATATAGAGAAAAACATGAAAAAAATCTTCTTGTCTGAAACCATAAGGCCTAGTTTAGTTTAAACATATTTTATTGCCAAAATTTTACAGCAATGGGGTTGGGTAACAAGTTCTCACAACATTAGTTTCGATCCTTCCCCTACATTCTATATATACACAATAGCTTATAAACATGGCTATATATACAAACGCATATGTTAACTGAACAAGTTGTAATCAAAGAAAGACAGATAGTAACATAAACTAGACTATATTGGAATAAATAAATAAGTAAATAAATAAATAAGCAAATAAGTATAAAAGAAATAATAAATAAATAATAAATAAATAAATAAAAACAAATAAATAAATAAAATAAATAAATAAATAAGTAAATAAATAAATCAATGAAGATAAATTATATATGAAAGAAGAAAAAATCGAACATCAGAATAGTAGATAAATAAATAAATAAGTAATTAATATTGGATGATTAAAAGAAAAACAAAAACAAACAAAAACAAAAATAGTACGACTGCCAGGAACCCCTTCAACTTTGGAATAGAACAAATTGGTCATAAGTATAATTATTAATATACAAAATATGTTTCAAAGAAAACTTCAAGCAAATAGTCAACTGGTTTTAAAACGCTTAGTAGCATGTATATATCTGTGGACAGCTCTGAACAAGACTATATTGTTTTCCATATTCAAATTAAAATTACCACATAGAATCATATCAATACTTATCGGTTGGAAAACTCTAACTGTGTCATTAAAAACCTGCCTTTTGATTGTAAACTTTCTACAATGAAAGAAGTAGTGCATAGCGTCCTCTATCATGCCACACAAATCACATAAAGGATTATCACGGAGATGATTTCTAAAAAGGTCATTATTAAGGTTGCTGCAATTATTTCGAAGTCGTGCATGCAATATAGAAATATATCTATTTCCTATAGTAAAGTGAGAAGGAACACATGAGTTATTGAAACTTGAAGTAATATATTTTTTAAAGGTTTGTAAAGTTGATAGATTTCTTAAATCATCTTCAAGGGAGTTCGAAAGTCTAATGGAAGAAGGAATACATGATTTTTGTGAGATACTAGTTCTATTGTAGGGCACCGATATATTTCTATTATTTCTCAGAGGGTAAATTGAAATTTCACTAACTAAAGGTGAATTAAATCTTGTATATATGAAGGTATAGGCCAATTTTGACTTCAGACGGATCAAAGATCAGACGATTCGAATTTACAGCACGTGAAAGGAGAAACAGGTAGAAACCGTTATAAAGCGGTATCATAGGCGTTACATCACACATTATCATGATTATATAGGTAACTTTCAACATTTTACTCAACTTTCTTTGTAGCTCGGTTGGTAAGCAACAGATAAGGTATAAGTATTTCTTTTCTTTAATGCGAGTTCGAGTCTCGGTCAGGCCTTATTTTTTTTAGTTTCAATATAAGTGTGTGTGGGGGGTGTGAGTTTGTTCATTTTAGCTCTTTTTCTATTGTATTTTTTATCTTGGTATATATATTTTATCATAATTTATTAAATTTCAGATACAATGAATTTCACATGCCCTCTGTCTCGCTGGCAGTGTCAGTATCAGAGCTGCAGGTGGAGCCCGACGCAAGATCAGTCACCACTGGCTCATGATCTTCCACTGCCGTGATCTCCTTTAACTAGTATCTATACCCGCTCTACTGAAAAAAAAATCTCCACGCACTTCGCCCAGTCACCAGGTGTGATGTCTCTTGTGCCCTCTTCAATTAGTTCCTTGATAGCAGTAGTCAATTATGTTTCCATTTTTCAAGAACACAGTAAAAAACTAAAATTCAGGTATATATTTTACCAATTTCGTAAATCTTTACAAATTATCAGTATCAAAACAACAGCATTTATGTTAAAATTGACTGTCTATAATTATTGGAGGGACGCAAATAATTACCAACAAGAGAAAATACACCTGTTTTTATAAGATAATTCACTTTTCGCTGCAGTTATCAGCTATAGTGAACAGATTTATTGTGAAAACTTAACTTAATTCTGCTTTTACAAATGATTTAAAAAGAAAGGAAAAAAATTCGAAAAATGTTCATAGTTGCAGACTTAGTCTCTTTAAAGGTTGAAGGCGAAATTATTCTGGGCAATGAAACAATAATACAAATGCATTAGGCGATACAATTTGCAAACTATATCGTGTTTTGAAGATAGCAGGAAAATAGTATAGTAAAGTTCTGAACCGAGGGCCGCCAATTTTGCGATTTTTCACAACAAAAACAATGTACTAACTTGTATTATCACTTGTACCCAAAGGTAGTAGTTTTACCTTTCCAACCACCCCCACCCCTGCAAAAAAAGATATGTTAATAAAAAGATATTTTGGAATCGAAATCTTGGGTTTCGAACTCTGCAACCTTCCAGGGAATATTTGCAATTCAAGACGTTGACCGCTCGACTAAGCCTGTAGTTGTTGTATTGGTCATGCCGTTGGACATTTATTGAAAAATTTGTTACGTCGATAGCACGAGCAGTAAGTATTAGGCGAGAAATAACAGTTACAATCTTATTTACCTTTCTCATGCTCCTAAGTAGACTCGTCTGATCTTTGATCCGTCTGAGTTCAAAATTGACCTATACAATGCCATTATTTACCTTATACACGAAAGAGAGTTATGTTGCTGCCTTCTTTTTGACAAAGTTGTCCATCCACATTCTTTGAACAAGTTTTCTAATGACACAGATCTCGTTAATCCTGTAACCAGGGTGGGCGGCTTCATTTTGGATTTTTTGTGAGTCCTGTTCAGAGCATCCATCCCATACGACTGAGGCATATTCTACAACTGGTAAAAGAAAGGACATATACATTTGGTTGAGAGCATTTCTACTAATGGAGTATTTTAGCTTACGCATTATTCCCAAAATTTTAGTCAGCGATAGGATAATATTTTCAATATGTGAATGCCACTGCCCTGTACTACTGAAGGTAACACCAGGATGTTTGTGGCTATCGACGAAATTAATTGGAGTATTATCAAAACAAGTTGTGGTAAGATATTGATCTTTTTAAGAGTAAATAAAACAGCTTCAGTAGCTGGATTAACTGTCTAGCCCAGTTTGACAACAACTGCATATCATGGTTAATTATACCAGCTATGTCATCAATGTGTGCTGCAGAAGAGAAAAGTGAGCTATCATCTGCAAACAGCCTTGTCAAACTAAGAAGATGTTCAGCTATATCATTTATGTATACCAAAAATAAAAGAAGTCCACGAACAGACCCTTACGGCACCCCCGCAAAGATAGATTTTAAACATACAAAGCAAAACTTTAGACCAACTTTCTGCTTTCTTTGACTTAAACAACTGTTTAACCATTCTAAAAGTTTCCCTTCAATGCCCTTTTGCCGTAGCTTAAATAAAAGACCCTTATGCCAGACTCTATCAAATGCCTTTGACACATCACAGAACACAATGCAAGAAAACAAATTATTATCAAAGGCCTGGCATATATTATGAAAGATATCAACTAACTGAAAAACTGTTGAGTGGTGAGGTAAGAAACCAGATTGATACTTGTATAGAAGATTATTGTCAAGTAGAAAGTTATACATATTTTTAAAAACAATCCTTTCTTGCAGTTTACTAATACAGCTCAATAATGCAACTGGTAGGTAGTTAGATGGCTGAGTTTATCTCCCTTTTTAAATATGGGAATAACATTAGCAATCTTCCAAATGTCAGGGAATATTCCCTCTTCAAAAGATCTATTCATTAAAATACATTAGGGTTTTGAAACGGATTTGGAGACACCCCTGAGCATTTTATGGCTTATACCATCATCACCACTTGCTTTGTTAGGGTTGAGAACTTCAATAAGGCCTGGAGCCTTGATATTTGATATGTAGCATCACTCTGTGGACCTCTACCAAATTTGTTCAAATTCTACCCCTGGGGCCAAAAATGGCACCACCCCGGGGGTCACATGTTTTTCATAGGCTTATATAGGGAGATACATGAAAAAATCTTCTTGTCTGCAGCCATAAGGTCTAGAGCCTTGATATTTGGTATGTAGCATACCTAGTAAACCTTTACAGAGTTTGTTCAAATTATGCCCCTGGGGCCAAAAAATTACCCCACCCCGGGGGTCACATGTTTTACATGGGCGTATATATGAAAAAACATGATAAAAACCTTCTTGACTGAAACCATAAGGCTAGTTTTGTTTGTTTGATTTGATTCTTTACGTCCCATCAACAATATTTCAGTTAAACAGAGACGGGTCTTCCTGGGTTGAACCAGTACTAAGCTAGGATAGATGTGTCTTGCTCAAGGACCACAACGCAGTGACGCCCGTGAGGCTCGAACCCGCGGCCCTTCGGTCTCGAGTCAAGCACTCTACCACTGAGCCACTGCGCTCCCTTCCATAAGGCTAAAGCCTTGGTTATTGGTATGTAGCATCACCTAGCGGACCTCTACAGAGTGTGTTCAAGTTATGCACCTGAGGGTCGCATGTTTTATATAGGCTTATTTAGAGAAAAACATCAATAAATCTTCTTGTCTGAAACCGAAAGGCCTAGAGCATTGATATTTGTTATGTAGAATCATCTACTGGACTTCTACCATTTTTGTTAAAGTTATGGCCCTGCGGCCAAAAATTACCGCCGAAGGTGTCACCAGGGAAGTGGCCAGCTTTCAACAAATACCTATGTATAAGCTTTAAACAAAACTGGGGAGAGCACTTCAGGGCCACTTGGCCCTCTTGTTAACAAAAAAAAAGTTTTGTTAAACATCAACATAAGTGCTAAATCAACTGCAATCATACATGTCGTTAAATGTAGATTACGACACCGTGAGAGAAATTCAAAATGAGCTTCAAACCTCGCCAAAAAAGCATTTTGTGGCATACCGATATTTGTAATTTATTGACGTCAATATAGCTAGGGTCTAGTATTTGAGTTTTTGCTGTGTACGAAATCCTTCCCTATTTAGAGTCCTTCCAAGGCATTATGTAAATGGCGAATAACAAAAGGCTAGTCAAGTTATGTAATTTTTTGTCTAATTGTCTAGTTACTTAGAGTCGTTATGATAGTTTGTAGGCGTTTGGATGTATTCCTAAGCGAACATAAACGATAGATTTTGTGACAAAAATAATATACTTTAGTATGATTTACAAATGTTATGATGGCACTTTCGATGTTTGGTTTTCTTGATATTAGGTCTCTGGTATATGAAGCATAAATATACTAGCAGGACATTGCTATCAAAATATCAAATGCTCAGACTGACAGTAGACAACGCAATTTGACTCAACGTTCTATGCTCATGTGAGACGAGCAACTTTAGAGCTTTATCATCTCGGAGTCTGTCCTTTAAATGCTCAACTCAACTCTGCATGAAATTTTATCCTGCTCTTAAAAGTTAAAATGTCAATCATTTGTGACATTTTAACATAAAAATATATTTTCATTTGGTTGTAGAACAAACAGCAGCTAATTGCATTTGACATACAAATGCCATAAACACAATAGATTTGTGCATGACTATGTTGGTATCTATGATAAGGCTTACTGGTTTATTATCCCCCGACGAAGTCGGAAGGATTTAGTTTTGGCGTCGTCCTAGCGTCCGTCCGTCCATTCCGTCCGTCCGTCCGTCCGTCCGGAACCATATCTCAGTACCTATTAGTCAGATTTGATTCATTCTTGGTACAAATGATAAGTACCATGGACTCTCGATATCCTACAAGTTTGGTCGAAATCGACCCCTTAACACTTGAGTTATTTCCCTTGTTTTAGTATAGGCAATTATAAGGCAAAACCTATATTTAGCTTTTTTGTGTGATGATCTTCACATTTCATCAAAGCTATTATATTTAACAACTTCTCACTATTAGACCATGATTGCCAAGTGCCTGTAGATGAGCATGGCAGTGTCAAAGTTTTACCCCACCCCCTTTGACCCCATCTAAGGGGTCAAAGGTCAAATATTTAAATTTCGCAATAACTAAGGCAATTGTCAATATTTTTTGCTGACATTTTGCATACAGGCAGAGCAGCAATAGATATGAAACATATCAAACGGGATTTTAGTTTGAAGGCCTGGGTCTGAGCCTGTTGGGTGGACTTAGGGGGTGGGACCGAGGTCAAAACTAAACTTTTTCAGAATATGGTCATGTTGCATATCAAATTAAAGCTGACGACGCTGGCAGCAACATGGTAGCAAATATTTTGCCCACAGACACACCCTCGACCTAGGGGGTGGGGTCAAAAGGTCAAACTATATCTTTTTTCTGAAAGTAGTCATGTTGCATATCAAATTAAAGGGAATTGAGCACAATGCACCATTACAGCAAACATGTTGTCATTACACACACCAACGACACCTGGGGTGGGGTCAAAAGGTCATTTTCTTTTTCTTTTCTAAAAGTGGTCTAGTTGCATATCAAATTAAAGTGGAAGAAGTGTAGACCTACATGCAAGGTAACACTTTAAATTTACACACACCCTTGACCTCTGGGGTTGGTTTAAAAGGTCAGATATTGAAATTATGCAGATGTAAGTGTATTTTTTTATTATTATTAAACTAAGCACTAAAACATACTTGACAGATGTTTGTTATGATCTGAATAATACTGAAGGTGAACTAAGGGTTAGATAAATGGGATTTGTGTTTTGTGATTTACATGTTTCTTTCAATAACCCTTCGTCGGGGGATATAAATTCGTCGAATTTGTCTTGTTTATTCTAGCTAGAAAGTGTCTCTGATTCGGAAGAATCCACCTTTTCCAGATTATCATTTTATGCTACAACAGCTACCGTTACTGCTGTTTCATATTTAGTAGAGCTTAACGGATTCTCTAAATTCAATCCTTTTTTATTCTAATGGATTGATACAATAAGTATGGAACTGTTTATAGTGTAATCTAAGAGACCACAGGTTGAATTTTCTGGTGTATGATGTATTTCGGTCCCTGAAGGTTGTTTTAATCAAAGCAGACAGTGTACAGACCCTGATGAAATGAATTAATAAGCATCATTAATGCTACATTTTATCTGGGCTTTCACTGTTTACTTTGGGAATTTATAGTATACAAAGAGTTATTAACACGACTATTTTGGATTGATTATGAGTCACAACAGTTGTCATTGTGCCCCAAAAAGATATTAAAATGTCTCCTCATACATCATTTCAAACCTCTGTCTGAGTGCAGTGGGGCTAAAGGGTATACACGTATCTTTTCCAGATTATTCCCTGGTCATATTTCTTAAAATCGAATCCGTCTAGACAGACTGTCTTCTTGCGTGTATCTAATAGCATCCTCCTCGAATTCAAAAGCCGTGTCCTGTGGAGTTTTGCGTGGAGTTTTGCATAAGTCGTGGATTATTCATTCCAGTTTATGCGACAAGTGTTTACAATACAGAGGTAGGATAATTGTTTTGTGTCTAAGTTAATTACAAGCTAATGGATGACCTTGTCGTTCTATGAAGCATCCTTTGACCACTGTTTATTGCTTTTAGAAGACGTTCAACCTGCTCCAAAGGTTCGTTGGACTTAACAACGCTCACAAGGGAACATTCAACAGTGAATTTATAGACTCTACAATGCCAGTAGCCCTGTTCATTTCTCTATAATCAAATTGAGAGAAAACATTCAAGAGAGAGAACTCAATATTTACAAATACTACTTTAACAGCAGTAAGGTGCTTAACTAGTCATATCTTCATGATCACTTTGAAAAAAAAACATTCAAGAGAGAGAGGGAGAACCCACGATTTACAAGTATAACTGCAACAACAATAAGACTATTTATCTAACCACGATAATTGGTCGGACACACCACAATATAAAAGGTGAGAATTAGAGCTGTTCATGGAGGATCACGTAACAGAATGTAACCGAGTATGAGACTATCTGTCTAAAATTGAACTGATGTCATTTGTAAATAAGGATTTCTGGTAATCCCATTCTATTTTGATATTCTGATTGTATTATGTTCTTCAAAGATTGGCCTAGACTGACCTGGTATACCTCTACCATATTAACCTGATCCTGACCTTTATGCATGAATAAATTATTACAGTACTAACACTGAATATATAGTTTTTCGTGATGGATCGTGCGCAATCGGTATGTTTCGAGCAATTACGGAAATAAACGTCTTGGTACAATTTGGGTGAGGTACATTGATAGCTCAATGTAGTTGTACTTTCCACGGTAGTCTTGTGGTTACTCAGCATAGCTAGAGATACGTAAATTATGGGTTCGAATCCTGGTCGACGCAACTTTTTTTTATTACATTTTTCTTGTTTTCATGTCAAAGAAATGCACATAAACACAAAAAATGCAAGTTCACGCTTTCTTTGAAAATGTAATGACTAACAACTTCTTGATGCTTGGAGTTAGAATTTAGTTTGCGAATAGATCTACATCCGTGCTCTTGCCTCCAAAGCAAAAAATAAGTTATTGCAGATCGTAGCATTTCTCTAAAGAACAGCAAGGTGGTCCATATATGAGCGACGACATGAGATTTCCAACAATGTGGTATGTGCGACAAGCAAAGGCGCAGACCAGCATGCACATACGCACAGTCTGATCAGAGCCTTTCCTATACGCTTAAATATTCTATATTTGGTAAGCTAATGAATTAACAGCATTTAGTTTCAATTCATAAAAGGAGGGTGCACAGACTCACCTGCGCCTATTCGTGTCAAAATGCCAAATTGTTGGAAATATCATGTCGCAGCTCATATCTTAAAAACTGAAGAGGCGACAGACGATAGTTGAAGTACAGTGTTACGGATCCTACGAGTGAATGTTATTGTCACCAAAGAAATCAAATTAATTAAAATGGAGAAACAATTTTGCAAAAGGAGAAAATTTAATAAAAATAAAACAAAAGTCTTTAAAGTAGTTACAAAAATAAATGTCGCGTGCAGGATTCGAACTAACAACCCAGAGCTTAAAAATATAAGTGTGCAATATTCACGTGTTCAATCCACTGAGCCACCCAAGCAACTGATAGCCAACTGAGTTTTATAGCGGTATTTACATCTATTGTGTTAAAAAGTACCACGTGCATTTCCGTATTAGTCGTACGATGTACGCCGAAGTTATATTTAGATGCTCAATCGGCTGTGAAATTATGTTAATGATAAAGGCAAGGATCAGGTTAATATTTTCAAGGTATATGACAAGCCAATATTCTACTGGCGAGAATAACACTTGGAGCAAATAAGCAATTATGATGACTTTGCCAGGTGCAAAAGAAACAATAAGCTTGGCTACCTCCCCTTAAAACAATGACTTTTTCATTTGAATTCCATTGATTCACACTCCCCCTCCCCTTTCTTATCACCAATTTAACATCATATAATACTTACAGTTACATGTCACTAAATCAATGATCAGCTGGGCTTATCCATTCCATTTATGTAAACACGGGCACATCGATGTCATGATGATTTCAAAATTTAAACCGACCCAATGATCAAAACAATTAAGCCGAGTGGACTTTCCAAGGACAGGCGAATAGATTGCTCGGAGCTGGCCGCAGTCAGACGATGGTGTCACGTTTGTTGCGTTGTGCGAGGTCTACGATATCTCGACTATGGCAGAGTTTCATCGAAACGGTAAGATCAATATAACTTACTCATTTCAGGTGTTTGACTTTTGAAAGGGACACTTAGAGGTCGAATAAGTGCAATTTGTACCACTTTCGCAAGCATTTCCCTTTATGCATCCTTATGCTTGTTTTGACGTTTCAGGTAACGTTCAAGACGCACCTAGAGCCTCCCGAAGCCGTGTTACAACCCGACTTAGAACACAACTTTCTTTGCCTTATCTTATCTGCGATCGTGTAGGTTTACAACAGTACATGTGGTTTTGTAAATTACAGTCAGTGCTGCACGTGAGCACGAAAATAGGGTGTTGAACCCTTGGACTCAGTGTTTAGCGAATCGCAACCGACCTTGAAATTTGTTTATACGGACTTCAAAATCACCGTGTAGGAAGCAAAAATCCGGAGTTTCATGGTATTATCTTGTCACACTAAAACGGTACAACACAAAACCTTGTTGCGTAGGCAGTTTTGGTTAGTAGTATACAATTATAATGAGTAATTTGTAGTTTGTATTTTGATCAGTCCATGAATGGAACAGTTTGCACAATTTTTGTAACAGGCATTATGAGGAACATATATATTTTTGTGAAACTATTTTCAGTGGCGGATCCAGGGGCTCATTCATATGTGAAAAGCTATGGGGGTTCGCTTTGCTGATGTTCTCTAATTTTTCTTAGATATCCAAAGAAAATGAAATAATTTTGTCTCATTGAGTCCATTATTTCATTTTCATTGGACATTTTAAAACAGGGAACGGGGAGGGGATTTGAGCGAACCCCCTGAAACCCCTCTGGGTCCGCCACTCATATGCTCAATGTGCTTTTGTTTTCTAAGAATATCCGTCTTTCGTCTGTCTATCATCAGTGTCATCAATATGTACTGACTGACAAAAGAAACGCTATATCAAAATTCAAAGCTATGTCACATAAATGAAATAAATGTAAATTTGGAATATTTTTAATTTTTAAGGTGTGTGTGTGTGTGTGTGTGTGTGTGTGTGTGTGTGTGTGTGTGTGTGTGTGTGTGTGTGTGTGTGTGTGTGTGTGTGTTGGTGGCGGTTGTGCAAGGGGTGGGGTCAAGACGTTATAACCATTCAATCATCTACCATGACCCCGCTATCGGCTACAGTATCACGTGTGTCGACCGGTGTTGGCGGGTGGGGCAGTGGTTACAAACGCATTTCACTCTCACAACGCGTGTTGGTATATGCGTGCGCTAAATAACGATGGAAATGAGCACAGACTTTAAATAAAAATGTCACAAAAATAGAAGAAAATACTCTGAAAAAGTGAATGTTAGTGTTTCTATCACAAAGCGATGCGTCAAATGACAGACAGTGCAGATCCTGATAAGAACGCGCCTCTAGCAGCTATCTGATCTAGTTAACTATACACTGTCTACCTGTAAACCTTTCGATCATTAGCCAGGGTGTATAATCGGGAGTATTACTCGCATGTGGTAAAATGTTCATAGTCTTAGGACATTTATTCATGCCCGGATCCACAGGAGTGAGTACTGGGGGTCCGGACCCCCCCCCCCTCCCGCATGGAAAAGCACAAAGCTGTAGATTATCTTAGGATTACTGGTTGGAAAAGTACAAAGCTACCGGTGTCAGGTTATCATCGGACCGCTAGCGAGGCGCCACTTACTCGTATATGACGTTTCGCTGGCGGGCCGATGGTTGCCCGTTTTGGTTACTTTCTGTGTCCGTGCAAGTTTGCTGCAATGAATACGGTGAAATAATGCGTCAAACTCGTCATTGGAAGTAGTGATTAAGCCAACAATGCTAAAACCTTAATGTAACTGTACTTCTGAAGGTAATTTCTTAGAATTTCTAAAGTGATTCGAAACTGGGCAAATGACCCGCAACTGGGCAAATTGGCGGCCTACTTCAAAGCCGTGGTATGACACATAGCAGAGTCCGAATGATACAAATTGAGGTTCATTATTTAGGGGAATGATAGTGCTTTGTAATAGTAAAACCGAAATCTTATTTACTCAGAGCAACTATTTGGAATACGCCTTGAAGTAAAAGTGATTCGGAACTGGGCCATTAACTGTACATCAAAATGTTTAGTCTCAGAAAATTTAATATTGAAAATCAAAACTTTGAAAAGTGATGCATTTGTTCTTAGTTTTTGTTAAGAGTTCAATAAGGCATACACACGATATAATGGTACTCTGGAATAGAACAATAATAATTTTGAATAAAGATGATCATGAATCCTGAGTTTTGGCACTAGTTTGCATCGTCTACATTTTGGTTCCAATGTACAGATGGTATGTAAATTTTGACGTTAACGTCTTCATTAACATCAACAAAAATGTCGCAATTTACATTTCAAGATACAATGTGTACAGTATTATCTATTTATCCCTCGCAATTTTGAGGTATACATGTAAAATCCAAAAAATCAGTTTTGGTAAGATTTGAAATTGTTGTAGACACGAGTTGGCCGAATTCCATGTAATGATATGGTGCTTTTCTTTGCGCCATTCACTAGGCCTGCACCAATATTTTACTATCGTAATGGTAACCAGTTATGTGGCTGTAAACCTATTTTAGCAAATGACATCATTGGCATAAACTGCAATAATTACAACGCTTTACGTTACCTGGACTCTTTACTACAAACTTCGCTTATAAAATAAAGCATGTTTCTGGCTTTTCAACGTGCCACAAAATCAGAAAGTATGAAACGTTTCTTTTGTCAGTCAGTATACATTTCTTCCTGAACTACTTGGTGGAATTTCATCATACTTTATAGTGATGATCCTAGCGTGGTCTTTTAAGTTATTCAAAGATTTGTATTCCCTTCATGATGCTTGGTGCCATGGGAACCAAAAGGATTAAAAAACTTTTGATATCTTCTTGACAAAAGCGTATTGGCCGATTTCAACAAACTAGTTGCAGTTCGTGCCCTGCATATACCTCATGGCGATGGGCCATACTGAGCCGTAATCAAAACTTAACACAGCACATGTTGTAATTTAACCTATACTGAGCAGATTTGAAATAACTTACTATTAGTATTACTAATTTATAAGTATTTGTTAGAGGCTGACGAATCTATTCTACCTTAAACATGTCAGTCCGTTATCTATATTAAAATTGTGATACTTATTGTGTTTGTGAAAGCCCTATAAAGACCTATTCAGCGGCTTAAATGTCTAGATTTTGGTCAGACGTTTCATCTTGTAGCGAGGACTCAAGCATCTTGATAATTAAATCATTTTTAATATCTCATACATCTTTTCAAACACCTATTCTGCTGACTCTTAGTTTTGTTAAATAATACCTGTCCTACCTGTTATAAGAATAATAACAAGAAATATCTTTAAAAAAGATATTCGGCGGCTCTCAAATACTTACAATTTTAACACAACTTAATGACGAAATCCCCTTATACCCCCTGTCTTTGCATGCTAGAAAAAGAATGTTCCATCTAAAACCAGCGATTTTGGAAGTTGTGGTTATGTTTCTGGTCTCTCTTTTGCTTGGTGCTCTTTTCGCTGAGCGATATGCATCTGAATCGTTCCAAATTTTAGGCACTTCACCAGCAAAGGCTAGGGAACAATATTATTAGTCCTAAAGTTTTTAAGAAAACGGGAGATTTTGACGATAAATGTATGTACTGAAACAAATTGAAAACCCGGAAAAAAAATGCCACATTGTTGTTGTTGTTGTCACATAGGCTAGATTCTGCTCGTCTCGGATCTCAACTTGGCGTAATTTTCAAGTCTTAAATGGTTTACACTTCCACCACTCTATTTACATAATATGAATGTCTCTATTTACAGGAAAATGCTGATATACCAAATCGCTTTTGTGTGGGACTAACTCCTATAACCTTTCTATTTCCTGTGGCACTTCGCCATAGCTGGGGTCGGGGAATAAATGCATGTAGACTCAAAAACTATCCAACTAGCTTCTAGTAAGCACGTAAAATCGGGCCACTCTCGAGCCGCCAGAAAAACACCTTCGAAAAGCGTTTCCCTGGCGGGCCCATTATGGCCAGAGATTTGGTGATGGCTGTTGCAAGTTAGCCTTATATGATACATGTTCGTCTGACATACATGTAGTTAAAGAAACTAGAGCTTGTGCTTGTCATCTTCCTAAAGGAAATAGCAAAATATGCTGATAGCTGATACATGTACAGCTGCGCAGGTTGATCTTAGTCTAAGTGTAGGATTGTGGATTGCGGGCACATGCAAATAGTAGTAAATCATGTGCCATTATATACATTAAATATCCATCCCCACTATAACCTCTTTTTTTAAGATACATCTTATTTTTTAAAAAATGTATCTTGTTAAGCGCTATCAATATTACAACGTGGGTTTTTTGGCTGTCTATTTATAACGCACCATGAATCTCTGCCGATAGCTACACTGCCCTTATAAGAACATGCATTTACCGGTCAGAGCAAGCTTTGCATGTATTTACTCGCCTGAACTCCGAGGTTACTCTCTAATTCGTGATGAATTTTACGCCCTTGTAATGTAACGCATTAAATACACTTGTTATATTTGTTTTAGAAATAGACTAGACCTATTGTCGAAATTTATGAAACAGACTATAATCGTGTAACGCATATGATATGGGAAACCATTATGGCTGGAATAAAAAAAATACAAAGATTTGCTTTATATAATGCTGTTAAAGTCCTTTAGGATTTAGTGAGTTATTAGTGTAGGCCGCTGTGTCTAAATTTTGGCTCCCGTGGGAATTTTTGGGTAAAAGTGATTAATGTCGATTTTCAACTAGAGAAATATATGTAGTTTAAGAAAAACGATGTTTCCAACTTTTTCTTGCAGTATTAACGTCACAGTGACGTCACAAAATGACGTACTATATTTTCAAATGAATCAAACAGTTTATATCTGCTAGTGCTGTATACACCTAAATTAATCGCATTTTAATGTTGTTTATTGCGTTGAAGTGGTTGAAAACGTCGATAGGAGGACCAAAATGAAAATCGATTCAACGTGGACTTCAATTTTACGTCAAATTGGCGTCGATTTGATGTCAGTATGCAGCAAAAAATATTGTGTACAGGAATATGATTTTGGAAAGATTGTGCGTGCCTTGCGATTAAAATCAAATGTTAACATAAATTTATGTTTCTAGCTAAGCTTTTTTAAACATGTTAGCTCTCTGACGGTTGGGGTGTTTGGCTGTTACAGCATGTTTACTACATTATCCCTCAAAATTGTTTTAAACACAAATAATGTAAATAAGGTTGTTAATGTAGTACTGGTATTATCAAATTGGCCAAACATTCATTTATTGTACAAGAACATTTCATTTCCTACAAATATTTATGTTTAAGTTTTAAGGGTCCATTGTATTGTCATTTATAATACATTTAAACTACCCCCCCCCCCCCTGTAAAACCATTGAAATGTTGTTAAATAGTTTCATTTAATAAGCTTCTCATTTAACATTCATGATTTTACTTTATGTGCCAAAAAACATTTAATGGGCGATTTTATAACTGCAAGCGCTTGTTTTTATAAAAAAAACTTTAAGAGTTACATGCTCTTTAATATGATACCACAGAGAAGCACGTTAAATAAGGTAAGAATATTTTCATTCTAAAATTGCATGTAATGTTATATGAAAACCTTTAAACACCATGTATGAGCATTATATTGAAAATCAATTGTAAAATGCTGTAACCAGCATCGTTTTTGGTGTAAATTTTCTTTTTGTTATTTGTGTGGCAATATGTTACGTATATTACAGCTTTTTAGACTGTATATGACTTGCTTAATTCCTTATAGCATACGTTATATGGTATTTGATATCATTTCAAAAAAGCAAGTAAGTATGAATAGGAAATACCACAATCACACACTGCAGACCAACACATGGTACCGTGAGGAAGAGAGACAGAACACTAACAGTCACAAGACATCATGAACACAATTAAAGTAAAGCAACCAACTCTCTTTTCCCCCATAAATGTGATTGCAACACTAGAAGGACACAAAGTACTGAATTACAAAACAAAGACAAAAGACAAAAAACCCACAAACAATGGGAGCAACAATAAACAATGGATCAACAACAACAAAACCACCGGCCTAGAACGGACAGCTGCCTAAGCGACTGCAGCGGAAGGGGAGGGGGGGCTTAAATGCATTTTACTGGTACCAAATCTAAGTCCTAGATTATGTTGTTGTTAAAGTGCAACAATTGTTAGGTTCGCATGGAAAAATGAATTGTTTTTGTTATAGATATCCAGGTTCCTGTTTGTCTGAAAAAAGTATCAATTCACCCATGCAACATTTGCAAAATATTATATCGTTTAACTTTTTTATATCTTCAAAAAATGATTTGCCCAAAATTATAGATTTTAAAACTCATAAGCAAATAAAATGATAGCTCTCAAGACCAGTACTTAGATGGATACATTCCCATTTTCTGTCAAATTTGTTAAAATAACATATAAAGCTGTATAAAGTATATTAGAAGGTTCCATGTTTATCAAAAATGTTGTCAAAGACGATATATAATTGAGCCTGAAAAGCTAATATATCATGGTGAGTTTAGAGATTTGTTTTGTAGTATTTATCTCGAGAAATCGAAGTTAAATTGAAATAATTATAATCAGTAAAATCGATCTCTCTATATAACTGTTTACAGTTGTTCAAATGATGGGTACACGTATTCAGTTATGTTGCATGATACAGGCTAGATTCCACGTATCCATGGTTATTTAGATTCAATTACCATAAAATAGTAACCCTTCTAATTACTAAATGTTTTGATGGAGGTATGCATTATGACTGCATGTAATCAGTTATTGTTTAAAGAGACTGTCACCAAATCAATTTGTATTCTGGCATCTAGTTGCGTATGCAGACGGCATTACTGAAGCTTTTAAATTAATTCAAGTTTATTTTCAACATAGCTTTCGTTGTTTAATTAACGAAACTGTCAATCACATCAACTTAGTACTTCTGGCCACTTGCTCAACCAATAATGGGAAAATAGTGGTGAGTTTTACTCTTAGGCAATGATCACGTTAGATATTAAAATATTCAAGGAAACTAGTGAAAGGTCAATTGGTACTTCAATACCAATTTCCGCAAAATTTGATCAGGTGACATTAAAGTTATTGTAAAATAGATTTTACCATGTTCTTTTAGAATGCTGGATACAAAAGTGAAATATTTAATAAGAAAGTGCAAGTATAAGCTCTCATTTCGTTTTAGCAATACATGCTTACATACTTGAACTGACTGTGACTTTGAAAAATATTACAGGAACATTGTAAATATGGTAAATGGAACAATAAAGAGTTATATGTGTATTATTTATTTGAATAAGCTGTAAACTCACCAGGATATATATTCAAAAGAAGCACTCAAAAATGTTAACTGTTCTAGCTAATATCAGCATTAAGAGGACACTCTACTCAGTCGCCAATGACAGACTCACTTGCAAAGTACCAAAATCAAATGGGCTAAATCCTTTTAATTATTCTTTCCATTACTACTGTTAATCTATTTTGTTTGATTTGAAATATGCAAAGAAGTAATTGGATGTATTTTTGCATTTATCGTAATGTTTACATTTGATTGGCTAAATATCAAAATGATTTTATCTGAAACAAAATTCAACTTCAAGACTAAATCTACTTGATAGAATTATGCAAAAAATACCAATACTTTATTTGGGTCCATTGATATAGCAATGGCTACAGTATATATGCTATACTAACAATGCCAGGGAGCTTTTCTAGGCGATAAACCATTTTCTTTCAAATGTATGACTATCATGAACCATTACAACAAATGCTGTCTGTTCAATGCTTCACAAGTTTATAGAACCAGACATAATCGAAGATAAGTGTAATATGCTCCTTAAACTTCTTTTGTTATGCATTTTACCAACATAAATGGTATTCTTACTTCACAAAACTAGACATCCTTCTTCAGATTTAAAACGATTATAACCATAGGAATAGGCTCGGTTTGTGTCATACTCGTATGTTGGAAAAAGTCGTTAGTTTCCAATACACTTCAGTTTATTGTTTCAAAAGACAAGGATAAAGGTCACGATTTAGACCTAAGTCTGAAATAACTTACTTTTTTACCGAGTTCTGATTAAGTTTTGTCTTTACAAATACAGTTGGTGTAATCAATAGTAGGGTTACACAATGTGTAATAGATCTTACTAACTTAAAGCTACTTCATGCTTAATATTATTGTGTCATCTAAAATGAGGAGTAGTCAGTGAAGAAAAGCGTCTTTTTATATCATATCATGTGTAAAATGAAGCAAATACACGAGTGTCAGTGAGATAAAAGATATCATTTTTGCATTAAAGAAACATTAATGGATCATAAAATAAAAAGCATCTAAAATGCTGTTTATAGATTTGATAAAATACACGGACTTGAAATGAACATTTTACATTTCTTCCCTTATTATCAATGCTTTGTTGATATTTCAGTTAATGGCAATTACCGGCAGTTAAATGGCAGTAAATAAACCGCTAGCAGTGTAAACTCTTAATTTGCTGTTTTTGCTTTAACCTAATGTATTTAAAAGAAAGTAAAGTACATAACAGTAATAGCAGGTATTTTTATTTGATAGAATCGTATTGCTAGTCATTTGAATACAGTTAAAAGTCTAAGCTTATATTGGCACGTAGGAATAAGGAACAATTTGATAGGAATTCCTATTATTTCATGGTAACGAAGTAACTCTGTAACCGCTATAGAGTTAATATACATTATTCTGTGGCTTATATAGTTTGGTTTTAGAAAGATGTAGTGTACAAAACTCTCCCTCATGGGTATTTTGGCAGCCTATCATCTAGTGATATTACTATATTAAGTAGTAAAACATTTGAAGTAAGTAACATATATAACTGTCATTTCATAGAGGTATATTGTTTAGTCGCATACTTGCTGTTTGCTGCTATTTGATAAATGCTTTTAAGGCAATCAGCATGTCGATAAATAAGAATTAGATATAGCTTGGTATTTGCACTATAGGATTTGAAATTACAAGAGTAACGTAGTTAACATGGCTGTTACAGGTCAGAGAGCTTACATGTGTCATTTTGTATCTTATATCATGTAGTTTCAGTAAAGCATAGTGTACGGGAGAGGAGGGTCTATTAGCATATTGTGTACTAATGTCATTGGAGCTTTCACTATAACATACTTTTCATTTTGATATTGACGTCATTTTTTTTCCTCTCTTGGCATCATTTTGAAGTTAAAGTACTGAGTAAGAGTCTATGCTCCAAATACAATATATCGCCAGTTATATAACTATAGCTGATCAAACAGTACATGTTTGCACCAGCTGGAATTCATAGTGCTCAATTTTCAAGCCCTAAATAAGCCAAAAATGGGTACATCACTTTGTGACGTCACCATGACGTTAAAACGGCAAGAAAAAATTGGAAACATCTTTTTTCTTAAATAGGATACATTTTTTACAAGAAAATGTATGTTTGACACTTTTACCAAAAATTCCCACGGGATCACACAGCGGCCTACACTATATGTTTTATTGCACTTATTTACTATGTGCAATTAAGCAAGGAATGCAAAGAATGGTAATAAAGCAAATTAGAAATGCTGTACATCGGGAGTTGACCTATATTCCAGATCAATGTCCATTGTTAGGACTAGTGCACAGACTGGTTCTCGCCCGTTTACATGGAAATTTTCAAGTTAAATTGCATCTATAATAAGATCGTGTGGTCAGTCTGAGTACTAACCAATGAGAGCATTGTTTTCTAGCTGATGTGATGAATATTACAATTAAAGAATACTTCTGATTGGCGAAAATTTGCATAAAATTTAGGTTCAAAGCGAGAATAGAGCGTCGGCGAAGCCGCCGCAAGAATAAAGGAATGCTGCCATAAAAACAACATGTTTGCCAAGCCTAACCTACTGGCGGCTTTTTAAAAGCAGCCAACTTGTTGAGGTATACTTTAAAATAATGGCGGACTGTAAAAGGCTTGAATGTTTACAATATCTTTTATTGGCTGACGACACTACCCGACTCAATAGGAATGCTGAATTATTCGCTATGATTTAATCATCCCTCCTCTTTTGGACACGGTCAGATTTTTTTTCAGTTGAACCTTTAAAAGCTATCGATGCCGTGTTTCACATGCCGATTCGTAAATGTTTAAAAGTATCATAATCATTCATATGCCGCCCTATTTTGTGTGTGGGAGCACTGAAGGCTCTGGTGACCGCGCAGATGCGCAGGTTCGTCTGAGGCTTGCTGCTCGCCTATGTGACTATTATTTTAAAATCTCTCAAATAAGCTCATGCATATTGTTCCGTATTCAAGACGCTGTTCAATGCCACTGAATATATGGCTTCTACCCATTATCCATGATAATAAGTTTGTGTCTAATACAGACTTTTTGTTTTATTTTATAACACAATTAGCTGATAGCAATTAAGGGTTTCAGTTTCCTAAGCTCGTCTAATCCTAACAGACTAAGTGTGAATAACGATTGATACGGACCTAGTTGCGAAAAATATCCCTTTTTTGAGTTTGCGTAAAGTTGAGGATCAAACTAGCATGCTCAGGTACTAGTGCACAGACTTATGTCGTGTTTCTAGGTCCCGTGGGATTTTTTTGAAGAAAGCAAATGACTATAATATTTTGTTTATGGGACGTATGGTGAGGACGAAAATGGTTGTTGGCAGCCCTGGAATCGTGCCAGACACCAGTTATGACGTCGTTAATATGGCGCCTGTCAAAAGCTTAATTTTAGGAAAATTCGTCATTATTGTAAGCATAGGAGATTTCGTTGTCGGTTCTATGTCAGTCAAAAAGTTGATATTGCATAAAAGGCACAAAAGAACAGTACAGGGTACACAATGATAATTTTTGTACAGTTTAGCGACATTTTTATTGAATTAACCTAGGCATTTGTCTCTTAAACGCTTGGAGTGCTACAAATTAAGAGTTGGACAGTGCCATTATTGGGAACAATTTTTGGGCCAATAAAGAATATATTAAACTTCGTAAGTTCTAATTTTTATCCAAGAGAAAACTATGATAGCACCTATCATAGTTTAACCATGAGCGGAACATTATCAGAATGAATAGGGGCATAATCAAAGCACTGAGACAACTAAGTCACTAACAACACAAACACATTTTTCAATTGAAAATTGGCATTATAATGCTGTAAAATGTATAACGAGAAATGACAAACACAATAACAATCAGTTTATTGTCAGAACATGGGATATTTTTTCAGTCGCAGATATATTAACAATGAAAATATAATGTACGAAAGTGCCTGTCGTTAAAGAGAAGCGCAATGTCCATGAGAGTCAAGCTATCTGACACTCAGTATTATTATTATTATTATTATTATTATTATTATTTTATTATTATTATTATTATTATTATTATTATTATTATTATTATTATTATTATTATAGCGGTACCTCCCATGTATGATAGCATTTGCAACGCGGAAAATCAAGGTTTCACACTTTTCAATTAATGTCCCGTTTTGTTCCCTATCGTTCCTATAGTAAAATATGTATAAATTGTGTACTCTTGGAAAATTAAGCTGATATAAATAATCGATATTTTCAATTGAAACTTTGTGTAATCAAACCTAAGATATTGATTTTAGTTCGAGTTTTCACTTGCTTTAGATATTTTTAAATAAACAGCTAAAATTCAGGAATTCAACATTATGACTATGGAAAAGAACTGACATGGGGCGACCAGTTTTTTTTGAGCATGTTATCATTACAAACTACATAGTTACATGTACCACATTATTCGCACTGCTAATGGCGTTAAAAGTCCTCATCTTGAATCACATGAGGTTGTTGAGAAGATAAAGGAAATTGAGTCAAATCCCTAAGTGAAACATATGCATAAAGCGATCAGGCAGTATATGCATATGGTGGGAGTTTATGTGTTTGTATAGTATAGCTATATGGACTGTATCTCACTGCTTTAGAGGAATTTGTCACGTACTTTTCGCACTGGACAAGCCCAATTATGCCAGGGTGATTCCATTTAGGTATCAAGAAAATGATAAAATAAACCTCGTTACAAAAGCTGTAGTGCTAGAGAAAATCAAATAGGATGTAAGCCTTATTGAAGAAATTTGGGTTGCAAAGATGGAAACATTCATTCAAGAACGTCTCGGTGTTCATGTTGTGCAATAGAAACCACCTCGCATTATTTACTATCATGTGATCTTTATAGAAACCAGCGGTTACGTTATCTATACCTCATCCCACAACCTTTGTCAGTACCTAAATTATTGTTTGGTATTCCAGAAGCAACAACAGAAGAAAACAACTTTATTTTCAAACAGGTGCAACTGTTTATTTTGGCTACTAAAGGATTTGCAATGCCATCTAGCTAGATACTGAGCGATTAGTCACGTTTAAACTTGAACATCAGGTGGGGTTGTGGACTTACGGAGGGATCGAGAGATTACCTGTTTTTCTTTTTTTTCTTTCTTCTTTTTTTCACTTTTTCTGATATTAGTTTGGACCAAAACAATAAACAACAATGCTTCCTTGTTACAATATGACTGTTACCTATAGTATCATATGAACATTATATGCATACGTGTAATGAGAAATTAGACATGATATATCGCCATAAATGATATTGTAACTAATAATCACCGAGGAAATGAACTCTATAAGCAATAGGCTTTCGTTCAGATCCTCTCATTATGTTGTACTTTCTTATGTGTATGTATTTTGACAGAGTTATGAATAAATATGTTTAAACCAAGAACGTATCGAACAACTGCCACAATGCGAAAGGTTCAGCTTCAAACTTGGTCTGTCCATTTAAAAATGCACATTTAGCAATATCAAACAAAGTTTTAGAATTAAAAGAAGACACAGGGTTATTTGCGAGAATTGCTGCAAACTCACCGTATATGCATCTTCAGGAGTGCTTAAGTAATTATGAGCTGTTTATAGTGGCAAGATCACTGTTTGCTGCAGACGGCTCTGCCAAGAGTGAATTAATTGACGTATTAGAAAAGATATCTAGTGCAGGGACCTCTGATGTTACACCTCCTGATATATCGCAACCAAACAAATGTGTTGTGATAATTGATACTATGGCTGACGTTCAGTCAATGGACAAACCTAGCTGGATTAAGACGTGCAAAGATCTGTCAGCTCGTTTCATTGCATTTATACAAAGAACATATGATGAATTACATATTGTGTTTGACAGATATGACATTCCAAAATCACTTAAGTCAGCAACAAGGCATTTACGGCTTTATGATTCTTACCATGTGGCAAATCACAGCACAGACACTACACATATTTCATATGTTCCACTGAGTGTCCCACACAGCAACTTAGGATGAGCTTATAGTATTTTGTCAAAAGAATTGCTGGAAGCTCAAAAGAGGACAAGTAGTATACCGTTGCCTGACAAAATAAGGCAGAGGCATCTCATAGGGATTGGATTTAACCATCTCAGCAGAAGTAAAGTGAGTAGACTGCACTTATCAAAATTGAACATTTTGACACCTAAAACTTTGAAATCGACCAACTAGTATGGATACAATGAAGTATAAAGATTTGTATTAACATTCAAGATGGCCGCCATTTTGATGACGTTATAATCTGGTTCTGCCACATTTTCAGAAGTGCCGACAACCGATTTTGCATTGCTTAGAGTATAACAATCAAAGTTATCATAGTGGTTTACTTTCCTCAAAAAAAATCCGACGGGAGTACACATGTCCGTGCACTACACAGAGACTAGCTAAAATATTTATGAATCCATGTAAACATTATACTTTCCTGCGAGCGAACAATAAAACCACTAATCAGGCCACGTGGATGCTCAAGCTGGTCTGTTCATTTGTTGTTCGCATGCAGTAAAAGTAAAGAAGAGGGCAAAGGTCAGGAAAAGATACAATCAAGTACCACACCTGACCCGAGAGATCATATGGGAAAGTGATAAAAACAAAAGGAAATATGACACACAAGAGAGCCAAGAGGTCAACCCTTTCCCAGCAGGTAATCACAAGGCTGCAAGGTACAGACAAGACAGTATATTGAAGACAAATGTGAAAACGGATCAATGAAAGAATCACCGCCTTGAAAGGGTCAGTAAAAATTCAATGGAGGACTTAAAAACGTTCAATGGTACCATCCTCACACTTAATTCTGAAGTGGATCAAAAATGCATAGATGTTTTGTTTGCAGGAAAGATCCCTCACTTATTGATGCATCGACTCCTTGTACAAATCAAGATATAAAGAGAAGATAAAACAAAGATAAGGACTCAACAGAACATACAACTGAATAGCCAAGCGAAAGATATCCAACAGTTAAACTCGGTTGGCCTGACCAAAGACATGACATCAGTCCCCAACCCTCTCATCTATTGATAAATCTTGTAACAATCAAAATTTCACAAGTTTCAGCAAACCACAGTAGTGGTCTCTGATTGATTTATTCATACATTTTAGGTCGGCAAAGATCTCTTCTGGCAAAAGAAACCACAAACAGTTATCTAATGCGCCACCTAGCGCCGTTAATTGGAGGTACATGTAGTAGCCTCTGTTTTTATCGCTGAAAGATAAAACTTTCAGCTAAAATATTACCGAATAGATAATTTTCTCACACAAACCACATAATAGAATCCAAGAAAAAAATTGCTTCCAACAACGTATTCCCGTTGTTTGTTGGGTTTTCTGGGTTAGTCTTTGATATAAAATTGCCGATCAAACATTTCAAAATATGATTAAATCCACCGGTTAAAAACCAAGGTGCTCCGAGTTTTTCACCTCGCAGATGTAACAACATGGTGGCTGTGACGTCAGCCCGACCTTATAAATATGCAACTGGGTTGAAAATTATTACAAGTGGTATACCCATTTTTGCATGCTAATTGATTGCCATGTGTCTTAGATAAACTAAGAGATAACAGAGACGACTTAACATGACCCAAAATGCCATTGACCATGTGCGGATCCAGAAAGATTTGTCAGAGGGGGTCCAACTCTGATTCCGTTTTTTTAATTGATCAGGGGAAAGAGGATCAAACTATCACTAAAAGCGGGCCATTACCGCCCGCCAGCGAATGGCGTTTCGCTAGCGGGCCGATGATGGCCCAACATTGAATGCTGGCTTGGTTTTCACGGGATCAGGACTAGTATTGCTAATAAATCCTATAATTTTGTCCCCAACTCTGGATCCGTGCATGTTGACCTTTGATAGATTGACTTCTAATTGAGCAAACGTGAAGAACAACTTGGAAGCTTGGCTGATGAAGCACTGCCCCTTTTTCTTAGTAATCCAGGCTCAGGAGTTATAAAAAAAAACATGCTCAACTCAACTGAGCACGAAATTTCATGCGCTCATAAAACTAAAATCGATAAATACATTTTAAAGTCTCAGATGTTGTATTTATCATGCTAGTAAATTTTAAAATGCCAACAATTTCATCATTTAAGAGCAGGATAAATTTCGTGCTCAGCTGAGTTGATCATGAAAAAAGTATAACCTCAGGCCCCGTTGGGTTATACTTATTTGATTTTAGTTCAAATTGACACCTGACCTTGTAGTTGGCATTGACATTTTAGATGGGTATAAGTATGCTTATTAATAAGTATTACTATTTACTGTTAAATCTGGCAACGTTAATGGCACTTCCATAAAGGTTGGCATAATGAAAGTCAGCAGCATACACCCATTCACAGGCAAGCTTTTACATAATAAGTAGCATTCAAATTTCCAAAATGAGAATGCATGGTTAGAAACTTATTAATGGTGTCAATAATTTAAACAGTTGGCCTCAAGTTTCATCATACTTTGTTAATGTGATTCAAATGTTTCTCTGTGACGATACATTGCTATAGTTAGGAAGCCTTCATGCAAGCTTTACAATTTTTGTGCTTTAACAACAACAACATAATCTATGGACGAAGGCTTGGTACCAGTAAAATGCATTTAACCCATCTCCCGGTGGCGTAGGTTGCTGACCGTTCTACGGCGGTGGTTCTGTTGCTGTTGATTCAACATTTTAGCCGTGACATGAGATTTCCAACGATGTGGTATGCGCGACCAACAAAGCCTCAGATCAGCCTGCGCATACGCGCACTCTGATCAGAGCCTTCGCTAGTTGCCTGAATATTCTAAGCTTAAGATGAGGCTGCACAGGCTCGTCTAAGTCTACACTTGTCAAGAAGCAACCTTGTTGGAAATCACATTTCGCGGCTTATTTATTGTTGCTCCAATTGTGTGTGAGGGCTCTGTGTTCGGTCCTTGTTTTGTTACTTTTCTAGTTTTGCAATAGAGAACGCTGGTTGCTTTACTTAAATTGTCTTCCTGATACATTGTGACTGTTAGTATTCTGTGCGCGCTGGGTTGGTCTGAAGTGTGTGTGTGTTCGTGGTATTTCCTGATCATACTCACTTGCTTTTTTAAAACAAATAGACCATTTATTGTAGAAAATGTACCGTTTATATCAATAACATTGCATAAGTGGCATTGGCCTTTTAATTCTTTGACATTGACATTTGAACTTTACTGACATCCAATTCGCAACAGTTAAACTTTTGGAATAATGTAAGCGCGACCAGCAAAGCCTCAGACCAGCCTGCGCATACGCACAGTCTGATCAGAGCCTTTGCTAGTCGCTTGAATATGCTATGAGTGTTAAGCTACAGACTGAACATCATTTGGGGTTTCTAAGCTTAGCAGGAGGCTGAACATACTCGTCTGAGTCTACACTTATCAAAATGCCACATTGTTCGAAATCACATGTCACGGCTCATACAGTAAAACCTGTCTTAAGCGGCCACTCAAGAATATACAAAACAAATGTCTTAATGGAAAATGGTAGCTTAATGACGGTCGAAAGCATTGCAGAATGCTCCCCTTCAATACTTTTGACCTGCATTAAGCGATAATCGGTCTTGAAAAACTTTTTTTTTGTTCTTTTGGGGTGGCCGCTTAAGACAGGTGCTACTGTATTCTCTATTTCAGGGTAATTCACTTTCAAGAACGTTTGACACACATATCAGCCGAGGATTTTAAACCATACGTCAGTCTAGAAAAGATGTAAGTATTAATGATATTGCTCTCAGTCAATATCAGGAAGAAATCAAAGCATTAGACGTCGTGCATTTCACTTTAAGCCCGTCTAAAACAGAGATACTTTTACTCTCAAGAAAATTAAATACTGAATATGTGTAAACTGTGCAAATCCTGGTAGTGAAGTCCCACAAACGTCCGGGCGTAAAGCTGTCGAAGAATAATTGCAGTTGGTATGTGTAACGCGTAGTACTATGTATGAAAAAGCTGCAATTTGTTAGCCGGAATTGGCATAAGGGAAATAAGTTCTGTAGCATGTGGGTTCAGATAAATCAAAATTCATTATTCTGTCAACAGAATAAAGAAGTTAATGTGTGTGTTTTTTTTTTAAATAAAATTTCGCTATACATGTATAATAGCGATATTTTATTGGGGGAAAAAACACATAAACTTCATTTATAGCATCTTGTGGAATGATATATCCATTTGTTTCGCTGCAAACGAACTTGTTTTTGTATTGGCATGGTTTCTGTGACGTCCGCGTCATGTTATCAAAGTAGACCCTTAATGTACATCCAAGGTCTGATTCCACGGAATTGGCTGAGACAGTTCCGATTGAGGCAGCAAGTCAATTGTTGTTACTGTAAATTCGGAAATTTTCGCGAGAGTTTAATTTTTGAGAAACTTCGCGAAAATAAAACCCTCGCGAAATGGCGAAATTTCACTTTCTTTTACTGATGTAGGTAAACCCTGCCAAGGTCGTGATCTTTTAAAGCGGCAACTATGTCGAGACCGTTCTTTAGATCACTGAAAATAGATATTTAAACTAAAGGATAAGAAAATATTAAGAATTTTGTGCTCGAATATTTTGCTTACTCGTACTATTGTGTTTAATGATAACATGGTTTGGACACTTGCAGAACAATATCAAATGGAAGACTGAAGTATGTGGCTGAAGATACTTTCAAGAACAACACAAAGCTGAAGGAACTGTACGTATTTACATGACAAACATTTTTATCAAGCGAATAAGGACATACATGTATGAGTGACCAATACTCTGTATGGGAGCGCAGTGGCCTTGTGGTAGAGTGTTTGACTCGAGACCGAGGGGCCGCGAGTTCGAGCCTCACCGGCGTCACTGCGTTGTGTCCTTGAGCAAGAATATTGATCCTAGCTTAGTACTGGTTCAACCCAGGAAGACCCGTCCCTTTATAACTGAAAGATTGTTGATGGGACGTAAAGAATCAAATCAAACAAACAAACAAACAAACAATACTCTGTATGTCTTTGTTAGATTTTATTATCATAACCATTTTTCTAACCCTCGACAGGGTGATGTCCGTAGTATCGTATAGTAAAGCCTGTGAAAAACGGCCACTCTCTGAAAAAGACTGAAAATTGGTTATCAAAACCAAGTATCATTAAATGTAGGTCAAAAGTATTGCAGAATGCTCCGAGGGGAGCATTCTGCAATACTTTCGACCTTCATTAAGCTACCGTTTGTCATTAAGATCTTTGTTTTGTATATTATTGAGTGGCCGTTTTATGCAGTTTTTACTTTAAATGATTTGTTAGATGTTCATATTTTTGTTAGAATACCTGGCAAATTAATACTAGCTGGTTTAATAAACTATAAATTATTCAAATAATAACAATGGACCATTTTTTTATCTCTCAGATGGCATTGATGAAAAGCATTTTTTAAACTTTAGCGCAAGAGGAGAGTGGTTGGGGCACGATAATGCACATGTATCTTGAAAAAAAATATTAACGCATAATAATTAACCATTAAAAGACGTTTTAGTATTAAAGCTGTACTGTATTTAAAGGAAAAGAAATTGTTTAAAACTGACTTGACCAATTGACTTGACTTAGCCCCTCAAACAAAAGCGCACATGTTCAATGTATGAGGTTTACCTTACAGTTGGTGAGTTTGACTACTTGCATGCTTGGTACTTTTTTGGTTTGTTTTTGTTTTTTGTTGTCGTCTGCTTTTGTTTTGTTTTTTTTTCAAAATCATCTTTTTCGAAATATTCTTTCAGGAATATCATCAAAGTGTCAAACACTTAGATCCCTGATCTGGGTCTAAACTGTTTGCAAATATTATCAGCAGACGACACTAGTAGACAATAGTTAAAGTAGACGATTTTTTCAGAAAGGTGAATTGTTCCATACCCCCCCCCCCCCCTGAAAAATCACAAAAATATAGGGTTTCTTAGCAACACTGGTCTGTATCCGCTGAAAGTCACAAAGTCACAAAGTTACCAAGCCAGCATTCAATGTTGGGCCATCACCAGCACACATGATGGCCCGCTTATAGTGGTATTTGGACCCTCCCTCCCCTCATCAACTAAAAAACGTCAAAGTTGGACAACCCCCCCCCCCCCCCCCCGAATTTTTCTGGATCAGCGCATGCTTCGTAAGCAGTTCGTAAGCCTCATGATGCCAGACGGTGATCCACGGAATGCTCCTCGAACTCCTGATAACTGCTTATAGTCGCTCCACAGCACTTAATGGCTAGTTGTTTCATTTGAACACTTTTCTTCACTTGGGCATTCTGATTCATTTTTGGTAATTTGCTTCATTTCAGTAATTTGAGAAACAACAGCATCGAGACATTATCATGGCGGATTAACGAGGATGTGTACCTGATCAACACGTAAGTACAAAGAGGATCTTATTGTGTGCCCATGCTTTATTGAATTTATTGAATGAGTTGGGGAAAAGCGATGTAATACGAGGCTTCTCGAGCATTTTATAGCTTTTTTGTAACGAGGATAAACACTCTTATAAAATGTGTATATTCCGCTTACAACATGTAGCAACTTGCTCAGACGCCAGGCTGGTCTGTGCATTTTTTTCCGCAAACCCCTGAAGACAGGGTTTCTCGCGTCGAGGCCCATTTAAATGATAGTAAATTCGTGCATTTGTACTGCGTAGCATATGCACAAGGATGTTACCTTAAGTTCAGTCTCGACTGCAGGGAAGATATGAACAAAACGTATAACAGTAATTACTTATCAATCTACCTACTGTCGTGCCAACCAGGAGTGACAGTGACATCATGTTTGCTGACAAAGTTATCAGGGACTTAGAATCGATAGATCACTTTTGTATTAATCCTATCCTGTGGATAGGATTAATACACAAGTGATCTATCGATTCGCGTTAGCTGAAGTGGGGTGTACATATTAATGTTTTACTTGTCAATTGTAAACAAAATATAACGTCACTGTCACTCTTGGTTGGCACGACAGTAGAAACTTTTATTAAAGACCAAAATTCATATACAATAATAGTGGTACCACTGCCTGAGGGCTATTCCGGACATATCAAATACTAATTTTTTTATGAGTTGATTATGACTTCCTTACAAGAGGTAATGAAATGGTCCCATGAAGGGTTTAGGTACTTTCTGATTACATTAGTGGAAGATATTGTGTTGTATACAAGTAAGTCGCCTCTTGAGGCCCCTTTAATTCTATGAGGTACTAAAACTGTCCCTAATCAGTTAATCCTTTAAGGATCTCTATTGAACAGGAATAAAGGTGTTCAAATTACTTATTGGCAGTGTCTCTAGGCCCAGTATCTAGGCGATTTAGCACTGGGCACTTTAATAAATGTACTCGTACGTCTTACGAAATCAGCAACTTGATTTAGCACTGGCATGACAAAACCAGCAAAATGAATGCACACAAAGCGTATACTAAGATCATACTGGGAATTCAGAGTGTTCGCTATGCCCTCAGTAGGTAAATAAGGACCCAAGCTTTCTTTATGCTGACAGTGAAGACTCTGATCAGACTGAGCTTATGTCTAAACTGAGCGGAGGCTTCACGTAGCGTAGGGCAACATTGTTATGCACATAAAGGGAGACAGTGCCCGTCCGTTCACCTCGTATCCGGATCATACATTATATCTCCTATACCATTTGAGATTGGTGTGTTGGTGTATAATGGGGTAGCGGAGAGTCACGTAGCGTTTTGAAGTTACTATGACCTTGACATTGATCTCTGGCCTCAGTGTCCTGAGCATATCTCCTAAATTATGTTACATAAAAGTCACAAAGTTGGTTTGTGGAAACATTTTTGTGTCTGTATCCAGGTCACTGTGACCTTGACCTATGGCCGCAGTTCTAGAAAATTCGTGTCCGGAGCATTTCGCCTATATTATTTGAGATAGGAATCCCAAATGTGGTGTGTGGATACATCTTGGGGTCGTGGTGATCGCATACTGTTTTTGCCCACTGTAGGCTTTGACCTCTGGCCTTACTTTTATAGTATAATCGTACCCGGAGCATATCTTCTATACCATTTGAGGTAAGAATCCCAAACTCGCTGTGTGCATGCATATTAAGGCCACGGAGTGTTGGATATTGTTACCGGTTCTTTCTGACCTTGACATCTGGCCTCAGTCCTAGAAAAATGTGTACTGATCATTTTCTTTGGGAGATTTGTGACATTGTGACACATTTCCTGTTAGTATTCTCATTTCGCAGTTAATTTCTAAAAGTATTTTGGAATACATGTTTACAGAGATAATGTATACAGAGCCGTGACATGAGATTTCCAACAATGTGGTATGTGCAACCAGCAAAGGTTCAGACCAGCCTGCGCATACGCGCAGTCTGATCAGAGCCTTTGCTGGTCGCTTGAATATTCTATGAATGTTCAGCTACTGGCTGAACAGCATTTGGAGTTTCTAAGCTTAAAAGAAGGATGCACAGACTGGTCTGAGTCTACACTTGTCAAAAGGCCACATTGTTGGAAATCACATGTCACATTGGGCCTCGACGCGAGAAAATCTGTCTTCGGGGGTTTGCGAATAACACTGGCGCAGACCAGCCTGCGCATACGCGCAGTCTGATCAGCGCCTTTGTTATTCGCTTTTTGCAAAGTACCATATGTAAACTTGCTACAGATGAAATTTCAATTTTCTATCTAGTCTCTGTAGCTGAGGAGACTGTTTTGAAACTCGCTTTTTCGGAAACCCCGAAGACAGGTCCAAATGTTTCTCTGATATATGGCATACTAAAGAACAGTCTATAATCTATATTGAGCAGCTCGTATTTGATAAAGTCATTTATATTAGATCCACTTTAATGATACAGCAAATTCTACAGCTAACTAGATAATATGTCTTTGATCCTAAATTCGTGACACGTGTTTCTAGCATCCAGAGATTCATGAACAGAGATAAGAAGATATTTACAGAAAAAAACATAAACATATTGAATTCGCCACATGCATTTAGCTTTGATTATTACATCTATATAGTAAGGCAACCTTGGACTTTCTATAAATAAATGGTGCCCATGGTTCAAGCTTGTTTCAAATTACAAACAATATATAGAGAGCCAGCCTCTATATTAGACAATTTTGGTACTCTAACACATTCAAGCAGTGACTATTCCAACGAGCATGTGCATCTGCTTAGTTTTTCCAAGGGCGCACGAATTAGGAATAAAGTTGAAGGCTCCGGCCAAATTTTGGGCCTCTAGCCACTCCCCGACTGGGATAGCCCCGTATGTATATGTAAAATACACAATGAGTACCGAAAGTCATTACCAGGCCTATCAAGTTAGGTCCTCGTAGCGAGAAACCCACATTTTTATGCAGCAAACAACAAATTCACAGACCAGCCTGGACATCCGTGCAGGCTGAATAGCGCCTTTGTCATTCGCTCGCTAAACTTGGAACATGCAAATTTACAATAGAGTATTTAGTTTCTGTAGCTAAGCCGGCTGGTTTTTGCGTTACCTTGGTACAAACCCGAGGACAGATTTGACCAGGCCCCTAGGATAAAAAAACTTGAGTACAGTCTCAAAACGTGTCCGCATGCAGCCACTCATTGCGCTGTTTTTGAGTTTGAGAATGAACTCAAGTTTTATAATGTCGGGACCTGGCCCCTATAATCGTAGATGCTGACTCATGTGACTTCGACATTAACTCTGTCCTTGCTTCATGCATCGCAACTGCGTGCACATACCATTAGGTATGCAATGAATTGTCACTAAAACATCATTAAAGTGCTTAAACCAATTAATTATTGCCATAAGTTTGTGCTGGACTATTTTTAGTGTGTGTGTGCTATACCATGAAAATAGCATGATTTTAAAGGGTGGATGCCTTTAAATAATCCTAAATTCTGCCAAAACTGATATTAAAGCTTTACATGCCATTAAAAACATGTCAATGTTTGTGGAGTGCAGTTTTGATGCACTATTGATGGGAGTTAAACTACATGTAATCGTAAACTTTTTAACAGCACTTAAAGTAGAAATCATACATTTTAAGCTCCATTAATGAGCATTAAAACTATTTGAATGACCTCAGCCGGCAACGTTCTCGGAAATGCCGAATCAGGCGTATTTTTACGCCAACTTTTGATTTTGTACGCGTACATTTTCCTGCCGGGGATTCTAATTTACGCCAAACTCCTTAAAACACCTGAAGACGACAGCGGGAGTCCAAATTTGGCTTCCGCCACAAAAGATCAGAAATCGCCGCTAATCCGATGGCCCAGGAGTTTTTACCTTGAATGTAAAGGCGCGGTCAATAAAATAACTATTACGTGTAAGTTATGAGGTATACTGTAGTTTTTGCATCTTGTCATACCAAGGGTTGCGATACGACGAAACCTTCGCTGGTGAAGATGTAGTTTTTGATGAATCTAATTGTGCAACTAGTTAAATGGCAGTAAATTTAACAGGCTATTTCTCAATGTTCATGAATTTAATTTGGCAGATAGTTTAATGGCAGTTTACAAGTTTTTGATTACATTGAATTTAATGGGACAGTTAGTTTAAAGAGAGTTAATTCGGCAATATTTTAATGACACTGAACTTTATGCAGTTAGGGACTTTTAAAATGAAATTAAACTGAATCACCACTACATGTATTGTTTTGACACATAAAAAAGTTCCTAGAAAGAATTTAGAAACAAACAGTAAACATTTAATTATGCATGCAACAGTTGGTTCCTTTGTATATGTCAAATAATTTACCTAGTTATATATTTGGATCATTTTGCATAATTAAGCTTTCCTCTGAAGCAGAGTATTCATACACAAACTTTCAAAACTGACACAGTGGTCAACATGCAATTGTGACAATCAGTTGAAGTTTATTTCAAGGATTATGGCATTTACATTTGGGCCTCGACGCGAGAAAACCTGTCTTCGGTGGTTTGTGAATAACACAGGCGCAGACCAGCCTGCGCATCCGCGCAGTCTGATCAGCGCCTTTGTTATTCGCTTTTTGGAAAGTATCATATCTAGGCTTGCTACAAGCGAAATTTCAAAATTCTAGCTAGTCTCTGTAGCTGAGGAGACTGTTTTGAAGCTCGCTTTGTCGGAAACCCCGAAGACAGGTTTTCTCGCGACGAGGCCCATTTAAGATAATTTGCAAGGTAAGTGAAATGTTGTTCTACAGTTTAGTGCCCACAACATACAAATCCATGCACCATACCTAAATTATTAACTTCAAGACATTCTTTTAATGACAAGTTTCCAAACAGAACTATATTCAGACAAAGGCGAAATGTACCATAGATTTATTACTATTATTCAAAATAAATCTTAGCCATAAGAGCTCTTCCATAGTTTCAGTACAAGGGAACACTGCAATTAAATTTATGGATCAAGGGACATCCGAATGGTAAAAGGAAAAAGTAACCAGATGCTGTTTATTGAAATTTACATGTTCTGTTCCCAATCAAATTGATGACAAAAATTAAAAAAAAAAACGTGTCTTCAACGTGTCATCCTACTAGTGGTCTCATCTGATTGTTTCATTAATGGTTTTATAGACGAAATAATCTCATCTATACGGCTCTTTGCCGATGATACCGGTCTTGACAGAGTTGTTGATGATCCTCTTAAGTCTGCCATTAAATTAAATGCTGGCTTTTCAAGAATCGATATATGGGCGTCTATGTGGCTTGTATGGTGTCCTGCGTCAGGTGTGGTCCATGATTGTATCGATTCCTGTTTTTTGCCTTTTCTCTTACTTTGTAACCTTTAATCCTTCCAAATCTGTATCATTGATCTTTCCAGAAAAGTAAATAAACCATACCATTCAACCTAAATTCTAAATAAGTAAATTCGCATAAACACTTAGGCATAGATCTGTCTAGAGATTTACAATGCATGAGCATATCGATCGCATTAAAGCCAAGGTCTGTCAAAGAATACACATTATGTTCAACACTCGCAAACTGTACATGAAAATCCACAGCTTTACTTTGATCCTTCGGTCCGTTTTCAGAGAATGGAATGCCCTTCCAGAAGCAACAAGAAACTTGAGCTCCATGGAATGCTTTACCAATCAATTATATTCTTATATCATCCCACCCCAAAATCTATATTTTCAAGGAAATCGTCTCGCACAAATCTATCATACAAGACTGAGACCTGGTTGTAGCAGTTTACGTCTCCATCTCTACTCAAAAACATAATTGAAAATCCTTTGTGTAACTGTGGTGATATTGAGGACGTTTTCCACTTCTTTTTTGAGTGTAACGAGTGCAATCTCATTCGAAGGGACATGCTTACCTGTGTATCTGCCATTTGTAATCCTGATTTAAATATTCTGTTACATGGATTCAATGTATCATAACGGTAGTAATATGACTATAAAGTCAGCTGTAGTGTAGTGGGTTAAGCCCAGGACTATTATTAAAGAGGAGACAATTCCACAACGAATTTTTTTGTCATCATTAACTTAGTTTCTATGTACTGACATGACGGTAAACTCTAGAAAAGCCTGAAAATGCTTAATTTTTTAGCAATTGTGCATATGTTCACATGTATACGTGATCACGATTGTAGTCGCTAGTAAATCGAGACTGTTTCGCCTACATGTAAGAGCCATGATGGGTTGTCCGACATTCTTCATTTACTAGCAACTGCAGTGTAATCATGTGTACATTAACATTTACTTTAATTAATTCGCACGCACGCGAAAAAAGACATAGAACTACAGCATCATTTTCACGTTTTCTTGTTTTTAGCACATACAAACCTTTCTTACAGGAAAAAAACGCTCCACGTGAGATTCGAACTTGCCTGCTATATGTTACGAATCCTGCGCCTTTCCTACTACACTACAGCGGACGATATTGACGAACTGCTACTTATATTAGACATTCCATCTCAAATAACATAATTAGTTCCGAAGATCGAAGACGAAATTAGCATATGCCACGCCCTATGAACTCCAGGGTCAAAAAAATACGACAATAATATGAGGGTATTTTTATGTACTTTTAATTTCCATTAAAGAGACTAGGTCTGTAACTATGTACATTTTTTGAAAAAAAAACTTTTTAAATCATTTGTAAAAATAGAATTAAGTTATGTTTTCACAATAAATATGTACAGTACAGCTGAAAGCTGTATGGAAAAGTGAATTATCTCATAAAAAAAACAGGTGATTTTTCTCTTGTTCGGAATTATTTACGTCCCTCTAATAATTCTAGACAGTTGATTTTACTCATAAATGCTGTTGTTTTGATAGAGATAATTAGTTAAGATTTATGAAAATGGTAAAATGTTTACCTGAATTTGAGTATTTTTACTGTATTCTTGAAAAAGAGAAACTTTATTTCCAAAATTAGAAGATCAAAAGTTACAGACTATGCAGCTTTAATGCATAGTTTCTAATTGATATTAATGGCGATGTATGCAGTAGAGATGTAGTGGTGACTATTTTCCTCTTCTGATCCAAACCGTTTGACACTCTGACAGCGTTCTTGAAAGATATACTAAAGGACTTTGAAAACGCATCACCCTGATTAAATCCATTATTTCACCAACCCTGAAAATGTCAGCGAGATAATTGTTATTGCATATCATAGTCTGGCCAGCTTTTAGTGTGCTCTAGAAAATTCATGGTTGTAGATATTAAAAAAGTATCCGTCTTAAGACAGGGGAGTCGATTTTGTTGGACACCAATTCATCTGCAAGTTAACCCTAGGTAGTTTTAATTCCTGACTCAACAGATATGAGTCCTGGTCTTCTGTCACGATTGCATATTCATCATTGAACGATTTGATATAAATTGACAGTGCGGTGGGCTCAAATTTTAAACACCTCTTTTAAGATACTGACAAACCCACCCACTCTGATTACTATAGTCTAGCAATAAAAGTCAACAGCTTGGGCCTTTCAAAGTTTCGATTTTGTTTCGTCCGGTTTTGTTGGAAGAGGCTAAGGGCATATACAAATGGCAGCTTATGCATTAAGTACGCTTGTATCACGTTTCCTTTGTATTGTGCAAGTGACGTTAACATTAACTTTTAAGACGTTCTCAATCACATGATAGCATATCTCCTGCCATGATTTTACATCAAAACGTTATCCGCACATAATTGTCAGTGTAAGTAGTCAACATGAGTAATGAAAGTGTGCATAAAGGTAACTTATGGATATGTTTCTGAAAAGGAGCTGTAAATTGATGTTCAAATTTGACGTTTATTTTCGAAATACTGAAGTTATCAACTACTTTTAATTAAAAAAAACGTCTATAAACTGCTTAACTGGTTATGAAATTATACACGCCACAGTTTAAACATGAAAATAATCAAAAGCTTCAACTGACTTTGCAGAATGTTGCTGGATGCTGCATGTTCCCATGTGACGTCGTCAGCATCGTCGCGTTTTAGTGCAGTCAAATTAACGACTGATGCATACCAGTTTTGAGTTGCACATTTAAACCTGCGAGTAACTTTTAAATCGCATATACGGTTTTCAAGAAAAGTGCAATAATATGGTGATGCGTTATTAAACTCCTTTAGTATATATTTTTGAAAAAAAAGTCAGCTGACGACGCCAAAAGCATGGACAATTAATCATCTCAGTGAGATACAATTATCAAGCATGCACAAAGAGTTAAACATCCCAGCTAGAACACAACAGCGGAACACCAACAGCCCGCCAGTGATACGCCATTTAATGGCGTATCGCTGTCGGGCCGTTGGTGGCCCGACTATGTGTGCTAGCTGGGATATAGTAATTAACAAACATTTCAGAGAGCTGCAGCACAATCCGCTGAACTGTAACTGTAGTCTACTGTGGATACAGATGGTGCTGCGCAAGCCGGAAACCAGACCTTTCCTTGGTGAGCAGGCATATGAGAATACCAAGCTCAAGTGTGGGGATGGCACCGATATCTACAGGAAGAAATTCAAAAATTGCGGTAGGTGTACAAGTGTTTTACCCTTTTCATTCTCATAGATTAAAAGAATATATCATGAGTGTAAGGGTAGGATAGAAAAATCCGTCCCGAGATTCGCCGTTTGGCATCACGAGGCTTGCCTATCCTACCCTCACACGAATAATGGATTCTTTTTCTTGCTCACCACTGTTTTTATTTATTTTTCATTTTTAGCTCACTTGACCCAGTGGCTCATGGTGAGCTATTGTGATCGTTGGCTGTCCGTCGTCCGTCGTGCGTCGTCCGTCGTCAACAACTGCTTCAAATGAATCTCCTCCTAAACTACTGGCTGGATTTTGACCAAACTTAGTAGGAATGATCCTTATATGGCTCTCTTTAAAATTGCCTAAATGGTTTTGGTCCATCGCATATCTAGGTAACACAGGCTAAAAATAGATTTTCATGATGAAAACTTTAAAAATAGTCTTCTTCTCTGAAACCACAAGGCCTAGTGCTTTGATATTTGGTATGTAGCATCACCTAGTGAACTTCTACTGAGTGTGTTCAAATAATACTCTTTGGGCCAGAAATTGACCCCGCCCCAGGGGTCACATCTTTTACATAGGCTTATATAGGGAAAACATGGAAAATCTTTTTCTCTGAAACCACAAGGCATAAGGCATTGATATTTGATATGTAGCATCACCTAGTGGACCTGTGCCAAGTTTGTTCAAATTATATCCCTTGGGCCAAAAAATGGCCCCGCCCCAGGGGTCACATGTTACACATTAGCTTGTATATATAGTGAAAAACATGGAAAAATCTTCTTGTATGAAACCATAAGGCCTAGAGCCTTGATATTTGGTATGAATCATCACCTAGTGGACCTCTACCAAGTTTGTTCAAATTATGTTCCTGGGGCCAAAATGGTCCAGCCCGGGGGGGTCACATGTTTTACATAGGCTTATATAGGGAAAAAGATGAATAAATCTTCTTGTCTGAAACCATAAGGTCTATAGACATGATATTTGGTATACAGCATGACCTAGTGGACCTCTACCAAATTTGTTCAAATTATGCCCCTAGGGCCAATAATGGCCCGGCCCACATGGGGTCACATGTTTTACATACATGTAAGCTTAAAATGATGTACATCTATTACTGTCTCTTTGCTTTTATTCTCTTTTGGATGTCCTGTGACTCTTCCTCGCGGTGTCATGGGCTGGTCTCCAGTTTGTGATTATGGTATTTCCTGATCATACTAACTTACTTTCAGAATATTGCTTCTGTCTTAGCAAAAAGTGTAGACCCTGTTGAAATGCCGTATTTGCTACATTTCATCCGGGTCTTTACTGTTTGCCAAAGTACCTATTCAACAGCATCCAGAATGGTAAAGGTTAATCCACTCCCTGCATTCTCGATATTTCTTCTGAATTCTCATCTTGAATTTGGACATTGTACATTGGCTTCATTGTTTCAGAGTTGTACTTTCGAAAGACAATCCGACCCATTCATCTTTAACTAGAGATGCATTTCACTTTTATTTGTGTATTGTAAAATATTAATAATTGGTGGTAATTTTTATCTGGTAATATATTTGAAATTAAAAAGATTATAAAAATTAAATTTTAGCATCATAATGCCTGGTCGAAAACTAAATACGTGTATTTGAAAAAAAATAGAGCAATGTGAATTGGATCCATGTATACGCCAGGCCGTATTTTATGCAATGTTTTTTAAACTGTATAGATTTGAATCAGGCAGCCTCTGAATATTAAGTTTAACATATCCTGCTGAGGTCTTCGACGTACGGAACAAAAATGCTACTGACATAGAAAAATGGAAAATAGTTTGAAGACATGGTCTAAAAGAAAAATAACATTAAAAGGATAGACAACTTTGATAAAATAATTGTCATTATCAAAGTCTATGTATCTGTTCATGACATTAACCAACGGTTTAACCCACAAGGTATGTTGGTGCAAAGATTATATAATTTGAGCCGTGACATGTGATTTCCAACAATGTGGCAAGTGTAGACTCAGACGAGCCTGTTCAGCCACCATTTAAGCTTAGAAACTCCAAATGATGTTCAGTCAGTAGCCTGAGAGTAATATAATATTCAAACGACTAGCAAGGGCTCTGATCAGACTGCGCGTATGCATAGACTGATCTGAGGCTTTGCTGTTCGCACATACCACATTGTTGGAAATCTCATGTCGCGGCTCAAATTTATTCTACACTTCCGTATGGAATTCTGGTCCAGAATGAAAAGAAAATTCATTATACAAGCCAAGGAAAAAAGGGGATGGGAATGGTCCAGCTTTAAAAGTCCATTGTCTGAGAAATTTTATTATTCTACCGCCAGCTTGTTCAGGAAGTTCCTTTTCAAAAATAAAAAGAATCTTCTCTATGTGTGAAAGTTATTTCGGAAACTAAAGCCAAGAAACTAAAAACAAAATTAGATAGATATACTTCTGTCCCTATCGAAAATGCCGAACATATCTTGTTCAGTTCAATATGGTTTAGCTCTTATACACGCCTATCAAACGATCAAGTGCTCAACATCTATATAGTTATATATTAAAAACAACTGCTCTATGAAGAAAATAAAAAATCGGGGAATGTCATGCAATAGCCTATGGGTACCTACGTTTGTGGTATCAATACCAGCTCAGAAAGTATACTATTTTGCTTTTCCTGTCGAATTCTGGTACGCCGATTTTATGCAAAAATTAAATCTGACAAAACATGCAAAACGAGAGCTTTTTTCTGAACTCAAATTTATACCACAAACGTAGGAATGCTTAGGTTATTGCACGACATTCCCCGATTTTTAATCTCTTTCTGGAGCAATTGTTTTTAATATTCAACCAGATATTGAGAAAATGATCGTTATATATGCGTTTTATTAACCAAAGGACAATAACTATTAATTAAAGAATGGCACAGGAAATGCATTAAAATATTACAGAATAGCTTGCTTTAAATAGACAATTTTATCATGTTGAGGACGTAGAAACCCTTTACTCCACCATGACGCCTTTTGACGCCTTTGAAATATCACATATTTGAAAATATAATGAAAAATGGAACATTGCTCCATTTTCCATAATATTTACAAAAGTTTTTAAAACTTAACTTAACGTTTTCTTGAATTTTTCCTTTCAATGCTGTTTAAAAATAGAAAATTCTGTCATGATTTAAAAATAGCTTATGGAGTATGAAACTTTAAACCTTAAGATATTTTTATTGGCAAAAACAATCCCAACTACACCTCCCTCAAAATGGGTAAACACCATTAATAAAACTTCAGATAAATAGAACTTTCCTGATACAAAAACATGCACAAGATATTAAACTAAAGGATTTTCTGTTTGATATTAATAATCATATCTTAGTTACTGTAACAAAATCATTTGTTCAAAATTAATAAAACAGATGTTGACAGATGTTCCTCCTGTTATCAAGATTCTGAAACAACAAGCCACATGCGCGGATCCAGAGGTGGACGGGGGTCTGTACCCCCCCCCCCCCCTGAAAAAATCACAAAAATATAGGGCTTCTTAGCAATTCTGGTCTAGATCCCCTGAAAAGTCACAAAGCTACCAAGGCAGCATTCAAGTTGGGCCATCATCAGTACGCAAGCGAAGCGCCATTCAAATGACCAATGATGGCTGGCTCATAGTGGTATTAGGATTTCCCCTCTCCTCATCAAATATAAAAAAAACTATTCAAAGTTGGACCACTCTGACAAAATTTTCTGGATCCGCGCATGAGTCATTTGTTCTACCATTGTGACGAGGTTATATCTTAAAATATCTTAAATTCACACGTTTACTATGATAAGACGTACACCTGTTAATTCAATGCTCAAACCATTTCACCATTTCAACCTGCCACGAAGGCAAATGAAACTGGTGAACTGGTCTGTCAAATTAATTGAATATATCTAACAGTCCTCCTTTTACCAATGAAGAAATACTTCAACGAAAAGTTTATCACCCAACAACAACAGAGGGTACGATCACTATTGAATCAACGCGCATGCATCTTTTTGTTGTTAATTTGTCTAATCTCTGTACCTCTTATGCCATATTATGTATGGATTGAGTGAAATAAAGATATAGATAACCTTGACCTTGGGATCAAGGTCACACAAAAAAAATTGTCCGTTCTAAGGCGTTGTTAATTCATTCTTTAATGTTGCTCCCTTATTTGTGGGGTTCTGTGTTTGGTCCTTGTTTTCTTATCCGGTACTTGGTGTCCTTTCTAGTTTTGCATTCGTCTTGATGTGGAAGATTGAGCTGTTTGCTTTACTTTAATTATCTTATATTGTCTTGAGACTGTTAGTGTTCTATAGCTCTTCCCTACAGTGTCATTGGTTAGTCTGCAGTGTGTGATTGTGGTATTTTCTGTTCATACCACAGGAGCTTGAAGTTCTGTCTTTATCTCACCTTTATAGCCTTAAACCCCAAGCTCATAATGTCATTACGTAGTAATGACCTGGTCATTACTACGTTATGACATTATGAGATTTCCGTTTTTAGGGTTTAGAAGTGATAAAAAGGATTGAACTTCAAGCTCCTGTGGTCATACTCACTTACTTTTTGTTTCAGTTTCTCCTATCTTGACATTGAAGCCAGACAAAGTAATTGTAAATGCCTCCGACAGTGCAGTGATAAAATGTACAGGTACTGGCTATCCCTCTCCTCTAGTCTATTGGAACACCACTTCTCTACATTCAGGCCATTATGTCAAGGTAAGATTATAATGGATGTATATCACGAGTCTTAGTCATTCAGTCTGGACTGTCACATGATATCCCTGTGGTATCCCACTTCACGCGCGGATCCAGAAAGTTTTGACAAAGGGGGTCCAACTCAGACATTTTTCAGCTGATGAGGGTAGAGAGGATGCAAATACCACTAATAGTGGGCCATCACCAGCATGTCAGCAAAACGCCATTTAAATGGCGTTTCGCTGGCGGGCCGATGATGACCAAACATTCAATGCTTGCTTGGTAGCTCTGTGTTTTTTGGGGGCATCTAGACCAATATTGCTTAGGAACCCTACATTTTTGTGATTTTCCAGGGGGACCCCTGTCCCCACCTTTGGGTTCGCGTGTGCACTTTTTAAACCTCAGATTCTGGATAGAACTCTCGACTGAATCGGCCCTCTTACTTAATATCGATTATTTGTTTCTTTCCCAGGAAAGTAATGGTGGGCTGGTTCAAGAAATCTACATCCAGAATATAAGTGTTTTAGATAACGGCTGGTTGAGCTGTCTAGGTGAAAATGTCGCTAAGAGAACAAGAGCAACAGTTAGACTTGAAGTGAAGGGTAGGTATAGGTCTAAAACCATCACCCTTAGGCATAAAATTGTAAATATTTTCTTATCCATCAGTTTTAACATATGTTTTAGGTCTTCAAAAGAACCGTCTCATCGAGACGATTCTTTTGAGTACCCACCCTGAAATTTGCATTGCAGAAGCAATTATAATGCATTAAACTATCTACACATTTCAGCAAGAGTTACTGCCCCTGTTTACTATTTTACCATTGTGCATTGATGGTAAAACTGCACGAAGTGAGTAAAAGCTCAATAATTCGAAAACTTAAAGGCAAAATAGGATGCAAGCTGTTCTGGGTCAAAAATTGCATTGCCGCCTTAAAGTTAAGGACGACTTGATAAGTTTTTTTAGAATACGAAAAATAACATTTCTTACTTATAAAAATCAAAATTGTTTTATGTATTCTATCTGTAGAGTACACTGATATGGCATGTCAGGCGTTGCACTATTGTATGTGGAAATATATGTGTTGTATATCGAAATATGTATGGACTAAAAATATATTTATGGACTAAAAAATATATATTTGTGGACTTAAAAATATATTTGTAGACTAAAATAAATATATTGTGTATAAAAAATATTTGTTGTCTAAAAAGACATGTTTTGTGTAAAAAATATTTATGTTCTAAAATATATATTTGTTGTTTATAAAAATATATGTTGGGTAAAATTAGCATTGTGGGATACTAGCTATTTCCTTAACAGTCGTGTATGAATGTGTCGTGTGTGCAGTGGTGTACTGTGGATACTTCAATCAATTGCAATTCTTACTAACCAGCACATGAGATTACGATACTTGTCGGGTTGTCGTGCAATGAAGGCTCAGATGAACCTGCGAAAATGCACATGCTCGTCAGAGTCCCACCAAAAGACCAGGGTGAGTGAAGTAAGATGAAAACTCAAGAATAAGTATCGAATAGCAAAGGAAAATCGTATTTGCAACTCTGGCATACCTTTGCCCTTATAGTGAGAATACTCGTCTGGTAATAGTATAGTTTTTAATGTACAATGCTATGCTATCTAGTGGGACTAGAGGTAATACCTTTGTGTTTGGAGGCAGCAAAAGTTCTGACTAGACCGAATTTAGTCTCCTCAAAAACTTGTTGTTTCTTTCCTTGGGTAGTAACCAGTACCGCGCCAGGAGGGTTTATGGTTAGTGCGTAATTAATGACGGGAGCACCCGAAGGCTCAACAGAAAATGGTTCTGGAGATACTGGGAATTGAACCTGCGACCCCTGGGCTTATCCCCTACTTTTTTGTTCATAAAGTATGGCTTTTTCTAGGTAGAAACAAGTACCGCGGGAGACTTTATTATCTGTATGTTTATTTTACGACGGGGCACCCGAAGGCTCAACCGAAAGTGGTTTTAAAAAAACAACAACTTTTTGTGGCTTTTCCATGGGTAGAAACCAGTACTGGGCCTAGAGGGTTTATGATTTGTGTGTTTATTATATGACGGGAACTCCCGAAGGCTCAACCGAAAGTGGTTTTATGGAGTAGCCGGGAATCGAACCTGTGACCCCTGGTTTACAAGGCATAGCGCTTATCCACTACACCACGGGGGCTTCTCAAGTGGTTTTATGGAGAAGCCAGGAATCGAACCTGCAACCTGGTCGAACCATTGCATTTAAAGTTATATATCTGCTAAAATGTTTATATGAAGCTTATAAAAAATTAAAATATGGGTAGTTATTTATTAATAGTTTATTAGGGATTAGTTTTCACATTGTAATGAAATTCAAATTAAAATATCATGCAATACCAATTCACGTGTCAAAGAATTTTAAACGTAAAACCATAAAAACGGATCTTAATATCTGCTATAATTTTTAAAAGGAAACAACTCAAATTTTCCAAGCTGGAACTTCATAAAAGGTTATCACTAATGTAAAATTACTTACGAGCTCAACCTATCTTATACTACACATGTGTAGACTCCGCAGAGCCATCACTGGGTATATCCATTAAGGACATTTGGGATCAGAAACTTATACAATAAATAGGCTACGCACTTTTTGCGACATCTTTCCAAATTTTCGAAAAAAATAAGCTATGATCTTTCATGAGAATTGTCTGCCAGCAGACAATTCTCATGAAATATCAAGCTTTATTGGTAATTTTTGAAAAAACTGCAAAATTTGAAATTGTCGTCTGCTGCAAATTGTAGGTGGCGCTTTAAGGGTTAAGTAGTTTTGAGTCTTTTGCACCACGAGAATGATGATGTGATTTTGCCCAATTCTGGTGTGGCAAAAAATTGTGGCTGTTGGAGGCCACTCATTTACATCACTTTTTTTAGTGTTTTATTCCTTTTATGTTTACAGCGGCCCCACTTATTTTGAAGTTCGAAGAATACCACGTGGATGACACATTGTATGACTGTCTAGAGTATGAAATTATCGGTGACCCAGAGCCAGACCTTTCCTGGCAGAAAGATGGAATACCCCTGGTTCTGTCTTCAGGTAATAAAGAGCTACGTGCATTAAGGGGCTTTTTTGCCCCCCTACGAGGCTAAAATATAAAATTTGTTTTCACCAATTTTTTCTTATTAGCTTATTAGAACAACAACCAAAGTGTAAATGTCTCAAATTACTTCGACTTTTACCGTTGCTATGGTAACAAAAATGGCCGCCAAAAAAGACTAAAAATAGGAAATTGACCATTTTAGGGCAAATTTGAGAGGTTTGACAGAGAAATTAACATAGAGCACAAGCAAATACCAGAAAGATATTTTAACAGAAGATGAGGATTACCACGGCACACAATACATTAAAAAGATTTTTGGTATTTAGCTGTGCTGATATTTAATTTTTAAAAAATCGGTCTCCAAAAGCCTTAAAGGTCAAAAATGGCAATTTCTCTGTTTTGAGCCTATTTTTTCTGCCATTTTTGTTACCATAGCATCGGTGAAGTTTAAATAAATGCTGAGATTTTACACTTCAGTTATTATTCTAATAAACCAATCAAAAGAAAATGGTGAAGAGCAATTTTTAGTTTTTGGCTCTAGAGGGGGCCAAAATAGCCCCTTAATGCACGTACCTCTTTTGTCGCATCTGTTTTAGTTAGTTCTCCATCCATTCATGCGGTGACTTTTGTCGTCTGCTGATAACCTTTACAAACAGCTTGGGCACAGATCAGGCCACGAGGTTATACACCTTTCTCATGCTCAACTCAGTTGAGCACGAAATTATCCTGCTCCTAAATGTTAAAATGGCCACAATTGTTGGCATTTTAACATTTATTAGCATTATAAATATAACATCTAAGAGACTTAAACTTAAGCAAGGAGCTTCTTTATTTATCGGTATTTTAGTTTTTGTGAGCAGTTGAAATTTCTTGCTCAGTTGAGTTGAGAATGAAAAAAAGTTTTATAGCCTCGTGGCCAGGACCAACATATTGAGATTTTTAGATTGGCCCTGATCTGGATACAATCCGTTTGATACTCTGATAGTGTTCTAAAAAGAACTGTTTGAAAAAAGGTTAATTTTGTAAAAAGTCAGCAGATGACATGGAACTGCATTATACCACTTAACACACAAGAGTTATTAAAGACATATGCGGCTATTTCCAATGCGCATCTTTCCCGCGTCTGCAAACGGGTAAAGTTGTCTGGGTCCTGTCTTTCGACCCTTAACGGATTCGGATCAACACAGCTTCCGATATTCTTATGTCATATTGGTGTTCCGACATTTTCTTCACTAAATAACTAATTAAAGTGTGTTCGAAATATCTATTGACATCTTTTCAGAACTGATCGTCTCAGCACTAAAGACAGATAAATGTAGCTCAGTCGAAATCAAACGACGAACACAATAACCCTGGTTACGAATACGATAGTGGCCGAGTCTATACTATTTGTATGGTTATTTAGAGCGGCGCACGACCTGACCTCGTGGCCTAGTGGTTAGCGTGTCTGGCTACAAAGCCAGAGGACCAGGATCGATTCCCGGATGCGCACATATTTTCAGTGTGTTTTTTCTTCCTTTTTTAACAGTTTAATGCTAAATTATTTCATATACTAGTAAAATGGCATCATCAAAACGAACGAAATGGTCATCCCCGAACTTTTTATATTGAATTACGCGTGAAACCTATGGGGGTGGGGTTAAATTTGGCCCTCTAGAAAGAGAATTAGTTCGGTGACCCCAGATTTTTATTCTTTTTTATGAAAGGTATTATAATAGTCTATGAATTAAAAATAAATTTTCAAGATTTTCAATGTCAGATTTTTTAATACATGATTTATTCTAAAAACAAATTCCATTTTTTGACGAATTGTCAAAATATATCATGCAGTATCTTGTCACAGCATGGGAAAACAAGTAAACATACACATTTTCTTAAAAGTTTGAGGTCATGGGCAGTAATTTAAGTTAAAAGAAAGAAGCTGGCTGAAGATAACAACCGGTTTAGCTCGATAATAATTAGGACTAGTGTTATTATTTTATATTTCTAGAAAATTGGTCAAATGCTGTAAACTTCAATATGAGATTCTGAAAAAATAAGCACGGTGACATATCCTTTTTATTTCATAAATGGATAGCCCATGCATAAAACAAACTGTATGCAAAGTATTGAAAATATTTCAATGTGGGAAGTATTTAGTAGCATATGTCCTTAAACCCTTTGTTTACTGGTGGATTTTCTCATACTTATTGATACATTGGACTGCCCGTTGCGTACTTTAATGGGTTACATGAAGAAGTTTCTAAAATATGATGTATCTCTGTACCTAACAGGTGTTTTCATCTTAGCAAATAGTGCAGACCCAGCATGATGCTGCATTTCTTCTGGGTCTTCACAGTTTGCCAAAGTACCTGTGCAGGGGTTTCAAGTATACAAAGGGTTTAAATACGAATTATCTTCATAAAAGGTTACATGCATAACCATTGGTTTGAATATCTTCTGTTTGTCAGCCAGTCAACGTGCACGCCATCCCCTCAGCGTCACTTCATAATAGAGAACGATTCTTGGAACTGTGCGAACGTTGTGCGTCGAAACAGTACACGCTCCGAGGTTATAAAACTTTTTTCGTGCTTAACCCATTTGAGCATGAAATTTCAACTGCTCATAAAAACTTAAATACCGACAAATGAATAAGTGTCTTGCTTTAAGTCATTCAAATGATGTATTTATCATGCTTATAAATGTTAAAATGCCAACAATTGTTGGTATTTTAACATTTATGAGCAGAATAAATTTCGTGCTCAGCTGAGTTGAGCATGGAAAACGTTTTATAACCTCGGGGCCTGACTGCTTGCTATAGTGAATAACTGATCTTTGCTTATGAAATTTTCCAACATTTGTAACTTTCAACTCTCCTTAAAACGTATGTTGTGGATATTCATTGAGCATATGTTGCATGCGTTGCGATACAGCACTCTAAATGATTAAATTCAGCCTGTAGATAAACTATGGGGAACCGAAATATGGCCACGTGCGTGGTAAGAATACCTGACACCAATATAAAATGTCACTTGTCTTTCGACGTGCGGCTGTTCCATGTTTATACGGGGTTTGTGGCATCGAATGATCTCAAATGGTTAATAAACAGCGGAATTCCCGATCTGATGTGCGAGAACTAAGGATACTCATTCAGCAGGGTAGAGGACAAGGAATCAATACATACTGTCCTGCCAGCCAAGAGTGACAGTGACGTCATGTTTTGTTTACAAAGTCATCAGGGACTTATAATCAAAAGATCACTTGTGTATAAATCCTATCCACAGGATAGGATTGATACACAAGTGATCTATCGATTCGCGTTAGCTCAAGTGGAGTGTACAAGTTATTTTTTGCTTAACGATTGTAAACAAAATATAGCGTCACTATCACTCTTGGTTGGCACGACAGTAGTTTATGTAAATTTCTAATAACAATACAAGCACTGCTGCTACTGTAGGAGTTTGATTAAGTTACCGGTCATCAGCATTGGTCATTAGCATCAGTCAGCGAACATTCTGTCAGCTAAGCTTAGTGCATTCACGTTGGCAGTCCAAACTAGTACAGGCGCTGATTTCTGTACAGGCCTTAGTTTTTGACTTGGCACAACTTACCTGCCAGAAAAGGTTTGACTGCAGAATTGCAATCCTGGGATCTTCTGCAATACTCCTAGGTACGTCGTACAGTTAAATTGTGGTAGCAGTTTTGCTGTAGGACGTCATCTTTAAACGTACCCTACGCTAAATGAGGCTTAGGCAAATTGAGAGGAAAACTAGCTTGACGTTCACCCATCGTTTCCTATTCAGCATATTTCACTTTAAATTTATATATTACATGTATGCAATGGCATACGATAGTAAAGCAATATAAAAATTTTGTATATATGGTATATTAGACGTGAAAATGTCCAACAGAAGGGGTGATTTACCCCATCTCCATGAATATAATGTATCCAAATTCAAAAAGAACTGGAATCTTCCCAGTTTCTTAATTTATCAAGTAAAATAGCATATTTATAATCATATTTTAACATTATTCTTATAGAATGTTTATCATGTTTTACATTTGTTACGAATCAAAGAAAGAACATAGCTCCTGAAATGACAATTCAGGAATGCGTGTAATGCACAATTTTCAGTGTACATTCTCTTCTGCAATAGATTGTATCTGTCACTTATCCTAAATTCTTATACATGGACACGACGATAGCCTTAAAATCATCAAATGAAATGCAGCAAACAACCAGTATGCGTTTAACCAGTATACAACATGATGTTATAGATATATACGCTACATACTTTCAAATGTATTACTATTTAATGCAGTAATACCATTAGATTATGGGCTACCAAACGATCTCTACAAAATGAGGTTTAAGACTGTACATTTCTAAAACCAAATTATATTAGCCACATGATGAAGTGCGTTAGCCTTTCAGCAGATAAGGCGTTACCCTGCAATGGCCAAATTCACTACGTTACCCTAAAATAATAGGAATTCCTATAGTGTTAATATCCAGTTATTTCTTATTCTTACGTTTCAATATTAACTTTAATTTAATTAAAATTACTAGCAAAATGATTTTAAACTAATTTTGGCACCTGTTATTACAGTTATATATGTTACTTTCTGATAAATACAACATTTAATGAAATAAGAGCACTATGTCACCAATTGTGTAAGCCACCAAAATACACGCAATTATAGCTTGTCAGCTATTGAATACAATTATTTATAACAATATTGATAGCTATGGTTTGGGGAAAAACTTACACTTAATTCCTAAAATTACCTTTTTAATTTACAATATTGGTTGAAATCGAGAAATGAAACATTAAAGCAAACGTTAATCCTTGCCGTAGCAAAAACTGTTTTAATCATAACGGTTTCTGTCCCACATATGTCAATTGCCATGCCTATTCATATGGTTAAACCGCTCTATATCCAATCATTATCTAGTTTGATGAAGAAACAATACAAATGACGTGAGTAACATATACAACAAAAATATTCCACCCATATTAGACTAGCATTCTTTTTGTGGGACATAGACAAATAGTCAGGCCAAGATCAGACGCCTCAGACTGCAATGTCTGATCAGGGTCTCTATTGTGTGCTTACAGGATGTTTCAAAATTTGAATAAGAATGAAAAACAACACACATACGCTTTGTCTGGTTCTGAAATGTTATAGAGCACTGAAATAGGATATTTTTCCAAGGTTCTTTATGGTTATAACTTTTAGAGGTCAAGGCATATCAATTAGAGAAACTCTTTGCATTTTAAAGATTATATTGCAGCTGTTGCAAAATGAATGGACTCAAATGAATTATTGGAAATTTTGTTATAAATTAGGCTTAGACTAAACGTGGAATTTGTTCATATAAAAATCGTTACGATATTCAGCATGTCAAATGAGCACATGATAATTGGTGCAAGAATGGCATCCCATAAATCCCCTGTACGTTCCAAATCAAACTAAATTAATGATAAATAGTAGCGTAAATACAATATCAAATTAGTAAGCACATTTGATTTTAATTCAGCAATGAAGGCTCTTACGAGCCTGGAAAAGTATGTCATTCGACACATCATAGCATTTGCTGCTTGTATATGTAGATGAAGAAAAACGTTAGCTCCACTGCATCAGCATAGGGGATTAAACGGTGCATTTTCCCATGTGAGGTAGGTACCAAAATCACATATGGTGGTTCAAATCTTAAATTGAGCATGTACAAATTACATAAGAGAGGTCCGCAATTGTTTTTTTTTATTTTATGGCAACGAAATTCACACTTGTGCTACTGTCAAAGATCATATTGATGATAAGATATTTAAAATCTTGCATATTATATTACATAACATACACAACAATAGAGGCACTGCTGTATCAGCCTCTAAGAATTATATTTACCTTCAAAGTAATAGAAGTATGATTTCTTTTGGAAGGAAACATTACAAGTCTTTATAGTGATAATTATCTCAGTTATTTAAGCATTGATTGCTAAAACTGAGTAAGATCTCATGACTGCATGTTTTAAACGTCTTATTTTTCCATCCAATATCTTAAAGAACATCTTAAAGTATATTTTACATTACCTGAGTGGCACAATGTCTTATTCAGACATAACTCTTGACTGATAATGTCATATGTGTTAAAAATAGTTTCTTAAGCAGCAATTAACATGTGTTCCTTGGATATGGTCATATCACATGAGACCGTTGTCATCCACTATAATTGATTTTACCCATTTTCAGGGAAATGTTTTTTTCAATATAAAACCTCTCCTTATAAAGTGATATTAATTTAGCAAATGATCAAAGGTACTTACAGTTTCATATAATAAACTATAAAAGGTATGTTGAAAATGAACTAAAATCTATTAAAAAGCTGAAACAAGTAATGTGTCATCATCTGCATATGCATATAAATGTCAGTATACACTTTGAGTTTTAGAGATTATCTTTAAAAAAATGATTACAGACACGTATAATGCATAACCGCTATTGTAATATATCTAAATTTTATCCTACCTACTCTAAGGTAATTGATTTTGTCTGGAATGTAAGCAAAGAAAAATAGTATAATTTTATTACCATCTCTCTAAACATACAGTACTTTACGTTTTTTTCTATGGGAAATAAACCTAGGTATTATACAAGGAGCTAACCTATATTATGCTACTGACTTTGTTTGCATAATGTGTACAATAGTAAACTCGGTACATAAAAATATTTTCAAATGACTGATGAGACTCCACTATCTGGGTCAAAATGCCCACCTTGTAACATAGAGATTTCCAACAATGTGGCATTTTGACAAGTGGACCTGTGCAGCCTTCTTTGAAGCTAAGAAAATCAAAGTGACGTTCGGTCAGTAGCTTAACATTAATAGAATATTTAAGCGATTAGCAAATGCCTCTGATCAGTCTGCGCTTATGCACAGGCTGGTCTGAGACTTACCGCAGTGTTGGGAGGCTCAAATTTATTCAGTTATGTCTACAAACTTGCAAACATTGTACTTTCCTTATCTGCTGCTTTGCGTCACTCAATGATGTAGATCATGTGATGTTATATTTACCTTTTCAGAAAACGACATGCAAATTATTCACAATCCTCGATTTCACGATTACACAACGTTTGTTCTTGGTCACACACAGAAGATAAAGCGAGGGTGTCTGTCGTTCAAGATGGTCAACCCAAGGCTACATGGGAATTATACATTGATAGCGACGAATGAATATGGGATAGCGAATAAGACTATACCATATCATACCATGGCCCCTAGTAAGTACAGTAAAACCTGTGTAAAACGGCCACTCCCAAAAAGACCACAAATTGGTTTCCAATACCAATTATCGCTTAATGCAGGTCAAAAGCATTGCATATGCTCCAAGGGGAGCATTCTCCAATACTTTCCACCTTCGTTAAGCAAACATTTGTCATTAAGACCTTTGTTTTGTCTATTTCGAGTTGCCGTTTATCAGGATATAAAAATCATAATGTCTGCTAAACCATGCATGGATCCAGAGGGGGACAGCAGGTCCGGACCCCCTCCCTCCTGGAAATTACAAAACTATAGGTTACATTATAAATACTGGTCCCGACCCCCTGGAAAATCACAAAGCTGCACAACGAGCTTTCAATGTTGGGCCAACGAAACGCAATTTAAATGACGTTTGGCTTGTGGTCCGACGATGGTCCAATTTTTGTTCTATACTGCGCTTTCTTAGTAATACTAGTTTTCAGAGCTGGGCATCACCCTGACCAAAACGTCCGTGATTTGTTTTTAATCTTACTAGGGTACATACGAGTTGTTGCAACCATTAATTCTCATGAAAAGACGAAATAAAACTTAAACAGAGACTACATGTAGATTATTTCATCGATCTATATTATATAGGTCACTGATTATCTCTAATATTCTATAGGACCTTTTTTTTCAAGATTATTTGATCTGAAAAAATAGATGGTGTAATGACCGTTTATTGCATCTCAGGCTAAAACAGTAAACATTGTGATTTCATGTTGATGAGTAACTCATGCCTATTTTTGTATTCTCTAGAGACCTAGTACAAAACAGTATATCAGGATTGCACCAAATCTCAGGAGGAGTCTGCTTTCATCTGTCTGTTAGCTAATTAACATGTATACCAATTTGATTTACTTTGTCTGGAGAAAGGATATGACCATATATCATATGATGCTTGTCACATGTATACGTAAATATGATATATAGAAGAAGAACTAGATATAAACTAGACTAAATATAATGTGAGCCACGACATGTGATTTCCAACAATGTAGCATTTGACAAGTGTAGACTCAGACTAGCCTGTGCAGCCTCCTGTTAAGCTAAAAAAAACTCCAAATGATGTTCGTTCAGTAGCTGAACACTTATAGAATACTCAAGCGACTAGCAAAGGCTCTGATCAGACTGCGAATGCGCAGGCTGATCTGAGGCTTTGCTGGTCGCTCATACCACATTGTTGGAAATCTCATGCACTGGCTCATATAATATTTAGGAGAAGAACTAGATAAGCTTTTAGCTTCCGTTCTAATCCTTTTGTATTGTGTTAATATTTATTTATGTACGTCATGAATTGAAATAAAATATGTTTAAACTAAGTAAACATGTGTGCACTATCTAGATGTTTTTTTTGTGCATAAATTATATTTGAGCCGTGACATGAGATTTTCAACAATGTGGCATGTGCGCCTAGGATAGCCTCAGACCAGCCTGCGCATACGCGCAGTCTGATCAAAGCCTTTGCTAGTCGCTTGAATATTCAATGAGTGTTAAGCTACTGACTGAACATCATTTGGAGTTTCTAAGCTGAAAAGGAGGCTGCAGAGGCTCATCTGAGTCTACACTTGTCAAATTGCCACATTGTTGGAAATCACATGTCGTGGCTCGTAGTATGTCCATAAATTGTTTTTTTATGGACAAGAAAGGACTTGATGAAACTGTGTGGGTATACTGGCTCGTCTGACCCTTAGTTGAATACTGATGTAAGAAGTGCCGAAATCGTATTAACTGACTCCAACATATTTATATAATTTCAGACATAAATACAAAGATCAGTTTCCAAGATGTGTTCGCTTTTGGAAATTCCGATATTAATGGAGTCACAGATAAAAGTGGATTTAGTGGGCTTAAGAAGTCAACATCCAGCGGTAACACAATGGTAAGATTATATTGACACATTGGTATACAGTAAAAATAGTGAGTATGATCAGGAAATCACAAACTGCAGACAAACCCATGGCACCGCGAGGAAGAGCCACTCAACAATCACGAGACACCAGGAAGACAAACTAAGCAAAGCAACCAGCTCTCTCTTTCTCATCAAGATGATTGCAAAACTAGAAGAACTTACAGTAACGAACAACAAAACATAGAACAATTACAGACTCCCACAATGGGGGTAACAAGAAACAACTAGTCAACAACAACAGAACCATTGCCTTAGAACGGACAGAAGACAGGGGGGGGGGGGCTTAAATGCATTTAACTGGTACCAAATCTTCGCCCTAGATTCTGCTGTTGTTGAAGTACAAGAATTGTTCAGCTCGCATGGAAGCCTTTTAACTATTGCAATTTATCATCATGGAGAAACACTCTAATCAAATATTCAAACTATGATGAAACAAAGAAAAGGGCTCACAACTGCAGATAGTCAGAGCTCATGAAAACCTCAAGTTGAGCCAAGGTGGGTCCAGCTACAGATAAGCATCAGGCACCAACCCGATTAAAGCTTTACGTCAGAGCCGTCACAGAGTCTGAGGCCTGGCCCACCGTCGTGCAATTAAAGAGGAAACCATAGCTATAAACTGTGTGACTGGGTTTAAAACCAGGCATGATGACTGTTGCATGACACCCAAGTTATATCCACCCTTTATTTAACGTTTGATTATCTTTTTTAATTGATCACTAAAATTAGGTTTTCCAACAATTCGTTTGAATTTATAGACTAAATCACCATGAAAAATATGCCTGATATGCCTTGTTGCAGAAGATTATTTAACCCAATGTTGTATTTAACAATAAACTCTGCGTGTCTGTGGTAGAATGTAGAAAATGCTTTTCGAATTTTATGATATCTATAACCTTGTTTTAATAACTTAGCAGACCCAGATCAGACTGCTTTCATATGAGCAGCCTTATTATATTCCACACTGTTTACCTCTACACTTACAATTTCCGATTATCTTCGCAAATAATGAGATGCGTAGACTCAGATCAGACGCCACATAACGTGGCGTCTGATCAGGGTCTCCACTGTTTGCTTACAGAATGTTTGATTAAAATTTGAATAAAAATGAAAAATACCACCAAGCAATCCAAAAATTGGAAATGAACTCGTCCAATTGATAGCGATGGGAAATATACATTGGGCGTAAATGGGTTAAGAATTATGATACTTATGTGTCATCGTATTCTTGCTGTTCTACAATGTTCAAAAGTTGAGATAGACCTTGTTAGCGTATATAATTGGATAAACTCTGCCTCCGCATCATATCGTTGTATTTGGACCGTTTCGCTTGCGGATGCGGTCTTAATGGATTTGTTTATTTAATTATCTATCAGAAATTAGAGATTGGACACGCGCGCTTATACATTGAATATCTACTTCAATCTGTTAAAAGGTTCTTCCGATCTGTTAGACTTATAACCTAATTAATTTAACCACGTGGTCACTCAATTGCAGTTTCCAGGGCAAGAAAGCTGATAATAACATTCACAAGACATCAGGAAGACAACAAGCTCTCTCTTGCTCAACTTGATTACAAATCTAGAAATGACACTTCAAACTGCATAACAAAACATGATCCAAACCGATGTGATGAGCATTAAACTATGCGTGGATCCAGAGGGGGGACAGGGGTCCAGAACCCATCCCCCCTGAAAAATCACAAAAATACAGAGTTTCTTAGCAATACTGGTCCAGATCCCATGATAAATCACAAAACACAAAGCCAACATTCAATATTGGTCAATCATCGATCGCCAGCGAAACGCTATTTAAATGGCGTTTCCCTGGTGAGCCGATGATGGCCCTCTTTTAGTACTATTTGAATCCTCTCTCCCCTCATCAAAAAAGCTGTCACAGTTGGACCCCCTCTGGCAAAACTTTCTGGATCCGCGCATGTAAACAATGAAACAACAACAACATAACCACCGCCTTAAAACCGACTGCAGCCCAAGCCACGGGAGGGAGTGGGGCTTAAAAACATTTTACTGGCGCCATACCTTTTCCTTAGATTTTGTTGCTGTTGTTAAAACACAAAACATGTTTAGCTCATACGGAGGCTTCTTTACTTATGCAGGTAGGTGGTGCGGTCTGGCTATAACCTTGCATGTATGACGCCTGAACAATTTTTAAAATGTATGTGCTATGAAGTGACAATGTCTTCAACTTGAGCAAATACGTAAACTAATATGAATAGGCCAATATAGCCAATCGTCAATAATATGTACAGATAAAATGATTATGATCACAACTCTCGGCATATGGGATCCAACAAAATAGGAATTAACTGATCAACTACATGTATATACCTATGATCCTAAGCCAGCAAGGTGCCTGGAAATGCCCCAACGTTAGAATAACGCTGAGCAATTCTAAACTAATCGATCATACAAACCCTTGTAGTTTCAATGCTAGGAACGTAGCTCAACGAGATGCATGTAATCTACCAGCTATATGCCCAAGCATTTACGTTATGAAGCATCAACTCGCATGTGCTCAGCAAACAGTTTGGAGATACTACGCTTCCAAACTTTCTATTATGGCTTAGACCTTCTGAAAACCTTACGAGCATCCAACAGTCACAACTTATATGGGCCTCGTCGCGAGAAAAACAGTCTTCGGGGTTTCCGTCAAAACGAATTTCAAACCAGTCTCCTCAGCTACAGAGACTGGCTAGAAAATTGAAATTTTACCTGTAGTAAGGTTAAATATGGTACTTTCCAAAAAGTGAATAACAAAGGCGCTGATCAGACTGCGCGGATGCGCAGGCTGGTCTGCGCCTGTGTTGTTCGCAAACCCCCGAAGACAGTTTTTCTCGCGTCGAGGCCCATATGGACTGATGAGGCTTTCTCAACTGTTATGTGATATAACCGGTCAATCTTGAATCATCCTGTCTAAACTTATCGTTCGTGCCAGTAAAGCGCGATGCTTTGAAAACACTACATACGCTGGCTAACGATTAGCTTTGAAAGCTACAGTACAGATATCATTCACTTACCATTTGGAATGTACTGGGACCTAACCGTTAACGAAACTTGAATGGCGTGGTCCCGCCCCGCTACCGCCTCGCTTTTATCGATCATATCGGTCCATTCCATGGAATGATAACTAAATTGGAACGCTTGGAATGGTTGCACGTAAAACGAATAAATGAACGATTTTTTTCATTATTATTATATTATTTTTTCTTACTTTCAAGCATTATTTTATGATCATATTCATAGTATGCGTCTTAAGTGTTTGAAGTAACATATGTTCAATTTCAGAGGATTAAACTGTAATGTCTTGGCAAATGGGCCCAGTGCGAAAATGGTCCTTGATCATGTAAGCATAAAACCAACCTGATCAGCTACAAAAGACTAGCTAGAATGATGTAATTTTGCATGCAACATGTTTAAGACACTTACAAGTGAGTAAATGATAAAGGCACTAGCCAGATTGCGTGTATGCACAGACTGGTCTTTAATCTGTTGTCCACATGTAACGAGGTCAGGTTTTCTTTTGAAATGGCTTTAAACGATTACTATATTAATCAAACAGGTATTATCATCTAGTCCATGGCGGCTTGCTTTCACTTATTGCCCAAGGCACGCGCAAAATGTGTGACTGTGGATTCAATAATATCATGGATTAGCTCAAACAAAACCGGTCAAATAAAATGGCTCTACTTTTTTGTAGTTAGTTTAAACATATTGTATTTCCAAAATGTGCAGCGATGGGGATGGCTCACAAGTTCTTGCAACATTAGTTACGACCCCCCACCACCTATATAGTATAATATTAGCACATGTATTTAAATCCTTCAGCTATGGTTGCTCTTGCAGATATATATTGGGGTAATTTAAAATTAACAATTTTAATTCGATAACTGCCTGTTATTTTACTGTTAAAACATTGATCAGGCTGCCAAAGTTAATCAAGCCATCAATGAATATAATATATGCACATAATGTCCTGCCAGCCAAGAGTGACAGTGACATCATGTTTTGTTTATAACATTATCAGGAACTTATAATCGATAGATCGCTTGTGTGTTAATCCTATCCTGTGGATAGGATTAATACACACGTGATTTACCGATTCGTGCTAGATCAAGTTACTTTTTACTTTGCAATTGTAAACACAATATTGCGCCACTGTCACTTTTGATTGGCACAACAGTGAACGCAGCATTTAGTCGTTGATAACCTTAGAAAACAGTATGCTAGGTCCAGTCCAGGTTAAAAATTTTGTCTGGCTGATCTGGATCCAAACTGTTTGACTGTCTGATCTTGTCTTTGCTGGACATATCGTGTGGTAGCATATACATGTAGCATTTAGCCGTTTCTGTTTTACTCATTACCTGCTTATGTCGTCTGTTGATAACCTTTGTAAATGGTTTGGATGCTGATCAGGCTAGACATATTAACGTTTGATACTTTTGTTGGTCACATTCCTCTGTTGATAACATTAGTAAACAGTTTAGGTCCAGATCAGGATCAAAATTTTGTTGCGCCTGATCTTGACATTCTGATTGAATATGTGCTCATAATATAACTGTCATATCGACTTCTATACAAGCAATGTACTGCTGAATTATAGCTTAGTTTAGTTTGGGTACAATATCGGATGGACATTTTTAATAATATATGGGCCAGCACATTAGAATTAAGTACTTATCGCAGATGCGCAAACGCCCCTGTAAACGACCATGCCAACGTATCCTGTTGAACTAAAAGTATGAATGTTGGTCTGAGTCAACATGCACGTCAATACCATATCCATATTTGTAAATGAACAGCGAGGCTCTGGCTAGTCTTGGCATTTGCGCAGGCTGCCTGCCTGCCTGTGTATGTATGTATGTATGTATGTATGTATGTATGTATGTATGTATGAATGTATGTATGTATGTATGTATGTATGTATGTATGTATGTATGTATGTATGTATGTATGTATGTATGTACGTACGTACGTACGTACGTACGTACGTACGTACGTACGTACGTATGTATGTATGTATGTATATATGTACGTATGTATGTACGTATGTATGTATGTACGTATGTATGTATGTATGTATGTATGTATGTATGTATGTATGTATGTATGTATGTATGTATGTATGTATGTATGTATGTATGTACGTACGTACGTACGTATGTACGTATTTATGTACGTACGTATGTATGTATGTACGTACATATGTATGTTTGTTTGTTTGTTTGTTTGTTTGTTTAGTTGCTTTACGTCCCAAGTCAACAGCTATGGTCATTGCGGGACGGTAAGTTCACCTAACCACACTTTTTCCTGGGCAGGCTTGAACAAGCGGATAACCAGTAATTCGTGCACATACTTTCGCTTGTAACTGACAACAACCCTTCTTGAATGAATACGTATGTATGTACGTATGTATGTACGTACGTATGTATGTACGTATGTATGTATGTATGTACGTATGTATGTATGTATGTATGTATGTATGTATGTACGTACGTACGTACGTACGTACGTACCTACGTATGTATGTATGTATGTATGTACGTATGTATGTACGTACGTATGTATGTATGTATGTATGTATGTATGTATGTATGTATGTATGTATGTACGTACGTACGTATGTACCTACATACGTACGTACATACGTACCTACATACGTACGTACATACGTACCTACATACGTACGTACATACGTACCTACATACGTACCTACATACATATGTACCAGAATAAAGCGAAGGCTCTGACGAGTCTTGGCATATGCGCAGACTTAAATGAGCATTCGTTGCTCGAATATATGATAATAAACAAAATTTCGTGCGTTTCCTTATGCTCATGTTTTTGTTAGTTTTCCTGTTTTACGCCCTAGTGGCTGGCTGGCTAGCTGCTGGAGGGCACGCGTGCGGGCTGGCTTTGATCAATATATCATTATTTTGAATACTTTAGAAAATCAAAATTTTCTCTCTTGGTGAAAGATTTAAGCCTAGAATTAAGTCCGCTGTCATTTTCTCACAGCAACGAATCTCGTAAATTCGAAGACCTAGGGACTAAAGGTTTAATTTTGAATGATCGAAAATTCGAATTATAGGGAGGTTGACATGAGTAAATATAACCCCCCAAATGACAATTATCAGTTTCCCCCTATCTAACATAAGTTTTATATGCGTAAAAAAAACGTCTCAGGGAGACGTTTCTTTTACGCACACAAAAATATGTTTTTATAGATAGTGCTTAAGTAGCTCATAATTAGGCCCTTTTCTCTGCATCCATTGTGTCCGGAATTTATTTCGAATTAGCGAGTATTTCAAAAAACGAAGTTTGAATTTTCGAGGTTTTACTGTATGGCTGGCTGGCTGGCATTGCTTAGAATACTTTAGAATTTCAGAATCTGTCATTTTCCCTTTACAGCATAAAGTTGTTTTTAAGAATTATTAACAATTATTAACAAATCAGAACTATCCGTGTCTATAAGGACGAAAGACTTATCAATTTGCTAGTTATAATCATAATGTTAGTGGAAAGTCCTGTACATGCGCCACGCATATCCCAGTTTGGGTCCAAACTTATTCAGTAAGATCTCCAAAACTGATTTGGGCAACCTCTGCAATCAGATATCTAGCAAAGGTAATTACATTTCATGCGAGATCTTAATCCAAAATACTGCAAATACGCCTTTGGATATATTAGTTTGGAGATTATCTAACTATGTTAAATTGAATGCAAACATGTCGTTTAATCCAAACGGTGACATTCTGTCATTTTGAATATTCATGTCATTTTCGAAATTATCGAACTCGTGTCTTTAGGAGTATCCCTTTTTGCTACTGATTACCGACGCGTGTCGCGATATCTGACCAGCTAATAAACACTTGCAGGAAGTCCTTCAACAGGTGGTAATAGAAAATTTTGCGAAGGATTTACCACTTACCTACTGTGTACCAAAAAGTCGGCTATTAAAGCAAACAATGAACATTTGCTGGGATAATCTTGTCTAAAAACACTGCATTACTTCAAACTCAATTATCCTAGCACAAGCGTATGAGATCTGGGCGTACACTGCATGCCAAGTTACACAAAAAACCGTTTATCTATCAGAGGAGACGTTTGTCATCTGTTATTAACATTATCTGATCTGAATCCAAAATGTTCAACGCTTAGATGGTGTTCGGTTTTCCTGAAAAATATTTTTGAAACTGCAGCCAGCCTGCCAGACAGACAAAATAAGATAGTCAATATACCGCACGTTCAAATGAGCATACACGTAAATTCGCAACCTAACTGATCTGAGCATACTAGGCCTAATTCCTTTTTATCTCTCAAAAGACCGTCTCGGTACTAGCAAGCGGTGTGGACCCTCATGACGCAGCAAGCTGCATTTCTCCGGGTCTTCACTGCCAAAATTACAGATTTAAATGTGAAAAAAATGGTGCGAGCCTAGAAGCATAATTCCATAGTTCCATACTCTATGTTTGATAGCAGCGACGGCTCTGACGAGACTGCGCGTATGCGCAGGCTCGTCTGATCATTCTCTGCTCATCGATGGGATAAGTACCAACATTTGAGACATTATGAACACTTTGACATCCGTAAACGAGTTTCAATGATAAGGGACGAAAAAGAGCTTGCTACAAATGTAGTCTCTGGTCGGCAAATGTAACAGCTTAAAAAAAGGAGAAATTAATGGAATTTTTGAATGCCTCTGTTAGAACAAAAATGCCGTCATTCAACAAAGTTATGCCGCATGATCAAGACACTGATTTTCACACATTTACGATTCATTAAGGCTGTTGCAATTACGCCAATAAGCATTAAGATGATTAAAGGTGTGCATCTATTGACACCTCGTCCAAACATGCTTCTGAAACACTGATCTCCTTAATTGATCAGTTTACAAATTCAATGGGTGGATGGACAGCCTGGCGGACCCAGACACGGCATGATCCAGGATTTTTTGTCAGGGGGGGGGGGTCCAGGCCCGACGGCCAGAATACAGGATCCGCACATGGGACCAACACGCACGCACGCACGCACGCACGCACGCACACACACACACACACACACACACACACACACACACACACACACACACACACACACACATACATACATACATACATACATACATACATACATACATACATACATACATACGCATGTATAGACAGACACATGAGGCAGACGGATGGACATACATGTACATGTATAGACGGCTAACTAAAAGACAATTCATTCAAAACATGCATAATCATGTACAGAGATAATGTCAGAAACAGACATGTGCGTGCATGTCGAGGCATACACGCGCGTCTCATTATCTTAAAATGAAAATGAATGATTTGGTCCCATCAAGCCCAACTTATTTCATTTTCATAGGATATCTAAAAACGGGGGGCATGGAGGGGGTTCGAGCGAACCCCATGAAGCCAAACTGGATCCGCCACTGCTTATACATACATGCTAATGCACAGACATTTTAGTTGCATTATGCATGAGCATGCAACTCGTATGTACTTCAAAAATATATGGGCCGAGTTGTCTTATGAATTTGGACCGAGTTGTCTTATAAACATGGGCCGAGTTGGCATGGGCCGAGTTGGTTTTTGGGCCGTGTTGTCCGTAATTCGATTGGTTTTGCCTTTCACCGCTACAATGAGATCTTTATTCTAGAAACGAGATAAATTTATGTTTTCATAATTATACATTTTATAAGTCTTCAGTATCTTTTCACTTTAATTAGTGTAAAATATACTTTGATATCGAGCTAAAATCGGCTTCTTTTTCAGGCACGAATCGCTTCTTCTTCGGACCAGTGACCTATATAAGATATATCTTATATAGGTCACTGTTCGGACACGAAGTCGCAAAAAACTATTTGAAACACATGCCAACTAATAAGACAAACATGTCTGTTTATATGCGAGCATCGACAACTCCGAAGAGCCTGGGCAAATGTACTGTCTCATCAGGGCATTCGCTGCTCGCACGCACATCGGATCCATTGTTGTGTCCGAGCGCACATAAAGGCAGTGCATGTAGACGGAGGCTCGGACAAAAATAGATCATACCAGATAAGCATGCAGTAGCGCACGCATGCTACCAAATAGACACGCGTGTAGTTGCACATAATGACTAAGCATATGCGTTAAACACAACGCCCGCCTATGCGCAGGCTCGCGAGAATCATCGCTGTAAGTACACACAAATGAAGACTCAGATCATTTTTTTAACACCAGTCCGCTGGTTAAGAATGATCGCCTTTATCGTACAGTACCAATTAAAGAAAGCGACATACCACGTCATAAATCATTCGAATACCTTCGAATCACAAACGTGTGCCAGGCACGTGTGTTTTTATTGTTTTCAAAGAGCCCCAGGCATAGGATTAAAGGACCGGATGCACAGTAGGAGATACTCAAAAGGGCCATAACGCGAGAAAACCTGACTTTGGTGCGTGCGAACAACAAAGGCGCAGGTGTAATCGTATCCACGTAGTCTGATCAGCGCCTTTATTGTTCGCTTATTGGAAAGTATAATATCTAAACTTGCCTCAAGCAAAATTTCATTTTAACTTGTCTCTGTAGCTGAACAGACTGGTTTGAGTCTTACCTCGGTCCTAGAACACGAGGTCTTACTCAGAAACTCGCAAGACCCTGTCATATAACGTTTTAGCCAACGTATGCTGACGTATGAAATATTTATCTAGTACACTGGAATACGCTTGAAATCTAATTAAAAATCAGAGGAAGCCTCTCTCTGAACTTATGCGAAGCGTACGCGAAACGAATATAGAACGTATGTCTGACTTATAAGTAACTTATTTATAACTTATTCCCAACGTAACATAACTTATACTTGTATCAGCGTATAAAAGCATATGCCCAGCGTATGACTAGCGTTCTTGACTTGTGGGAAACTTATACACAACGAACGCCTAACGTATGCTGAATTGTACATATAACTTACGTTAACGTATGCATAACTTACGTATAGTCCTTATGTCAACCGTATAAAGCAGAACAAATTTGGGACCACTTTGTCATATGACAACGTATACCAAGGTACTGTAGCGTGTTCGTAACGTATTGAAAACGTATTTCTAACTTATTCAGCGTGCACCAACGTACTGTGTGAGTTTTCATACGTCCTCATACGTTGGTGCTAACGTACCTTAACGTATGCATAACGTACTCGTTGCGTACATCTAACGTATGCCTAACGTATAAGCAATACGTCGGCGTACGCGCAAGTACAAGATTTTGAGATCTATTCACCGTATGGCAACGTATACCAACGTACAGTAGCGTGTTCGTAACGTGTTTAAAACTTATCTCTAACGTATTCAGCGTACACCAGCGTACTTGCTTAATTTCTCATAGGTCCGCCTACGTTGGAGCTAACGTACCTTAACGTATGCATAACTTACCTGCTGCGTACATCTAGCGTATGCCTAACGTATAGAAGCAATACGTTCGCTTAAGCTGTTATTTTCTATGGATGCACAAAATGTTGGACCTCTTAGCCGTATGTCAACGTATACCATTGTACTATAGCGTATTCAGAACTTGTTTGAAACTTATTACTAACGTACTAAGCGTATACCAACGTACTTGCTGAATTTTTCATACGTCGGCATATGTTGGTGCTATACGTCGTAGTGTGACAGGGCCTTAACGTCAATGCATAAATGCATAAATAGTTTGGTCTCGTCCAACCCAAACATTGTTGTGGGTACTAAACAGGACCGTCTCATCGAGACGGTTCTTTTGAGCACCCTACTCACTAAAGTTTTCTTCTCTGGACATATGCTGTATTGTTTTAGCGTTCTTTAATTTATAATCATAAGGGCTCATAGGCTAAGATCTGGGTAGCATGTAAAGAAAAATAAGCCTGTTCATGCGAGAAATGCGAAAAACTAAGGCGCATAACAGCCTCGCATCCGAATAGTCTTATCAGCGCATTCGTTATTCGCTCGAGCTAAGCGAGCGAGACGCGAGATCTCACTACTTTTATTTGCCCCTGTTGCTGGGCATGCTGGTTTGAGCTTGACACCACTGAGTCTCCCAGAGCTGAGCCTGCGCTGTGTGCAAGGTTCATATTCATTTAAAGTAAATAGCTTAGTTGAGACCGAGCCTTTATCTATAGAAACAAGTGAATAAATAGAAAATGCTAAGTTTTTCTTTCTATCTTTAACATGTTTAACATGTTTAATTTGCATAATTTTATTCAGTTTCCCATAGAATTGAAAATGGCGCAATCATGAACATACACTGTAGATCTAATTCGAACTCGATTTTATTTTCTCTTGGTACTGGCTCGCTCAAATTGGAGCCTTGCGCCTTTTTATGCAGTCTTGCCAGAGCCATTGCAGCTTATATAGCTAAAGTTTGGATGTAGATGAAGACGATATATAAGCATGTAGTCCAACTTCATCGCTGTACATGCAAGTTTCAATAGTGACGTACTGATTTGTTTGATTTGATTCTTTACGCCCCATCAACAATCTTTCAGTTATATAGGTACGGATCTTCCTTGGTTGAACCAGTACAAAGCTAGTATAAATGTGTCTTGCTCAAGGACCACAACGCAGTGACGCCGGTGAGGCTCGAACCCGCGGCCCTTCGGTCTCGAGTCAAACATTCTACCACTGAGCCATTGCATTCCCGTGACGTACTGAAGTACCAAACATTATGATCATGCGCGCCTTTAAAATGGGTGGCGATTTTTGCCGTATGCAAACAGTTTAGACCCAGATAAGACACGATATCACTTCTTATATATACTAGGGGTGAATCGACTATGGGACGAAAAGACTAGTGGGGGCAAAATGACAAGGGGGGAAAAGACCAGGGGGTAATCGCTTTTGGGGCGAAACAACTAGGGGGGGGGATGGTTTGGGGTGAAACGTCCCGGATTCTGCTATAATAAAATGCCGGTGTTCTTGCTGGGGTCAACGGTCGACAAATACGAATTAGAACTCAATAATGAACAAGAGTTTAGTATTGCCCACAAACCGTTGATTTTATCACAATATGTTATTGTTTAAAAAAACTTCTTTATAATAAAGAAATATGTCAGTCAGCTCAACCCATATAAGCCAACGTCCTTTTTGTGGAACAGATGCGAACATAGCAGGCCCAGATGAGGCGCCACAGAATGTGGCGGCGTCTCCTTTCGGTCTTCACTGTTTAAAACGTTTAATCTAAAGATGAATGTAAAATGAGAATAAATTGCAACAACCCTTTGAACGGAAAAGGACTGGTCCAATCGATTAAGGTGAGGAATTTCATAAATTATCAACATTTTTGATACCCTGTGGCGATGTCAAGCATGGACGTGTTTTTATGCTTCTTTAAAGGCACCGAAGAAACTTAAAATTACAATGTCATGGGACCAGCAAACAAAAACGTGTAACTTATCGCAAAATAGACAAAATGCGACATGTCTCATTAAAAGATTACTATCCAAAACAATAATGTTTTATAGGAAGTTGTTATTTCAGCCTCCTACAGCTATTATCATTTATTAGAAACATTTCTTGGAATAGTTCATAATAAAAGTAAGTAAGGTTGCAAAGATCAGGAATCGATACAATCAATCAATCAAAACTCTTACCATTAAGGGATAAGTTGCCTGCTCAGCCAAACGAATTCCAATTTAAAAATAAGAGTAATACGATTAGAAAGCAGAAGGTCTGAGTTTGCAGTTCCAGAGATAATTCGGTTACACGTAAGCCTTTGCATCTGCACATCTTCGGTAACTAAGGGCCTGGTATTTCCTTAGCGGCCAATGAAGCGTCTGATCAGACTGTACAGATCGAGTAAATGCAAGCTGCATGGAAGTTCTCCCCAAGCTCGTTTGTCCGTATGTTTGAGTGGTGCAGTATTCTTTGTTCTGTTTGATACGCATTTTTCGATTAAAACAAAGACTGACAACTACGCTGGACATGATGTGGTCTGCGTATTGAAGCCTTGAATGCGTTTACGTATCCGCACTGTATATTGATAATGTGTTTGGTGGCAGCAAAATGTGTGGCAGCTGAACTACCACCTTTTTGGTGTATATTTACACTTAATTACCTTCTACAACAGGGAGCGCAGTGGCTCAGTGGTAGAGTGCTTTACTCGAGACCGAGGGGTCGCGGGTTCGAGTCTCACCGGCGTCACTGCGTTGTGGTCCTTGAGCAAGACACATTTATCCAAGCTTAGTACTGGTTCAACCCAGGAAGACCCGTCCCTGTTTAACTGAAAGATTGTTGATGGGACGTAAAGAGTCAAATCAAACAAAAACCTTCTACAACTAAAGGTCAACCTTTCACCAGTGATTCGTGTTATTCTTGTATTATTATCCGGCTCATACAATCGAACAGAAAAAAAGGCTTTAAAATCAAAAGAAGGGTTACACCAAAAATAGTGGCAGCTGAGATGTCACATGTAATTGTGTAGATGAATACTAACTTTCCGACTAAAACAGTATTTGACCAACATTTCTCCAGTGATTCCAAGTGTCGAAACATTTTTACCTGTTATTATTGTAGTTATTCTCTGGATCCAAACAATCGAACAGAACATAGCTGTTAAAGCAGAACTAATTGATCCTCATGGTTACCATAAGATTCTGATCCTTTTGTTTGAGTTGATCCTGTACGACCTATTACACAATTTTTAGTCATCTTGGACGAGTTTCTTGAGGTTGAACCAGTACTAAGCAACGGAAAACGTGTCTTGCTCAAGGACATAGGCGTTATTTGTCATGTGTTTTCTACTTTTTGATAAAGTGTTAATGCGTTACTTCCCAGTCAACAAATTTTTAGTGTTGTGCAACGAGACGCTTCTTTTGACTGCCCACAACATTATTGAGCCGCAGAATGTGCTTTTGAATAATGTGACATTTTGCTAAGTCATACGAGCCTGTACAGCACCTTCTAAGCTTATAAGCTTCAACTGGTGTTCATTTTGTTAAGTCATACGAACCTGTACTTATAACCCCAACTGGTGTTCAGTCAGTACAGGTAGCTTAACAGTCAAATAATAACTAGCAAATGCTCTGATCAGACTGGGCGTATGCACAGGCTGATCTGAGTCTTTGCTGATCGCACATACCACATTGTTGGAAATCTAATGTCGTGGCTCATATTGATGTATGCTCAAAAGAACTATCTTCTTTGAGACGGTTCCGTTGAGTACCAACCAGTACATGAATATGCATTGGTTTGGAAACAGGGAAAATGTTTTTATTACGCATCTAGAGGTCTGATTAATATATTTAAATGTCTTATAAGTCGAACATGGCTAGATATCAATACAAATGTAGGTTTGGACATTATTCGTAGATGCGTAAGAGTACGATATGTATTTTTATGAATTTTGTCATCAATGAAAAAAAAGCGATGATTTCTTTTTTAAATGGGCCGCAACATGATATTTCCTACAATGTTGTGTGTGCAACCAGCAAAGGCACAGGCCAGCATGCGCATACGGGCAGTCTGATCAGAGCCTTTGATTATTGCTTGAATATTCTACGAGTATTAATCTACTGACCGGACATCATTTGGAGTTGCTAAGCTTAAAAAAGGGTGCACCAGCTCGCCTGAGCCTGCTACCGTCAAAATGCCACAAAGTTGTTGTGGCTCAAATGTGGTTGGAGAAAAGGCGTCATGTTTATGACTTATTCTGCCGTCAGATTTTAAACTATATCCTTTGGATATATTCACGAAAACCTGATTGTGCTGCTATTGAGCAACAAGGGCGCAGTTCAGACTGCAAACCATCGTGGTAAGCAAAATTCTACATTATATAGATACATGTACTCTGTAGCTGTGCTGGCTTGATTGACCCTTACCAAGTAGCAAAGTTAGTATTTATGTCGGCATGCATACATAAATGTATCAACTCTTCATGCTGAGTGATTTTTTCGCGGCCTTTTTTTTTTTCGTCATGATAACTTTTTTAACAATATCTTTCCTTATAAAATTTCGGGGCTGATCTGAGTCCAAACTGTTTACTTATGTTATTAAGTGGTGATTGAACGGCCAATGAAAAAAAGAACCAAAAATAACAAAACAGACCATAGGTATTCTATTAGGTCGCGTGTGTCGTGTCAATGGCCATGACGTGTGAAAACATACATGATACGTGATAAATTGTTAAAATCTAAAGACATGGACATTTTCTTCCCTTTGTTTTTGTTTTTCAATATTGGACAAAAACAATAACGGATTATTTAAGGAAAGCATTTCGCCAGTCCGCAAGACTTGTTTTTAAAACAGTTTTGCACCATTATACTGTTTAAAAAATTTATCAGACGTTAGAATTGAAGTTCCCTTTTTCATATTGGCATGTAGATAAGGCAGTCCAAATCTAGAGGCAACTGGTTGCCTAGCTACGTATTCGCTCAGCTGTTTTATAATTAGGTGTGAAAAACATCAGCCATTTTAATCTCTTGGACGCACAGAACACATAAAAAGGTACCAAGGTACACTGATAAGAAAAAAAGATGGGTTAAGATTTGTTTACAATGTGATCAGCTGGGGTTGCTGAAGCACCCACCTCTCCTCCTTGGATGTAAATTAGTTTCTTAGGTGCCTTATACGTCGAATTTAGCTTATTATCAAAATTAATGTAGGTTTTATGGTTTGAATAGCATGTATAAATAACTGTTTTCTTTACCTACTACTGTCGTGCTAACCAAGAGTGACAGTGACGAATTGTTTTGTTTACAACTGCTAAGTAAAAATAGCATGTACACTCCACTTGATCTAACGCGAATCGATAGATCACTTGTGTATTAATGCTATCCTGTGGATAGGATTAATACACAAGCGATCTATCGGTTATAAGTCCCTGATAACTTTTTAAACAAAACATGACGTCACTGTCACTCTTGGCTGGTAGGACAGTACTTACTATTTATATAAGTTTATAATTGCGCCACACTAATACATGGGATACTACGTGGATAAATATGACTCTTGTTCTCTTTTCACGCCATCTTCAAATACAATTTAGATGGCAGGAATGAAATGCATAGCCTTGTTCTCTGGAAACTATAAGAAAATTCTCTAAATACGTCTGCTAATTATTATTTTAAATTGACTATAGGGTTTGTTAAGACTGATTTTGTATAATGAAAAAGTATTTATATGTTTATTTCAATATTGGTACTTGCTGAATTCATTATGAGGAAAAAATCCCCTGAGTTCAGACTTTTTTCTGGAGCTCTGCGATTGCCCGCATGGAGTGGAATGGTATGACCGATATCATTCCAATAATTCCAATTATCGATCCACTGAGTGATCGTACCGGTACCGCCACGGTACCTGAGTGCAAGTGAGTAGTGAGTGAGTGATGAATTGAGTGGTTGTATAAGTGATGGAAATCTGTACTGTAGGCGATAATAAGACAAGCATATGACCAAAATATAAACTCTTGTTGCTTGTGTCGGCGTTCATAAAACCCAAGTCGCACAGAGCTTGCGACCGCGCTGTAACCTCTCCACGACTGAAAATAAAACACAGAGAGGTTGTACATGTAGAGGTCGCGGCAAGGTTTTACAAAGGCTGCAACAAGGTCGCAGCGCTGATCAGTAGCCGATAAGTCGCCGATCAATCGCGGACCTATTATCATGAACGCTTTGGCTCTGAATCGTCTGCGACTAATCGGCGACATATCGGGCGACTGGTCGCCGACAGGTTGCAGCGCCAGCTACATAATTTCAGCTACATCATTTCACGTTGAAAGTGTTTGCATCAAGGGGCAAGGGGTTGGTCAAAAATAACCAGCAGCACCAAAGCAGACGGTAAAAGTTACTATCGAAATTCAGACTCCTCGTTCTGATGATGAATCTCAGTTGCTCTAGAGACGAAGTGAGACGACTTGAGCCGGAAATATCAGATGTTGAAATGGTAAGGTCAGAGGTAGTAGGTCCCAGCAGATTCATCACAACCACAGCTGCAGGGTTTTGTTTTTAGTGAAGCAACTGTATGTATTGTATTGGCAAGGTTTTACAAAAGTCACAACGAGGTCACAGCAAGGTCGCCCATCAGTCGCCGATGAATATCAGTTGCCGCCAGTGTTTTGAGTATGAACAAAAGACTAGCCACGACTGATTTCGATCGCAGACTAGTTGCAAAGGTTTTCTAGAAGTCGCCGTCATGTCGCCGAATAGTCGCCGATCGATCATCGATCAGTGGCCGACCGATTTCATGAACACTTTGACTCTGAAATCTTCAGCAACTAGTCTGTGACTTATCGGCAACCGATCGGTGACTGGTCGCCGACAGGTTGCAGTGCCAGCTGTATCAAAAAGCTATTATGCTATCTTGACATCATATCACCACAAGCGCTGAAAGTGTTTGCATCATGGGGCATAGAGGTGGTCCAAAAAAGTCAGCAGCACCAAAGCAGATGATGAAAATTACTACCGAAATTCAGACTCTTGATTCTGATGATGAATCTCAGCTGTCATAGATACCAATTGAGCTGGAATTATCATATGCTGAAAGTGTAAGGGTCGAGCTAGTAGGTCCCAGCGAATTATCACAACCACAACTACAGCGTTTTTTATGTTGTAAGCGAAAAAACTTTATCTAATGTGTTATCATGATGGCATCTTACACAGAAATGATTGTATTCTTTCTAAACACTCTTTTAAAATGATGATAGAACAGTCTCCATCCAGTCGCCAACAAGTCTCCAATCAGTATCCAATCAGTCACCGACTAGTCGCCGATTGGTTGCTGACGGTCGCCGATTACTCTGGACTAGTCGCCGACCAGTCGCTGACCGATCGCCGACTAAATGCTAAAGATCGCCGAAGGTGCGGCGATTGGTCGGAGACTGATCGGATTCTGGTCGCCGACTAAACTAGTCGCGGAACATACCAGAAATGGAAAAACATTTGCAATTGTTGCAGAGGCCGCAATCAAAATCAGTCGCCGAGAGGTCGCGCCGCGGTCGCAAGCCCTGTGGGACTGGGGCTTTAGAAATAACCGATATCCCGAGCACTGTTCAATTATTTCATTTCAGTTTTATTGAATAATTTCATGTTGAATACACATTACACACAGTCATGTGCATGAACGGCCTTATTAATTTGAGATACAAGGAACAGACAGCTTCTATTCTATTGAAAACCATGTGGGGGATTCTATTATTTCTTATAATTGATGACTTGACGAACGGAGACAGCATGAAACAATGTCTGAAGTTGATTTGAGCCTTGTCACAAGAACACCAGCCTCTCAAGTTGGCGAAAACTGGGGTGTGCTAATTAGCATACATGTTGTTATCATCTTAAAGACCCAGCCTTCTGGGTCTACGAGCAGGCTAGACTTTAACTTTCTGGCTCATAGGGCCAGTTAAGGAAAATATTCAGCGTTAAATCGCGATTGTATTCTTATCCATCACTTTAAACATTGTTTGAGAGCTCAAAAGAACCATCTCATCGAGACGGTTCTTTTGAGTATGCACAGCATATGTTTTGGTTGAGAAATAAGAAAAAAATCAGTTACACACTCTTATCTGGGGGCCTGTTTAAATGATAATAATAATATTAAAACTGTAAATGAAACAAGCAATGGCGGATCCAGAGGGGGACAGGGGCTCCGAATTCCCCCTTTGTATTCATAAGGGGCAATATGTTCCCTTACAAAATCTGGAAGCAGTCCCGCGAGAACCAATTGGACCCCTAAGTTACAATTGCTTCTAAAGGCAGGTCCCTAAGGCCCTCTGTGAAATACATTGGTTACTGATCAGACTGTGCCATGTTCGCATGTACGTCTACATGGATGTTTAAAGGAGGCTTTTTCGCATATGCAATCCGTACTGCATTCTCGCGAGATCTGACGATACCTCATCTAGATCTATCGCATTTCGCGTTTTGAATTATGGGTAGCTAGCGATATCTGGTTAGTCCCGTTCAATTCTCGCGCTCCTATAGTGACAGAATTTATAGTTAAAAAATGCAAAAAGTCCAACTTTTGAAAATTTACCATTTCTCTTTTAGTCAAAATTTTCTGCATGTAAAGCCCCAAGTCATGTAAGCAGTGATCGCATGCTATATTTTAATACAAATGACGGGTTATTGGCGGGTCAATCCCGGTTTGTACCGAGCGAAAGGCGACAGGTTAATGCGTGCTAGAGCGCTTCCTGTTTGTGACAATGATCAGCTAGGCCATGTGTTGAGTTTCTCGTGGTGAGGCTTGTTTGTCGTAGCCTTATTACGAGGCAATCTTGTTACTTTTACTTGCTAGCTCTTGGGATTTCCTTACAAGACCATGTCCTGAATTAATAGGATTGAAACCGATTAAGTCCGCAAACAAGCCAGTATATTGAACATGAGGTCAAAGATAGCCTTTGTCTTTAAGGCTCTGTTTGTGACGGTATGCCTCATATTCAGTGAGGTATTTTTTTCAAATTTTCGTGGAAAATAAGGCTCGTTATATCATGTGAGTTGGCAAATGAGTCGCATAAAATATCCAGCCTAATTTTATGTCTTCATGCAGCGACCATATTTTGAAGAAAAAAGTGAACTACTTTGGTGGCAATGGCCCTTAAAAGGGCCGTTTTGTTCCATGAATAATCGATACTATAATCTAGAGTTGATCCTAGTTGATTCAAACATCTTTTCAAATGATTGCACCTGGCACAGACATCTTGAATTAGTGAAGTCAAAAGCATGGAAGCGAACCAATATACATCTTCGCAAGCCAAGGGTACTAAGTCCACTTCGTTCCTTACGCACGGGGAACGAAGAGGACTTTGTACCCTTGGCTTGCGAAGATGACCAATATAATAATGCATATATATTTCAACTTGATACGCGTATATATTTCAACTTGATAGGAAATCACTTCAGGCTGTTTACCTCACTTTTATATACCTAATACTTGAAACTATACAATGTCATGTGAAAACATTGTACACAATATGAATCGAATGAACGCCCAAAAGTCCAAAATGAAGCTGCCAGAATAGTCACTGGTGCAACTAAGATTGCCTCTATAAATTATCTCCTAAATTCAGACACGAGTTGGGAAACACTGGGATCAAGAAAGAAAAAAGCCCATAAGCCAACAATGTTTTATAATATGCAAAATGGACTTTGCGCTGGTTATTTTCTTCACTTGTGCCTGCTACTGTTGATAGCACGACGACTTATCCTTTACGTAGATCTCTAGATCTACTAACTTCACATATGAATTATCAACTCTGCTATACACATGTTTGAAAAATTTGAAGGCTCACATTGCTTTGGGCTTGTCTGTCCGTCTGTCCGTGCGTCCTTCCGTGCGTCCGTTCGTTACAAATTTAATATAGGATTTTGATTTCATAAATGAATTCCTCATCAAAAAATAACCGGTTTTTGATCTTGATTATCTCCCTTTGTGGAGTTATGCCCCTTTTAAAGGGTCATACTGAAATTTTGTTATCAGGATATTTAAGAAAAACTATAACAGCTAGGAGCTTCAAACTTGCTCAGCTTATAGCTGATAATGAGTAGATTACCTAGTGAAAATTTAAAAAAAAACATCTTTTTATTTAGTTTATCCTTTGCATATTTGGACATCTTCTTGTTACCATATGCTGTGCTATCAAAGCACAGCTACTTTTTATGTTCATTAAAACGCGTATTTTAAATTATATGCTTTCAAAAGCTATGTTGTATGCTCATTAACAACGAGTATTTTATCATATGCAATGAAAAACTTGTGACATGTACATAGAATTACCAGACCCCAAGATTAATTTCATTTTACTGAGCATGGAATATCAACTGCTCATGTAAATTAAGCGCTAATAACTATAGATTTTCTTGCTTTTTAACTCTCAGAGGTTGTATTTAACATGCTAATAATTGTTAAAATAACAACAATTGTTGGCATTTTAACATTTGTGCACATGATAAGTTTCATGCTCAGTTGAGTTGTGCATGAAATGAAGTTGTATAACATTGAGGCCAGCTCTTGCATATTCTGCCTATCATCTATTTATAGTATTTAAAATGATTGTCCAAATATACATACTATACTAAAACCAAGTTCTAATCGGCCACCTTATATTTTTGCGCTGATTCAGAAAGTGAAACATAGGGTGTTCAAAATTCATGCTTTTTTAAATGAAGCAATACTTTGGTGAGACTCAGCTAGTTATTTCATTTAAAAATGACGTGTACTTCTTACACGGACGAAGTTAGAGAAAAGGTACCCTCATTTCAAAAAGTTACACTTTTTTTCAGCGGCAGCTGTCTATAATCAAATTTACTCTAAATTATCCACCAATCAGAAACAATCTTACATCTGCAAGTCTGCTATCTATGCTCATTGAAACGGACTATCTAAATTATCCACCAATCAGAAACAATCTTTCATCTGCAAGTCTGCCATTGTCTTGCGCAGGCGCGATACTAAAGACACTAAACAGTATTTGATAAAATGCTTCCGGTCGTTGACAAGGGCAAGTCTGCTATATATGCTCATTGAAACGGACTATAATTTCAAGAAAATCACAGCAGTTTTCTTCGGGTCCTGTTTAAAAGTATTCCATTCTGTCATGAATTGCCTGTTTATAAAACAAAACGCAAAACTTTTTCAACATGATTACCTTTTGTTTGAAATATGTTGGGGCTATTTGTTTTGTAGTATCCGGTAGTTGATGGGCCGATGATCGACTATAGTCGAAAGTCAGACGGTTTGGGCTTCCGATTGCGACAATCGATTGTAAAATGACGCAATCTATTGTAATCGGTTTCCAACCTTAGTCTACATGCTGTGCTCAAATCTGCCTGTTACGATCTCCATATAAACCATTTCATTTTGCAGTGAGAAAACACAGTTTTTTTTCTGTGTTTATAAAGCATTTTTTCCCCAAGTCAAACGTGATCGGTAAAACAACACGATAACCTACGAAAGTTCCAAATGGAGCGTCTGTGGTTACCGCCGTACGATTGGATAAAATGTCTGCTGTTCCAGTTATTGCACCCGAGTATTTAAAGCCGATTCTTAGGTTACCGCTACGATTGGATAAAACGTCTGCTGTTCCAGTTATTTCACCTGCGTATTAAAAACCGATTCGTACCGATGTCAAACAGAAAGAATACAAAAAAAAAATCTTTTTCTTCCCGTTTCAGTTCATCCCTTGGGTGATAGGGTATTATCGAACTATTTAGCAAGTAAAACCATTCATTTCAGACCAAAAAAGCCTGGAGCTTTTAGTTACTTTTTTCCGTAATGGTGGTGCATTTATCGGAAATGTTGTACGTCAATGGGCGTAGACAGTATAACTAACGTTCAGCATTCAGCAAGAAACATCTTTTCTTAAAAGTTTGATTAAGATATATATTGGCAAAAAGTTAGCCCAAAACAGAGCACAGAGGATGACTCTAATCCAGCAGGGGAAGGTGTAAAGTGCTTTGACTGCACGTTATCATTGGCTGTGCTTCAAAGTATAGAAAGGAGATGAAGTTAAAAATGAGTTGTGTTCTAGACACTAGTCCAATATGTTTAACTAAGGTCAGGATCAAGATGCTCATGATTATGTATTATAGATGTAGTCTGGCAGCCAACATTTTTGAAACAGTTGGATTCTGTTTAGTCAAAATGTGTTTGAAGTGTTAGTATTTTTTTTTATTCCTTTACATGTACCATAAAAGCACAAGCTTAATTTTAATCAACATAAGAAATAACAAATAAAATGCCGCAAACAAAAACATATACTGAATGTAGCTAAGCATGTGTGATCACTTATAAAAGGTATAGGGAATCGATTGTACTATCGATAGCTAGTTGGTTTAGTCTTTCCAATTCTAAACCGATAATCGATTGTGATTTCAAACCGATGGCCCATCACTAGTATCTGGCTCACCCAGTTGTGTCTAAAAGCTGTAACCTAACCGAATTTGGCCGAACCTACCAATCTTACCGAATATTCACTGTTTTAACCTATTGATTATAGGTATGTGATTTTCTTTATATCCCTTTAAGTTTTTTGCCAATATCTCTGTATCCTTAAAACCCCTTCCAGTGCCTCACTAAGAATAAAGGTGTCGTCAAGTTGTCTCATAAAGTGTCGACGAATTGTCTCAAAATCTGTTGACGAGTTGTCTCAAAAAACGTGTCGCCTTCGGTGACATTCCGGGATTTTTCGGTATGCTCTGCCACCAAGTTTCTTTTTATTAACTATAAATAGCCTACGCATGTAGATAAATACAACGCTCTATATATAGATGCCAGATTAATATCATTACAAGGTTAGCTTTTAAAAAAGCTTAGAACCATCGCATAGAGTTTTACAGTTATTAAAGAAGAACGTTTATAGGGGAGACTGGGGCTAGTTCGGCCTAGGGGCATGTTCGGCAGAGGCTATATTTAGCATGTAAACTAAGATATGGGGCCGGGAAACATATTTGGAAATTACTTGTGACGAGTTTGTCTACATGAGTAGGCCTACACAATGGCTGCATTGTTGAAGGGTAGATTGATATTGTACCAGAAAACTCGTTTTCTTGCATGATTAGTAAATTTTTCATAGTAATTTCTACTTTTAATTCCTTTCTTTCAATCTTTACTGGTTTCGCTCATACTTGAGCATTACACCAGAGATTGCGAATTTGGAAATTTTGAAAAAATAAAAAACAAAAACAACTCAAAAACAACACGGAAAACACAAAAAAAAACTTTTGGCTGAATTTTTGTTTAAGTAAGGAGTGCCCTAAACTCCTCTGTAAACTGGGTATTGGCCACAGAAGGAGACAGACTATTCCAATGTGGAATAGTTCGGGGGGAAAAGGAAAATTCTTCAGGGCATCATTGTATGTCTGGTGTCTGCGGTATTGAGCACTATGTGATGATCTCGTAGTTTTCAAACGGTGAGCAGGGGTCATATACTTGTCGTTTTCAATAAACACAGCTCCACAATGAATCTTGTGAAAGAGAAACAAGGAGGACTGGTCCCTCCGGGCCTCAAGAGATGGCCATTCAAGCTCATCAAGCATTACGCCGACACTACTCGTGTTTCGCCATCTCCTGCAGGTCCAGCGGGCTGCTGTCCTCTGAACTTTCTCAATCTGATTGTTCTGAAGTTTCGAATGAGGGCTCCAAATGGGTGCTGCATACTCTAGTTTAGGCCGAACCAAAGTTTTGTATGCAACTTCCTTAGTACTCCTAGGTGCAAAAGCCAAGTTCCTGTGAAGGAAACCAAGTGTCTTAGTTGCTTTGTAAGAGATTTCTGAGACATGTTGACCCAAATCCATGTTATCAGTAATGGTGATACCAAGGTATTTTGCCGACTGAACATTTTCCAAAGTTTGATTGTGTAGTGAGTAGTCGAAGAGAATTTGTTTGTGATGCTGATGCCGAGTCACTCTCATTGAGTGACATTTGGCTACATTAAATTTCATTTGCCTATCAGCTTCCCACTGTCCTAAGCTGGTGAGGTCTTCTTGCAAGGCCAAACAATCCTGAAGTGAATGTATATTCCTATACAGGACACACTCGTCTGCGAACAGAAGACCTGATGTTATCCAGCAGATCATTTATGAAGATGAGGAACAGGACCGGACCTAGGACCGATCCCTGGGGCACACCGGATAGCACTGGGACTTGATCTGAGGCTTGGCCATCTAAAACAACTTGTTTAGTGCGCCCAGAGAGCCACGAGTTGATCCACTTGTGGGTGGATCCTCTAATCCCATAATATTCCAATTTGTGAAATAGCCTCCTGTGTGGAACCTTGTCAAAGGCCCTAGCAAAATCCATTATGATTAAATCTGTCTGTTTACTTGCCCACGATTCACAGCCCCATCCAGGTTGCTGATGATGTTGTGCGCAAACTGGACCAACTGGGTTTTGCAAGACCTCTGACTTCGGAAAAGATGTGTTAAGATTCTGATTTAAATTCTATATTTTTTATTACGAAAGGATTATGTGCTTTGATATAAAAACATTGTTAATTTCTTCTCCTGCATCTTAAAAGGAGCTGTCACGTGATATTTGGAAATAGTCTGTCAGGGGCAAGTGGGGCCACTTAAGTCGGAGCAAATTCGGTCCATAGCCAAACTTGCTCCACACTTACAAAAAATACATGCCATTATTATTATTACTATTATTTTCTATTTTATTTTGTTTTTACACTAAAACGAGATGTATTCAAAGATTTGAAAGAAATAAGTTAAAAAACCTCTAAACCCATACAAACCTAGCGCCTTCCTCTGGGCCATTGGTACACAGTAAAGACCCAGATCAGAGACAACAGAGTGAGGATTCTGATCATGGTCTCCACTGATTGTTTACAGATTATAAAATTTGATGAAAGTTACTACCCAATAGCCCTTTGATTCCAAACTGGTTCGTCCGATTGATAAAGGTGGGACATTTTATTTGGCATTAATGGGTTAGGCAGGCCTAAGAGCAATTCAACGAATAAATTGGCCCAAAAAGCAAGACGATAACTCAGACAATTTAATACGACATTTTAAGCCAAATTTTTGTTCAATTTGTATTCCGAAGAACCAACTTGGATATTCCATATGTTAGGTTAATGTCGTTACATATTCTTGGCCCTTTGCAATTCCAACTACAGAAGTTTGACTGTATAATATTGGCCTTTGTCCAACTTGCCCCGAGGGGTGGCAGAACTTGCCCCATTGCAGGGCAAGTTCGGCCACCATGACCTGATCTCCTTAAATGAAGATTACCCTTTATCGTATAGAGACGCATGTTGTGGGTTGCCGGGACTGGTACCGCCCTATTGTGCCTCACTTAAATATATAGGTTTCATGGACCTTGATTTAATAGTCTTTCGAAAACTGTACATTTTCTTAAATGGGGCCGAACTGGCCCCTGTCTCCCCTAGTGTTTTTATATTGCATTTGCCGAAGCCACTATTTTCAGTAAGCTATGGGTATTTTTGTTTTAGTTAACGATTTGTATATAGGTGATCCATTGGAAGCAAATTAAACTCAGGAAATATGCATATTTTAGTAAGACTCTGCTCATAAACACACTGAATAGTGTTAGAGTTAACCTCCGCCCCAGCATAGGCCTAATGCCTAGGGGGCATATTGTAACTGACCCATCTACATTTAGTTATTTCATTACTTTAGCCTAGAAAATCCGAAGGCTCCACGTTTGATCTGGATTCAAGCTCAGTGGTAAGGCAGTGATTCATTTACAATATTTGGGCTTATGGGTCCTGGGACTCGCTGGTTCCCATATCAATGAGTCCCAACTGCAAACTTATGAGTCCAGATCACTATTTCAATGACAAGTCTGCAATACTATTGCATCCTGGGACTCGCTGAAATAAAAACTTTGCATCCCAGAGACAAAATTATGCACAAAAGATACAGGATGCGCAGGTAACAAAATCACTGGTCAGGTCTCTAATTGGCCTTTTCGTTTTTAGAAGCAATCCGGATTCCAAAGTATATCAACATCGCTCTCGCAATGGTGGAATTTCGGAAGTAGCTTGATCGACGGGGAGTTTGAGAAAGAACAGTAAAAGACACTGCTGCTTGGGGGTAATCAACTTGCTTATGGAACAGGCCCGAATCGAACACTTTTAATTCGTTTATTTAATATTAAATATGAAATATACAAAATATACCATAACTCCAAACATTCTTAGTTATGAACTACTTATAACACTGCAATAGTGTAACAGGGGCTTTGAAACCTACGCAGCCAGATCAATTCTTAAACTCACACTTCTCTTTTACAACACAACTCCTCCACCAACTGACTTTCCAGACTGATTACAAATTTTGACCGTGTCCCTACAACAGGCTTACAATACACTTTATCCCTTTGATCTGCAAAAGACATCGTTCACATACTCTGAGTCAAACTTTCACGTTGGCAACCTTCAATTTTTCACCTCATCCAATCAAGCAACATCTAACACCAGTCTTTTGTGCATTAAAAAACATCTTCCAATTACAGCAGGACTTTAAATGTATGTTCTCCTTTGAATGCCGCTGAATATCTTTTTTAAAGATATTTCTTGTCTACGATATAAACCATAAGACAGAGTCCTTTTCAATTAACATTTTTGTTTGTTTGAATATGTTAATGGCTACCGTGATATAAGAAGAAGTTTTGTTTCCATCGGACTTGTCGTTTTTGCTCCTCAACAACATAAGACAAACACTTTTAGCAGGTTAATCATTGAAATTCAGCACTGCTCTTGTTTGTTTGTTTGTTTGTTTGTTGCTTTACGTCCCAAGTCAACAGCTATGGTCATTGCGGGACGGTCAGTTGACCTAACCACACTTTTTCCTGGGCAAGCTTGAACAAGCAGTTAACCAGTACTTCGTGCACATACTTTCGCTTGTAACTGACAACAACCCTTCTTGAATGATTCAGCGGAAGGGAGGAGAATGACCGTAGAAATTATTTCATGATCAATCTCCACGAAAGTATGGAACCGGGCCGGGATCGAACTCGCGACCCCTGGATCTGCAGTCAGACTCGCATCTGTTGCCAGACACGTTACCGACTGCGCTACGCGGCCCGATAAATGTACGCGTTATTAACAGAGACACCGCATTGAAATTTTCAGCGATTATTCATTATCACTAGACGCCGCCGATCTTCTTTCAGAATTGAAAAAACAAAAACATAATGCTAGCAAAACGATTTTTAAACTCTCATATTGAAATCGGAAGTGTACAATAGTCGTAGAACTTTAATCGCCAAAAATGGACTAATCAAGTTCTACTGTGTTTGGCCTAAAGTGTTCAAATAAAATTAAGTGCATTAAACAATTTTAGCAGGAGCTACTGGTGAATTTCAAAAATCTCGAAAAATAATGAAAAATGCAACCTTTTTATAAATGCGTAAAAATCTACCATAAGCAAAAATACAACTGCTTGGTGCTTTTCAAGTCGGACAGACCGGTTTGTAACCATCTAAACGTCAATGTTTTAAGATCTACTCTCAAAACCATTTTCTTTTCTTAAAAAAAAGTGAATTGTTGCATTTTTAACCCCAAAAACTTCGAAGTAAAAGAAAACTGTTCAAAATCACCGCTAAAAGTTTGCTTATTAAAATGCACAAAAATTCATTTCAATGTTATTAGCGTTTGGTCAGAAATATTGAGTTTGAAAAGTGACCGATGTATAGTAACAATGCATACCGACGTCAGATGTGGATAACACAGCCGCTAAGTCAGGAGTTTTATTACAAAGAGTTTGTTATCGTCAACAACCTTCTCTAATAAATAAAATGATAATGAAAAACTTTAAGCCAATAAAATGCTCAAAATTTCTGCAACCATTATGCCCAACGCTTATATACATATACATGTATTTAGTATGTAGCAATGTTTCGTGGCCCTGGCTACTAATTCATTGGTTTGTCTTTTATTTTGATTACGCATATTTAATTAGGCTGTATGACGTCACTAAGCCTTCAATATGGCCGCTTCCATTACAGTCTATTTGCTAATATTCAAATACCCAAAACTTCCACGCTTTTCGATCAATTTAGATGAAACTGGTATCAAAATTCATGGTTTATTCAGATCGTTCATATATAAAATAGTTATCTTCAGGGTTGCCGTCCCCTGTGATCACGTAGCGTTACTAAATCTGTAACCCCCCTAGTGTTTTTTCGATTTTATTGCATGGCGTTATATCACTCCCAGGCGTGACGTTATGTGATAACTGAAATGAGCCGTGGCATGGGAATTCCAACAATGTGGTATGTGCGACCAGCAAAGCCTCAGTTCAGCCTGCGCATACGCGCAGTCTGATCTGAGCCTTTTCTAGTAGCTTGCATATTTTATGAGTGTTTAGCTACTGACTGAACAACATTTGGAGATTCTAAGCTTAAAATGGGGCGGTACAGGCTCGTCTGAGTCTACACTTGTCAAAATACCGCATTGTTGGAAATCACATGTCATGGCTCAAATTATATTTCATTTGTAGGTTTATGTCTCGATCAGTATATTCGGTTCTGTCTTATTCTCCGCCGTTGTAACAGTTCTACTATGCTACCGTCGACGAAGAAACAAGTTTCGACCCACCAAGAAGTCTTCAGGGAATGGTCTACCCATGCCGCGAGAAAGTTTGCCCTTGTCTTCCTACCAAATTGTTGAGAATCCAAACTATTTCCCAAGGTCAACGATCAATAATTCCACAATAGGTTCGTATTAACCCAAACTGTTGCTAAAGGCGCAGAATTACGATTGTTATTTTAAAAGATTTAAATAACTTTTATTTAAATATTGGTTATCAATAAATTCGCAAAAGCCTTTGACTAAGCCAACTTTTGTATCATTGCAGGGCACAGACTACCTTGTTTCCATTGTTTTCCATTTCAGCTTCGAGGGCGGGACTATGCTTTTGATTGTATCAGTTCCTTTTCATTGCTTATCTTCAATGTGACCTGATCTGAGTTTTGCTCTTTTTAAAAAAAAATGGTCCATTGAGCGAATTGAAGGACGAACATAATGTTTTGGGGTTTACTGGAAGCCGTGCTTGCAACCAAATTCTTGATTCATTACTATTATTATTATTATTATTATTATTATTGTAACTGCAAGATGTCTGAATTTCAGCATAAATTTGCAATAAGCTCGTAAACATTGATCTGTCTTGCAGGACTTTTCAGCCTCATAGACTAGTATGAGTCTTCTCTGGTCCATTTGCCACGCACTGCAAAATATAAGATGCTGGCTTATATAAGCTGTGACACAAGATTTCCAACAATGTGGTATGTGCGACCAACAAAGGCTCAGACCAGCCTGCGCATACGCGCAGACTGATCAGAGCCTTTGCTAGTCATCTGAATGTTCTATGAATGTTAAGCTACTGACCTAATATCATTTGAAGTTTCTAAGCTTTAAAGGAGGCTACACAGACTCTTCTGAGTCTACACTTATCAAAATAAGAAATGAGCAGCGACATGAGATTTCCAACAATGTGGTATGTGTAACCAGCAAAACCTCAGATCAGCCTGCGCATATGCGCAGTCTGATCAGAGCCTTTGCTAAACGCTTGAATATCCTGTGAATATTAAGCTACTGACCGAATATCATTTGGAGTTCTAAGCTTAACAGAAAGCTGCACAGGCTCATCTGAGTCTATTAATGTCAAAATGCCACATTGTTGGAAATCACATGTCACGGCTCAAATCAGATGCTCTCTCATTTGTTTTTCCAGGTATACGACACATACGATCAGAGTTCATCAGCTGTATAGAACAACTAGGAGAAGGTCACTTTGGACGGGTTTTCTTAGGGAGGTGTGATAACATGCCAAAAGATGGTGAAAACGTGATGGTAGCCATAAAAATGCTAAAGAACACAATGTCAGAAGATACGAAGGTCGACTTTGAAAGAGAGGCTAAACTATTGACGAGCCTGCAAAACGATCACATTGTAACCTTTTATGGAATCTGTATGGAAGATGAGAGTTTTATGATGATATTTGAATACATGGAGAATGGCGATTTAAACAATTATTTAAGGTGAGTAAACTCAACACGATCACTTAACACACAGTCTTTGAAAAAAACGCAATGGCCACCCATATAGTGTATGCCCCTGTGTCGAAATTTGGGCTCCCGTGTGCACTTTTTGGTAAAAGTGATTGTTATCGATTTTCAACTAGAGAAATATATAAGGAAAAAGATGTTTACAATTTTTTCTTGTAGTATTCGTCACAAAATGGGGTACCATAGTTTCACTTGCATCAAAGAACTTATATGTGGCGGGGTTTATTACACACCTAAAATAATCTTATTTTTATGTTTGTTTCATTGTAATGGTTGAAAACGTCTATAGAAACACTAAAATGGAAATTTGATTCAATATGGACTTTAATGTTACGTGAAATTTACGTAGGTGTCCACAAGCAAGGTCGCTTGATTTTGACAAAACTTGGCATATATACATATCACATAATTATTTATTTTGCCAAAATATATGTGTCTTTTGGTCCGGTTTTACAGCGCCATTTATCATTTTGCCCATTTTGGTCTTGATTTTCAAATACACAAGTCCAAAATGATTTTTGCTGTGTTTTTGTGTTTTTGTTGTTATTGTTGTAGCTGAGTATGTTTACTACTTTTTATACCACAGTGTGTTTGGTTGATTATTTAATAGATTTTAGAAATTTTACTTTTTTTAAATTATCACTGTTTTACCTAGTATATGCCCCGTAAAATACCTGTACATTTCTTTTTGAGAATATTTTCAATGTGGCGGCCTGGTGTTCAAGCAGCTCCCAGGGGACCCAGCAGATTTTAACGCAGGAAAAAACATTTGTGATTCCCTCATATGACATCGGTTCAAACGGCTATGCGCATATAGCACACTGGTCAAAATAAGCAGCAGTAACGATTTTCCGTACCCGTTCCATTCCGTATCATTCCAATAGTAAATATGGCAAAAATAGGGGTACTCTTGGAACATTTAGCCCATAAATTCTTAAAACCTAATATGACATGACTACTTTTTTGCGCTCCGAAATAGCCAGACGTGTCATTTACTTATACAGTACTTGAAGGATGTTCAATTGATATTGGTGCCCCATTTTCAAAGTTCGATTTTGTCACAATTTGTAGGGCATGGGTCTTTGAAATAACCCTCTTTCACCTGAAAAAAAAGTTTTCATTTATGATGCCAACTCATATTGAACTCTTAATAGGCGCGTTGCTGAATTTCATATGAGGCTTACTTTTTGAGAAAACTTACCTCATCGTTATAAAGGATGAAACCGGTCTAAAATCAAAACTAAATGCCTCTTCTTTAATTTTGATTGGGTCGTACGTTCGAAATTTGGTAGCGTCATATCTTAAAAAGGGGAGATAACTCTATCCTTGCAAAAAAGCGAATTGTGAAGTACGAATTTCGAATCGATTTTTTGCAGTGTTAAAACATTATTTTTTCGTAAATTATTTTATTTTCTAAAATCAATTTAACTTTTATTTATTTTTAAATAAAATTTGGCTCATATTCTTCATTTGCAGACATTTCTGATAATACCGTTATTTTTAGTAAAAATGCGTAAAACTTGATCAATTCGACGATACATATAATTTTGCTATTCAAAAACATGATTAACAGCATTTTGACATGCTTGACGGCTCGGAAAATCGCTTGCAAAGTTGCTACCCTCGTGTGAAAAATACTCTGTTTCCGTGCATTTCACCAATGCACTTGATATACTATAAGGCGCAGTCTCTGAATGCTTTTGAGAAAATTTACCTCATCGTCCTAAAGGATGAAACTCGTCTTCAATTGAAGATAAATGTCTACACTTAATTTCTTGGGGGTCGCACACTCAGAAATTGGTAGCGCGATATTGAAAAAAGAGGAGATAACTTTATACTCGCAGAAAACAGAATCACGAAATACGAATTTTAAAAGTATCAAATATGGACTAATTTCTGAAGACAAAGGGTTTGACACATTTCTATAGGGTAATTTGGTATGCTAAATCCGAAAATCAATGTTTGAAAGCTGAGAAATGGCGTCTTATTTAGCTTAATTGCATGTTTTCAAGATGGCCGCCAAAATCATACAGGATCTTACATTGTTGTTGATTCATTGTTTAATGTACCTCGGAATATTTGTGGGGGTTCTGTGTTGGTCTTTGTTTTATTATGCATCTATTTGTGTTCTTTCTATTTTTGTTAACACCTTGACGAGGAGGAGAATGATAGTTTCTTTGCTTTAATTGTCATCCTGGTGTCTCGTGACTGTAAGTGTTCTGTTCCTCTTCCCCACGATGCCATGGGTTGAACTGCAGTAGTGATTGTGTTTTTTCCTGTTTATACTCACTTACTTTTTGCGTATCTAGTGTCCAGCTATTGTAATGAATGTTTCATTGATAGCACTATTTTGAACTAGGTTCAAGCTTTTAAAGTGATAAACGAGAAATGAGTTTTGAGAATCGACAAGTAGCTTTGATGTAACTGTCGTCATAATGTCCTTTCTTCCAAGCAATTCCCACAAAATGTGTTACACTATCTATATATCAAAAGTAAAAGCATTTAAATTCCTTAGTACCCAATGGTCGAATTAGACAAGCCTTTCATCCTCAGGACAACTTCTCATGGGCGTCAAATTGTTTTGTCGGACGGCCTTCAATAGGTAAATGTATTGCCCTAAAAAAAAAACATTTGAGCTATGTAAAATTGCGTGGTTTCCATGGCATCAAACAATGCGCTTCATAACAGTTGGGTATGTCCCTACAAATTACTTATATCTCAGCAGAAACTCATGATAAAGTACTAACTCGATAAACTCATCCTAAAGTACTTACTCGATAAAAAACAAAAGTAAGACATAGCTTCATTCAGCGATAAAGTATGCTAGTGAGCTTTGCATATTCATGAAAATAAATGAATACATTAGGAAATCGTAAAAAAAATAAAAGGGTTTACCCTCAAAGATACTTACAACTCTGCTGCAAATTATTCTAGGCAACCACTCTTGGTACCAAATAATGCCAAATCACTGCACTTTTACCAAATTGTCCATTTAACAAATTTTCTAACATTCCCACTCATAAATATTTATCAAAATATAAGAAATAAGAGAAAAATTTGGAAAAATTAAAGGGGTGTACTTACAAAATTACGCATATGTCAGTTGCTAGTTATCCTATTCTCAAATTGAAGCCTAGAACTATTTTTTGTAATTCTGTGTTCTTCTTTCTTTTTAATGTCTTCTTATACATTCACGAGACAAGCAAACGAGATCATTTGTATAGTCATCATAGGGTCAACGAGCTATATCTCAACTATTATTTGGTACCATGGTTGGTAGTCCAGGATATATGGCAGCTGAAATGTAGGTTATTTTAAAGGTCAAACCACTTTAGTTTTCTACTATTTTTGACTTATTCTTTTTATGTGTTCTTTAACATTTGTGAATATGAAAATTAGATATTTCGAATACATATAATCATAGGGTCACATACCTGTATCTCAACTATTATTTGGTACCAAGTTTTGCATTCTATGATAGTAACCAACTGGTGTAGAGGTAATTGAAAAGGGATACCACCTTAATTAATCTACCTAATTTTATCGTATTTCTTATGTTTACATTAATATTTATGGGTAGCCAAATTAGATCATTTGTATATTTAATCATTTTCATCAAATGAAAATGTCTCAACTTTTATTAAGTACCTAGTTTTGAAGTTAATCATAGTTAGCGGCTGACTTAGTGGTTATTTTGAACGTAAGTTACCTTATTTTTCTACAAATGTCCTCTTATTTCTTAAGTATTCATTAATATTCATGAATATATTCAAATTAGATAATTTGTAAATTCAATCATTTTGGTCAAAATGCAATGTCTCAACTTGAATTTGGTACTAAGTTTTGCAGTCTACGATAGTTGGCAGTAGACATTCTCTTATGTCTTATGCTTTCATTCATATTCATGAAAATATAGATTATAAAATTCGTATATTTTATCATTTTGATCAAATGGCTATGTCTCAACTTTTATTTGATACCAAGTTTTGTAAGATAGGATAATTATCAGCTAGCGTCATGTTAATTTTGTAGGTATACCACCTTAATTTTTCTACCAATTTTGTCTTGTTTCTTTTGTTTACATTAATATTCATGAATATTTAAATTAGATAATTCGTATATTTAATCATTTTATCGAAATGATTATGTCTCAACTGTTATTGGGTACCAATTTTTATAGTCTAGGATAGTTTGCAGCTGGAGTACATGTAATTTTGTAGGTATACCCCCTTAATATCTCTACCAATTTAGTCTTATTTCTTATGTTTACATTAATATTCATGAATATCTTAATTAGATAATTCGCATATTTAATAATTTTATTCAAATGGCAAAGTCTCAACTTTTATTTGGTACCAAATTTTATAGTCTAGTCTAATAAACAGCAGACATATAGCACATTTTGTAGGTATACCACCTTTATTTTTCTACCAATTTTCCCTTATTTATACTTTTTACATTAATATTCATGAATATTCAAATAAGATACTTATTATTATTTAATCGTTTTGGTCAAAATACAATGCCTCAGCTTTAATTTGGTACCAAGTTTTGTAGTCTACGATAGTTAGCAGTAGATATATATGTAATTTTGTAAGTATACCACCTTAATTTTTCTACCAAATTTCTCTTATCTCTTATGCTTTCATTAATATTCATGAATATTTAAATTAGATAATTCATATATTTCATCATTTTGATCAAATGGCTATGTCTGATCTTATATTTGGTACCAGGTTTTGTAAGATAGGATAGTTAGCAGTTGCGTACTGGTAATTTTGAAAGTATACCACCTTTAATTTTCTACAAATTTTGTCTTATGTCTCATGTTTACATTTATATTCTTGAATATTCAAATTAGATAATTCGCATATTTATTCATTTTAGTCAAATGGCAATGTCTCAACTTTTATTTGGTACCAAGTTTTGTAGTCTAGGCTAGTACGCAGCAGACATATAGGACATTTTGTAGGTATTCCCCCTTAATTTTTCTACAAATGTTTTTCTTATTTCTTACGTTTACATTAATATTCATGAATATTTAAATGAAAGAATTCGTATATTTAATCATTTTAGTCAAATGGCTTTGTCTCAACTTTTATTGGGTACCAAATCATGTAGGATAAGATAGTTAGCAGCTGGTGTAGTGGTAATTTTGTAGATATACCCCTTAATTTTCGATTAATTTTCTCTCATTTCGTATGTTTTCATTAATATTCACGAGTATGCAAATTAGATAATTCGTATATCTATTCAGCTGGTCATTTTGCCAATGTGTCAACTTTAATTTGGTACCACAATTCTTAGTCTGGAATGATAAACAGCGACATATAGGTAATTTTGTAGGTGACACCCCTTAATGTATTCTACAATTTTTCTCATTACTTACGTTTTCATTAATATTCTTGAATATGCAAATTAGATAATATTAATATCTAATAAGAGCGCCATATTGCTGTTTCTTAAATTCTATTTTATCTATTTAAGAAAAATAGACTAGACATTTCAAACAGATATACTATTGTGTGAGTAAAAGTTAAAAAAAAGCAGAGAAGAAATATTTCAAGGAGGTACTTAACGACGCTCATCTATGCTGGTTTTACATTTTTTCTAGTACCAGTGTTACTTCCCCATTTTATGATTGACGATACTCGATTTTAACGTATAATCCTCACAAATTGATAGTACAGACAAATTTATCTTTAATTGAGGCTTGTATCATCATTTAGGACGCTAATGTTAGTTTTCTCCAAAAGTAAATCAGCGAATCTCCTATGCTCGTATCCAGTGTATTGGAAAAATGCATTAAAACGCTGTTTTTCCACACAGGGGTGGCAACTTAAGAAGCAAATTTCTGAGCCGTCAGGCATATCAGGATGCTGCAAATCATGTTTTTGAAAAGCAAAAAGACAATTGTTTTAGAAATTATGAAGTTTTGCGGGTTCTGATTAAATATAACGGTATTATAAGGAATAATATAGAGGAAAATATTAAATTTTATAGGGTAGTAAGAGTTATCCCCCAAAAATACTATGTTTAAATTTATAAAAATTAACAAAACTCAACCAAATATAAATGATAGTAAACTTACTTTTAGAAAATAAAATAGTTTCTGAAAAAGAACGTTTTTTTTCAAAACAAAATCAGTTTAAAAACCGTACTTTACGTTTCCGTTTTTTGCAAATATTGAGTTAACTCCCCATTTTTTAATATGATGCTACCAATTTTTGAGCGTACGACCCAATCAGAAATAAAGTAGAGTCATTCATTTTGAATTTAAGACCTGTTTCATCCTTTATGACGATGAGGTAAGTTTTTTCGAAAATTTGAATTTCAGCAACGCGCCTATAAGTGATTAAATGAACACTCCTTCTGCATGTGGGCCGTCTTTGTTGGACAAAGCGCCAACATTACCCCACCACTCGTATAATGCAAATTTTTGTCTGTTTTGAAAATGGCGATACCTGTATTCATCAAAGCTTTGAGAATTATGCTAGCTGTTTCGTGGTATTCACGCGTATTGCCGGTACTTCTTAGACCGGATGTGGTAGAATTTGGTGTTAATACTATATAGAAAAACATGCCGTATGCCAAAGGGACTATAGAAGTTGATCATTTTTAAGTATTCGGCATGCACATGACGATATATGTGAGCATTTAGGAATAGATTCAAGTACCCATCCGGATGATAGGTATTCGTTCGGTACTCGAATCTATTCCTAAATGCTTACATAAATCGCTATGCACATGCTTAATACTTAAAAATGATTGAAGTCTATAGTCCCTTTGGCATATGGCATGTTTTTCTATATAGTATTAACACCGACAAAAATGAAAATACCTACCACATCCGCTCTATGAAGTACCGGCAATACGCATACATACCGGCAAAGCGACGTATACATTTACCAGTGTGCAGCCGGTTATATCTTTTTACTTGTTTGTATATATATTTCAGATCTCATGGCCCAGATGCATCAATTTTAACAAAAGCTCAAAAGATCAGCCCTGTTTTATCGGAGATAGAATTGCTGCACATTGCTCACCAGATATCTCAAGGAATGACCTACCTCGCATCTCAGCATTTCGTGCACAGAGATTTGGCAACACGAAACTGCCTCGTGGGCACCAATATGGTTGTGAAGATAGGGGACTTTGGTATGTACAGGGATGTGTACAGCACAGATTATTACAGAGTAAGTAAATAGACCGGGACCCGAGGTTATAAAACTTTTTCCATGCTCAACTCAACTGAGCACGAAATTTCAACTGCTCATAAAAACTAAAATACCGACAAATGAAGAAGTTTCTTGCTCTAAGTCTCTCAGATGTTGTATTTATCATGCTAATAACTGTTAAAATGCCAACAATTGTTGGCATTTTAACATTTATGAGCAGGACAAATTTCATGTTTAGCTGAGTTGAGCATGGAAAAAGTTTATAACCTCGAGGCCTGGGCCCAAAATTACAATGCCTCCTTAAAGTTAAGTGCTACCTAAGTTAAGTATTGATTTTTAGGATACGAACAATAACGTTACAAACTTCTTAAAATCAAAAATGTTTATGTATTCTGTAGATCACAACGACATTTTTGACCATATGTACTGCATAGAGCCTGGTAATTTATTAAAAATTTAAAATATCATATTGAAATATCAATACTTAGCTAAGGTATAAAAAATAGTACTTAATTTTAAAGAGGCATTGTAATTTTGGGCACATGACCCGAGGTTATAAAACTTTGTTATGTTTAACTCAATTAAGCATGAAATATATCATGCTTATAAATGCCGAAATGCCAACAATTGTTGGCATTTAAGCGTTTATAAGCATTATAGATAAATCTTATGAGAGTTTCAAAGCAAGAAAAGTCCTTATGTTTAGTATTTTAGTTTTTTTTTGACCAGTTAAGATATCGTTGAGTTGAGCATAAAAATGTTCTATAACCTCAGACTAGCTCACGAAATTTTGATACATATCGCATTATGTGCAAATTCATTATTTGGGCCAGCATTTGGTATTTTGGTACTTATAACATATACACATGTATGAAAACGTTAACATTTTGCATATATATTTTTAAAACAACGTTAGTAATGGGTCATCTGAGCCTTCACTGTTTGCCAAACTATCCGTTCATGGGTTTCCCGCCTATAAAGGTCAAAACACACCATTGATTTATTCCAGGTTGGTGGCTGTACGATGTTACCAGTTCGATGGATGCCACCAGAGTCTCTGCTCTACAGAACTTTTACAGTGGAATCCGACGTTTGGAGTTTTGGGATCGTCTTGTGGGAAATATTCACCTTCGGTCGACAGCCCTGGTATCAGATGTCTAACAACGAGGTTTGTAGGAATTATGCGCGGATCCAGAAAGATTTTTCAGAGAGGGTCCAATTTTGACTGGGTTTTTTTTAGTTTATGAAGGCAGAGAGCATCCAAAAACCTTATTAAGCCGGCCGATGGTGGCACAACATTGAATGCTGGCTTGGTAGCTTTGTGGTTTTACAGGGGATCCGGACCAGTATTGCTAAGAAACTCTACATTTTTGTGATTTTCAGGGTGGGGTCCGGGCCGACTGCCCCCCCCCCCCTCTGGAACCGCACATGGAAATTTATATATCACCTCATTTTGGTATTTATCGTATTGTCAAGCAACAATGGCCCAGGAAAAGCTCATGCGAGCCTTCACTGCTTGCATACAAAACGTATGGATATGAACCAAACATATAATTGAGCCGCAACATGGGAGTTCCAACAATGTGGCGTTTGACAAGTGTAGACTCAGACGAGCCTATGCAGCCTCCTTTTAAGCTTAGAAATTCCGAAATGACTAGCAAAGGCTCTGATCAGAATGTGCGTATGCGCAGGCTGGTCTGAGCCTTCGCTGGTCGCACATACCACATTGTTTGTAATCACATGCCACCGCTCTTATGTGTTTTGATCCATTTCAGAATTAAAGGTGAGGTTGGTACCGTTAAACATGTTTAAGCCCTCTTGTGATTGTTTTAGTCGTCCTTTTTTGTGTTTCCTTTTTGTTATTTATGTTCCACGTTTGTCTTTACTATACTGCCTTGTCTGTTCATTGCAGCCTTGTGATCATCTGCAGAGAAATGGCTTGCCTCTTGGCCCACTTGTATGTGTGATATTTCCTTTGTGCTTTTGTCACATGACATTATTGTGTCTTGGGTAAGGTGAGGTACTTGATTGTATCGTTTCTTAGTCTTTGCCATCTTCTTAACTTCTATATAGAGGACTATTCAAACCAAATTTTAGACCTATAGCTTTGCTGGATACGCAAGCATGAACCCTTGGTTAAAAATGAAAAAAATACCACCTAACATCCCTTAAAACAGAAATGGACTGTTCCAATTGATAACGGTGGGGAATTACATTCCGCATTAATGGGTTAAATGCTGTTTTCATGAAATGAACAAACACTTTACCTGTGAAATATACATAAGAAACCAGTCAGTGTTTCAATGTCTATTTTTAGCTGTCAGGTAGCAGTGATAAAAGTCATGTCACCTGGGCTAGATTTAGGACAATCTATTTTTAGCTGTCTGTCAGCACTGACATATAGTCGTGAGCTCATCACTGTTGACATCATGATTTGTCACAACCAGTACAAGCTAGTTTCAGCCAATCAGAAGAGGTCTTTTATAGGAGTCATATAACAATCTATTATTTATGTCCTTTAATTTGATATATGTCATGACCTACTTCTGAGAAGATTTTTTAACCTAGCCCAACCCCCTTTAGTCACTGAAAGTACCCAAGTGTGTGCGTGCGTGCATGTGTGCGTGTGTGTGTGTGTGTGTCGTTCTGGTATTTATGTCCTTTAATTTGATATTTGTCATGACCTATTTCTGAAGAAGTAGATCTTTTGACCTTGTTCAATCCCCTTTAGTCACTGAATGTACTCAAGTGTATACTTGTGTGTGTGTGTGTGTGTGTGTGTGTGTGTGTGTGTGTGTGTGTGTGTGTGTGTGTGTGTGTGTGTGTGTGTGTGTGTGTGTGTGTGTGTGTGTGTGTGTGTGTGTGTGTGTGGCCTTTAATTTGATATTTGTCATGACCTATTTCTGAAGAAGTAGATCTTTTGACCTTGCTCAATCCCCTTTAGTCACTGAATGTACTCAAGTGTGTGTGTGTGTGTGTGTGTGTGTGTGTGTGTGTGTGTGTGTGTGTGTGTGTGTGTGTGTGTGTGTGTGTGTGTGTGTGTGTGTGTGTGTGTGTGTGTGTGTGTGTGTGTGTGTGTGTGTGTGTGTGTGTGTTTATGGCCTTTAATTTGATATGTGCCATGACCTATTTCTGTAGAAGTATATCTTTTAACCTTGCCCAATCCCCTTTAGTCACTGAATGCACCCAAGTGTATATTTTTTTTGTATGTGAGTGTCGTTCTAGTATCTATGTCCTTTAATTTGATATGTGTGATGACCTACCTCAGAAAAAGATGCTCTTATAAACCCAGTTCATGATCTTGATAACCCTGTCTAACTCTATACATGCTGGTGTCTTCTTCTGACAGCTTTGGTAAAAAGTAGGGCCTAATATGAAGCCAAACTATTTAACACTCTACATGAAAAACCTATCTTGAGCGGCCACTAAAAAATAAGACCAAAAATGGTTTTAAATACCGATTAGCGCTTAATACAGATCAAAAGTATTGCAGAATGCTCCTTAAGAGCATTCTGTAATACTTTCGACCTTAATTAAGCTACCATATGTCTTTAAGACATTTGTTTTGCCTATTTTTGAGTGGCCGCTTACGACAGGTTTCACTGTAATTGTAATTCTGTAATGATTTTTTTTGTGAAAAGAAACCTATTGTGAAAAGAACCAGCAGACGGCCGAAAAGGCATGCAAAATTATCTAGCATGCAAAAAAATATAATCATTCCTGGGTTTAAAGACACTAACGTTAGATTACTTGCCTTATTTAATTTTGTGACAGTAATTGGAAAAACAATGCCTGACCACCTGGTGTTTGGCATTATAGCATTACAGTAAGAAATTAATAAATGTCAAGAATTAGGAAAGCAAGGTTATTTTTGAGCAAAACTAATCTGGTGGATATTTAACTGGCCTCCAATATATGTGTAAAACGCTTCTTTTTTCCTCTTTTTTTTTAAAAATTTGCACTTTACTTTGGTTAACCCTTAAAGCACCAGCAAAACAAACTGCATCAAAAATGTTGTCTGCTTAAGCGGTCTGCTGTATATTTGCTAATATTATTAATTAATGTAAGTATAGAGGCAAACAGTGTGGAACCAGATATCCGATTGCTCCTGATGGAGCATTCTGAAGCAGTCATATTACCATCGCCAAGTAAATAATCTGGAAAAACACTGTTCTAAATAGTAGCACTTCCGGATCACCAACACTGTAACGATTTGTGGCATCTTACAATTGCAAATACTATTACAAAGTGTGCAATCTCACAATTGCCAGAACCATTACGATTTGTGGCATATAAACATCTCCAAATCCGATACGAATTGCGGCATCTGATCACCGCCAACACTGTTACACATTTCGTCATCTCATCTTCAACAACACTGTTACAATTGTGGCACCTCATAATCGCTAATAGTTTCAATTTGAGGCAAATCATTGTAACACATTACTGTTACAAATTTGGGATTCTTATTGCCAACACTGTCACATTCCAGGGGCGGATCCAGGTTTTCTGAACAGTTCGTTTTGCTGATTTTATCTTATTTTTCTTAAATATCCCATGAAAATGAAATGATTTGGTCTTGCTGAGACCAAATTATTTCATTTTCATAGGACATTTAAGAACGGGGGTGGGGAGGGGGGTTAGCGATCCCCTCTGGATCCACCACTGCATTCAAGAGATGAACTGGTTTCAATTTTGTCAAATGAGCTTTAGTTGCACTGTTGGTGAAAAACTAAGGAATTTCAATTTTAAATATCTCATGAGAATAATACCAATTGTTATATGACTGGAGAGAATCCTGTCTCCTGATTGGCCCAATTTTTCTTCATAAATCTCTATGTCTACCTGAAAACTGGTCTAAACTGGCTCAGAAGGTGATATAGGATAAAATCCAGCTCAAACTAGTTTCCAGAAGTTAATATTTTTGACACTTCTGCAATATCACCCTCTAGAGAGCTAAAAATAGCATGATGAGTATAAAACTAGCATGTGCTGCATGAAATTGACATGATTTGCTGTTTCACATCCCAACAGGTAAACTAAAGACTTTCATGAATTTTAACAACTGTTTTGTTATGTTTTGTTTCTTCATTTATCTTTGTTTGAATAAACAAAATGTAAAAAAAAGTTTTATGATTAAATTTTACATTCCACATTTAGAGAATTAATATACAATTCAAATTACAAAATACTACATTAAAATATTTTAATAACAGTGGATAAAACTTGTTAGAAAGTCCTTAGGTTGAAGGTTGACTTCAGCAACAAAAGTGAAAGTAGAACATTTTCATTCTAAGTTGGAAAGTAATATAACAAAACAGTTATTGACTTCAATTTCGGTAGACATAAGGATTTATCTACCCTTAAAAGTGATATTCACCTCGGCCTTGCGGCCTCTGTGAATTATCACTTTTTTGGGTAGATAAATCCTTATGTCTACCTCATTGAAGTCAATAATTGTATAATAATGAATATCTGTTTAAATATAAAATAGTCCTGACTTTTCTTCAATGCAAGAAGAAACAAATGTCTACCTGTTTTGGCAGTGTTTGTATATACAGAATCTGTGGTCTAAAGTTCAGGAAATACTGACTTCTAACATAATTGCAATCCAGTTGAGTTACTTCAATATAAGCTTTGGAGTTAGTTATAAAAACAAGCTCAAAACTTTTGTATTTAATTTCATTATACTTCCAGTAAAATACTACATATTTGCTCAAAATATAAATTACAAAGACCAAATATAAATGGCTTCCTACAATTATTGCATCAAACACAAGAACTAGAAAAACACATTGCATTTTTCAATGATAAACTAGAGGTTCACAGGCAAAAAATGACAACTTCTCCAAATTGCATAAGTTGTTCCATTACATATATTGGTTATGGTTTTTGTTCAGAATAATACGTTTTTAGATAAAAAATCAATGTTGAGAATTTAGCTATTTTAAAAATCTGAATCCATTATAGGACTCTGATTTTCTTAATAGACACGAAATTGAGTATATGATTTTTTATATATTTGACCAGACTCTGAACACCATAAAAATATGAAGTCCAAAATAAACTATCTGACTAATAAAATGCCTACAGAATGAATTCGTCACAGACACATATTTCCTTTTCTATTTAACTTCTTCCTTTCCTTCTTTCTTGGCTAAATTGATCATTGTTAAGCCTGCCAGTCTAATATTCCTATCAATTATGCACTGAGTAATAGTTACCAATTTAATTATTGTATATAGCTAAGTGTCATTCCTATGATTATACTATTTGATACGAAGTCTTCATAAAGTAAAATAACAAAGAAAACACTGTTACATATTTTGATATCTCATCATCGCCAACTCTGTTTTTTGATAATGCACTCTCGCAGCCCCCCCCCCCCCCTCCATAAGAGTGCGTCACTGAAAATATTTTTTTTTATTTCGCAACCAAAAAATATGTTGTGGATACTCAAAAGAACCGTCTCGATGAGACGGTTCTTTTGAGCACCCAAAAAACATGTTTAAACCGATGATATAGAAAAAAAATCGCTATTTTATGCTAAATAATTTTGCTTAACTGGCCCTATGAGACTCTAAAAAATATTTATCTGAGATAGCTTCAAAATTGCAAATAACAGTCTAACTGAAATGGATGGAGGATCCCATGAGCCAACAACGGTTTAATATGACTCCTTCTTGAATTTGTAACCAGTTTTACAAGTCTAATGAAGTATTTCTGTTTTGTTTTAATAATTAACTGAATCACTAATTTTGAACTACAATACGAGGGATTTATACTGTTTTACTCTATGCCAGACAACACATTTATTCTGATTTCGTTATACAGAAATTATAAGACACATCTTGTTACTAATTACCAATTAAGACATTGGAGATGGCACTCATTAGCAAATGAATGTCTTCACGGGTATTAATGAATTATTCATGAGTCGAATCTGTCAAAGTATATAGCGCTACTACAAGGTTTAATCAGATGTTGGATTCATTGAAAAACATACGGGCCTCGACGCGAGAAAACCTGTCTTCGGGGGTTTGCGAACAACACAGGCGCAGACCAGCCTGCGCATCCGCGCAGTCTGATCAGTGCCTTTGTTATCCGCTTATAGGAAAGATTCATATCTAAACTTGCTGAAAGCAAACTGTCAATTTTCTAGCTAAATATAACAACTGCCATGATTCTCATGCGATGATCCAGAAAGTTTTGTCAGCGGGGGTCCAACTCAGACAACTTTTTTTCTTTTTTTTTCTTTTTAGTTGATGAGGGGAGGGAAGATCCAAATACCTCTATAAACGGACCATCATCGGCCCGCCAGCAAAACGCCATTTAAATGACGTTTCGGTGGGGTGCCGATGATGGCCCAACATTGAATGCTGGCTTTAAAACTGTGTGATTTTCAGGGGATCCGGACCAGTATTGCTAAGAAACCCTATATTTTTGTGATTTTTCAGGGGGTCCAGACCCCCTCCCCCCCTCCTCTGGATCCGCGCATAATTCTATTTTAACAAAATACATTTCATTGTCTCATCATTAGAAATCAGCAAAGAAAAATGCATTTCGTTCATTTAGCAAGCAAGGTCATTCTCGAAGTAGGCAACTCCAGTTCAAACATTCCATAAGAACATTTCAATAGCGGTCATGACCTCCCCTGGCACGAATTATTACTGTGTGCCATCGCCGCATGGGCCCTACAGGTCTACTGACCACTTCCAGGGGCACAGTAGGGTAAAGTCGTATAAATTCGGACACCAGGTAAATTCGGACGCACGTTTGCAAACAGTGGAAATTCAGAATGAGACGGCTCCTTATGAGCCATCTCATCAGGGTTTTCACTGTTCGCTTAGCTAATTTCTTTTTTATTCGAATAATTGAACTATGAAACAAACAAAGTAGCTGTCCAAATTTATCTGTCTGTCCGAATATACCCGACTTTACCCTAGGGTAAAGTCGGGCAATCACGGACATCGGGCTACTTCGGACATTTTTTAAACACCGAAAATTGATTTATGCAGTCAACGCTACCCCATTAAAGTTGGTAGTGTTGCAAAGAACCGTTATGCTTCTGTAGAACGGTGTACAACGAGTTGATATATCGGTTACACCCGGATCCCGTTAACGCGGAATTTCAAGGTACCCCCGTGACACCAAGGAAGTTTGGGAGCCGCGACAATACAAAATATTTTTCACAAACGTGAAGAAAACTGCCAAAATGTATGAACTGATTCATTTATGAAATATGAAATAACGTTATTCTACTTTTGGAAAGGTTAATACATGACCAATATAAAGATTTATGAACAAATGCCAGTAAAACAAACCAAATTTTACGATTTTCAGATCACGGGTGGTAAACCTAGGAACTACCACGAAATTGTGTTAACGTAATTTTGTTCCCAAGCCACATCCGGGACACGTCGTGGTAGTTTCCAGGCCGACAATTGGGTAAACAAAGGTAAGTGTCCTTTTCATTTTCGTTTTATTTTTACTATTTAGAACGACTTATGGAAAAATCAGGCAATGTGGTTCCGTGTAAATATGTCTCCGCGTCCCCTCTAGCCCAAAATTTTGAATGAAAAGTTATTTTATTTATTTTGATGCGTGTTTCCCCACAGAGCATCGGACCAACTTTCCCCAAAGTACAGTGCCAGTTCGAAGGATTTTAGCCCATATCTGTCAAATAAAATAGAATTTGATATCATTTGACGATGGAAATGATAAAAAGACCCTCAATAAACGTTCCTACACAGAAAAAACAATCTGAACGTTTACTCGTAAACGATTCATGCCCCGTTCGTCCTGTGTGGTAGTTTCCAGCGCATCGTGGTAGTTAAAATGCTATCGTTGTAGATGCCAAGACCATGAAGTAGTTCCCATTAACATGAGCCATCAACAAATTTCTGCTCTTTTAAGAATCGCCAATACTAGTGCACCTATCAATATTGCCATACCCAGAAAGGGGGATACCATGGGGATAAGACAGCCAAAAAACACAACCCATGGGAATTAGATAGAACACCAAAACCGCGATTGGGACATTTGATATTTTTTCTGGAAGTTCTAAATGAGATTTTATAACAAATATGATGGCCCACCAAAGAAGGACCTCTGACGGTGGTAATGGGAATCACAGTGTATCGCTGCCTATAATTTTGATAAAAATTAAAGTCGATCAAATGCTTCCATCTTCATATATAAGCTCGCTGTTAGTCTCTACTTTATGATTTTGCATTTGAATTTCTGTTTCCATAAATGCACGGCTTAATTTTGGGGCTCAAATGGTCACTTTTTGTATTATACATATACGAAATAGAAAAATATTTTTAAAACATCATTCCCTCCCCCCTCCCCCCCCCGGAGTTCCAACTAACCCTTTTGAAGGTAAGTGTGTTCACATATTTTACATAGTATATGTGAAAAGCTAGTTGGAACACGGGGGGAATGATATCCCACAGCCCAAAATGTGACGTCTGGGCTAGCCCGAACATTAGCTTTGGGATTTTTGGTGCGCTCTCTTGAAAATCCTTTTTTCCACTATAATGAAATAATAAGTACAAGTAAGCTTCCTTTTCATAACCCCTTAGTCATGAAATATTACAACGTTTTAGCATAGTTTTCTTAAGATTATGAAAATTGTCCCTTTACTAAAAGTTGGTAGATTATTTTGCACATATACTGTATCTTTCCAATACACATAAACTACACGGCCATCGACTAGGTGTACTTTACGCATGGATGAATGGTTATAGTACATTGCTGCACAATATTGCACCAGGTAAATACATTGCCATCAAGGTTGAATGTGGACTACAGTTGCACTTCAAAATATTTCTTGACAAATCAGATAGAAAAAACAACAACAAAAATAATCATTAAAATGCTCATGATTTTGGACTTTAAAATACTTTCACTGTGATTTGTAATCGAGTATTGATGATATAAGACCCTTACACGTGAAAATAATTGATTTCTAAATGTTTTTGGTGAAGTCAAATATTGCAAACCCTACCCCATTTGGTAGAGTCTCCTTTTTGTCGTAGGGATCTGCCTGTCTAATTATAACCTTAATTCATTTCTAATACATCAAGCATCCTATTCAAAAGTATACCAGTGATATCTTATGCATAGGGAAGTTTTACTACTAAAATCCTACAAAGTCTTGGCAACTACCACGATTGCGTTTTAACTACCACGATGCGCTGGAAACTACCACACAGGACGAACGGGGCATGAATCGTTTACGAGTAAACGCTCAGATTGTTTTTTCTGTGTAGGAACGTTTATTGAGGGTCTTTTTATCATTTCCATCGTCAAATGATATCAAATTCTATTTAATTTGACAGATATGGGCTAAAATCCTTCGAACTGGCACTGTACTTTGGGGAAAGTTGGTCCGATGCTCTGTGGGGAAACACGCATCAAAATAAATAAAATAACTTTTCATTCAAAATTTTGGGCTAGAGGGGACGCGGAGACATATTTACACGGAACCACATTGCCTGATTTTTCCATAAGTCGTTCTAAATAGTAAAAATAAAACGAAAATGAAAAGGACACTTACCTTTGTTTACCCAATTGTCGGCCTGGAAACTACCACGACGTGTCCCGGATGTGGCTTGGGAACAAAATTACGTTAACACAATTTCGTGGTAGTTCCTAGGTTTACCACCCGTGCAGATGTCCGACTTTACACCGATGGTGAAATATTCGTTGAGTGCAAACTCGGACAATCAATTTTTTTATTTGTATTTCATCATCATGCATGGTTTAAAAGTGATTTTCTAGTCTGTTGCACCTGAAAAAAAACTCCTCAAAGGCAGTAGAATTAATTCAGAGACGAAGGGTCATGTCTCGCCATGAAGTTTCTTTTACCCGCTGCAGATATGGCACGTGAAATTTCCTGCGTCACATGTGCGACATGTAACGTCTCGAGATTTTTCCCGCCAACTGTCAATACCTGCTGAATCTTAGTGATCCTATTTAATCACGATTCCCTGTTCTTGAGCTCACACCTGTTAGGCAAATAAATAAAAGTTGTACTTGAAAGGTGCCCCTGTTTTCACAAGGGAGCTTGCAAATTACAGAGGCCCTGCCAGGGGTTTGGGGGAACAGAGGGATAAGGACATTTATTTCAGAGCAAGAGGGGAACAAAGGCCAAGTTTTGAGGGGAACAAAGGAACACAGACAATAGTGGGGAGCAGGGAACATTAAAAAAAGTACGAAAGAGGGCAAAGATCAGGAATCGATACAATCAAGCACCACACCTGACCCATGATACCAATAGGAATATAACAAACTCACAATAGGACAGATTTCCGATTTTTGAGGAACGGGGGAACACCCCAGGGGGGGGGGGGGGGGGTACTCCGATATTTTCACACATACGTAGGCTCGGCCCATTTTTTTGGGTTCAAAATTCTGAATTTCAATATTTTTGGGGGTTTTCAGAAAAATTAATATTTTTTTGAGGTATGAAGATTTTGTGGATATTTTTTGGGGGTCATCACAAAATTCGGCTAGTTTGAGGGTCATTTCTATGCAAATAAGGGTCTTTTTTTTAAGGTCAAGGTACAGAATTGGGATATTTTTTTGATTGCTAAAATTTCAAATATTTTTTGGGGGTGTTTGAAATTCCTGATATTTTTTGGGGGTAAACGGTAGATACTGGGTCCGAGCCTACGTATGCGGAAAAAATCAGAGTACCCCTCCCCCCTGGGGGGAACACGCCAATTTATTTCAGGGAAACAAAGGAATAGGTACCCCTCATTTTATTTGTTTGTAAAGTTAATGCTTTACGTCCATGGTAAACATGTAGTTAAGGTCATGTTGGGACGTTCAATTACTTTTAAAACCACTTAGCTCCCGCGCAAGCCTCCTAGAGTTTATCAAAATAATTATAGAAGGCCTAGGGAGTGTCCTAATCTGTTTAAAGTCATCGCTGAGCACAGGTCTAATAATGAGCCAGCATTCAGGCAGCGCAAAGAACAAATTGGCATGTGCGACCATCGAAGTCTCGGATCAGCCTGTACGTCAGTACCCTACATGTATGTGTAGCCAACAGTCCAACATTGTTTCGGGGGGGGGGGACTACTAAGACTCGAATCAGACAGTGCGGATGCACATATTGATTTAAATCTTCTTTATTATTCAAATGAGCATTCTTATTATGCTTAAATAGCATGAAAAAGGGACAACAGTGGGCCTAGTATTTACCTAGTCATATTATAAAAAAGTATGTCCGATTTTGCACCCTCACTCATAATTCGGTGTCCGACTTTAACCTTTTATGTCCGGGTTTACCCATATTGACAGTACTGTCAAAAAGTTCATATTTTTGGCATCGCAAGGCTAGCTATCAATCAAAATCGTTATTCAAAAGGCTCATTTGGCACCCCTTTAGACTGTACATATGCACACTGACAAATACTGGACGAGATTAGACACTTGGAAAAGAAGAACTTCGCCTGGTTACTTTTCTGTCCGAGATTTGACGGTTTTACCCTATTCATCACAGCAGTAATTCGCGGCTGAGGAGACCACACACACTATTGAAATACTAAAATACTACTATCCACATTTTATTTGAATTAGAGAGTACTTCAAGCTACTAAGAATTTGAATTATCAAGGTTTAACTATCATTAGTTTACTGTCAGGAGGCCATACCCACTATTGAAATACTACAATCCCACATTTTATTCGACTTAGCGATTACTTCGAGCTGTCGAACTTTAAATTATCAAGGTTTAACAATCATTATATTACTGTCATTTCAGGTTATAGAGTGCATAACGAACGGTCATCTTCTAGACACACCCTGTAACTGCCCGGAGGAGGTGACCAAGCTCATGATGAGTTGCTGGAAACGTCAGCCTCAGGAGAGAATGACGATGAAAGTGCTGAGCTCACACCTGAACCGACTTTGTTTAATGCATCCTGACTACATTGATCTTCCATGTATGTTTAAAACGAACTGCGAAAAGTTGGTTGTAAAGCTCGATTGTGCTAAGAAAGACACATTCGTTTAAATACTGTAAAACCTGTGTGGAAATAAAACCTATTAAAAAGACCGAAAATCGGTATTCAAGACCAATTATCGCTTTTAAAACACTTTCGCTGCAAAGCACCGCAAAAAACCGATACCTCAGTGCCAAGCATGTTTCAAGGACTCCTGAATATTGAGGGTATATGGGTTCAACACAGAGTATCACCAGAACCATTCAACCTAATGCTGTGAAATTTTCAAAGAATGTTGCTAATAAATAAAACATTCATTTGAACTAATACTACTAATAATAATAATAATAATCACGTGACCTTTGGCGGCCATTTTGGAAGCCATATTGAAATATGAAAATGCATATTAACGACTATTTTATGCAAAAGAAAGATAAAACATCCATCTACACCAAGTATCAAACATAATAATTTTATCAGATATTATATTGTGCAATCTGAAATAAATCGAAATATAGCAGTAGAAGGGCTTAATTGTGTCCTGTATGTCATTCCCTTTGACATGTTTTCGTTGTTTTGGAGTCCGCGAAATCTAATGAAATGACAATTTTTTTTTTGTAAAGTCCATTCTTGAATAGAGAATTGCGTAGTCTTCCATATACGTCCCCTAAACATTTTGGAATATAGAACAAAGATTTGCGTCCCTTATAACGGTTAAAAGTAGACTGCTATCAACCTTGCCTTTAAACGACTGTATTCGCGTTTGGCAGTGAACGGTAAATTCGACTACAGTCGCGTTTGGCAGCGAAAGTGTTAATGCACGTCAGAGTATTGCAGAGCATTCTGCATTACTTTCGACCTTCATTTAGGTACCATTTGTCAATAAGATCTTTGTTTTGTCTATTTTTGTATGGCCATTTTACACAGGTTTTACTGTACCAAAGATCTTGATGACAATGGGAAACTTAATGAAAGTCAAAAGTATTTGAGAATGCTCCCCTTGGAGCATTCTGCAATACTTTGACCTGCACTAATCAATAATTGGTCTTGAAAGCTAGTTTTCGGTCTTCTTGAGAGAGGCGGTTTTACACAGGTTTAACTGCACTCCAATAGCTTATTCTGTACCTGATAGCTACTGGGAGTGTCAACCTCAGGAGAGAATTATTATAAATACCCTATAACTGCCCGGAGGAGGTGACCAAACTTATGATGAGTTGCTGGAAACGTCAACCTCAGGAGAGAATGACCATGAAAGTGCTAAACACACATCTAAACAGATTATGTTTAATGCATCCTGATTACATTGATCTTCCATGTATGTTTAAAACGAACTGCGAAAAGTTGGTTGTAAAGCTGGATTGTGCTAAGAAAGACACATTCGTTTAAATACAGTAAACCCTGTGTAAAAGTGAGTGTGATCAGGAAATACCACAATCACACACTGCAGACCAACCCACGGCACCGTGAGGAAGAGCCACAGAACATTTATAGGAACGATACATCTGCAAGACAATAAAACGGCCACTCAGACATTGACAAAACAAAAATCTAAATGACAAATGGTAGCTTAATGATGGTCTTAAGTATTGCAGAATGCTCCCCTTGGAGCATTCTGCAATATTTTGACCTGCATTAAGCGATAATTGGTCTTAAAACCAATTTTCGGTCTTTTTGAGAGTGGCCGTTTTACACAGGTTTTACTGTACTCCAACAACTTAACTGGAAGCGTCAACATCAGAAGAGAATGGTTATAAAAGTGCTAAACATACACCTGAACAAACTCGGTTAAATGCATCCTGGATGCATGTAGCATGTACATGCATGTTGATCTCTATGTATTTAGGTCTTTGCCTTCTACCGTATAGTTTATCCTTTTTTTTGACGTCTGTTGATTTTTTTACAAAATCAACATTTTCAAAAATGTCAAACAGTTTGTATCCAGATCAGGCCCGACGTTTTGTCAGGGCTGATCTGGGTCCAAAACTGATTGCAAATGTTATCAGCAGACAAGGTAAATAATTAAGGATTGAAATCATTTTTAACTTGCACTGGGTGATGTAAAACATTAGGCTTTTTAATGTCTGTGAAACCTGAAGGGCTTCTCGGAGACAATAAAAAGCTAATGTTTTATATAATCCAGTGTAAGCTAAAAATCTGCTCTTAAATTCTTATATACATTTACATATAATATTATCAATCAAAGATGCCGTACAATCTTACACCCTTTCCCCTTTTAAAATGATGTATTTTATTTGTAACGGGGTGTTGTACACAACGTCATGACGATACGTTAAATACACCATGGTGATACGATTATTACGTCAAACAAACACGTTAAGTAGAGCCAGTCATTGCATGGTTAGTCCTCCAAAGGCGGCTGTCAGATCACTTGATTGTTCAATATCTTGCATCAGAAATGCAAACATCTGGAGTGTTAGGTTTCATCCAAGGCAACTACCAGGGAGCGCAGTGGTTCAGTGGTAAAGTGCTTGACTCGAGACCGAGGGGCCGCTGTTTCGAGCCTCACCGGCGTCACTGCGTTGTGGTCCTTGAGTAAGACACATTTATCCTAGCTTAGTACTGGTTCAACCCAGGAAGACCCGTCCCTGTTTAACTGAAAGATTGTTAATTGGGCATAAAGAGTCAAATCAGTCAAAGAAACAAAACCAAGCCAACTACCGTTATTTGTAATATAACTGATCCTATACCTCATTATTATATTCGGCTGGAATAGTCTTTCTTACTCCAATCAATTCGTAAAATACCGCGGACCCAGAAAGATTTGTCAGAGCGGGTCCAACTTTGACAACGTTTTTTATTTATTTTATTTTTAGTTGATGATGACGGAAAAGGTGTTGCCACCATCGGCGCGCCAGCGAAACGCAACGCCATTTAAATGCTGGCTTGGTAGCTTTGTGTTTTTTCAGGGGACCCGGACCAGTATTGCTAGAAAAATCTATATTTCTGTGATTTTTCAGGGGGGACCAGTCGCCTGGTCCATACGCCACCCCCCTCTGGATCCGCTCATGTATAATTTTTCTCTTTTTGAAAATGTAAACTGTTACCCCTTGGTATGTAAAATAAACAATCCTAAAGATAAAGCATAGTCAGTATAAAACGGTTTTTAACAAGTTGACTATGCGCTTATGTTAGCCTTCAATTCTGATGAGTAAGGACCTCACACAATCTTAATTATACTGCCTACATAATTGAGAGCCTTTAGCTAGGATTTTGTAATAGTTTTACCATGGCTTGTCCGCCTGTATGTGGAAATGATTCCAGAGCTTTAGCGAATGGATTACCTTACATACAGGTTGACAAACATGGTATATCTATTTTATAACACCTACATCGGTGTATACCTTGCACATCACGAGATAGTTCATGCTAAAGTGGTAAGGGTAGTATAAGTATAAATAACAACTGTATATTTGTACTTTAATTAAAACCTGACAATCAGTGCACCTCCAATTTATTACCCAACCTACTATATGCAGAGTTATTAAGGACTTTGACTGTTTGGCAACTTTTTCACCTCTGCCGGTTTGATCTGGTTTCGAGGAACTGTTTCCCCGTAAAAAATGTTGAATGGTTTGCCAGTCACGTGATATGCTGATCAGCTGTACGCTGATTACTTAGCAGCGTGATGCCTTCGGCCTCGTACAACAGCGCTATCTGGTCATACACATCACCTTGGGGTGATAATTTTGACTGTTGCACAGAATGGTGTGAAATAGTTCTATACGTCATACCATTGGTGAATGCAATATGTAATGCAAAACTACTATGCAAAAGAATTTGCTTGATCAAGGAATTTGGGCAAGTCTCAAAAACGTTTTTTGCGTTTCCTGTAAAGTAAATAGCAGAAACAGTATTTCTAATCCATATATTAATCAGTATTTGAGCCATGACATGAGATTTCCAACAATATGGTATGCGCGACCAGCAAAGGCTCAGACCAGCATGCGCATACTGATCAGAGCCTGCGCTAGTCGCTTAAATATCATATGACTGTTAGACTACTGACTGTACATCATTTGGAGTTTCTAAGCTTAACGGGAGGCTTTACAGGCTCGTGTGAGTCTATACTTGTCAGAATGACACATTGTTTGAAATGACAAGTCACGGCTCAAATCATTTTCTATTATTTTCTGACCAATCCTTCATTGAGACTGTGAGAGGTCCTTTCACATGAGGCGACTGCCAAATCAGGTGACATTTTCAACCAATTGCTGCATTTTTAATATTGTAAGGTTTTTATGTTCTTTGTTGTCATATGATTGTTATGTTTGTGTTGTTATTATTAAATTGCTCAAAAAGGAATAAATAAAATTTAATAATTGTATACATTAATGTGGTATCTGCTATACACCAAAAGGTTTCAAACTCAACTGGGCAAGAAATTTTAACAGCTCTTAAAGACTAAAATCGTGTTTTCTTGCACTAAAACCCTCAAAATGTTATATTCACCATGCCAATAAATTCTTTAAATGTTAATAACTGATGGTTTTCAAGCAATTATTAGCAGGATAATTCTCATTCTCAGTTAATATGCAAAGGTTTGATAATAACCTCTGCTTTTTATTAAAATCCATCAGCTAATGCTAGGTTTACACTATGTCCCCGGCAGCCAAGGCAGTCACGGTAGCCAGAAACGTAGCTCGCCGTGATGTTTTTAGTCATTTTTGTCTTTGTGTTCAAGTTCTGTTAAGTCTCGCTACGTTTTCTCACGGTCTGTCAAGGTCTGCCGTGGCAGAGGCTCGCCGGCGCACTACGGTCTGTCACGGATGGTTCTACGTTCCATCCCGGCCTGCCACGTTCTGTTGGGACCCCTCACGTTTTGTTACGTTGCGATCAAGTTCTGCTACGTCTATCAAGTTGTGTCAAGGAACGTGGGTGATGAATGTTGTTTGAACCCCAATATGCCCACGGTATAAAGAGGTGGTCCACAAAGCTGCTGCAAGCGTTATATTATGCACCCTTGATCAAAAACATCATTACATGTAATGGCGATGAAGAAGCCGATTTCGTATTTATATTAATTGCTAGGAGCTGCGGCAGAAAGTAGGCCACCAGCAGCTGTGTAGAAGAATGATCGTCTAGCAGGAAGGTTAAAGACGGATGCAAAGTGCGGGCATGGTTTTCGGAAGAACGATTGCAACAATTGGAATATTTCTCACTTTTTATAGCAAGAGAGCTTCGCATCGAAGATGTCAACGATTTTCAGGCCTCAAAAGCTCTTCGAAACTGTTCGATGAGAGTCTTGAAACAATATCACCAGCCATTGGTATCAGCATTAACCCTTTGTACTCTAGTTACTTATATATGAGTGTTTTTAAACACAAAAGATTCTAATGAAATGGCGCACAATGCAGCATTTTATCAATGTCTACACTGACTGATCTTCAGAGAAATAAATGCAATATTCTACAACGGGAAATTATAACCTATGACCCCCACGATAGTACAATGAAACTACTCAAGTCTTTATTGTATTAAACCAGAAGAAGAAGAAAAAAGGTACAAAGCACGCGCGCACACAAATACATTCGGTAATGATTATTTCTATCCTTGTCGCTACTTTCCTCCTCGGATGCATCTATCTGAGATTCTTAGACTCCATGTTCAGGTTGGAGCTGTGGGGTCGGGTTAGGAAAACGTGGCAGACCGCAACAGAACTTGATAGACCTTGACAGACCTTTGCAGACCTTGGGTTGCCGTCTCGTAACAAGCCGTCCCGCTACGGACATACTCCAAGTTGTGTTAAGGTCTGTTACGTTCTGTCACGTTTTGTTGCGTTCTCCCCGTTCTACTACGGCACATTTAAGTAGGTCAATCGCGCCGTGGCTGCCGTGGCAAATTTTTTGACTGCTTAAAAATCTGTCCCGGTGATCACGGCGACCACGGCGCGCTACGTTTGTCGACTCCGTTCCCCTACGTTGTGTTACGGTCACCCCGTTTCGTCCACGGTGGCCGAAATCGTGACTGCCGTGGCCGCCGGGAACATAGTGTAAACGTAGCATTAGAGTAGGCCTATTATCAAGAACTCAGCATTATTCCAATACTTAAGAAATGAATTCGAATTTTGGAAGTTTTGTGGAATCATTAAGTGCTTCACGTTAACTTTGCAAGAGACCCGAAGTATTCATGATTCCATGAACCTTCCAAAAATCGCCCGAAGGGCTTCATGTTAACTTTGCAAGAGACCCGGAGTATTCCTGATTCCATGAACCTTCCAAAAATTGAGTTTAGTACTTATATTTACGTTTTATTATAATAACTAATATCTAGAAAGTATTTATAATTTAGGAGATAAAACAATTTTGTATTTAATATTTAGTCGTATTAACGGTTTTGTTGGAGTGTTAAACGGAAAAGTGGGCTAGTGTGAACACGGACAGCCAATGGAGCAAACAAGAAGATGGCTGGGAACATGCTTATGGTGTTTGGTTAAATTGAGCCAGTGGGTCGAAGGATCACGGACCATCTTTGCAAACCAATGGTACTAAGTCCACTTCGTTCCTTACGCAAGGAACAAAATGGACTTAGTACCCTTTGCTTGCGAAGATACCTGGGAACATTGTTATGAAACCAGTCAAATGAATGGAGGAGTTGTCATTTTTAGCATTTTTTTAAAAAAGAAGCAGGCCGGATTCTGGGAACCCATTTAACCTGAATACAACTTACCACTCTAAATTGGACCAGTTTATTTCCGTTTTAAGGGTTACTGGTGGTATTTTTAATTTTTATTCAAATTTCAATAGAACATTCTGTAAGCACATATGCGCTTTGCGGCGTCTAATCTTGGTCTGCACTGTTTGTGTATGTCCCAAAAAGAGGGTGCTAGGCTTATATGGATTATTTGGAAAAAATGTTAGTTTATGAACATGAGGTATTTTCAAGACTCATGACTTTCATCAGAAGAGCTCGTAGCTGATTCTAGTTCTAGCTGCCTGGCATGAAGTCTCTGCAATATTTCTGATCTCGTCGAGTTACATCCTGTTCGGCTTGTTGAATTAGAAACATTAACATTTGTGTTCTTTATTCCTGTAGAACCATCGCTTTGCCAGTGATGTCTCCCTTTTGCTAGCCTTTCGTTCACTCCTCTCAGTGCATAGCTATATGTTTTATGTTTGTTTTTTGATTCGTCAGAGTGCCCTCTTTCCACTTCATATAACTCATCATTTTGTATTTGGTTACGTCGGCACCACACTGTTGAACGTTTTCCTGGAATTTTAAGAGAATTGGTATCAGTATTTGTAAACCTCGAAACTATCTAGATAACATGACCTGGAAGGGAAAAAGGGCCACGGGATCTTGATGTTTCGGCTGCGATAGCGTCTCAACCAGGGTGACGTTACGACAGTGTATTGGAAATTTTGTTACGTATGGGTTTGTTCGTTTGGCATAAGAGGTATCGTTTAGCGCTGACATAGGCCAGTCACTAAAAATACTTCTCTATTATATTATTCTGAGTATGAATATTTAGAAGAGCCAATCCATCCTAAGCGCATGGGAACCGTTAGCCATACACCCACGGGTGAGGGCTAATCGCGCGCTTATAGGGTTAGGCTGTAATTTAAAAAAAGTATGACCACTAAAATTATTTCTATTTTTGTGAACTTCAAACGAACAACTCCATTATTGACGCAACAGAGTGATTCTGAGATTCTAAAAGTAAATTGTTTTTTGTAGAATCGTCTCTTGTGTCCCCTCCTACGTTGGAGGCTGAGTGTTGGTGAGCTGAATGATTGATACCTGAGGGCACTTATTAGCTGTCCCCCTCAGGCCACGAACAGCGTGGATCAGGCCCCAATTTTTTCCTTCAACCATGTAGAATAGACCGAGTTGGGAGCCAACCAGCTGGAATTGTTATAAGTGAATCTGACATCCTAACGTGGGGATACGATCAGGAACCATTGTATAGGAAGAACCACTTATACTAAACTTGACATCTAGAAAGACGATCAACATTACGCGCAAGAAATTCTATGCGAATCCGGTGACGACCGAAGTACAGGATCGATCACATTCTAGGAACCTCAGCGCCGATTGTCTGAAGTAGACAACGTGCGGCTAAGAAGATATAGTGTTCACGAGACGGGTGAAATATCAACAGTTATAGTGTTTGGGAGACGTGTATAATCACGAGATTTCTCGTCAATACGAGACTGAAGTATTAAAGGGCCCAATTTTTTTTTCTGAGAACTTAAGTTATATGTGAATCATATTTCTTTACGTCTCTTATTTCTGACTAGTTGACGTACATCTAGAGCAGGACACTCCAAGATTGATTCTAATTGAAATGATCTTAGAGTGGCAACTTGCCCTAGTATAGGATGGTCAATTAGCCAGAAATAATAGCGTAGGTGGTGTCATTGTATATTAATGTGTTGTGGATGTTTTCTTAGTACATAAAGTACTGAAAAGTTTTTGCTAGTTGTGTGCATTATTTTTCCCTGGTAGCATCGTCATCGCATAAAGGAATTTTCCAATAAGATTTCCCCTCTTCCTTCCTGACCGGCTTTATGTCGTAACACTCGCTACGCTCCTTCCCACTTAATTCCGTTATAATTGTAATATATTAGCTATAACCTATACATAATGTGTATGCTGCAAAATTGGCTGTGTAAAATAAATATGGTTTCTACCTTGGACCGATAAAAAGTGTCTAGACGGAGTATTTATACCGCACCAGGAAAGGAACAGTCGTGGTCCTAGGTGTTGAGGTGGTCTAGGTTAGATCGGTACTGGTTCGGTCCAAGTGTTAAGATGGACAAAGCTTTGCTCTAAAATCCTAGATAGGTCCATAGTCGGACGAAAGTGCCTGGAGACTGTATTCTGGCTGGATTGCGTGTAGTACCTTGTCGTTGACGTATATTCAAATGCACGTCTGACAAGGTTTTTTCATGGAAGCAAACACTATCGTAAAGTAATTCTTTAAACGCACATTTATGCACATCTCCATGGTGGGATTGGAGAGCGAAGCTCTTGTCTGGGTCATTATCTATGTCTGTACTCTTTGCGTTTGCCCAGGCTCGTGTGAGCATTCTCTGTTTCAGGGATAAATGGAAACCTTCATGCCACAGTCATTATTACTACTTGACCAGTCCCTCAAGGTCGTGTGCTTCAACATTTTCCTTGAGACCCAACAAATGTATGCAAAAGAATGTATGGCCCCTACTTTAGTACTGTAAATTACTTTAGTTTCATTATCTTGTTGTTAGAGACAGGGCCACCCAATTTCAAACTTTGTTCCTTTTCCCAAGGAGTTTGAATATTGATTAAACTAAATTAATAAACCCTGTTCATACCAATGAATTCTTCCATTCAGATTATTTTCTATTAATGAGCCAGTGCATGAGATTTCCAACAATGTGGTATGTGCGACCAGCAAAGCCTCAGATCAGCCTGCGCATACGTGCAGTCTGATCAGAGCCTTTGCTAGTCGCTTGAATGTTCCATGAGTGTGAAACTACTGACTGAACACCATTTGGAGTTTCTAAGCTTAAAGGAGGCTGCAGAGGCTCGTCTGAGCCTACACTTGTCAAAATGTCAAATTTTGGAAATCTCACGCCACGGCCTAAATTTTTATATCTTAAAGCTGCATAGTCTGTAACTTTTGATATTTTAATTTTAGAACAAATGTTTCTATTTTTCAAGAACACAGTAAAAAAACTAAAATTCAGGTATACATTTTACCAATTTCGTAAATCTTAGCAAATTATCAGTATCAAAACAACAGCATTTATGTTAAAATTACCTGTCTATAATTATTGGAGGGACGCAAATAATTACCAACAAGAGAGAAAAACACACCTGTTTTATGAAATAATTCACTTTTCCGTGCAGTTTCCAGCTATAGTGAACAGATTTATAGTGAAAACAAAACTTAATTCTACTTTTGCAAACGATTTAAAAAGAAAATAAAAAAAATCGAAAAATGTTCATAGTTGCAGACTTAGTCTCTTTAAGGGATCACGTATTAAAACTTCCAAAGTATGTAAGCATGCTTTATTCCTGTGTCTGATGATGGCTCGTATACATGTATAAACTGAAGGCTTGAAACTACATCGACTGTTAAACTTTATTGAAAAAGGCATTCATCCGTTAGTAGAAAATGATGTATGTTCACTTACGTGTAATCACAACACTGTTGGTTGGTGGAGGTTCCACAACAGCCATGGTCACAGTAAAGCTCTCCACGTACTACACCATTACTATTATAAATCTTACAAGTTGTCATGGCACCTTCAACAGAATGACATTGATAATACGCGTAAGCATCCGGAACGTCACCTTCAATAAAATAAAATTGATATTATGGCATTGCCACCAAGAATTTCATATTCAATGAAATAACATGGATATCATGGCTTTGGCATCCAGAATTTCATATTCAATGAAATAACACGAGTATCATTGCTTTGACATCCAGAATTTCAAATTAAATGAAATATTATGAATACCATGGCTTTGGCATCAAGAATTTCAATGAAAAACACGAATATCATGGCTTTGGCATCCAGAATTTCATATTCAATGAAATAACACCAACATCATGGCTTTGAAATCCAGAATTTCATATCCAATGAAATAACATAGATATGAGGGCTTTGGCATCCAAAATTTCATATTCAATGAAATAAAAGTAAGAAAGTAGCAAGGATCAGGAATCGATACAATCAAGTACCACACCTGTCCCAGGATACCAAATGGGAAAGTACCAAAATCAAAATAAACACCACAACAAGAGCCAAGAGGTCAGCCCTTTCCCTTCATGTGACCACAAGGCAGCAATAACAGACGCGAAAGCATGACAAACACAAGACCTAAATAACACAAACGATCCACAAAAGAAGTACCGCCTTGGAACGGTCAGTGAAAATATTTTACTGGAGGGCTTTAGCTGGTTTCACGGCTCACAAACCTCGCCCTAAGTTCATATGTGGATCAAGACACGTAGCTGATTGGTTTGCATAAGAGACCCCTAACTTATCTATGCATCATCTCCTAGAAGATAAAAATCAAGATATAGCAAAGACAATGACTCAACAGTACATAAAACTGAATACCGGAGCAAAAGAAATCCAACAGGTAAACCCCGTGGGCCTGACAACAGCCAAAGCATCATGCCAACTCCATCTCATGAATAGAAAAGTCTTTAAGATGGAACCGTCATAGAGTCTGAAGTCCGACCCATGCAATTAAAGAGGAAAGCAAAGTTGCCGACTGTGACTGGGTTGACCACCAGGGTACACTGCACTAAATACTCATGAAAACTGGCCGCCCCGCCTTTTGTGGGGAGAGCATATACTTTACATTAGAGCTAAGATGACGTCATTCTTCAATATTCGTTGATTGACAGGTGTTATGCCGTGTTTGATTAAAAGATGTGAGTCATAGTTTGTTTTAATGGAGATGGCCAAGATGATAAATTCCAGTACCAGGTTGATACTAGATGGGTTTTACTTCTTGGACGCCCTGGAAAGGCTATCTATATTAGGAAACATGTTGTTTTGTAGTATGTCAGTTTAAAGAGATATCGTGTGGGATTGAGCTGGGAAACATGTAGTTATTATTCATTGAAACTAACTGGCAAGGATGATATTTTAAAATGGGGCCCATTTAGTAAATTTTTGTATGTATAGATTTCGAATAAGATGTATAAATGTAACATTGTCGTCTATGGAAAACCTAATAGCGGATTGCAACCACCAAGCATGCAGTCTGTTGCAATACGTAAATGTTATAGCTAATCTTTTATAGCTTCTTCAATTTATTCACCAAGCCACCATAGAGTTCAGGTTCCGAAAGTCCTATGGGCAAGAGAGATTTAAATCCAACTTGCAATCATCTTGATGGGGAAGAAAGAGCTGGTTGCTTTGCTTAATTTGTCTCCCTGGTGTCTTGTGATGGTTGAGTGGCTCTTCCTCGCGGTGCCTTGGGGTTGTCTGCAGTTTGTGATTGTGGTATTTCCTGATCATACTATTTTTGGAATTTAGATATCAAATCATAATATTGTCTATAAAATTTAGAAAATGTTTTGCGAAGTTTATGATACCAATAGCCTTGTTTAGGAAGTTTCTGAGTTAACAATTAATTGCGAGTGTTAAAGTCAGCAACATGGCTAGATGCTCTAGCGAAACGAATGAGTTGAGAGAGATATAGACGCCATATGATGTAGAGCAAGGAATATCACCATCTAAAAATGGAAAATTGACAATTTCAATTTCGAAGTTTATCATAAATTTTGGTAGAAACAATATCATTAGAAATTGACAAATGCAAGTCTAAAAACGCTGCTTTGGTATCAGAGGTATTAGCTTTATTAAGTTAGAGCTCTGAATGGTATATTGTCAAAATAAACATTAGTATTGTTTAAAATATCGTCTAGATATATTGTGAAATGCATCAATAATATCAGCCTACTTATCATCAGAAAGAGACATCATAAAGTCGCTCTCATAACAAAACAGGAATAAATCGCCAACCAGGAGACCACAATTAGTGCCCATAGGAATCCCCACTACTTGTCTAAACAAGTTGGTGCCAAATCGGATAAAACTGTTGTCCAACAAAAAGGTCAGCGCATCACATACATTTTGACAAGACCATTCATGATATTTTTAGGATTTTCCTAAGTAAAAAATGCGTTTCTGTCCTTACATGGAAGGTAGGGAGAGTCTTCTCTATTGATGGTTCTTTCAATAAGTTAATAAAGTGTTTTTGTGTGTGTGTTTTTCGAAGAAACATGTAATAGACAGAATATACATTTACATATTTAATCATTTTCATTAATATTATCTACTTTTAGGAGTTATATCTATATATCTCTGGTTGTTTTAATTTCTTAAGATAGATCTCAGCTCAAGTAAAGATGGTACCCTTCGCATGTGCGTCGCTAGTCGCAAATGTGACAGGCTCCTAAATGACAAGAACTACCTGCTTTATACATTTTATTTGTATCGTTTTGATCATATCGACTGCCACATATCCCATAACTGAGAAAGAATAATGGAACTTACGTTATATGAGTAGTTCCATTGCCTTTCAACAAAACATAAACATTCTTTATTCTATACGTATATGATACTAAAGTCGTGTCCATAGAAGTCGTCTGTTAAAATAATTCGTAAAGAGCTGTCGCGGTGATCTCTTTAAAACCCTTCTTTTAAGCGCAGTACGAGGGGGATTTGGAAAGTTCTTAGCATGGTCTCTTATCTCAGTAAACATTTTACAAACATTATCATGTTTGGTATCATTTTAAAGAACTATCTTTCTTCTTTGTTATAGCACAAATTTCATGAGGATGTTATGATGCAAACACGAAAAATATAATTGTGAATACATGTACTGTTTTTATACTAGAAAATGCAAAATTTCAGTGGAAAATATAATTTTTTACCTTTGGAAAAGTTTACAGAACATTGAGAATAAATCATGAAATTAGATAATTTTGTAACATTTGGTAGGCCACAATCTGATACAATGACTATACAATTAATGAACGAGTTGGATGTTTCTAATAAATAAATACCGGAACAGCAATACCAAACCCGTTTAGAAAGCAAAACAATGCGCCTATTTTTACTTCTAAAAATCTCATGTCACAATGCACATAATTTGAAAATATATAAACGACAGTAGTTTAAAATGCTGTATGTTGGTATTTTTGTCAAGCACACTTTATGCATTTTGTATTGAAATCAAAATAAATTTTGTAAACCAGAACAAAGGGAAGGTGACTCTCAAAATCTTCCCATGGACGGAATTGAGTATTGCTACGCGTTGACTTTTTGGTTCATTTCAATTGAAAACAGTGGCAAACAAAAAAGTTAGAACACCTTGAGAGTAGAAATCAATCAATTTTGCGATAGTTAACGCAATACCATGAGAAGTTATTATGCCATCAACAAAATATCCGGGGTAGGGGTTACCCCACCCACTTCTTGAAAAGTAGGGGTAGTGTTATTAGGAACAATTGTCTTGAATACAGTACGAATAAAGCCACACATTTTGCGCGACGAAATGATTGTTATGCATTGTTGGCTATAAATAAAGCACATCATATATAGTCTAATCAGTAGAACTGATACGGTTGAACTAATTGCAACAGAATTTTCTTAGCAATCCTGCGACTGTTTGGGTTATCTTGAGCAATATACTAAAAGTTGCAAGTCCTATCTTGTAGGGAAGTATATATATTTTCGGCTTAAAAATGATCACTTCTATGCTTAAAGTGGCCATTGAAGATTATTGTTTAGCCATTTGGTCACTTCTTCTACAGTTGTTTCAAGTCCTTTATGCTTTGATTATAGAATTTGATTTGACTATATGAGTATTACACATGATAATAACCATATCAAATCATATCAAATGAGCAGAAATGTTAAAAATCATGGGTTGAATTACCCCACCCACCATATTACAATTATATTAAGATTAGAAACATAGTAGTTCTGTTTACTTTTCTTTTACGACACATAAGTATTAATTTTAACAGTGTTGAGGTTGTTGTGATTGGACTAAATGACCTAACAACATACCATATGGTATAAAAGTTATATACGTTACTTACTTTCAAATGTATTACTATTTAATGCAGTACTATCTTTAGACCATAGGCTGCCAAAATACCTCTTAGGAATCAGGTTTGTAGACTGATATTTTCTAAAACAACATTATACTAGTCACATAATAAAGTGTATTAGCTCTTTAGTGGTTGAGGCGTTACCCTGCAATAGCAACATTCACTACCTTACCCTAAAATAATAGGAAATCCTATAGTGTTATTATATCTAATTATTCCTTATTCTTACATATCAATTTTATCTTTTAATTGAAAGCAAATGATTAGCAAAATGATTTTACCTAATTAAGACACCTGTTCTTGCAGTTTTATACGTTACTTTCTATTAAATACAATATTTAATGCAATAACAGCACTGTACGAGTTTACACTACTAATAAATGTAAATTACTTGTATTGGAGTGCCAAGTAATGGGAGAAATGATGAATATTGTATTAGTTCTCAAAACAAGTAACTAAGAATAAAACCCAACAAAGCGTTACTGATAAAAATGAAGAAACTTGAACCTAAATCACATAAAACGCCATTTCAAGTCAGAGTGTTTTATCATATATACTGAGCGAAACTTCCAAACCGCCACTTGACATTTTCTCATATATCTTTATATATATGATACATACATAGCTAAAATTTACACTCAATATGGAAAAATTAATTAAACAGAACCTGTCAAAATTTTATTTTCATAAATTGAAAATAACATGCTCAATTGATAGAATGTATAAAGGTACCATCGCATTTCATTTTCACACAAACGCTAGAATTTGAACTCATCGCTTAAAACCGAGTATTCAAGGGACCTTAAATGAAAAACACCGACTTTATGGTGTTATAAATGGACATTATTGAACATTTTGGGGTTTCGCTTTTATTAAGTAGCAGTTTTCAGGTAATCCACACTGTTCCTATGGAAGCCCATATGACATAAAAACAACACAAGAATGCTTTATGGAGATGACATGTTTTTGTCCACAATATTACTGAAGCTTTCTGGTGCTGTAAATGGACATTATTGAACAATATCGTGTTAATTTTGTAATAAAGGAGCAATTTTCATGCAATTCAGTGCTCATATGGAGGCCCATATGGCCTAAAAGAACACAGAAATGTGTTTATGGTGATGAAATGTTTTTGTCTTCAAAATTATTGAAACATTCGTCATCGATTAACCGTTTACTGCACATCAATCTCGACACTTCCGACGTTCCAATGCAGCATTTGTGCATCACCGCACTAAAGTATGGTGGACTATACAGGACATTTTATGACATACGTAAAACTCAGTTTTTGTCGATTTTTCTCGTCATACGAGTGCAAAAATGAAAAATGACCGACATGTTGTGGTGTAAACTTTCGACTCCATCAAAACATGTCAAGCTTTACGATAAATTATGAAACAGTCTCAGTGAGGCCCCGTTTTCGATTGAACCCACAGCCCGACCCCTCTACTTTATACTCATACAACCCAAACGTTGGCATTTTTGTGATAAAATAAAGTTGTCCGATAGTTGTCGATGAATATACGAGTATACACATTGCGAAAAACATTTGGCATTTGTGTGCCACGTGCAAAACAAGTATAGATACTCTATCGTTACGCATAAATGAACATCCCTATTGAATCAAACTGTGTTATGTTCAATCGACGCATACATGTGTCCAAATATACTGTGTCAAATATCATTTCAAACAGTTCAATAATAAATTAGTTATGTTGAAAAAATTTGTTTTGTTAACTGGCGGTTTAGAAGTTTCGTTCAGTATATATAAACAGCATTTTTAGAAACGACTGTAGTTGCTTTGTATGCTACCAAAATTCATATAATTAAAGATTATCAGCTATCGACCACAACAACTATATTGATAACATTCAGTGACAAACGCGAACTCAAAACTCCTAAAATTACCGTTGTCATTTCAAACAAAAATTTTTTTTTTTTATCGTAACGGTTACTGTCCCACATATGGCATACAGATCCATATGGTTATAATCGATTCATATCCTAAGCATATCCAGTTTGGTGAAGAAAGAATACAATTTATTTAAGTAACATATACAACAAGAGTGGTTACGAAAATGGTCACACTTATCATATGCTTTGTCTGGTTCTACAATGCTGTGAAGCATGGCAACAGGACAGATTTTGTTCTAAAGCTTCTTTTTGGTAACTCATTTGAAATATCTAGGCTAAATGTTTAGTATAACTCTCTTGCATTGTGAGTATTATTGAATGGACTCCATAAAAATATTTGGTAGTTTTGTTTTGAAATTATTTCTATCAATTAGACTTAGTCTAAGCGTAACATTTTGTTCATATAAAATCATTTTGATATTTAGCATGTCAAATGAGAACATAATCATTCATACAAAAAATACATCCCATTAATCCTTTGCACGTTTCAAAGCAAACTAAATTGATTATAAATAGTAAACAAATGATAAATCAAATGAGCAAGCACATTTGATTTTGGTTCATAACCCAGTGTTGAGCAATAAAGGAGCAGGGGAGCCTGTGAAAATGTGTAGTTAGACACTACAGAACCTTTGCTGCTCTTATACACAAACTAAGTGTGTAGATGAAGACACAGGCCAAATTTTAGATCGTTATCTCTGCTGCGTCAGTATGGGTGATTAAAGATGCATTGGTCATGTGTGATAAGAACCAAAATCTCTTGTGCTGCTCCAAATTTTCATTTGAGCTTGTATAAATTACATAAAAAGCGTTCAACATAATTTTTTCATCTAAATGCAACGAAATTCATACTTTTACTAGTGTCAAAGAACAAATCGACATTGTATTGAGTATTTGATATACTATATCATACACACATAACACAAAAGAGAAACACTGCTTAATCAACTTCTGAGATTTACGATAACCTTAATACATTGTACAAGTAAAAGAAATATGATTTCTTTCGTCGATTGTGAACAAAAGAAATCATGGCAAATACGATATGTATATATACTTTCATTAAAATTCATGTGCACTTTCTAGACATTACATGTAAGTCTATGACAATGTCTGTACTGAATTAAGGGCCCTCTAAAAGCTAGTGTTTGTTAGAACAGTTGATTTTGTTTGCGTGTGTCTATTAATACCCTCAACAATTTTGGGCGCTTTTACATAATTTCCTATTTACGAGATGAGCAGTCTTATTAGAGCATTTGCTCCTCACATGTTGGGCTTTGTTTACTGTCTGAAGAAGGAAAACATTTCTGAAACATATTACCGTAAAAAAAAGCTGTGTTGATTTTATCCTACTTGTTCATTAAGTCAGTACACTGGTGAGTTTACAATTCATTCTAATGTGTATATGCATATAACGCTTTGTTATCAAGGATTCCATTTACAAGATTCATTATAATTCAGCCTGACAATTCTGACTGATAAAGTTTTAAAGATTTAAATTGGTTTTGTAATCAACAATCGACCTGTTTCCTCGAATATGATCATATCAAATGAGGCCATTGCCATTTTGTAAATCAAACCATTATACCTGATTTTCTCCATTTTTAGGGAAATGTTTTCTTCTAAATAAAACCTCTCCTTACAAAGTGTTACTAATTAAGCAAATGATCAGAAGTACCAAGTTGGTGTGATATGCAGCTTCATTAATTAAACAATGAATGGTATGCTGAAAATAAACTAAAATCAGTTTAAAAGCTAAAATAAGTAATGTGTCACCCTCTGCATACGCAAAAAAGATGTCAGTATACAATTTGATTTTTGAGACAGTCTCTTTAAAATAACTGATTATAGACACATATAATGCATAATACCAAATGTAACATATATCAAAATTTATTCTAACAACTCTTAGGTGATTGATTCTATCTGAAATGAAAGCAAATGAAAATTGTATGCAACCACCTTCCTAAAACATTTTGTAATTAGCAGCTTTTTAACATAAATTGACCTTGATATACAAGGAAATAGCCTGTATCATGTAACTGACTATGTTTGTATAATGTGATCAACAGTAAAATGGGTACACAAATATAGTTTTTAAATAACTGATTAGATTTCATTTAATTAAGTTATTTTTTCAGCTGAATATTACAAATATCTACACCCATACACATATAAGCTTTTCAGGCCCACCTTGTATACTGTCTTAAACAGTTTGGACATACATAGGTTCTTATGATATATTTTATAAGGTTATATATGTTAATTTGATATATTTGACAGAAAACGGGAATGTATTCTTGTACTGTTATTAAAGAACTATCCTTTTATTTGTTATGGGTTTTTAAATCTTTAACTTTGGACAAACCAAAATGAATAGTTTGTAGATTAAACAACGTTCAAAAGTTTAGTATTTCACAAATGTAAATGTGTGTAGATATATGGACTTTAGTGTATAGATATAGTTTCTTGAAAATAACTGATAATTATTTAGAACAAACTGGTATCTTGTTATAAATTTAACACAAAAACAGGTTGATGACTTCAACAACAGAAACTTATTTTTAACTGCTAAGTTATTAAAACAAGGTTATAGATATCATAAAATTTGAAAAGCATTTTCTAAATTCTACTACAGACACTCAGAGTTAATTGTTAAATACAATATTGGGTTAAAAACTCTTCTGCAACAAGGCATATCAGAACCTATATTTTATGGTGATTTAGTTTATAAATTCAAACGTATTGTTGGAAAACCTTATTTTAGTGATCAATTCAAAAAGATAGTAAATTGTTATATAAGGGTTGGATATAACTTGGATATCATGCGACAGTCTGCATGCCTAGTTTTAAACCAAATCACTGTTTATAGCTATGGTTTCCTCTTTAATTGCACGACGGTGGGTCAGGCCTCGGACTCTATGGCGGCTCTGACGTAAAGCTTTAATCGGTGGGTTGGTGCCTGATGCTTATCTTTAGCTGGACCCACCGTGGCTCAACTTGAGGTTTTCTTTAGCTCTGACTGTCTGTGAGTCATGAGCCCTTTTCTTTGTTTCATCATGGTGTATTAATTTGATTGGAGTGTTTCTCCATGATGATACATTGCATTAGTTAGATGGCCTCCATGCGAGCTGAAAATTTCTTGTACTTTAACAACAGCAGAATCTAGGGCGAAGATTTGGTACCAGTAAAATGCATTTAAGCCCCCTGGTGGCGTAGGCTGCTGTCCGTTCTAAGGCGGTGGTTCTGTTGTTGTTGACGTTTTGTTTATTGTTACTCCCATTGTGGGAGTCTGTAATTGTTCTATGTTTTGTTGTATGTTACTTTATGTCCGTTCTAGTATTGCAATCATCTTGATGGGGAGGAGAGAGCTGGTTGCTTTGCTTAATTTGTCTTCCTGGTGTCTCATGATGGTTGAGCAGCTCTTCCTCACGGTGCCAAGGGGTTGTCTGCAGTTTGTGATTGTTGTATTTCCTGATCATACTTACTTACTATTTTTGAAATGAAATAAAATACCACATGATCTATAAAATAAGGTATTTAGCAGTATATTTAGCAAGTCTCAAAGTTTGTAATGTATGTTACATATTTCCGTACAAGCAACAAAATGCTACTTTACACCAGAAACGATGTTATGTATAGCTCTTTAATCGTTTTGATCCATCAAATGCTCATATATGGGTTTAAAAGTTAATAGATAACATAACATGATAACTTTAAAAGTGAAAAGGTTCTTACTATATTCATCATTTAATTCAGTATAATCATATATTCAACAGCGTATAATTGTTAAAGTATTTATGATATAAACAAGCTGCTTGCAGTTTTGAAATAGTCATGTAATTGTCGTTTAGGAATTGTGGTATCTAAAACCCAAATACTCACAATAAAGCTTATCAAATGAAACTATTGAACACAGTTTTAATGATTTCATAAGGTGTAGTTGGAAATGTCACGTAAATGTCATAAATAACATAAAGGTGTGTTTCTGGAAGCAAACAATTTATTTTGATATTTGTTTAGGCCTCAAAGCAAGCTGTCGGTAGTAACCACGACTGTATATATCAGCTGGACACCACCCGGATACCAGTTCTTATTTTGTCCCAATTTTGTTTTTAAAGTAAAAAAATGGGGTAGGTGTATAAAGCGTACCCTCCTGAAAAACTGCTACCACAATTTAACCGCACAACGTGTCTAGATATGTTGTACCAGGCTAGTCTTAACTAATAAAGTCAAGCCTTTTCTTGCAGAAAAATTGTGCCAATCGAATTTTCAAAAATTTAGCTCATTGACTAGTAGTGAGTCTGATTGATAATCTGACTTTTAAATGTATGGACAGCAATAGAGGGGATGTGAGCTTTAATTTCAATAAGGATACATACTTTCATTAAGATTATTCTCTCCTGCCACTGATTTTCAGTTATTGGTGACAGTACATGGTGTTCACTAAGTATGGATAAACCACTTATGAAACGGAGCAATGATAACTGACCATCATGGTAGGATTGAGAAAAAACCTGTTGAAAGTGACATCTTCCAATCACAACAACAACATCAACTACTACAACAACAACAGCTGGTATATTTATTGTGAGAGTCACTATGGATTATCAGCTTGTTATGAATGTAAGAATAATACTAATAAAGTGTAATAGAAATGTAAACAGAACTATTATGTTTCTAATCTTAATATATTGGTGGGTGGGGTAATTCAACCTCTGATTTTTAACATTTCAGCTCATTTATATGCTTTTATATGTGTTTAATAACATATGTATAATGTGTATTACTCATATAATCAAATCAAATTATATAATCAAAGCATAAAGTACTTAAAACAACTGCAGAAGAAATGACCCGTTGAATAAAAAATGATCTTCAATGGCCACTTTAAGCAGAAAAGTGATCATTTTAAGTCGAAAATAAGAACACTTCCCCACAAGATAGGACTTGCAACTTTTAGTATGTGATCAAAGGCATATTAATATAGCAAATACAACTAATGACATTTCTGTTGCAATTAGTTCAAGGTTAGTCTATTTGTGAAGCCCCACCGACTAGTCCAATACTCAATAGGCTTTTTTCGTGCTCCTGTAGTGACACAATCTACAGTAAAAGTATAAAGAAAAATCGAAAAAAGTCCCATTTTTTAAAGTTTACCATTTCTCTATTAGTCAACATTTCCCAATGTAAAGGTTGTAGTCGTGCAAGCAGTGATCGCATAATATATCTTAATAAAAAATAAGTTGGCACCAAATCGTTAATTTGACAAATCATGATCGCAAATAAGGTCCCCAATTTTCCTTCGCTTTTTTCCAAGTATTTTGCTTAAAAATTCCGCCAGTATATAAACCCCTACTAATTTTGAGCATGCGCTGTACGTGCACGCCAAGTCCTTTTTCGACAAAAAGTAAACCATCGAGTAGCCGTTGAATTCTAGTTTTCAAAAAATTAATATTTGATAGCATTTTATCATCGCATTGTGGAGTTATGATGCCATGCTAAGAACTTTCCAAATGACCCTCGTATATATTTCCTGTGCGACATTGGAGAAACTATTTAAACGTTCCATTTAATATGCAGATGTACAATAAGATCAATAAGTTTATCTTTAATTAACTTTTGAGGTAAAGTCATGTAAAGAGTAGAAAAATCATAATTAGACAAACTGGTCGCATTGAAATATCCAGCTTTAATGTAATCTAAAATTTCACCTGAATTGTTAATAGACCAAAATAGATATTTACCAGATCTCTCATATACCTTTTAACATGTTCTTAACAGCTGTAAGACATGAGGTTAACACTTTAGAAAGTACAATAAGATCAACCCGAATATCATGGCATTAGCATCTAGAACTTCATATTCAATAAGATAACACGGATATCCTGGCATTGGTATGGAAGTGTACAGATACTATACTATGGAAGGGTATAGGTACACCCCTCCAACCTTCCCCCTCCCCCCACACACACACAATATGTTTATCACGACACAATTTTATGAAGCAAAACAGGATAAAATGATTATATAATGACATAGTTTTGTCGATAAATTGAGATAATTATTCTGATCATGTTTTAATTGTTCGTGTTCAACTTATTGGTGTAATTTGTTGTGGAAATAATGTTACTTGTTCTCATACTGTTGGATATTGTATCACATAATCACAAGAAATATATTGTGACATTCCATTTCACACTGGTAAACGTATACGTCGCTTTTGTCGGTATTGACGCGTATTGCCAGTACTTCATACCCATATTTTATGGAATAAAATAGCGGCACCCTCTCATTTAAACAGCGGATGTGGTAGGTATGTTCATTTTTGTTGGTGTTACTAAACAGAAGATATTCCGTATGACAAAGGGACTATAGAAATCAATGATTTTAAGTATTCGGTATGTACATGGCGATTTATGTTAAAAAGTAAATGAGTATGATCAGGAAATACCACAATCACACACCACAGACGAACCACGGCACCGTGAGGAAGAGCCACAGAACATTTTATAGTAACAATACATCTGTAAGACAATAAAAGCAAAGCAGCCAGCTTTCTCTTCCTCTTCAAGATGATTGCAAAACTTGAATGGACACAAAGTAATGCATAACTTTAGGAATAGATTCGAGTACCGACCCGGAGGGTATGTCAGTTTTTTATTTCTTGTATATTACCGACTTTTAAGTAATAGAATTTTGATATGGGATCCTTTTTTTTCATTTTAACCATGTATGTGTCATCCTCTGGTCTCATAGCATCGGAATGTTGTAACAGCTGAAAGGTGAAACTTGATTATTAGGAAAAATTCGGGGTAAAATCAATTTTACGCACATTTTGGTAAACGTGTATACGCCGTTTGCCAGCAGAATGAAATACGTCCCTTAAAGTATATGCATAATTAATCCTTTTCCTTCCAGCATGTCAGCCACGCACGCACGCATACATACGCGCACACTAGCACGCACACAGAGACAGTAAACAGAGAGTAGTGATGTTTATTTAGAAGGGAGCCATTTTACCTGTTTGGGTTATGTAGAGCAGTATAAATTACGATCAGTGCTTACATGTAGTAGCTTGGTGCTACATTGTTTAGGAGAGTGGCATATCAAATGCTTCTCTGTCTTGGTTTTAGGAAAACAGCACCTGTGTGCAGGAGTAGGACCAAATTACTTTCAAGCGAATCTACGTTTTCAAAATGTCCGCCAATCTCTCATCAAATACAATTGCTTGCGCAGCATCATTCATTTCATCTAACCCGTCCAAGTGATTTATTCTCCATCGTACCCAACTTATTATACATGTAGTAAAACTATTGTTTGTATGGGTATACATTTTTCTCTACTTTTTGCTTAAACCATAGATTGATGATACCCATTACAACCGCCTAAATAAAGTACAAACAGGTTGCGTTTTGAGCGAAAATAAAAATTAACGACAAAAATTGCGTGTCGTAATAAAAAAAAATATTACGGAGAATTCCTATATATACGCTTCCATACATTGGCATCTAGAATTTCATCTTCTTTAAAACGTGTCAGAGAGGATTGCGTACTGAAATGGAATTTAGTTCCACAGTTTGGGCGCTGTACATGATGAAGAGGGTGACCTTGGAACAGCTAATGCACGTGTACCATTAGTCGACGATCTCAGTTTACGATTACGATGCATTTATATGCCTAGTAGTTTATGGCTTTGTGTCTTTTTTAAGTTAGTTGCCGTCTATTCTAAGATATTTAACGTTCTGTTTATTTGTTCTGCCTAAAATCATATACATGTACTGTACATGTAATTATCCCCACGCTTTTTTAAAAAAGCGAAGGGGATATTGTAATCGCCTCCGTCCGTCTGTCCGTCCGTCCGTCCGTCTGTCCGTTATGCTATCTCCTCCTAAACCACTGGACGAAATTCAACCAAATTTGGTGTGTGAGTTACTCACATGAATGGGGCGTGCAACGTCAAACTTTTTTTTGGCCCCGCCCCCTGGGGCCCTGAGGAGGGGCCAAAAGGTCAAATATCATTTAATTTCAATTACGAAGTCAATTTCAAAGATTTTTATACCAAACTTTGTTTGTGTTCTAACAAATGAAAGATACAAAACATATCAGACGTGATTTTCATTCTGTCCCCTGGGTCATGCCCCAGGGGTGGGACTTAGGGCGCCCAGGGGGTCAAAAAAAATTTTTCAAACATAGTCATGTGGCATATCAAATCGACGGGGATGACGAGCAGAACAGAATGCAAGTTAAATTTTCATCCTAGGGTCAAACTGGTGACCTTGGGGTGAGGTCAAAGGTCAAATATCATTAAATTTCGGTTACCATGTCAATTTCATAGATTTTTATACCAAACTTTGTGTGTGTTCTCACAAAAATAGATAGAAAAACATATTGAAAAGAATTGTCATTCTGTTGCCAGGTTCATGCCCCCGGATGGGACTGGAGGGAGTCAAAAACTTTAGCGTAGGGATTTGCGATGGCGCCCCATCGACTGCGCGCTCTGGTTCGTTTTGTCATTATTTGTATGTTTCTTATTTTGGCCACTCGAATCCTTTGAATTATCTGTGCCGTCAATCGTGCGTGTTATCGTAGGTTTGGAGAGTTGCATCGTCTGCAAAGAAATCTGAGTTGCAGTGGTTCATGAAGAGAGGCGAATCATTAATATGAGCCGTGACATGAGATTTCCAACAATGTGGTATGTGCGACCAGCAAAGGCTCAGACCTGCCTGCGCATACGCGCAGTCTGATCAGAGACTTGGCTAGTCGCTTGAGTATTCTATGATTTTTAAGCTACTGACTGAACAGCATTTCGAGTTTCTAAGCTTAAAAGGAGGCTACAGAGGCTCGTCCGAGTCTATATGATGTAAAAGTAATTAAGGGTGCAAAGATCAGGAATCGATACATTCAAGTACCACAACTGACCCAGGATACCAATGGGAAAGTGACAAACACACCCTTAGACACCACAAACGAGAGCCAAGAGGTCAGCCCTTTCCCAGCAGGTGACCACAAGGCACATATAAACAGACGCGCACAAAGGCATAGCAAACAAAAGACAGAACAAACATAAAAGATCCACAAAAAAGTACTAAACCAGGTATGCGGTAAATTTATTAAGAGAAATGAGTGATCAACGACATCAAAATCTTTTTTGAAATATACTACATTTAATAAGCAGCCTTCAAAATAACGTTTCAAGTCAATATAATCAACGGTTATGTGTTTATGATACGGACGTAGATTTTGGACCAACGGATGCATGGACGGATGAACGCACGTACGGACGGACGGACGTGTTGGTATTACCATAGTCCCCGGAGCAGTTATTAAATGGGCGTACCCATATTAACATTGACACTTACAAGCCTTCCAATAAACAAATTAATCCAATTCAGGAATAAAGATAACTACCTGTTGTTTGCACAATGATTTCAAACACAAAGTTTGAATAGGAATACAATTGTCAGCCAAAAAACTTTAGCCGAGTCGTGCCCCGAGATAAGAGCATGTTTCCTGCGGAAATACATAACTGAACCGAAGTGATTCAAGTCAGGGGTCTAGATGTCGAGTTCTTTGGTCTTTAGCTTCATGATACTAATGATTTCGTTTGCCCATGGTGAGACTGGGCGGGTGTGCTGGTTTAGTTCGAGCCTTCCCTCGTCTGATCTTGCTCAATTACGCATTATCCCAAATATAGGTAGACGTATTCATCCTATTATTTCTATTACAGTAAAACCTGTCTTAAGCGGCCACTCAAAAAGAACACCAAAATTGGTTTTAAATACCGACTATCGCTTAATGCAGGTCAAAAGTATTGCAGAATGCTCTAAGGGGAGCATTCTGCAATACTTTAGACCTTCATTAAGCTACCATTTGTCTTTAAGACCTTTTATTTGACTATTCTTAAATGACCGCCTAAGACAGGTATACTATACTACATCACATTAGTGTGCATTGCTTTTTGTTTGCTTTTCCCAGCGCTGCCAATAATAAGCTTGTTCAGTTTAGAGAATTTTGATTCTTTTCATCTATTCTACACTGTTTTTGATTGAACTCCGATACTCCGATATTACAGGTCATTAAGTCAATTACATTGTTTTAATTAGAATAGATGTATGATTATTATCTTATTCGTATTTGAAACCAGTTATAGTAAAAAGGGTTCCCTATATTACTATATGCCCCTTTGTATGGTGATCCTTCTTTCTTTTTTTTTCTTTTTCGGGGGGGGGGGGGGGGGTGTTTGTTTGTTTTTTGCAAAATGCAAAAAAATGCATATGAAAATGTCGTCTTCTGAAATAGTCCACTGCATACCTTGCTTTATACATGTACATTATTGACAAATGTAATTATAGAGGCAAAGAGTGTAGAGGTTATATATTTTTATAGTTTGAAAAGCTCTTCCGACAAGGTACACTGATGAAATATCAAGGCTCAACGTCTAGCAGTTCGAAATTATTCCCAACGTTACAGTTTGATGCACACAGACACACATGCAGACCAAGAACAATATGCCGCCCGGCTCTTAGATACCGGAGTCATACACAGTTCATCAACTCACCTACAGTTATAGTTCTAAAATATCGAACTCTATACTCTTTCTCCTCTCAAATAAAATGGTGGTCATCAAAGCTGGAATCAACAATATGCTTGTCAGAATAGCAAACAGAGAAAACCCTGATCAGACTATCTGGTCTGGGTCTGCACTGTTTGTCTAGGCATTTTTGGCAGGCAATTTGTGTTTGAAAGTTTAGAACATTTACCGTACTAAAATTAATAATTACTCGTACATGCGGAGCCAAAACGACTATGCCCGTCGGATGGTTCACTTGAACACGATAGAGAACCACTGTACCCGACTACCGCAGTCACTGCTGGTCGGTTACAGTCGACAAGGGCACAAAAGGGTACCTGTAATACTTATGTCAATATTTTATTTCTGAAAATATTATTTAATGAGTATTGTCACTTATATATCCAGCTGTGTATCTACTGTGAGTTAAGTGATATTCGATACTGCGCCTGAGTTATGCCAAAAGGGGATGTTTCCTGAAAAAAGGGATAATAGGCTTTCTTGTTAATGTTATGTAATTTATAACTTAAGATAAAATGTAAAATATCAGTACTTTAATGTGCAAAATGTTTGAAGTTTTTGAAAATTGTTCAAGCTTGTCATTCTGTAGGCATAGTACTGTATATCGGGTGTTCTGGCCTAGTAACCGGTCGTCGACTGCATACATATTGATAATATTTAAACCCTCGACTACTGGTACAATGCACTTGACTACTCAAATTTTGCGTACAGCTACAAAATTGAGTGCAGCTCTGCAAATAATAAACAGAAATATGGAAAACTTCCTATTCCTTCACTTATTGAGTTATTCATATTCTTCATTATTTGATGCCATCAAATCATAACTAATTACTTTAATAGCGCACAATTAGTCTCTGAATACATTTTGGACAAATAAAATCCCACTGGCTAGCCAGAAATTGGCTAGTACTTAGCTAGTTTTTGAATTTTAATGGCTCAAATAGAGCCAGGATGGACTACGATACCTAAGTGATAATTCCAAATAAAAAAAGAATCATCGCGAAAGTTAATAGTTGTAAAATGGGTCACAGTAAACCAATATAATATTAGTATATTTTGTGCCCTCGTCGACTGCAACTAACCAGCAATGACTGCGCTGTTAGAGTACAGTGGTTCTCTAGTGTGTTTAGAAGTTTCACTGAAATTCCATAAACTGGGTGACTATTTGTAAAACTGAAAATAAGCTGCAAATAGAACGTCTCTGTAGCCTCTAAAAGTAGTCTGGTCTTGGTACCTTTTTGCATTCTGGAAAGAGTAATGATGATAATAATGATGAGACATACTACCAGCCCATTTCCAAACTTTCTAATTTTTATCCACATAGCTAAGCATGGATGCATTATCCTTTAGTTCATGAACCCTGGAAGAATGTTTTCTTGTGACGTTTGTCTCATTTAGCAGTATACAATGTACAAGAAAACAATACAACTGTGCAGAAATGAAGAAAATATATTTTATAACTCAATAAAAGGTTCGCTTTTGTTTTTGTTTTTTATGTTTATGTTTGTTTGTTTTTTGTGTGTTTTTGTTTTTGTTTGGTTTTTTGTTGTTGTTTTTTGTGTTTGTTTTTGTTTTGTTTTTATTTTTTGTAGGGTGGCGTTTGTTAGCTCAGTGTTCTAGTTGGCATCTGCTGTGGTCATCATTGGAGGCATCTCATCGAGACGCTTTTCTTGAGTACCCATAACATGCGCTTCTTCGCGATTCAAACAGTTCTGCAATGTGACTATATTGTCTAATGACAAGGTACTCTTTACAGAGAACTAGCTTGTGGTAGCAAAAGGTTACTGTTATATACAAATAGTATCTGTTATTTGACTCCCAATCTTTTGATTATTTTTGATATCTTTAGTGTCTTTGTAATATGTAGTCCGGCGCATTCAATTCTTTAATATTCCGTAAGAAAAGGAGGGGTAATTTAATACATTCCAGTTATTTGCACGTCATTTTCACGCATAAGCATAATGATGGGGAATACAATGATGTACTCAGGTTTGGCAGAGAGGCTTTACTCCTATCAGCTAATCGAACACCTTTGTACACAGATAGATTATTCCATCTGGTTCGATACAATATCACGGAAGGATCATTATACATATCAAGGGGACATAGGTTGGACTTCCAAGTTTTAAATTAAACTGTGTCTCAGTCTTTGATAAGGCAAGTAAGTTTGGCCTGTCTGGGAAATGCCACAATCACAAAAATAAGACCAAACTATGGCACAATAAGCAAGGGACTTTGAAACACGGGCAAACAAAAAAACACACATAAAAAGTAAGACTACAATCATAGTAAAACAATCGTCCGTCTCCGTCTCTGTCTCTCTCTGGCTCTGTCTGTCTGTCTGTCTGTCTGTCTGTCTCTCTCTCATTCTCTCTGTCTGTATCTCTCTCTCTCTCTCTCTCTCTCTCTCTCTCTCTCTCTCTCTCTCTCTCTCTCTCTCTCAGCGAGATGATTACAAAGCTTGTTAGAACACATATAACTGTATCATAAAAAGCAGGCCCCGAGGTTCGCGAAAGTTCGCAAGCATTTAAAATTGCACAAACTCTATTTTAGCTCAATGAGCACAATGTGCTCAAAGTGACCTATTAGGATCAGTCAGTTTCGTCGTCGTGCGGCTTTAACAATTTCTTTTAAACGACAACTCCTCCTATACCACTGGACCATTTTTAACCAAACTTCAAATTAATGTTTCATAGGTAACCTTCTACAAAAAAAAGCTAACAAAGTTCTGATCCGTCAAAAACATAGCCGCCAGAGGGCGTTGCTTATCGCGTTAGCAAAAACTTTGAAGATCTCCTCTGAAACCGGTGGCCAGAGTTCAAAACAATCTGGTAGGAATAGTTCCTGGGTGACCTTCTACAATAATAGCTAAAACGAATTTGATGCTTCGTAAACATGGCCACTTTCCATAATGTTCCTATGGGAATTAAAACTTTAAAAACATTCTCCTCTGCAACCAGTGGTCAGATTTAAAAATAATTTGACAGCAACCAACTACAAAAACAGCCAAAGGTCTCTGTCAGACAATAATGACTTGATACATGTATTATTGAAGCTTTTTAACTCCACCTCCAGATATTTAGATGGCTTACTTAATATTGATAATCATTATTTTGAACATATGGTAGGTCAGATATATCCCACCGAAACTTCAGTTAAGGGGAATTGCGGGAAATACTTTCCGCATTAAGATCTTTTTAATTCTTTGCATACAGTTTGTTTTATATATGGACTATCGATGTATGAAATAAAAAAGGATATGTCACCACGCTCGATTTTTCATAATCTGACATTGAAGTTTTCAGCATTTTACCAATTTTCTGAAAAAAAACTCAATTCCTTAATATTAAGTAAAATAGTTGTAATCGCCACCCACCTTCTTTGTGTTAATTTTAATTATTACTCACGACATCAAGCTTTATAGGAAAAGTGAAACATTATCTGTTTTCCCAAGCCGTGACAAGATACTGAATGATATATTCTGGTTATTCCCCCAAAATAGGAATACGATTTTTAGATTAAATTGTATATTAAAAATCTGGCATTAACAATCTCAAAGTTTTGTTTTTATTCCATAGACTTTTATATAACCTTTTAGAAAAAAGAATAAAATTTCTTTCAGGAGACCAAAATTTACCCCTACCCCCACGTATTTTGAGGATATTTCAATATAAAACGCTATGGAGTGAACTTTTAAAAAAATCTGGCATTAACAATCTCAAAGTTTTGTTTTAATTCCATAGACTTTTATGTAACCTTTTAGAAAAAAAAAATAAAAAATGGGGGTCACCAGACGAATCTCCGCTCAGGAGAGCAAAATTTACCCCTACCCCCACATATTTTGAGGATAATTTAATATAAAACGTTATGGAGTGTACTTTTTGTCATTTATATTAATTTGTATTACTGGTAAAAAGTAATTCATTATTATAAAGCTGAAAAAGGAGAAGAAAAAAAAACCAATGTTTAATAGGTGCTCACCCAGGAATCGATCCTGGTCCGCTGGTTTAAGAGTCCGACGCGCTAACCACTAGGCTACAAGGGCAGCTCGTGCGCCGCCTAAATTAACCATATATATTGGACGCACAATCCAAGTACCAGCCATATTCGGTATACACTTGATAATATTGCATATTGTAATGAATTCGCCAGATCTATTTTTATCAGTGTTTGGTACTAAGACGATCATTCATAATAATGGGTCCATAGATATTTCGGACACGTTTTAGTTACTTTTTTGTCCAGAAAATGCGAAAACATCCACCAGACGTAAACGTATCTTACTGATGCGAATTTGAAAATGGTCGAAAGACGGGACCCAGACAACTTTCCCCATTTCCCGCCGCAGGAATGATGCGCGTGGACAATACCCGAAATTGCCCTTAAATAAAGCGAATTCTTCTTATACAGAAGCCCCGTTTTTGGACTTAGATTTGTCCATAACGAATGGCATAAATGATAAACGGGATGATTTTAATTTTGAAATAGTTAATTTTCCCATTTTTTGATGGAGATGTTCCTCGCTCCCCTTCCTATGCTGTATATGTTTCGCAATTTATTCGTTTTGCGAAAGTGTGTTCTAATATTAATGACTTGAACAACAGAAACCTATTTTTGACTGCTAAGTTATTAAAACAAGGTTATATATATCATTCGAAAAGCATTTTCTAAATTGTACCACAGACACTCAGAGTCAATTGTTAAAAACAATATTTGGTTAAAAACTCTCCTGCAACAGGGCATATCAGAACCTATATTTTAAGGTGATTTAGTTTTTAAATTCAAAAGAATTGTAGGAAAACCTAATTTTAGTGATCGATTCAAAAAGATTATCAAACATTATAAAAAAAAGTTGGATATATCCTAGATAGTATGCGACAGGCTGCATACCTGGTTGTAAACCCAATCACGGTTTATAGCTATGGTTACCTCTTTAATTGCACGACGGTGGGTCAGGCCGCAGACTCAATGACGGCTCTGACGTAAACCTTTATCGGTTGGTTGGTGCCTTATGCTTGGCTGTAGCTAGGCCCACAGCGGTTCAACTTGAGGTTCCGCTCAACTTGAGGTTTTCTTTATCTCTGTATACCTGTGAGTCGTGAGCCCTTTTCTCTGTTTCATCAAAGTGCGTTAATTTGATTACATTGTTTCTATATGATGATACATTGCAATAGTTAGGAATCCTCCATGCGAGCTTATCAGTTTTGTCATTCAACAACACCAGAATCTAGGGCAAAGATTTGGTACCAGTAAAATACATTTAAGCCCCCCCCCCCCCTGTGGCTTTGGCTGTTGTCCTTTCTAGGGGGTGGTTCTGTTGTTGTTGTTGATGATTCGTTGTTTATTGTTACTCCCATTGTGGGATTCTGTTATTGTCCTATGTTTTATTGTGCGTTACTTTGTTTCCACTCTAGTTTTGCAATCATCTCGATGGGGAAGAGAGAGCTGATTGCTTTATTTTGTTTGGTTTCCTGGTGTCTTGTGATTGTTGTGTGGCTCTTTCTCACTATGCCACGTGTTTGTCTGCAGTTTGTGATTGTGATTTTTCCCGATCATACTCACTTACTATTTTTGATCGGACAAAAAACATACCTGCCAGGGGCGTGGCTTATCGCGATTTTAAAAAAAACTTTGAAGATCTCCTCTGAAACCGGTTGTCATTGGGTGACCTACAAAAATAGCTAAAACGAATTTGATCGGTCAAAAACATGGCCGCCAGGGGCCCGGCTTATCGTGATAACAAAAACTCTGAAAATGTTCTCCTCTGAAGCCCGTGGTTAGAATTCAGAATAATTTGTTAGAAGTGTCAGACCACTGATGGTCTTCAACAAAAATAGCTAATACGAATTCGATCCGTCAAACATGGCTGCCTTTTCGGATTTGGGCTCCAGAGGGTGCTAAATTAGCCACTTAATGCACGTACCCCCTTTGATCCGTTTAAACATGGCTTCCAGGGTGCGTTGCTTATAACGATAACAAAGACTTGAAAAATCTTCTTCTGTGAAACCGGAGATCAGAATTCAAAATAATTTGGTAGAAATGATCACTGAATCATGACCTTCTACCAAATTAGTACAGTGTAACAACAAATTTGATCCGTCGAAAACGTTGGTGAGTCGGCTGGGGAGTCTGTGACAAAATAGTTCATACAAAGATGTTTTTCCGCATCAGCATGACAAACATAGGCCAACGTTTAATCGTATGCACATTTGAAGACGATTAAGGCACCCATTTACGCCATAAGGGCACAGAAACCGCAAGTGTTAAATCCAAACCGGAAGACTAACACCGAAAGGAACAAGCATGTGATTGGGGGCACATGATTTTCACAAACAATTTCTAGTTCTATGAATAATGCATTTGGTTCGTCTATCTAAGATGCTTTCGATTTTATTCTAGTTGATACATTGGGTAATAGTTTCAAAGGTACAATAAGAGCTAAACCAGTTAAATTTTATCGCACCATATTTAGACAGGCGATGGCTTTATTATTGCTTGTTCTTTAGTATTTGTGGGGTTTCGTGGTTTTGTTCTTTTGATACAAGTTACTCTAATATTTTAAGGGTTCATGTCACTCTGGTTATACAAGTTAGCTGACTGGTTACATCTGGGAAAGAATTACACGCTCTGTGGCGTCTGGTCTGAGTCTGCACTGTTTACATATGTCCCATAAAAAGCACCATAATAGGCTTATATGTTCGTTCGGGCGCGTTTGCGAAATCTAAAAAAATGAGTATGAGTTGCACTCCCTAAAAAGATTCGATCTTCAAGTATCAGTTATGATCATATTAGCCACGACGCGAGAAAATCTGACTGTGTTGCATGCAAAAAACAAAGACGCAGACCAGCCTGTGCGAATGCACAGGCTGGTTAGCGACTTAGTTATTCGTTCCCTGCAAGAAATGATATCTAAACAAGCTTGCCTCGTCGAAAGTTTCAATATTTAAGCGAGTCTATGTAGTTGAGGAGGCTGGTTTGAGCATGCCCTGGTCGGAAACCCCGAAGGCAGGTTTTCACGCGACAAGGCCAGTTTTACACCTAACTAGAATCTGCAGCTGCCTGTGGCCCGCGGGGCCGATATGATGAAAGTCTATCTTTGAGTCGTACCGCATTAAACCACCATCATATATTATTTCAATACACTTTGAGCCAGTCCATGGAATACCTGGCACTCATCCCGTATGCGAAGGCTTATACGATCTCTGCAAATGCGCAAAGAAGGGATAGAGATAAATGTTCGTGCCAAACTTAGGGGATTTCACGCATATGCGACACGTATGAAAATCTCATGAAGTATGCCCAAGTCCAACAGCGGATCCAAAGGGGGTTCAGGGGGTTCGCTTGAACCCCCACTCTGCAACCCAGCCCACCCCCCTCAGTAAGACCAAATTTTTCATTTTCATGTGATATTTAAGAAAAATAAGATAAAATCAGCAAAGCGAAGCCACACACCTTTATATACTCAGCGTCAATGAAAAGTTACCAGTATCAAAGTTTCGATATTTCGGAAAATATATAATGCAGCTCTTTGGCTACTGTTACGTTCGTGTTTCTAGTCAACGACAAGCTGATTTGGAGAGATAAAACAGTTACACGACCCCTGGAACTATGGTGCCCGTGATGCACGTGCATTTTATGTTTTTTGCAGTTTTTAAGAATTTGAAATCATCATTTTCAGAAGACAACATGCCAACACATGCCCTAGACATTTTCATTGAAAACGCCACAAAAATGGGTTAGGTTATCCCATTAAACGCGAAAAATGAGACTCAAACTTTAAGGTAGCACCAAAACTTTGCTTTTCCCTATACAATGCAATGGAAACTGCAGGAGTCCGTCAAGGAATGATTATAATGCATTCGGGTGTGATGAATACCGTTTTCCATAGTGATGATGCATGGCACCCTATGCCATAAAATTGAGTGTTGAAGTATCTGCAGTTCTTCGTACAGGATGAACTAAACATTGCCCTATGTTAAGTGAATGTGATTTACTGGTAACTTTTCACTGACGTTGAGTATACATATGAACCCCCTTTCCAGAAATCTTGGACTAATGCATATAACTCAAACAATTATACTGTCCACAAAAAGTAGGGGATATTGGGACATAAAAAATCTAGAAATTAAAATCCTAATTTGTCGTATGGATAATTTTGTGTTTTCATATAGCAATATGTACGCCATCTTCACCAGCGTAGGTTTCGTCGTATCTACTTTTCGACAAGATAGCAAATCGCAACCCTTGGTATGACAAGATGCATGTAAGCCATCTTTCCTGCATAATTTGAGGACTGACATTTAGTAATGTGACGTTAAGGGCGTGCCAAAGACACCAGGGGTCAAGACCCAAATTTCACAAAAGAAGTATCAAAATTTTTGACATGCTTTCGAAAATGTATGCCAAAGATAGATTTTGTATATCTTTGTTTTTAAGATTTTTTTCATGTACCATCATTGTTATTTCTAGGAAATATGGCGGTGACAAAAATGTAAAATTGGCACAACTCACTAAAAAGTGACAGATTTTAGCCTCGCATTCCTGAAAATGAGGAAATAAAAAATAATGAATAACGGATATTTTCTTTTAAAAACATAGCCATTGCATAATCCGCCACCGTGATATTCACGTGTGAAAATTGAAAGGCTACCCCTGGTCTTAATATGGTTGTCTGAGGAACACGAGACCACATTTATTATAGAAAAATTATTCAAATTGTAAGTTCGATGACTTGGCTAATAAATACGAGCTGTTTTAGGTTTATGACATTAGTTTGGTAAATGCTATAATTTATATTCGAATATCCCCTACTTTTTGTGAACAGTATATATTCACGGTAAATATATCAAGTATTAATTCCAATGAAAATGTCTACAACAAATATAAAAGGATCGATAGAGAGTCTTTTCAGCCGTAATGGTGAACAGGTTTGTCCATGGCGTTATGACAAAAACTGACACATTTTGATAGGACGAAACCATAACCGGTTGACAGCCGTCTTAGAACTATTTTATATTACCTACATCAGTGTAGACCTTGCATCTTGCGAAATGTTTCGTCCTAAAGTTGATAAGAAGTGTATAAAATGGTATAATAATAACATTTCTTTTAATTATTAACTTCATGTACATCATCACGGTACGAGAGTAAATGTATACTTGTAAAGCTCGGAATGCAAGACTTCGCTTGTTTGAGACTTACATGTACCTGTGGCACTGTGCAGTATCTCTTTATCCTTTGCTTAGTACTGGTTTAACCCATGGAGACAGCGACTCGTCGACATGACTGAAAAGGTATTGGCTGGGACGTAAAGCATCAACACTAACAAACAAACAGTTGTACGAGGAGACCTGTTGCGTTTTTTCTATAATATATGATCGCTGGTTTATGTTATACGAGTAGATTTAAACCCGCAATACAATTGTACGGTGGAATCTAGATTGACTTTACAAACACTTTCAAGAATGAGCTGACATACCATATTCTTATGCACTTGCAAATGCAACGCGACGTTTGATAGGATAGCGTCATAAATTTGCGACCGTATATCTTGCGATAAACTGTCGCGAACCCGACGTCATTACGTAACGTCGCTTTTCAATGGTTGACAGGTGAATATATGCAGCTGGCAAGCGGCAAAAAGTTTTATGCAGCTGGGCGTAGGCACAACAAATTGCATTTTCACTCTCTTTCTGAAGGGAAAATGTTAATAGTGCATTAGAATGGGGATAACCATATTCAAAATTTTCATTTGGGGAGGTATATCGTCGGATATACGTCCGGAAATCACGTTTTTACGGCTCCGCTTATGCGTCGCCGTAAAACTACATTTCCGACCGTACATCCGACGATGTACCTTCCCAAATGAATTTTTTGAATACAGTTATTCCCCTAATTGATGTAACTTATACTTTATTCGATAGGTTGTTGTATTTTATTTTTTATTTTTTTTTTACACTTATTCGATTTTATCGATTTTTATCCCATACTGCAGATGCAGAATTTTCTCGTGTTTCGGCTTCGTTAATTATTGCAAAAATATTAAATGCGAAATTTTTAGCGGGATTGTTATAGAACTAATTATTATTCTCTGTTCTAGAGGGATGACACGTATAAAAACAACTGTCTTGCCGCCGGACCTGGCTCTTAATAGGATGTACAATACCAAAGGTAAGGTCTAGGATTCATAATCCTTGGAAATATATGGTGAGTACTGTGAAGTTCTGAGGTAAAAATAGTTTTGGCGAGTTCTTAGAATAAAGGCATATACATGTAGCAACTACGTACACCTGTTTGCTCGTTTGTTTTGCTATTGACATTAAAATATTGGATGCCAATTTTGTAAAGTTTAATTTTTAATTTTTAACAAAATATAAATAAATGTCTTTTATTAATTTCGGTGACCTAAGGTTCAGCTCATTTTCATCACTTTTTTCAATTAGTGAACTGAGTACAGTATAATACCGATGGTTTATTGAAATTTTGCAACTGTTTTCTTCGAGGTATTGGGCTCAGTGTACGGATTGTGTTCAGATAAAAGTCAATTGACGCTTGATAGACACGTTCCAAATGTTTTCCATTCGTGAATGTCGTACAATGAAGAGCTGGTGACGAATGTTGTACATATTATGTTAGAGCCGGAACTAATTTATTGAAATATTTATCATATGACGTTGCGTCTGGGAGTGAAATAACGCCATGCAATAAAATCGATAAGCCACTATAGGGATCGCACATGTTTTTTCATGCATTAACATTTGCCGGGTCCCGAGGATGCTGTTTGAACACGAGGCCTATAGGCCGAGTGTTCAACATCATCCGAGGGACCCGGCAAGTGTTAATGCAATGAAACAAATATGTGTGATCGTTATTCTTGCATAGTTTACCTTATTCCAGCTCAATTCGCACTGAAAACGCTGCTAAAACATTAAATAGTCCATTTTCTTACACCGGATTTCTCTAAACAAAATGGCGTCGGCTGTGTACTTTCGAACGTCATTACGTCACAACCGTACACAACGTTTTCGCGAATAAAAACATCGGCGAAATGATCAGTCTGGTCCGCAATGAACGTCATGCAAATAATGCAGGGCTCATTTTAAGTATTTTCAAGTTCAGACCCATGTTCAAACAGCACGTGAATCTCCTGATTTGAACATGGATTTTCGTTCATTTGACAATGGGTGTAAACAGCTATACGAATAGATATCTAAGCAAGAATAGTTGTTTACAGATGTTCGGGAAACGTCATGACGTTTATAACAACGTTTCGTACATTATGACAAAATCATAACCTTTTTAGGCCAGAAATGAGATTTCAAAGCAATCTAAATGCCATATGATAAATAGAATTTAACACTCGTGCTCCTGTGTTATTAAACTAATGCGAAAATGCTCGATACAGTGCTCGACAAGCCCCGCATGTTATATCTTTTCTCCAACTCGTTTAATAAATTCAATAATACATGAGCACTCATGTAATATCCTCTATCTATAATATTTTTGCAGTTTTCTTTTTTATCAATTGTGTTAGCCCCTGTTATTCCAACTGGTGGAGGTCTTAACCAACTGTTCCTACTGACAACCTTTGCCAACAGTATAAGACCAAAATAAATTACGTAAATAGAGGATCTTACATGCGTGCTCATATCTTATTGCATTTATTAAACGAGTTGGAGAAAAGAGATAAAATGCGAGGCTTCGCAATGAGTTTAATTAATTCAATAATACAGGAGCACAAATGTTAGATTTAATCTATTATATGACATTAAGATTACTTTGAAATCTCATTTCTGGCGTAAAAAAACGTTATAATTATGTCATTTAAGAAATGAATTCGATTTTTGGAAGGTTCATGGAATCATGAATACTTCGGGTCTCTTGCAAAGTAAGTGAAGCTCGAAGGGCTTCACGTTAACTTTGCAAGATACCCGAAGTATGTATGATTCCATGAACCTTCCAAAAATTGAATTTATTGCTTATATTTACATTTTATATTATCAGTCAAGTATCAATTTTCAATTTTCACCTTACTTTGCTGGTTTTCGAGATATTGTGAATTAAACCAGACATAACGTAGAGTTTGGAATAGCCAAAACGCCAAATTTCCGCGCTTAACGCCATGACGATAAGTGTTCAACGTCACGCAAACGTCAGTAAACAAGCAACGTTATTGGATGGACTTGACGTTAGCCCGCTCTAATGGCGCGTATGTGGGTGTGGCTTAAATCGACTTGTTCATGAAGGTATGAACCACAGCTCAAATGTAGAGGTTCATTTAAAGACTCGCAGTGGAAATGTAAATATTACATGTATGTACGCAACTTTACGTTTCTTGAACATCTGTAAACATTAGTGGTTTATCGATTTTATTGCATGGCGTTATTTCACTCCCAGACGCAACGTCATAATTATGATATTATGGATCAAAGCTTGTTTTTGTTTTGTTTATTTATTGTTTGTTTACTGTTGATTTTTATTAATTTAGTCGCAATTAGCAGTCTAAGAGTTATTTTTATTTGATGTGATTCTTTACGTCTCAGTCAACAGTTTTTTCAGTTATGTCGGAACGGGTCTTCCTGGATTGAACCAGTACTAAGCAAGGATACATGTGTCTTGCTCAAGGACACAACACACTGACGCTGTTGAGGCTCGAACCAACGGCCCCTCGGTCTCGAGCCAAACATTCTACCATTGAGCCACTATGCTCCCTGCCTAAGAGTTAAAACACAACAAAAAACTAAACGACCTTTATTTTCAGATGCGGTTTTGTATACTCATCCTGCTTCTTTGGCTGACAGATGTCGAACCCTTATCAATAAAAAGAAATGCTTACGAGTCCGGGCCACCCAAATTCGCGGGGCCGTCCTTCGAACTTCCAGCAGCAGCGTTAGCTCGGAATAATGCTGAAATGAAACGACGGCCTAGACCTGGCAGGAGTGTCCCAGCAGATGGTCAGGTAATCAAAATGTTTTATGGTATAGGTCAACTCCCGATCGCATATCAGCATGATCAGTGGCGGATCCGGGATTTCAGGAAAGGGGGTTCATATGAATAAAGGTGTGAGGGGTTCGCTTTGCTGATTTTATCACTTTTATTAAATATCCCATGAAAACGAAATAATTTGGTCTCACTGAGACCAAATTATTTCATGTTCATAGGATATTTACAAATAGGATAGGGGGCGGGGAGGGGGTTCGAGCGACCCTCCTGAACCCCCTCTGGATCCGCCACTGCATATGCGCAAAGTCTGGCATTAAACATATATGCAGGGTGATCAAGAGATGCTATTCAGGAACAGAAATACATCCTAACTACATCATTCAACGAATCATCATCTTTGTACAACCTGGGTTCTGATTTAGAGTCGTTTTCTCTATCTAATTCTAATGTCGATGATGACTTTACAGATTGGTTTTCAATAATTCAAAAGCAATTAGATAAACATGCGCCTATAAAAACTAGGAGGGTCAAAACGCGACGTTTACCAGAATCGTGTGCGCCTGAAATAGTCACAGCACGACGAATGCGGGACAATTTTGAATAAGCTAAAAACTACTCACAATATAAAATATTTCGAAATAAAACACGGTATCTTATTCGCAAAGCAAAAAAGAATCATTTTTTTAGAATCAATTTCTTCTCAAAAAGATACAAGAACTATTTGGAAACACTTTCGATCTTACACCAAGAAAACCAATTCGCCGCTTCACACTTTACCTGATGAACTTAAGATGAACGACGTAACATACTCTGATTCTCAAAATATTGCATGTAAACTGAAGGAATATTTTGCTTCTGTATGTGACCATTTTACTTTAGTTCACATAACGATCCCGTAGATGCACCAGATATGAATAAACTAAATGAACGCATAAATAGCAAAGTTCCATCACATGTCTACTTTTCTGTGCCGTATATAACAACTCAACAAGTGATTGAATTCATACGCGGACTAAATCCCTAGAAAGCCACATGCATGGATGGTCTTGGCCCTAGGATACTAAAATGGCTGCTGGTGTTCTGGCACCATCCATAACATATCTCATTAACAAAAGCATCGACTCGTCATGTTTCCCATCACAACTAAAGATAGCAAAAATATTCCCGATACATAAAAGTGGTCGAAAATCTGACCCCTCAAATTATAGACCAATCTCAATCCTACCTACAATCTCGAAACTTTTTGAAAAGCATATTAATACCCATCTCATGGGATTTTTTTTAAATAAATATAATTTAATTCATGAGAACCAGTCTGGTTTCAGACCAAAACATAGTTGTCAGACTGCATTAATAAAGTTAGTAGATCAATGGATGACCTGCATAGATAAAGGAAACATTATGGGAACATATTATTCATAGATTTTCGTAAAGCATTTGACCTCGTTGATCATTCCATTTTTTAAAAAAAAACTTTCTTATAATAAATTCAAACATTCTACTTTTAAGCTATTTTCACTAAAATACCTCGACCGGTTGAAATGTTTCTCAGCAAAACCACGTCACTGGGCCGGTTTGCAACCAAGAGCTGCACAATGTTAACATATCTAAGTATGCTTTCCAAACTTTGATCCAAATATACCATGTGGTTCGAGAGTTATCGGCATTTTCACTAACTGACCACCACTGGCCGGGCTGATACTCGGCAAAGCATCGTCCAACAAAAAAGGCCGTTTTGTATACCAGTGGTTAGACAATATTGGCATGCATACGTATGAAAATTTTAATCAAAATATACCATGTCGTCCAACATGTCCAAGAGTAATGACGATTTTCACTATCTGGTAACGGGCAGACGGACTCACGCTGAAGTTATATAATCATGGCGTCGCGTCTGGGAGTGAAATAACGCCATGCAATAAAATCGATAAACCACTATTGGTTTATAGATTTACGGGGAACGTTATGACGTCCATAACAACGTTGCGTACATAATGACAAAATTATAACGTTTTTACGCCAGAAATGAGAATTCAAAGTATTTGTCATATGATAAATAGAATCTTACATTCGTGCTCTTGTATAATTGAATTTATTAAACTCGTTGCGAAAAAGAGATAAAATGCTCGGCAAGCCTCGCATTTTATCTCTTTGCCCCAACTCGTTTAATAAATGCAATAAAACATGAGCACTTATGTAAGAACCTCTATGTACACACCTGCAATTTAAATGTGTTTCTTTTTCAGGGTGATTCAGAGGCAGTGCCTGTCATCAGAATGCAGGATGGACACATAAGCGCCGAGAGCCAGGAACGACTCGAACAACAAGTGGTAAGTCACGACAGTCAATCACCTTATTCACAACAAGAATAAATTAATAATATAAAAAAGTTAATAGACACGAAGTAAGGTGACGCTCAAAGTTATAACTACCATTCGTTTTGCAATATTTACTTCTGATGCATTGCAAGTGTTTAAATTCAATCAAATTAAAGGTTAAACTATTTTTGTTGCACATTGTATGCAGCAGCAAAGACGCAAACCGGCCAGTCCGGACGTTTTATAGCTGCATTTGTATTAATAGGTAGTCTTTGTCGCTGAACAGACTAGTTTGAGTTTAATCCAGCATCTAGGTTATCAAACCTTTTTTTTGCTCAACTCAACTGAGCATGAAGTTGTTCATAACAAACAAAACTTCGAAACAAACAGATGTAGTAACCTGCTCGTGAATATTAAAATTCCAACAATTGTTGGCATTTTAACATTGATGAGCAAGATATATTTCATGCTCAGTTGAGTTGAGTTTTAAAGAAGCTTTATAACCTCTGGGCCTGGTCGCAACCCCTATAAGTGTCGTCTCGCGACGTAGCCCCGATAGTTACGCATTATGTTCAAAAGAGGGGCTTTATTTCTATGCATAAAGAGCTTTATTGAACCGCAAATTTCACACTTCGTAAATTGCACATTGTGAAACATTGGTACCAATTCCTCACAGCACGAAAACAATTGGTATCAATACGTCACATATTTCGAAACAGTATCTCACACTTTCAAATTTCATATAGTATACATGCGCATTCCTCACATTAATAAAATACCCCCAAATCTGCTGCATTTTGAACTCGATACCAATTCTTCACAGTTTCATTACTGACATATTTGACGATTAAGTACCAGTTTAACACATATGTGATAATTTGGTACCAATATTTCACATGTGTCAGGATTTGGTACCAGTTCTTCACACATGTAAGTTTGATACCAATTTTTCACATGTAATGATTTGATACCAATTTTTCACCGATAGTTAAACGAAATGCTTGAAAACTGCAATGTTCTATATAGTCTGTATAGCAGAGCAGATTGGTATTGCAAAAAATCGAAGACATGTTCTCCCGTGACAAATCTCTGTTGAACCGCAAATTTCACGCTTCGTTTATTTCACACCATGTGAAGAATTGGTACCAATACGTCTCTTCCGGCAAATGTGAAATTAACGTACGGTCTATTTCGATACTTTTTAGGGTGTAAAATTTGTGAAGAATCAGAATAAAATCCTCACATGTGAGAGGAATCGATACCAAAGCCTCACATCTGTAAAAAAATGGTACCAAATATTCACAACTGAGAAAATTCGCACCAGTTCTTCGCACGTTAAAATCATTAAATGTGAAATTTCAGCACAAATTTTACACCCATAAAATTATCGAAATTGACCGTACGTTAATTTCACATTTTCCAAAAGTGACGTATTGGTACCAATTCTTCAAATTTGTGAAATTTGCGGTTCAACAGAGCTTTGTAACGAGAGAACCTGTCTTCGATTTTCGCAATACCAATCTGCTCTGCTTTACCGACTTCCTAGAACATTGCATGTTTCAAGCATTTCGTTTAACTAATAAACTTTCCAGGGAAAGAACAACCAAATCAAAGTTTCTTGCGATGAAGCCAAATTTACCAATCTATCTATCTGCCTGCCTACCTTTCTGCCTGCCTATCTATCTATCTATCTATCTATCTATCTATCTATCTATCTATCTATCTATCTATCTATCTTTCTATCCATCCATCCATCCATCCACCCATCTATCTATCTATCTATCTATCTATCTATCTATCTATCTATCTATCTATCTATCTATCTATCTATCTATCTATCTATCTATCTATCTATCTATCTATCTATCTATCTATCTATCTATCTATCTATCTATCTATCTATCTATCCATCCATCCATCCATCCATCCATCCATCCATCCATCCATCCTTCCATCCATCCATCCATCCATCCATCCTCCATCCATCCATCCATCCATCCATCCATCCATCCATCCATCCATCCATCCATCCATCTATCTATCTATCTATCTATCTATCTATCTATCTATCTATCTATCTATCCATCTATCTGCCTGCCTGCCTACCTGCCTATCTATCTATCTACTGTCGTGCCAACCAAGAGTGACAGTGAAGTATTAATTTGTTTCCAATTGTTTAGAAAATATTAACTTGTACACTCCACCTCAGCCAATGCGAATCAATAGATCACTTGTGTATTAATCCTATCCTGCGGATAGGATTAATACACAGGTGATATATCGATTCTAAGTCCCTGGTAACTTTGTAAACAAAACATGACGTCACTGTCACTCTTGGCTTGCAAGGCAGTAAATCAGTCATTTATCTATTTCAGCTCGCTCATAATAACAAACAAGAGACGTTCAATGAGGTAGAGGAGGAGGAGGAGATTGTTAACGGGGAATTGGCTTATCTTCATCTCATAAAAGACCTGGCTGCTGGGGACACAGACTTAATAGAAAAACACAGCAAAGACGCAGCACAATTCATGGTGAGTGATCTCGTATCTGGCGGGACGTATCACGTACTTGTACACTGACGCCCTCGTATTTGTACTGCGAATTCGCGTTTCGTGCGCATTTCAATGCGTTGTACGCACGTACGATTTAAAGTGCGTTGAAAACGCGAATCAACTCGTATCAATGCAAGGCAAGATCATGAATATTCATATGAGATGCTAAGCGTTAGTGCGTTAACCAATCAAATTGCCTATTTAGAAAAATCGATATTGAAATGTGTTGACTCTGGCGTACTTCGAATCGAACTTAAGTTCCTACTATAGTTCTTACGTAATAGATGCGCACGCACGTTTACATCCGAACGACTAAAGTTGGAGCTTTTAGTTTGTTGGCAAGTAAACAAAAAGTATAGCCCTGTAAGCTCCACTTCAATTCTTCGTCGTAGACAAAAAGGATGTTATAAACTGCACATCGCTTTCTAATAATCAATTTACAAATAAGTGGGACCAAAAATTATGTTCAACTAGGTTTATTTTACAAAAACATATCATTTTGAGGCTACTGACCGATCTTGAACCCATCGTTCTAGATCTTGAACCCATCGTTAGATATGTCTAAAGTAGGGAACCAGCCAATCTACTAGAGTAACGGTGCTCCGACCATCTCCAGTATGTTCGTGACGTCACCCTTGTAGCGACTATAGGTGTTCGAATCAAACTTAATTTTCTATAGTAGGGACTATAGTTCGATTTGAAGTACGCCTCTGTTATAGGTAAATCTAATCTAAAGTTTGAAATTTGCAATATCATCTTGCGTAATACAATGTTATTTCTTACCTCAATGTTTTAATTTGCTATTAAATCCGTTTAAATGTCTTTTATCTTTCCTATCATGAATGACTATGCAGCAATGCATTACAATGCGGATCTGCGTTGCTATGCGGTGATAAACGTTGATTTGCGTTAATAAATCAGCTGGATCGATTGGTGGACAGGTGAATGCGTTTCACTGCAGTTCATCGCCTTATCAATGACAGGCGGGGATTGACTATTTGGAATTCGCGTTGAAAATACAGTGCGTATTACCTGCGTTTTCAATGTGTTTTCAACGCAAATTCGACAAGTACAAAAACGTGGACAGTAGGGTACATATAATTGTCTCATTAAATGCACACGCCACAGATATCCATAGATAAGAGTTTTTTTTCTAATTTTTCATCATTTATACAGAAACACATTTGGGTCAGCACATGAGGTTTTGGTATTTATGGCATTTCTGAGCAATGAAGCATGTTTTAAAGTGAGAGTTTTATAAAACTGGTAACTTTGATTTGATTTGGTGTACTGTTCAATAACAGAGCATGTCGACCAGAACAAGTCAACACTTGTTTTTATATATGATAAAGATATGTTATCTATTTTTGACATTTTGGACAATTGAAACCATTGACGTTGATGCTCATTTTTAATGAGCAGATTCTTGGCTTGAATATTATCAACATTAAAATGGAATGCTCAGGGAGTGTCACAATTGCATAATGCCACCTACGAAAGCAAATTTTCTCAATCGCAAGTTACACCAGCTTTCCGTTGAAAGTGATTAATTTCAACAATAGAAAATGGTCTACTTGATTAATAGGCAAACGAATATACTTTTTTGATAAGCACATGCCGCTGCAGATGCGTCACTGTCCTTTTGAAATGACCTAGATCATGAGAAAACCTGTCTTTGGGCGTTTAGACCAAATAAGACACAACGCCTGATGTTAGCAAGTGGTTTGAAATTTGGAATAAAAAACAAAAACTATAAATATCATCATACGCGTCTGTTCATTGCTGTCTTGTTGTCACCTGCTGGGAAAGGGCTGACCTCTTGGCTCTTGTTTGCGGTGATAAATTGTGTTCTCGATACTTTCCCATGTGGTATCCTGGGTCAGGTGTGGTACCTAATTGTATCGATTCCTGATCTTTGCCCCCTTTCTTACTTTTATTCACAATATATATTAATATTATAATATATGTGTTCCCATAATTTTTAACTTCTAGTCACATGGTTGCTTGTCAAATTGTTCAGTATAAAGGGCAATTGAGTTTAACTGTATAATTCGTTCATTTTTATCCTGTTTGCCCTAAACCTAAATACTGGGCATAAACTACATAATAACGGCCCAAAAGCAATAGCATATGCTATATCGCATATTTAACTTTCCAAGTAGACAGTAAAATGATGGCTATAAAGCATAATATCCATTTTTTCCTTTTACCGCGACCATTTTGGACGCCATCTTGAAATATTCGAATTGACCAAGGGTGATAAGGTGTCATCAAAAAGATTCTACAAATAGAAGGTCTCAGCTTTCCAAATATGTAATCACGTTTTGTTTGGTATGCGAATCCAGGTTCACGCTGAAAAGCCCAAATATCTGCTAGACTATAACGCCACTTGGCATGTAGCTATATCAGCGTCAGTTGAAAGACATATGAGGATCAGAGGATGTTAATATTTAGATTATATAATAATATATGCTAACGTATTGGTATGGATTTGACATTCGGAGAGCTCGCATGCTCGTGCTTTAACGTCAATGGGTTTAAAGGACGAAATGACAATAAATAGATAACATATCTTTATCATTATATAAAACAATTGTTGGCTTATGTTTCGGTAGATATGAAGTGTTATTGAACAGTAAACTCAGTCAAATACTCATATTGACTTCCGTTTTGTGTCGGCCAATATGAAGTTCAATAACACTCCATGCCCACGTCAACATAAGTCAATAATTGTATATTACTATATACTTCGATAGTGTTCCCCTTTAAAATACATTGGTGCAAATGTTCATGTTTCTATGTACTGAACACTGGTAAAGGCCGAATAAAATAATAAATGTGTTTTGGGTAACGGGTCTGAAAATTTTACGTAGGGTAGGCACACATATAGAGGATCTTACACGAGTGATCATTTCATATGAAATTTATCAAACGAGCCTCAGGCGAGTTTAATAAATTTAATATGAAATGATCACGTGTGTAAGATTCTGTTGATCATATAACCTTTTAAATGCGATTTTTTTGCCCTCAAAGTTTGTTTATTTCCATGAATATTTGTATTTTTGTTACGGACGTAGTCATGCCTTTGCTTGTTCCCGCCAAAAGAGTAAAGTAACGTGCGGACATAACATTGTTTTTGACATGACGTTACCCATAAAATAACAGTAACGTCATAATGATATTTTTTATATTATTTTTTTTCTGGTAAAAAGAAATGATTTTATGCATTTTGAAAGGCAGAAAAGCGGATGTCAATATGATTGAGTTTACTGTTGAATAACACTTCATGTCAACCAAAATATAGGTTAACTGTTGTTTTATTATGATCAATATGTTTATCTATTTTCTACCATTGTGGACTATTGAAACCATTAAAGTTACAGCTTGTTTGTAGTTCTGACGTCACTTCCTTAAAGCCAAGCAATAATTCATGTCATGTGGTTTGTAACGCCACTTCCGGAAAACCATGTGACACGTAGTTGTTTCAACGTCAGTTCACACTGACAGTGATTTGCTGCTTAATATATCACTGACTGGAGATCAGTCGTAAAAAGTGGATAAATCATGAGCGCGAAGCACAAGTGATTTATACTCTTATGACTGGCCAACAGACAGTGATAGATAAAATAACATATCCCATGCCACGAATCTATTTCAATTCTAACTTACAGAAAGATTAAAGATAAGAATGATTCCTTTAGATTTTATAAAGATTCAGCCATCTTGAACATCACTGAAACCATTGACTTTATAGGCGATCAGTGTTAGAATATATAATAAATATCGTTACAAAATGTGTAAAGCACAAATTGGGTTGAATCGGTTTAAATGCATGGCTTTATATCACTCTCAGACGCATGGACGTGAATGATGTCATATGATAAACAATGGTATAAAACGTGTGTTGGATGAAAAATGTTCACCTTTTTAATAAACAAATCAATTATTATTATTTTTAAATCAACAAAAACTTTTATTTGTTTCTTATTTTAACTCACGCGAAAGCTGTGCAACTCGAGACACACATGGCATTATGAATTCAAACAGAATGAAGCAAACTGATTCATTATTATAATGAGGTCAAAATCGTACAGTCTTTTTGGGCCTGTACGCACTTATTTTGTTACTTATTGTTAATTGTGCAAAACACTATTAAAACACATATGTACAGCTACATAGTGGTGCTAACTGTCTACATTTTAGTATACTACCTTCAGTGACATCATTAATTGAATAAGTACATACAGGCTCGTCGGCGCCTTCACTGGTCGTCCCTGTGATAAGAACTAAGATCTCTAAAATTGACCTATTTAGTGATGTGTCATTTTCTCTTATTTAGAACTCATTAGGCAAAACCATGGAAGATGCTGAAAATGCAGCCAAAAGTCTGGCACCAAACAATAGGAAGCGGTGGCTGTTGAACCAGCCTAATGGACTATGGGACAAATGTATAATACCTTATGAATGGGCGGAAGGCTTTGGTATGTAAAATAGCACACACCTTTTGATTTAACAAGCCTTGGTGGCTTTCCCTTTTTGGGACAATGAACCACTAACTCTGGTAAAATAAGTGTTACTTCACTCAAAATATGATGGCATCAAATTAAAAGTGGTTTTGGTCTAACCTTTCAACACATGCGCGGATCCAGAGGTGGGGACTGGGTGTCCCAAGCCCCTCTCCCCCGAAGAATCACAAATTTATTGTGATTCCTTGCAATACTGGACCAAATCCCCTGAAAATCACAAAGCTTCCTAGCCAGCATTCAATGTGGGCAATAATCGGCCCGCCAGCTGGCAGGCTGATAATTGTCCGCTTTTGGTGGTTTTTGGAGCCTTGCTCCTCTCAAAAAAATCTTATCAGATTTGGACCCCCTCTGACAAAACCTTTTTGATCCGCGCATGCAACAGTTTAAAACCGTTCTGTTCGGTCGTATAAATCAGGAGAATAGCTAAAACAATAACAGGTATAAATTAATAAACTTTATCACTGGAGACATGTTGGCCTAAAGTTGTTTCTACCAAAATTTATAATAAACGTGGCAATTTTGATTTTAAAATTGTCAATTTCCCATTTTTAGATGATGGCGATGTTCCTCGCTCTACATCCTATGTAGTCTTTATCTCTCAACTCATTCGTTTTGCTAATGCATCTAGCCATGTTGCTGACTTCAACACTCGCAATAAATTGTTAATTCAGAAATTTCTTAAACAAGGCTATCGGTATCTTAACTTAGCAAAACCTTTTCTAAATATTATAGACGATACTATGATTTGATATCTTAATTCCGAGTTGGACTTAAATCTTTTTTGCGCCAAGGACTTTAGAAGCCTGAATTCTATGGTGACTTGGTGTATAAGTTGAAGAAGATTGTAGACTCTAATAATTTTTCAGCGCAGTTCATTAAAATGATTTCCCATTATAAAAAGATTGGCTATAACATTCATGTTTTGCAACAAACTGCATGCTTGGTGGTCAACCCAATCACGGTTGGCAACTTTGCTTTCCTCTTTAATTGTACGCCATGAGGTCCGACTTCAGACTCTATGACGGTTCCGACTTGAAGACTTATCTATTGATGAGATGGTAAGGGCCTGATGCTGGCTGTTGTCAGGCCCACGGGGGTTTACCTGTTGGATTTCTTTTGCCCCGGTATTCAGTTTTATTTACTGTTAAGTCTTTAACTTTGCTTTATCTCCTTTTTTATAACTTGAGTTATATGTTTTTTTGAGATGATGCATTGATAAGCTATGGGTCTTTCATGCAAACATAACATCTATGTGTCTTGATTAACATCTGAACTAAGGGCGAGGTTGGTGCAGTGAAAGCGGTTTATGCCCTCCAGTAAAATATTTTTATTGACCGTTCCAAGGCGGTACTTCTTTTGTGGATCATTTGTGTTTATTGTGTCTTGTGTTTCTCATGCTTTCGCGCCTGTCCATTGCTGCCTTGTGGTCACCTGCTGGGAAAGGACTGACCTCTTAACTCCTGTTGGTGATGTTTATTGTTTTTTTTGCTACTTTCCCATGTGGTATCCTGGGTCAGGTGGGATACTTGATTGTATCGCTTCCTGATCTTTGTCGTCTTTCTTGTTTATTAGAAACGTAAGTACACGTTTACGCCAAAAGGGATTGGCAGCTCAACTGTCCCCTTTTTCATGTAAACTTACACGTAATGTTTCAGTGAACTTTTTGTGTTTGACTTTATGTATTTGGACTACATCTCACGTGTTCTATTCTGCTCTTCAAAATCTGAATCGAGATAGTTTACTGATGGAATACCAGGGGCGGATCCAGGATTTCTGGAAAGGGGGTGTTGGGGTTCGCATTGCTGATTTTATCTATTTTTTATTAAATATCCCATGATAATGAAATAATTTGGTCTCACTGAGACCAAATTATTTCATTTACATAGGTAATTTAAAAACGTGGAGGGGAGGCGGGGGAGAGGGGTTCAAGTGCATCCCTAAGCCCGCCACCGATCACCAAAGCTGACAATCATTCAAAGAGACACTTAGACAACCCAAATGATGTAACATAGCAGTATCAATCGGAACTGCCTCGGCCAATTCCATGGAATTCCGTGGAATCATATCTCGGATGTACATCGAGGATCTACTTTGATAACAAGTGTGATTGCAGCAAAACAAACGGTTATAAAATTTAATGAAGTTTATGTTTTTTTCAATAAAATATCCCTATGGCGATATGAAGTTTATGGGGTTTTTTTCATGAAAATATCGCTAAGGCGATATTATACATGCATTTAAAAATAACCTTAAACTTCGTTTATTCTGTTGATAAAACAGTTCCAGTAATCAAACTAATAGATTTTAATAGGGCTGAGTCCACATGCTACAGAACTAATTTTCCTTATGCCTGTTTTGGCTACCAAAATGGAGCTTCTTCTTACATAGTACTACGCATAATGCACCTTATATACACCTGAGGCTTGATTCGATTCTCGAATTGTGCCGGGTTTTCCCCCATTGAGAGTAGGATATGAAAGAATCAGCATGCACTTTGATTAAACAAAACGTTTACATACAAGAATTATATTTGAGCGTGCCAATTTACGCTAAACAAAACGCGAGTACGCAATACTAGAAAGATCACTTAGAATTGCAAATTAATATAAATACTGTCCTAACACATAAACACACTTAATGGGAGGAACAAAAATATCGTACCTAACAACAAAAGAATCACAGAAACAGGATGGACAGTGTATATATTTCGAAGAGTCTTATATAAATAAAGGAAATATGTTCGTTTGATTCAAAAGTTTATGTCCTTGTCAACTAATTTCCAGTTATGCCAGGTAGTGTTTTCATGCTCAGATCCAGGAATTTTGTCGGAGGTGGTACAAATTTGACAACGTTTTTTTAGTTGATGAGGGGAGGGAGGATCCAAATACCACTTTAAGCGGGCCATCATCGGCCCCGCCAGCAAAACGCTATTTGGTAGCTTTGTGATCTTCAGGTGATCCGGACCAGTATTGCTAAGAAACCCTAAATTTTTGTGATTTTTCAGAGGGGGGTCCAAACCCCCTGCCCCCCACCCCCCATCTGGATCCGCCTGTAGTTTTGGTTTAAAACTGTACTTCATAATGAGGATAATGTATCTTGTCAAAAGACACAACACCCTGCCAACATGTGAGGTAATATACTAAAACCAAGTTCTAATTGGTCACTTTTCAAACTCATTATTTCTGACCAAACGCTAATAAAATTGAAATGATTTTTTGCCTATAAATGTGTATTTTAATGGGCAAACGATTAGCAGTGTTTTTGAACAGTTTTCTTTTACAGTTTTTGGGTTAAAAATGCAAAAATCGACTTTTTTGAAGAAAAAATGGTTTTGAGAGTAGTTCTTATAAAATTGACGTTTAGATGGTTACAAACTGGTCTCTCCGACTTGAAAAACAACAAACAACTGAAATTTTGCTTATGGTAGATTTTTTACGCATTTTTAAAATGTTGCATTTTTCAAAATTTTTCGAGATTTTTGAAATTCACGAGTATTTTCTGGTAAAGTTGTTAAATGCAGTTAATTTTATTTGAACACTGTCGGCCAAACACAGTAGAACTTGATCAGTCCATTTTTGGCGATTATTGTTTTACGACTACTGTACACTTCCGGTTTCAATGTGAGAGTTAAAAAATCGATTTGGTAGCATTATATTTATGGGGGTTTTTTTCAATTTTCAAAAAAGGACGGTGACGTCTTGTAATAATAAGTAATAGCTGAAAATTTCAACGCCGTATCGCTGATGATAAAGCGTAAAGAGCAGTGCAAAGACTCTATGTAAATTACAAGCTTTAAACTGAATTTCAATGATTAACCTGCTAAAAGTGTTTGTCTTATGTTGTTGAGCAGCAAAACGTCGAGTCCGATGGAATCAAAACTTTTTAGGTTTATTCTTCTTATATCACAATAGCCAGTTACATCTTCAAACAAACAAAAACGTTAATTTGTGTTATGGTTTATATCGTAGAAAAGTGTGACTTTTTGAAGTGAGGGTACCTTTTCTCTAACTTCGTCCATGCAAGAAGTACGCGTCATTTTTTAATGAAATAAATTGCAAAGTCTCGGCAAAGTATTGCTTCACTTAAAAACACGAATTTTGTATACCCTACGTTTCACTTTCTGAACTAGCGTTAAAATGTAAGGTGGCCAATCAGCAGTTGGTTACAATATATCTTAGTCAAACCTTAGGTTTTATTGCACATATCTTATTATTTTCATAACCATTTAATACTATGCCTTACACTATTTAGATAATCAAGATGCAGTAAAGGAGCAAATGGAGTTTCTTGAAGATGTATCTGGTTTCCGGTTTGTCTTATATAATGACAGTGTTCCTGATTTGTACGAGCTGCCACACACTAACAGATTACGTTTCATAGTAGGCAGTGGGTAAGATAGTAATCCTTAAAGAGAAATGCCTTCATTTTATACTGCAAAATGCTTATACTTTTATAGAATTCTAGATGGCTTCTTAATATTGAACTATTCTTTCTTGAACAAATGGTAAGTCAGAATTATCCTACAGTAATATAAGGCAAATTTATTGATTCTGCAGCTCCCTTATTTACCTTGGCCTTGTCCATAATAATTAACATTGTTTCATATAAAATTTACTATAAACGAGACGATTATAGTTGTGAAATAAATAACTTACCATTTCTTGGTGGCTTCTATCTTTGCTCTTCTTCCTATGATGTGTGTATATATATTTCATAGGCATGTTTCCTATAATGCCCCCTACCAAAATTGGCCCAACTGTACCGCTCCATCAAACAAAATGGCCACCAGATCTAAAAATTAAAAATCTTTAATCGATATTTCCTCCTGAACTGCTGGTTCAACTTACAATGTCACTAATGTTTTTTCATGAAAACCCCTATAAAAAGGTTGCGTTCCTTTTTAACAAAATGGCCACCAGAGCTTAATAGGAGAATCTTAAAGCCACATATCCTCCTGAACTGCTGGCCCATATTCAAAATAATTTCATACATAAATTCCTCAGAATCCCTCTACTGTAATTGCCCAAACAGTCCTGCTCTGTAGAACAAGGTGGCTGCAAAAGCTAAAATAGAAAATATTTAAAAGACATCTACCCCTGAACCACTTTTCCAAATTCAACATAATTTCAAACGAATATTACTCATACCGCCCTCAACCAAATTGCCAAAACAGTTCTGCTCAACTGAACAAAAATGGCTACCATAGCTAAAAATACAAAGTATCATTAAACGAAATTTCATGAATTGCTGGCCCATTAATTTCATTATTTTCTTTACACAAAGGTGCCTCAGAAGGTCCTGTACTAAAATTGCTAATTTTTTGGCTCCATCAAATAAAGTGGTCCCCAGAGCTAAATATATATATAAAAAAATCTTAAATGACATCTCCTCCTGAGCTGCTAGACTAAATTTAAAATAATTTCACACAAATGCTGCTAATAGGACCCTCTACCATGATTGTTTCAAGAGGGTTAGCTCTGACGAACGAAATGACCACCAGCGTTCAAAATTGACACATCTTTAACAACATCTGCCCCTAAATGTTTGCCAAAATTCAAAACGAAATCTCAAAAATGTTCCTCAGTAGGTTATTCACTAACATGACTGATACAGTTCTGCTATACTGCACACAATGGTCACCAGAGTTAACCCTTAAAGCATCACTTTTAATTTGCAGCAGACAACAATTTAAAATTTTGCTGCTTTTTTAAGTTCACGAGAATCGACTGCTTGCAGACAATTGTTATGAAATATCATACCTTATTTTTTCGAAAATTAGAAAAGATGTCGCAATATTAATCGTCTGCTGTAGTTGTGATTGACACTTTAAGGTTTAAAAATAGAATTATCGTTAAGCAACATCTCTCTTGAACATTTGAAGGGTCACGATTTAAAACAATGTCACACAAATGTGTCTCAAAAGGCCTCTTCTAAAATTGATCAAACGTCTCTACTCTGTTGAACAAAAGGCAACCAAAGCTAAAATAGAAAATCTGCTTAACTAATGGCCTTAATTCAATGCAATCTCATTAGAAATTAATGTTCCCCATAAGGCCCTATGCTAATAATGATATGAACATAAGATTAAACTTATTACCCACACATGTTTTCCATCGATCAAATATACGATAGCTCCTAATATCATCATCTACCAAAGATGCTCATTTGATATTTCTTCTGCTTAATAGAAATGCCTCTTGGGCTAAGAATTCAGGTAAGCGTTCCAGGACCACCATGGCTCTTTTGCTTTCAAATTGAAATCTGCTAGATAAGCTATTTTATCAGTTACCTCTCATATTAACTGCATTGTTGCAGCTTGCCCGGTAAACGTTGTCATATCACGGCATGTGCCTTTATCAGGTCATGATTATGTTGCTATTTTTGAATGACGTCGCTAATGACGCAGAAACAGCACAAAAATCTAAAATTACGCCATAATCGGTAGTTTGAAGAGTGAACAATGGGTAAACTGATAAAAAGAATACCAGGTTCACGTCTTTAGATATCAAGTTAACCAGGCTCAGCTTTGAGAACGCATGTTGAATCGCTCAGCGAACCTCGCGATGTCAACAAGCGTTCTCAAAGCCTTGCCTGGTAAACTTGATATCAAAAGACACTCACTTAGTATTCTTTATTTTTTTTATAAAAAATGATTTTTATTCTTCTTTATTGAAATCATTCGTTGAGGTTACTTATCATTAGGGTCTCAATGATATACTTTGCATGTGCACCACACACATGTTTAATGCAAAAAGAAACCCTCTATCGAGGGATATTTGTTTTTTGTTTGTTTGGTTTGTTGTTTAACTTTCCAGTCAATAGCTATGGTAATTTCAACATAGTCAGCTACCCTAGCCAGGTTTATTCCTTGGTAAGCGTACATACTTTAGCACGTAACTGTCAACAACCCTTCTAAACAGTGAAAGGACGAGAATTACCATAGAAAATAATTCATGATCAATCTCAACAAAATATGGGGCCAAAAATGGTGTTTCATTGTCAGGCCGATGGTGGCCTGCTTTTGAATTTATTACTGGGTACTCATATCTCTGTCATTTCTATTCCAGGTGTTGGTCCTACATAGGAAATACAGCATCAGAAGGACAGGATATTTCATGTTGTAGTGGGGTAGGTACAAATAAAGGCTAATGTAAAATGTGACTGCCAATTTTAGAGTTAATCCAATCTCAATGAACTTGTGTGGAACCAGAACATTCACATCCTGTTTTTGTTGTTGTTGTTTTTTCTTACTTTTTTGCACTCATAAATATTTTCACAGAGGGCCGCTTTATGGACCCCAACCCCCCCTTCTCCCCTGCAACTGCTTCTCGATAGGGAGGGTCTGTAGCGGTATTTCTATGGAAAGGGACTGGTGATTCCCGCAGCAGGGGTCTGTACTCTCTCCCCCCTCCCCCCCCTGTCAGTGGTTCCGCACATACACTAAACCAGTTTATGATACAAGCATTCGCGAGATCAACATACCTATCTGAAGGTCACCCTACCTCCAATTGAGGGAGAGTGGCGTAACATCATGTTAATTTATTGCTCTAACCAAGATCCATGTTTGGGTCATAAAGATATGCTATATAATAACTGTCAGAAAGACAAATAATGACAGTTTAACGTTTGAATTATTACTTACATGGAGATATGTAACAGATGATAGATTGGATTAAAACTAACTAGTAATCACTTTTAATTAACTCACACAACTATCATCCGCGCATTCACTAATGCACTGCCTCTCTTAGGCCCCATTCGCATGCACACATTTACTTACGTAAGTAAAGACACTTAGGTAGGCAAATTTACTTACTGTGTCATGTGAACGCATTTACATACGTGAGTATTAATACTCCTGGAGTAAACCATGGTAAGTAAAAGTATATTTGCACCACCTTTGTAAGTCATGCAAAAGTATATTTACTTATAAGTAATTATACGCAATGAGCAAAGTATTTCATGTGAACAGACCTCAGATTTACATATGTAAGCAACTTGATGTTTCATGAAAACTTGTGCACCCCTGTAAAATTGTCTGGAACTATTCTAGAATAGTTATAGAACTTTATAGATCTGTGTTCTAGAACTACTCTGAAACTGATCTAGAAATGTTCTTGAATGTTTATGGGACAGTTGTAGAACGTTATATGGAACACCACTTTGTTATACAATTGTTCTAGATCATAATATTAATTGTAGAAAAGTTCTAGAACTAGAAAAGTTCTAGAACATACATTTAGAACTATTCGTAAACAGTCCCAGAAAAAAATCTAAAGAAGTGTTCTAGGACAATTCTAGAAACCTTAAGAACTTTTCTGGACCTTTTGTAGAATAGTTCTTATAAAATGTCTCATATAACGTTCTATAAATATTTCTAAGTTATTCTAGAACATTTTAGAATGGTTTTATAATAGTTCCAGAAATGTTTAAAAGGTTTGTAAGAACTGTTCATAGATTAAACATTTTAATTTTCTACAACAATTGTAAGAACACCTCTCCAAAAGTCCCATATCATATAGTGTTCTATCAATGTCCCTGAATTATACTAGAACATTTTAAAACAGTTTCAGAATATTTGCAGATATGTGCTAGTGGTTTGTTCTAAAACATTTTTAAAAACCTGGACTGTTCTGGAACAATCGTAGAACAGCTCCCATACAACCCCAAAAAGTGTCCCACATAATAGTTCAAGCTGCAGGTTCTAGATAGAATGTTGAACTATTGTGTTGAGCCAGTTTGACTGCTGTACTTTCCAGATAATTAGCAAAACAGACGCGGTCGTTTAGGCTGGTCTGCACCCTTGTCTTTCACATGCATCACAGTCCGATTTTCTCACGTCGAGGCCTAATAATGATTTTAGCTACAATCATGCAACTACCAGCTTAGCAAAAGCATAGTTCATAACTTTCAAATTTTGTAATATAGCTGTCATGTAAATAGAAACAATTTGCTATATAATGACAGTGCACTGATAGGCAGATTGAGATGTTTACAAGAGGCAAAGCTAATGGACATGATTCTTGATAATTGTATATTTTAAAATAAGTTTCTTTGTTATCGGTAAGTTGCCTTCACAAACATCTCTAACAACTACTTTTTTTTATTTTTCAGTGTAATGAGCATGTAGAAATGAACAAGTTTTTGTGAAGTTTGGCATGCACCTGGATGGCAATAATAGACAGCCAATTTTATATTATTGATAGCTGTTCTTTAGAGGATTCATTGGAATAAAATGCTAAAGTGGTGGTTGCCTGGTTAAAAATCCGTCAGTAATATGCTTTTTATTCTTTTTTAAGCGCACCTGCCTGCACGAGCTTGGGCACGCAATAGGATTCATGCACGAGCAGAAAAGCCCAATTAGAGAAGATCATATTAGAATCAATTATAATTATATTGTCAAAAGTAAGTACAAGAGGTTTTACCCATAAAGTGCCACCTATAATTTGCAGCAGACGACAATTAAAACATTTTGCATTTCAAAAATGATAAATAAGGCATGATATTGCATGAGAATGGTCTGCAGACAGACGATTCTCATGAAATATCATACCTTAATTTTGTCGAAAACTACTATAGGAAAGATGTCGCAAAATTTGTTATCAGCTGCAGTCGTAATTGGCGCTTTAAGGGTTAATTTGTCATGGCTCAAACCAAAATCTTATTATTAGTTTTCTTACGCACCTCCTAAAGTTTATTTAATGAAATGAATATTCCCCATTTTCACACTGGTCAATGTAAACGCACCGGTGGTTGCTACAACGAGCTGGTGGTTGCATTTTTCAGCACCGGTGGTGGCGTAAAAGGTAAAAAAATCTATACCTGTTGACTTTATTATTTATTTATAAACTTGCATTTATTTTATTTGTGATGACACCTGGCGCACAGACCACCGGTAACATTGCAGTTTATGGCTCTGCCAAGCAATTGGTGATATAATTCATGGTTTGGACTGCAAATCCAACAAAGTTCTGGAGTTTTGCCGTGACAGGTGCTTTTTTCTAGTGTAACTGCCTAAATTGAGTGAAATCTGCATGTCTAAGCGCAGCTGTTGTCATATTCCCATGAAATAACATCCAAAAAGCGATTACTACTTTGGATTTTTTTCTTGGTAAATTAGCAAATGTTTTATTGAGGAATTTTTATTACAACGCACTGGGAGCATTTTTTGACGCATTGATACAACGCACTGATGGTTGCACAGAATTCCTATGGTTGCTGGTGCAGACTCACCACATCATTCGCTATTCACATAAACGTTGCAAAAATCGCCATTTCAACCAGCACATGATATTTCGATACTGTATAGAAGGCTCAGGCGAGCCTGTGCAAACGTACATACTCCCAAGAACCTTTGCTGCCAGCACAAGAGATCTTGATATTTATTACATTGTCCAGTGACTGCCTGCACAAATGTGCAGACTCACCAGAGTATTCGCTGCTGGCGTGAATAGCACACTAATCACCATTTAAGGCAGCACAAGAGATTTTGTACAGTGACGAAGGCTTAGGTAAGCCTGTGCAAATGTGCAGACTCGCCAGATCCTTCACTGCTCGCACAAAATGGCATTCAATCGCCATTTGAGTCACCACATGATAATTTTAAACTGTGACGAAGGCTTAGACTAGACCAAGCAAATGTGGCCAAAGCCATCGCTGTTCGCATGAATGACACCCAAAAATAGTAAGTGCGTATCACAATCACAAACTGCAGACAAACCCATGGCACTGAGAGGAATAGCCACACAACAATCAGGAGACACCAGGAAGACTTACTAAGCAAAGCAGCCAGATCTCTCTCTTCCCCATCAAGATGATTGCAAAACAAGAATGGACATAAAGTAACAAAATATAGAACAATTACAGAATCCTGTAATGGGAGTAACAATCAACAACGAATCAACAACAACAGAATCACAGCCTTAGAACAGACAGCAGCCTATATCTCTGGGGTGCTAAAATTGCATTTTACTGGTACCAAATCTTCGCCCTAGAATCTGCTGTTGTTGAAGCACAAAAATTTTAAGCTCACTTGGAGGCTTCTTAGCTTTTGTAATGTATCATAACGGACAAACAATCTCATGAAATTAAAAGTTTTGGGGCCAATCTGAAACATAGGCAGAAACACTCTCAAAGTGCGAACAGGGCTAGCTCTGGAGCATCTCTGGTGAGGCTACACATTTGCAGAGTCACGCTTGAGCCTTCATCAGTGTACAACAACCACAAAACCTATGCCTATTGACTGTATGATTTCTTTATAAGCTTGCATTTATTTTACTTTTGTTGACCCAATGCGCACAAACCGTCAGAAACATTGCAGTTTATGGCTCTGCCATGCAATTGGCGTTTTAATTCATGGTTTGACCGACAAATCCGACACAGTTGTGAGTTTGACAGTGACAGGTGCTTTTTTCTATTGTGACTGCCTAACTTCAGGAAATTCTGCATGTCTAAGCACAGCTGCAGCTATCATAGTCCCATGAAATAACATCCAAAAACGATTACTACTCTCTATTCTTTCTATGCAGAGAAGGCTCTGGCGAGTCTGTGCATTTGCACAGGCTCACCTGAGTCTTAGTCCTGGTACTGAAATATCATGTGCTGGCTCAAATAACGATTTATGTACCGTTTATAAGAACAGTGAATGCTGTGATGAGGCTGCACCAGCAACCAGAGGAATTCTGTGCAACCATCAGTGCGTTGTATCAATGCGTCAAAAAATGCTCCCAGTGCGTTGTAATAAAAATTCCTCAATAAAACATTTGCTAGTTTACCAAGAAAAAAACCCAAAGTAGTAATCGTTTTTTGAATGTTATTGCATGGGAATATAACAACAGCTGCGCTTAGATGTGCAGATTTCACTCAATTTTGGCAGTTACACTAGAAAAAAACACTTGTCACGACAAAACTCCAGAACTTTGTTGGATTTGCAGTCAAAACCATGAATTAAATCACCAATTGCTTGGCAGAGCCATAAACTGCAATGTTACCGGTAGTCTGTGCGCCAGGTGTCATCACAAATAAAATAATTGCAAGTTTATAAATAAATAATAAAGTCAACAGGTATAGATTTTTTTACCTTTTACGCCACCACCGGTGCTGTAAAATGCAACCACCAGCTCGTTGTAGCAACCACCGGTGCGTTTACATTGACCAGTGTGATTTTGCTAATTACATACTGGCAGAATCACATGCCAGGATAAATATCTATGCTGATAAGGAACTTTTGGCCCTGCTTCATTTTCAATTATTATATGCAAGTAAATCATTTCTGGCAGTGGTAGAGAAGGTGGACTTACTGAATCATCTCTTATCTTTAGTCAGTATTCAAATGAAATGGATATTACACTCTTTCCATTTTTGTATAACACTACCAATTATCATCATCATCATCATCATCGTCATCGTCATCTGTCGTATTTAACCGTAGTGGTTTTTAACCATAACCCTAGATGATTTTATCGGAAATAAAGCTGTTTTTAATATTATGAACGCACGTGTAAGAGTGTTCGCACAATGAAAACCCTTGCATTAATGTGTTTATTGAAATAGAGGATCTTGCATGAGTGTTTCTTTGTTATTTAATTTATATAACGAGCAATTGGCACATTGAGTTAGTACATGAGCACGAATGTTAGACTCTATAAAACAGAATGACATTTATTATATGCAAAGTAATGAAATACAGGAAAATATTGATAAAATATAATGCCTATTTTTTTTAAAAAAAAAAAGCTGTATTTCACAACTGTGAAAATACAAAACAAAGTTGCATTTCACTGCAGTGAAAATATAAGTTGTATTACACGTGTGAAATTGGACGTCCTCTGCTTTCTCTATTGACCTCATTGAGCCCATTTCAGAATTTCAAACGCCTGTCACTTTCTTATTAGTGGACCAAAAAACAAAGTGTGGGGTATTCATTTTCTTAGTTATATCGCATGGACAATATTGGTTATAAAATTTTCAGGATTTGCTGAAATTTTCACTTTTTCTACTCCTGCTTCTTTGGTTTCAGTTTTGGCCTCAATGCACATTATGCAACGTCATGATTAATATGACGTAATGTGCGTACGTGTATGACGTCATTTAGTGCAAAAAATCAGGCACGCTTAAAAATGTATATAATGATGAGAAAATTCAGTTTTTTGGAATGAATATGCTAGTTATTTCATCTTGTGAAGGGAAAAATGTATATTTCGTGGCTTCCGCACTCATGAAAAATGCATTTTTCGCTTCACTCGATAAAATAAATGGCATATTCATTCCAAAAATTTGATTATCCTCTATTTAATTGCTTTGAAATCCATTTTGGCGAGAACATGTTAAGAATCTGTCATTAGGTACCCAAAATTGTTACGTACGTTATTAAATATTGTTATTATATGTTAACCACCAGCGGTTTGAGGAAGTATTACATAAAGAATATTTACAATTTGGAATGTATATGACATTTTATTTCATCAAATGAATCGACGAATGAAATACACATTTATTCCCCTCACGAGACGTAAATGACAAAACCCTGAATGTTTGTTTTATTATTTACAAATATGGCGTAATACATGACGTAATATTTATCCATAATGACGTTGCATATTATAATAAAACTAAAATCACAGAAAGCAAAAATTTCAACAAATCCTGACAATTTTAATATCAAAATTTTCCTAACCGCAGAATTAAGAGATTGAATGCGTATATCATATGATTCAGAGACGCGACATCATGTTATGATTATTTATCACTCTATAGGGCAACCAACCTTTGGAGCAAGAAAATCTTAAATGCATGTCTATATCTAACCATGCAATCTATCACAGACTGATCAAAATTGAATGGAAAATAAGCAAGCTACATGAGGAATGAAAGCTATGCAGACAGCCATTTTAAGGCGTTGTGAAGTCACATTTCCCAAACTTTATATGAACAAACAGAATAACTTTGTTTCTCTTATTCATTTTACAATGTTGTCGTTGTTTGCATTATTCTTGATTCTTCTGTTGAAAATATTTTATTTGGGGGGGGGGGGGGGAATCGACACTGTTTTGCAATGCAATTTGGGATTTAATGGCTTTGTAAAATAAACCAGAAGTTGATTAAATATTTATAACATAAATAGAAATCAGAATTTTAATTGTCTGATTGCTTAAACTTTTACATCTGATTATGACTAGGTTTGTGGTAGATCGCATGGTTTACTTAGCGTGTTCAATTCGGTATTCAGTTATGCTGTCTCCTTCAACTTTGATTTATAAACTGAGGGAGCTGGAAAATCAGAGAGAGAAATAAGTGCACAATCATTAGTTTCTAGTTTTCCCTCTCTTGAGGTTTATAAGTCCCATTTTAAAAATGGAATTATTCAATTAACTATATATTACGTGCACTCTATTACAGCGTTCACTCTGTTACAGCATAAAGTACCCAAATAAGAAAAGAATATTATAGTATGTGTTGATGACGTCTGATTTTTACCTGCGTAGAAGTGCACATCAGCTGTTCCATGCTGAAAATTGGAAGACCACATTTTTGAAAGTTAAGTCCTGCATTGAGACCGCACTATAACTTCAAATATTTGTATCTTTCTTAAAAGTGGACAAAAACATAAAAGTGTGGGTACTTATTTCCTTAATTATGCTGTAAGGAACATTGCGGTACCAAAAGTATTGTGTGCTTTTAAAATTTTTCAAAGCAATTGTACCGCTATCTCTTCCTGCTTATTGGGTTCCAGTGATGTAAAGGCCCTGTCACACTACGACGTATAGCACCAACGTATGCCGACGTATGAGAAATTAAGCAAGTTCGTTGGTGTACGCTGAATACGTTAGACATAAGTTTATGAACACGCTATAATACGTATATATACGTTGACATACGACTGAGAGGACCAAAAGATTGTGCTTGGATAAAAATCGCCAGCGTATGTACGTTCGACATAAGTTAGTTGTACGCAACAGGTAAGGTTTGCATACGTTAAGGTACGTTAGCACCAACGTATGCAGACGTATGAGAAACTCAGCAAGTACGTTGATGTACGCTGAATACGTTAGACATAAGTTTTAAACACGTTACGAACACGCTACATTACGCTGGTATACGTTGTCATAAGGCGAAGAGATCCCCAAATTTTGTGCTTGCATAAAAATCGCCAGCGTATGCCGACGTATTGCTTATACGTAAGCATTAGTTAGATGTACGCAACAGGTAAGTTATGCACACGCTAAGGTACGTTAGCACCAACGTATGCGAACGTATGCGAAATTCAGCAAGTACGTTGGTGTACGCTGCATAAGTTAGAGATAAGTTTTCAATACGTTACAAACACGCTACAGTACGATGGTATACGTTGTCATACGGCGAAGAGGTCCCACAATTGTGTACATTCTGATACGTTAAGGCCCTGTCACACTACGACGTATAGCACCAACGTATGCCGACGTATGAAAAATTCAGCGTGTACGTTGGTATACGCTGAGTACGTTAGAAATAAGTTTTAAACACTTTACTAATACGCTATAGTACGGTGGTATACGTTGACATACGGCCAAGAGGTCCAACATTTTGTGCATCCATAAAAAATGACAGCGTATGCAAACGTACTGTTTGTATACGCTAGGCATACGTTAGATGTACGCAGCAGGTAAGTTATGCAAACGTTAAGGTACGTTAGCACCAACGTATGAGAAATTAAGCAAGTACGTTGGTGTACGCTGAATACGTTAGAGATAAGTTTTAAATACGTTACGAACACGCTACTGTACGTTGGTATACGTTGTCATACGGCGAATAGATCCCCAAATTTTGTGCTTGCATAAAAATTCTTCAGCGTATGCCGACGTATTGCTTATACGTTAGGCATAAGTTAGATGTACGCAAGGGGTAAGTTATGCATACGTTAAGGTACGTTAGCACCAACGTATGAAAATTCACCAAGTATGTTGGTGTACGCTGAATAAGTTAGAGATACGTTATCAATACGTTACGAACACGCTACAGTACGTTGGTATACGTTGCCACATGACAAAATTGTCCCAAAATGTTGTACTGTTTTATACGTTTGACATAAGTTAGAAGTACGCTACATGTAAGTAATGCATACGTTAACGTACGTTATATGTACAATTCAGCAAACGTTAGATGTTCGCTGTGCATAAGTTTCAAGAACGCTAGTAATACGCTGGGCATACGCTTTTATACGCTGATACAAGTATAAGTTATGTTACGTCGGGAATAAGTTATGAATAAGTTACTCATAAGTTAGACATACATTCTATGCTCGTTTCGCGTACGCTTTGCATAAGTTCAGAGAGAGGCTTCCTCTGATTTTTTTATTAGATCTCAGCGTATGCCAGCGTACTAGATATATATTTCATACGTCGGCATACGTTGGCTAAAACGTTATAGTGTGACAGGGCCTTAAGACATAAGTTAGACATACGTTGGATATTCGCTACATGTCAGTTATGCGTTATATGCACAATTCAGCATAAGTTATTCGATCGTTATGCATAAGTTTCCCATAAGTCAAGAGCGCTAGTGATGCGCTGGGCATACGCTGTTGCGCACTAGTACAAGTATAAGTTATGTTGCGCAAGGAATAAGTTATGAATAAGTTACACATACGTTAGACACACTTTCTATGTTTGTTTAGCATACTCTTTGTATAAGTTCAGAGAGAGGATTTCTCTGATTTTTTAATTCGATTTCAGCGTATGCCAGCGCACTGGATATATTTTCCATACGTCGGCATACGTTGGCTAAAACGTAATAGTGTGATAGGACCTTAAGACAGAACGCCTAGCAGTGCCATCACTTAAACATGACGTCAAACTTACAACAAACGTCAAGTTATTTAATTGTATATAATAAAAATTACCCAGTGAACCATTCGACGTCATTTGAACGTGACGATGACGTTCCCAGGTAAAACGTGTTTAAGACGTGATCGTCACCCCAAAAGCGTTACATTTTGAAAACGTCCAGAACCTTTAAATCTTATTTTCAAAACGTGCAGAAGACTAAATAAAAGCCCTAAATGAACACGTTTTTGTAACGTTTTGTTTAGTGTTCAAGACGTTTTTATAACCCCATACCTGTCGTGGAACACTGCAAATCTGTAAAGAAACGTTTTAAAAGTTGTAACTGTCTTTCTATATATGGACCATGAACGCGATGGAGACGTTTCCACTAACACCATTGAAGACGTTTCCATATAACACATGTTCGTCACTCACAAAACGTTACAAATTGAAGACGTAAAATATGTTCGCATTTAGTTTTTAAAACGTGTTGAAGATCTAGCGAAACCCTTGCACGAGGACGAGGACGCTTTTATACCGTTTTGACTCGTGTTTAAGACGTGATGGTAATCCCAAAACAATGACGTCTTCGTTTGGTGTTCAAACTGTGTTTACAACTGCATCAAAACATTATAAAGGACCAGTGTCTATAAGGCCTGTTTCACGGCCACTATGAATTTCTTTTAAACTTTGTGTATTAAAAGTAGCATGTCTTAGCTGTAATATCATGAAATGTTGGATCAATAGATGAAGTTTTCTGAGTTGTATGCTCATTTGAAGTGGGTGGGGTAATTCCACCCCGAGCAGGGTTACGCTACGAAAAGGACTATACTTTTATAACCATATGTAGCTGGGAATCAGCCATTTCAAGATTATTTGGATAACAGATATAAAATCTGACACTTATGATATTTTAAAATATTTATAAATGATAAGTATATACTCACTTGAAAGTCATACCAATATTTTAGTATTTTTTCTTCTCCAACTTTACGCAAAACCACAACATCTTGTCATGCTTGAATGGATTCAATTGATGTTTAGCGGTAACATAGTATATATAATGGTAATTATAAAATTATGAGGAATTGTTACCATGGTGATTGCTTAAAGAGTTATCTGCCCGCAAAACCAGCGATTTTTATTTTTTTATTGTTTTAAGAGTGGGTATACATGCATTAGAGATTTTAGATACATCATTGCTTCTTGGTTAAACACTGATTGGTCATGGTGTGTTGAATAAAACAAAGGCTTCAGATAGCTGGTATGACCTTGTGGTCAAAGGTCAAGGTCACACATACATAGAACTTGTCTATGGCTCAAAATGCTAATACCTCTTTCATTTTTAGGATCTAGTGTGTACATATACTGAGCGAAACTTCCAAACCGCCACTCGACATTTTCTCATATATCTTAACATATATGATACATACAAGGCTAAAATTTACACTCAATATGGCAATATCAATTAAACAGAACCTGTCAAAATTTCATTTTCATAAATTGAAAATAACATGCTCAATTGATAGACTGTATAAAGGCACCATCGCATTTCATTTACACACAAACGGTATAATTTGAACTCATCGCTTAAAACCGAGTATTCCAGGGACCTAAAGTGAAAAACACCAACTTTATGGTGTTATAAATGGACATTTTTGAACGTTTTGGGGTTTTCGCTTTTATTATGTTGCAATTTTCAGGTAATCCACAATTTTCCTATGGAAGCCCATATGACTTAAAACAACATAAGAATGCTTAATGGAGATGACATGGTTTTGTCCACTATACTATTGAAGCTTTCTGGTACTGTAAATGGACATAATTGAGCACCATCGTGTTTATTTTGTAATAAAGTAGCAATTTTCATGCAATTCAGTGCTCCTATGGAGGCCCATATGGCCTAAAAGAACAAAGAAATGTGTTTATGGTGATGAAATGGTTTTGTCTTCAATATTATTGAAACATCTGTCACCCATTTACCGTGTACTGCACATCAATCTCGATACTTCCGACGTTCCAATGCAGCATTTGTTTATCACCACACCAAAGTATGGTGGACTATACAGGACATTTTATGACATACGTAATACTCAGTTTTTGTCAATTTTTCTCATCATACGAGTGCAAAAATGAAAAATGACCGACAGGTTGTGGTGTTAGCTACCAGCTCTATCAAAACATATCAAACTTTACAATAAATTATGAATCAGTCTCAGCGAGGCCCCGTTTTCGGTTGAACCCACAGCCCGACCCCTCTACTTTATACTCATACAACCCAATAGTTGGCATTTTTGTGCTTAAATAAAGTTGTTGGATAGTTGTCGATGAAAATTCGAGTATACACATGGCGAAAAACATTTAGCATTTGTGTGTCATGTGCAAAACTGTTATAAGTTCTCTATCGTTACGCATAAATGAGCATCCTTATTAAATCAAACTTTGTTATGTTCAATCGACGGATACATGTGCCCAAATATACTGTGTCAAATATCAGTTCAAACAGTTTAATAATAAATGAGTTTTATTGAAAACATGTGTTTTGTTATAGTTGGCAATCCGAATCGAAAAAAGATGCATATTTTTCGTTTTGTTGGCATTTTTGAGTACATTTGTTAGACCACTTTTAATATATTATTTAGCATGTGTACAAAGCCATAGGGGTGGATGCCAAGTCTGAATTTGCATATGAAGGCCAGAAATTGGGTCAAAGGTCATTGAGTGCAAAAATGAGAAAATATGTACTACTGTAAAACAACTTTATCTTTTTATATGTAAACATATTTCATTTCAAGCCAAATTTTGTATGCTTATAGTAACATGTCTAAAAAACATTGAAAAAATGTTTTTTATAACTAAATGTTCATATGTCGACTTTAAAATTGGGTCAAAGGTCATCAAGTGCAATAATCGGAGCATTTTTACAAACTGTGTTTCTTTTTGTCTCTGGTCCAACAACAAGATGCTTTTAAAACTCTAAAAAGGGTAGAAGTCTTTCAGAAGGCTTAAATTAACATGTTTATCATTAAAGAAACCCATTTTGAAACATCCTTTTGTGGATTTTACAAAGACAAACATCGTAAGTTTTGTGCAATTCTGACGGAAATTCTCCCTCAATTGGGCTAAACTGAGATATATGGGCTACTTTGAGAGTTTGCTGCACCTCTCAGAAAGTAAAACTATTTTTAGTTTGGGACATATCTTGGGGTCTTAGAAACCCATAATTTAATAACTTTTCTGTGGTCAATTTTCTATACATCACCTGTAATCAACGTTACCCTACTGGCATTGAAAATAACAGTACACACAGTACAAGGCTAATGTTGATTTATTTTAATAGTATTTGTGAAACAATTTAAGTATTAGATGTTAAAACTAGACATAAAAATCATTTGCATGCATCTGTGATATGAATTTCTACTCGTCAGCGATACGTATGTTACATTTTATACTAAATTGCAGATAATGACTTTACAAATTACATGTATTAGAATAAACCATGATATCTTACCTATATTCTATTTGAAAATGTTCATTTTCATATATATGAAGTTCTTTATAACTTTTAACTTGCAATGAAGTGAAATCAAGTAAATATTTAAATATGCTAATTAGTATGTAATTTGTACTGGCTCCAGCATGTAACGCATAGCTGCTTACAGATTCATTTTTCTTTTATCTACATTGCATTGGAATTGGCAAAATATCGTTCATAATGAAATCAAATTATAACTATATTAACAATAATGGATCTTAAATTGCTACACATATATTAATGAGGTAACATAGGTAACAAAGGGTCCTTTACATAAATGGATAAAGGTAGTAAATTGTTGTTAGGCTTATATAAAATTTGGGTCTGCTCTCCACGATTCGCTTACATATACTACACACATTTTATTCTTTATAAGACTTAATTTAAAAGAGTGCTATGGGTTGGTCTGCAATATGTGAATGTGGCATTTCCTGGTCATACTCAATTACTTTTTGTAGTTTGCTTGGTTCTTTTACATTCATATTGAAGTTTTCAGATTTCTATCAATGGTACATAACGATAAACATGCAAATCTACATCATGATTTAAATATTGACTTAATATCAATAATTTACTTTAAAAAACATAGCAATATTTCATACATCTAGTGGCAAGGAAGGGATTAAGGCAGGGGTAGTGCTGAGTGTCTTCTATAGCAGGTATAGGTTTTTAAAGAATGCGAATAAAACATCGTAGTACAAAACTAGCATGGCTTATGTCCATTTAGGATGTTACAAAGATCTAGTATTAAAGGTGTTCCTTGTACGTGTAATTCCTTTAATTTTCACTTTTCATTGTTGACAATTACATTATAAAATTAATTTATCATCTGTCCCCATTAAAAACTTCTATTTTTTGTTGAACTAGATTTCATATCATATTGTAATGATGATTATCTTATTATATTCTGCAGAAATTCTGATAGAAACTATTCTGCTTGTTAACTATCTTAGACTAAGGTTGGTTGAGGTAAGGCTACCTGAGCCATGTAGCAGTCTTGTAATACATCTGAACATATTTCATGGTAACATAAACAACAAATCATTCGAATGTTTATTTTAAAGATGAGTTAACTGTTTTATTCTTAAGCATAAACAAAAACATGACTCCCAAAATTCACTAGTATGGTTTGCATCTCTGAAACTCACAGATTAAACTGAATGCTGAGAAAGTAGTGTCACACGCAGCTGATTTCTTTGCTTTTCTTATTCACAAGGTAGTTTGTTTTTAGTTTTGTTTATGCACTATTTGATTTTGTTGAGCTATTTGTAACCCCAGTACATGTTTTATATATGTCCTATGAAAAGTGAGCTATGGTCTGTTTGTTGGTTTTAAAAGGTTTACTAAATTAGGCATATTGTGATAGTCTTAAATATATATGCAAAACCATTGAAAATGTGAACAACATTGCTGACAACAGCTTGGAAAAAGCATTTTAAGCATAAACTTGCTCACTCTTGTACCTATATCCTTGTAGATATTTGTGAAGACTTAACACTGATTGAGGACTGTCTTGTATATAGTGAAAGGAAAGTAGTTCAGTTTTATTCAAGAGTAATGCCATATTAAAACCACATATTTCGAGTATGTTACCAGTTACAACAGTGCAATCCAATCTGATATATTGCGATTGTATCTACGAGCAGTAGATTTATACATTAATGTTAGTCAACTACCCTATATGCAATCAATTCCTGTCTTAGCAAATTGTCATGGTTAACAGATGGATTCTACACTAGAAAAGGCGAGTTAACTACCTTAGGATATTATATACATCAAGCAAACCGGAGATGTTAAACCAATGGATTATGCTGGTAATTGTACATATTAGATAACCATTTCAGGATACATTTACTCTAAATACTGAGAAATAACCCAAAACTGATGGAAAACTATGAACACAATCAAATCATCAGGTGCTCCAATATGGTGAATGCCTGTGTTCCCAAGAAGTCACCAGACATCTGCTTTGGGGAAAATTAATTTAGAATAAAACTTGCTTTGGCATTTTACAGTTAAAAAGAATAAAATATAGAAACACATGCCAATAACCTCATAGCATTTGATCTCTATCATCATTGCAAAAAATAATACGCAAAATATGTTTAATAATAATACTTAGAATTGAATTTATCGACACTGAAACAATTACAATGTATAAAAAGTTGCGCTGTGAAAGACTAATACATATTTTATGGTATCTTAAATTAGAGGCTACCTTTCATACCATATCTAAACTGCTTTTATATATGGATGAATACGTTTGCACAAGCAGCCTGATTTCAAAGAAATGCTGCTTTTGAATCCACATCATTTCATTTATATGTGCAAATGAAAAGACACCCCTACAATTAAATGTTTAAAGTTATATGGAGGATTACCCTTAATGTCAGGCCTATTTCCATGATATACCCCACAAAAAGTTAACAATGTTTTCACTGGATGGTCATTATTAGGAATGTACCTGAATATTAGCTTTATGTTATGTATGTTACCATCTGCTAACAGGCTGATGTGAAGACCAATGTGAGGATATATTCCTTCCAGTATATGGTATTTACCATATTCTATCATAGTTTTAACATGTCTGATCTTTAATGAAAGGCTTGGTCTTTGTGTTTTAATGAAGCAATGCTTAGTATATGCAATAAGTAGGTAGCGGCCTTGTAAAGTGCTTTACAATTACTCATAGATGGGAACAAACACAACAAATGTGTGAAATGAGAAAAGAAATATATTTTAGTCCTATAAGCATGAGATCATGGCCAAGTCCTTCATGAAAGCTGTAGCTAGGAACATATACCTTTGAGAAATGACTCAATTTCAGTAGTAAAATGTAACGTAAGTAACAACTCAAACACATCTTATGTATAAAAGGATAAATAATTGCATAAAATAACGTATTCATACAAGTAACAAAGCATTAAGCAAAAAAATTATTTCTTTTAAATGAAATGGTTATTCTTAGTTGTATAACATTTTAATTGATTTTATACAGTAACATACTTTACATGCCTATTATGAATATTTGACCGCGGGAAACTTGGTAAATCATTGTTTCCCAAACATGATAGACACACACCTAGCAGGATAGCAATAAAAAATTCTTCCATTAGGATAGAAGGGAACTTAAAATTTGAATTTTGCCCCTATAAAAAAAAATATTGCTACAATTTTCACCGATTTTGCACTTCAATGACCTTTGATCCAAACACACATCATGCATTGATGATGCTGTTTGTTTATATAGCATGGCTGTAGTATCCAAAAGAGATTTTGCATTACTTTGGGTCATAATTTTGGATAGCGAATTGATAAAAACGCTAAATTCTGACGTATATACAAGAATTTGCACTCAGTTGACCTTTGACCTAATTCTGGGACTTGGGGGCATTTCCAGACTTGGCATCCACCCCTATCCTTCTTAAAACACATCAAGATACACTTTGAGCATGGATGCCAAAATGTACTAAAAAATGCCAACAGATTTTTTTTTTCAGGCTCTGGATGGCCAACTATTAACTGGCGGTTTAGAAGTTTCGTTCAGTATATTCGCCACAATGATTATCTGTTATGTGCAGATTATAAAAAAGTATCAGAATATACATATGACCTTAAAATCAAGGGTCAAATTAAGTCAAATATTCTTATAAAACTGTCACACTGCTCATAATACAAAACTCCTCTTTGGTGTATTGATGAGATGTGTTCATATTTAGCACAACAATTGCGTATGATGTGTCGACTAAAACGAAGATTTCAGATAGCTGATATGACCTTGTGTCAAAGGTCAAGGACAAACATTCTTAAAACCTGTAAAATTGCTCGAAATTCAGATATCTTCTTCATTTATTTTGTCCGAGGGTGTTCAAATTTGCCCCAATGTTTGCATATCATGTGTTAATTGCAACAAACGTCTCGGAATATATTTATGACCTTGAAGTTAAGGTTCAAATTCAAATATTTCTTAAAATCTGTCTTGCGGCTCTTAACACAAACTCCTCATTCATGCATTGATAGAGTGCCTTCATATTTAGCACAATGATTGCTTATGAAGTGTAGTTTAAAACCGAGGTTTCATATGGCTGATGTGACCTTGAAGTCAACGTCAAAGCTGCACTTGCAAAAACCTATATACAGCCCATACTGAGAGCTCCTCTGTCATTTCTTGAGCGAGAGTGTTCATATTTGGAAGAATGCTTGCCAATGGTATGCTGTTTGTTTTATTTGATCCTTTTTATCCCAGTCAATATTTTTTCGGTCAAGTCATGTCAGGATGGCTCTTACTGGGTTGAAGTGGCACTAAGCAGGATTTAATGTGTCTTGCCTGTCATGTCTGTTTCTTGCAGTCTTGTGGTCACCTATTGGGCAAGAGCTGACCTCTTGGCACCCTTTTATGTAATGTTTTCTTGTGTTTATATCACCTTCCCACACTGTGTCCTGGGTCATGTGTGGAACTTGATTGTATCGATTCCTGCCTTTGCCATCTTCTTTACTTTGCTCAGGGACAATATGCAGTTCCACCTGTGAGGCTCAAACCCGCAACCCCTCTATCTTGACTCAAACACTCGACCACTGGATATTGCACTCTCATATTGTGTGGTGATTATGATGAAAGTTTCAGATTACTGCTATGACCTTTGAGTAAAAGGTCTAGGTCAAATATATCTTACAAATGTTGACGTGAATTCTTTTTTCATTTTTGTTAGAGGATGTCCATATATAGCGAAATGATTTCTTAAGGCGGGTACATTAAAATGAAGGTTTCAGAGAACCAATATGACCTTGGGATCAAAGGTCAATGTATTAAGAATCAGTCCTACGGCTCGCAAAATGAACTTCTGTAGTCTTTGGTAGAGGTTCTATGAATGCAAATTAATTATATAAATACAAGTATATTATCAGGTTGTTTGGCGTCTAGTGCCACTCCTCTTACTTTTTCAATGGAGGCTATTCATATTTGCAACAGTGTTTGTCTGAGGTATGTAGATGACAAGATTTTTTTTTGTTTTCCAGTCAAATGTTAAATAGTTAAACTCAAAAATATTTAAACTTGTAAAGTGAGTATCCTTCACTACTCGTAGTTTCGATGAAGATTATATATATTATATTTTGCACACTAATTGGCAAAATATTTAGAATTATCAATGGTTTCAGGTCGCTGCTATGACATATGATTCAAAGGACAAGGTCAAAATATTTGCTTTTAGAGAATTGACAGGTTTTAAGTATGTGTGGCCTTGACCTTTGACCACAAGGTCATATCAGCTATCTGAAACCTTTGTTTTAATCAACACATTATAAGCAATTATTGTGCTTAATATAAACATACCTCATCAATGCACGAAAGAGGAGTTTGTATTATGAGCAGTGTGACAGATTTAAAGAATATTTGACCCTTGATTTCAAGGTCATATCCATATTCTGAGACTTTTGATGTAATCTTCACATGATATGCAAATATTGTAGCAAATATGAATATGCAAGGTCAAAAAATGAAATAGGTGTTCGCGTTTTGAGACGTAGACAGGTTTTAAGTATTAGTGACCTTGACCTTTGACTACCAGATCATATCAGCGATATGAAACCTATGTTTCATTCTACACACTATGAGCAATCATTGTGTAACCTAGAATCGATGATGTATCTAAAATCTCTAATGCATGCAAACCCACTCTAAAATATTGAAAAAAAATAAAAGAATCCCTGGTTTTGTGGGCAGATAACTCTTAAAATAATTGCCATGGAAACAGTTCCTCACAATTTTATAATAACCATTTTATATACTATTTAACCTATAAACATCAATTGTATCGCTTAAAGCATGAAAAGATGTTGTGGTTTTTCGCAAAGTTGGTGAAGAAAAAATACTAAAACTTTGGTATGACTTTCAAGTGAGTATAAACTTATCATTTATAAATATTTTAAAATATTATAAGTGTCAGTTTTTATATCTGTTATCCCATAAATAGTCTAGGAATGGCTGATTCACAGCTACATATGGTTATAAAGATATAGTTATTTTTGTAGAGTAACCCTGTTTGGGTTGGAATTACCCCACCCACTTCAAATGAGTGTACAACTCAGAAAACTTCATCTATTGATCCAACATTTCATGATATTACAGCTAAGACATGCTACTTTTATTACACAAAGTTTAAAGGAAATTCATAGTGGCCGTGAAACAGGCCTTATAGACAATGGTCCTTTGCAGTGAATTCGTTTTAAAAACGTGTGCTAGTGATTCCTAACGTGATTGAGACATTTTATTATCCAAGACGTGTGCGTCACTCCAAAAGCGGACGTCAAACACGTTTGCATCTAGTTTTCAAAACGTGATGAAGACCTAGCAAAACCCTTGCATGGGGATGTTTTTATAACGTTTTAATTCGTGTTTTATACGTGATGGTAATTCCAAAAGCGTTACAAATTGAAGACGTCAAACACGTTTGCATTTAGTTTTCAAAACGTTTTGAGATGTCCTGCAGACGTCAGTTTTGCTGATAAACGTCTGAAACATGTGTCTGAGACGTCGTCGTCACCAAAACTTACATAAGACGTCTTCGTCACCAAAACGTATGGTTCACTGGGTAAATTCATGTTTTGTCAAGAACACATTATAAATATGTTTTACAAAACAACAATCTACTAGACTGTATCATTTTTGCATAGAAATCTGTCTTAGGCAGCCATTCAATAATAAATAAAACAAAAGTCTGTAAGACAAATGGTAGCTTAATGAAGGTCGAGAATATTGAAGAATGAGCATTCTGCAATTCTTTAGACCTGCATTTAGCGATTAGCGGTCTTGAGAACAAATTTTGATCTTCTTTTTGAGTGGCCACTTAAGGTAGGTTTAACTGTATACGCATGAGCCAAATTAGTCATTAAGCTTACAAACTACAAACATGTATCAGAAAATTAACACCTCTAACCCAATTTTTCTTCAATATTGTATTGGTTAGACTTGATAAATACATTTATGGTTAAGCAAAAGCAAGCTTTAAAACAAGTTGCAATAGTATATCGTTATATTTAATTTTGCAAATTGTTGCTAGGCAACAGATAAAATTAGCCAACAAGTAATTACTAAGTACATTTGGGCGACAGCTATTGTTAAAGGGTATGGTTTTCTGATGTTGTTTTAAACGTAAGCCATAGGCTCTATATTTTGTATCTAATGAACATCAAAGGGTCATTTTAGAGCTTTTATACCTAGACATTGTAAGAAACGAACAGATTTACTAAAGCTCTCATGAATCCAACACCCTAAAATCAGGGTGTTAGAGCCAGATATGAGCCACCATCAGTACGTCAGTGAAACGTCATTTAAATTGCGTTTGGCAGAGAGACGCTGGTGGCCCACATTTAGATGTTTACCTGGATATCCCTGTTTCTGCATTTTTTTGCAATAAATTGTATACAGTAAAACCAGTCTAAAACGGCCACTCTCAAACAGACCAAAATTGGTTTTCAAGACCAATTATTGCTTGATGTAGGTCAAAAGTATTGCAAAATGCTCCAATGGGAGCATTCTGCACTACTTTTGACCTTCATTAAGCTACCATTTGTCATTACGATCTTTGTTTTGTCTGTTTTTGAGAAGTCGTATAAGGCAGGCTTAACTGTATAACCTGTACGTGCGTTCTGCTACAGCATATGTCCTGTTCATGACTCACCTACTTCAGGTTCATCCTACATCTTATTGTTTGTGAATGTTGAGTATTGTGCTCTTACAGGCTGGTGGTCACAGTTTGAAAGAACTAACAAGGAAGATAGTATTACATTTGGCTATTATGATATGTCCACTCTTATGCATTATGGCGTTTGGGTAAGTAAAGCTAGGAAACAAATTTACATACATATATGCAGAAGTTACTGTCATTTGAACCTTTTTAAGACCAATAGAATTTTTTATGAAATTGACACAGTTATGTCAGGTTGGTCAGTTGTAAATATTGAGGGTTACAGGTTAGGTTCAAAATATATTGTATTTCTTTCTCTCTCTCATTCTCATTCTCTCTCTGTCTCTGTCTCTCTCTCTCTCTCTCTCTCTCTCTCTGAAGATTGATTTTGTGGGTTTTCACTGTTTGTTAAGGGTTCTCTAGCCCTCAAAGGTGGATACTATTATCACCTCTGTCCACCAGTCCACTTCATCTGCTAGTATACGCCCATAGATGGCCAGAAAATGTGGACGGTTTGTCACCTTAGTATATATATATGTGTGTTCAAAATGCAGTTAATTCTGTAAGATATACACTTATGTGGCAAAACACTGAATTATGTAGGATATTGCATTTTGGTTTATGATGCGTCATTAGTGGATAACTGATAAGGGACAGCTTGAATCAATTGCAATAAAACACTGGTTTAAAGGGCTCAAAGAGGGAACTTACCCGTAAAGAACATAATTTATTTCATTAAGATAGGTATTAATATTTTATATATAAAAATAGAATACCATAACCTTCATGGAACCTCTATATTACCCTCTGCAAGGCGTTCATAATCACATCATCAAGATTTGCCCTTGATCTGGCTGAGATTTTAGCTAGGGAGTGTTACCACTTTCATAGTGTAAATATTTAGGTTTTTAAGTTTACATATTACAAATTGCTAGCCATACAACATTGGCCTGTAAATCCATTGATCTGGCGATATGTTTGTCATACCATCTCATCTGAAACCTAACCAAATTTGTTGAGTGACACCCCATTAGTGTTCCTGAAAGAATTTATCAAAACAGATGACAAAAAACATTCAACATTTCCCAGTAGGAAAAAAGATTAGCTAAATTCATGCTTTCATGTAGGAAAAACAATACACAATTCATTTTCCAAAGATAACAGGGTTATGGAATAAGAGCTTTGTGACGTCATATTTATTGCTGTAATGCCATACCCGTCTTGGAAGTTGTCCTGATATGTGATAAATGTTTTCCTTTCTCTTTGTAACACACATGTTGCATAAGCAAAAAGTCATTTCATTAGCTAGCTTACAGCTTTTATAATTTAAGTAGTTTCATTTTGCAAGCTCATGCTGATCATTGATTGTTCACTTCAAACCTCAATTTTAACTAGATCATGGGGTCAGCTATCAAACTCCCATAATGGTTTTGTTTGAGTCTAAGTGATTACAGACCATACATTGCATTTGTAACCAACACAACTGCCAAAAGTAAGACTTGTGCACTCATCATATCTTGCTTACCGCTTAACTAGACGCATACCTGATGAAAATTTATCATCAATGTTTCCACGGTTGATACGATGGCGGTATAAACTATGTGTTCAACCCCCTTGGATCAGGTGCCACTGGAGGCTTTTGAAATATTTGGTATGATGAAAAAGATACTATTACACAGAAAGACAATGCATCATATCTTAAATACTAAACAAATAGATTACTGAGTTAACTGAGAAAACGACAAAGATTTGCTGCAATATTCTGATACCTAGTCTTTAAGATATTGTTGTCATTGCTTTTTGTGATTTGAGTATTTCAATCTGCGTTGCCTTAGCACAACGCAGGTCTAGTAATCAGTCCACTCGACCTGCCAATCTGTCTGTCCTTCTGTCCATCTGTCCATCCATCTGCAACAATTTTGAGGTGCCTAGTTTGTACAATCTGAAACTCCCAAAAAGTTTTTTTCTTTTATTTTTAAACTTTTTCTAATGATTATTCACACACCGAAAATGTGCATCTTCTAGCTTGTGCACATTTTATGAATATTTTCTTATTTTAGCGGTGTTGAACTATGACACGTTTCCATCCAAAAATGCTTAGATGGGGTCTGCTTTGTGTAATCTGTAACTCCAACAGTTTTTCATTTCTTTATATTCAAACTTTGCATAATGATTGTTTATACATTGTCTCTTATTTTGTATACATTTTATAAATAGTGTCTTATATTTTGACATGTATTAAACTTAGAAATTTTCCATCCTAAATGGATATGTGGTTTCTTGTTTATGCAATCTGATACTCCAACAGATTTCATTCCTTTATGATAATATACATAATCATTTTCCACACATTGAAAATGTGCACCTCATATTTTGTGCACATTTGATAAATATTCTCTCATTTTTGAGGGATGTTGAACTTAGACACTTTTCAATCTGAAATGATTAGGCGTTGTCTGGTTTGTGTAATTTGTTACTCCAACAATTTTCATTCCTGTAACTCATACACTTATCATTGTGCTATATTCAGACTTTGGAAATGATTTTATCATATGACGTTGCATTTGGGAGTGAAATTACGCAATGCATTAAAATCGATAAACCACTAGTGGTTTACAGATTTTCGGGAACCGTTATGACGTCCATAGCAACGTTGCGTACATAATGACACAATTATAACGTTTAACGACAGAAATGAGATTTCAAAGTAATCTTAATGTCATATAGAATCTAACATTCCTGCTCTTGTATTATTGAATTTATTAAACTCATTGGAAAAAGGAGATAAAATGTTCGCAAGCTAAACAAAAGATAATTTTTTAAAAAAATCCAAAGATTTGCTGCAATATTTCGATAGCAAAAAGTAAGTGAGTGAAACCATTGTTAAGCCCTCCAGTAAAATATTTTACTGACCGTTCAAAGGCGGTACTTCTTTTGTGGATCTTTTATGTTTTTTCAGTCTTGTGTTTGCTATATATTTGCCTTTGTGTGCGTCTGTTTTATGTGCCTTGTGGTCACCTGCTGGGAAAAGGGATGACCTCTTGGCTTTCGTTTGTGGTGTCTAACTTTGAGTTTTTCACTTTCCCATTGGTATCCTGGGTCAGGTGTGGAACTTGATTGCATCGATTCCTGATCTTTGCACCCTTACTTACTATGATTAGGAAATACCACAATCACACACTGCAGACCAACCCATGTAACCATGATAAAGAACCACACAACACTAACAGTCACAAGACATCAGAAAGACAATTAAAGCAAACCTACCAGCCCTTCATTCTCGTCAAGATGATTGCAAAATTAAAACGGATTCAAAGTATTGCATACCAAACAAAAACAGTCATAGAACCCCTCAAACAGTTAGAGGTACATAAAACAGCGAATCAACAACAACAGAACCACCGCCTTAGAACAAACAGCAGCCTAAGCCACGTGGGGGTTTAAATGCATTTTACAAGTCTTTAAAATAGTTTTGTTGTGGTTGATTTTGATTTAAATATTTATGTCTCCCCCCTTCAGAGTCGGGAGACATATTGTTTTTCCCTGGGCGTTGGTCTGTCAGTCCATCTGTCCGTCTGTCTGTCTGTTTATCTGTCACAAATCGTGTCCGCTCTATTACTTGAAAACCGCTTAAGCTCTATTCACGAAACTTTATATAAATATCAATCAGCATGAGATGACGTGCAGAGTGCAAAAATGGTAACTATGCCTTTTATATTTTTTGAGTTATTTCCCTTTGAACTTTGTGCGTCACAAAAATCGTGTCCGCTCTAGAACTTGAAAACCGCTTAGGCTATATTCAGGAAATTTTATACAAATACCAATCAGCTTAAGATGACGTGCAGAGTGCAAGAATGGTAACTCTACCTTTTATACTTTTTGAGTTATTTTTCTTGGAACTTTGTCCATCACAAAAACCATGTCTGCTCTATAACTTGAAAACCACTTAAGCTATATTCACAAAACTTTATACAAGTATCAACCAACATGAGTCGACGTGCAGAGTGCAAGAATAGTAACTCAGTCATTTATACTCTTTGTCCATCACAAAAACAACTAGAACACATTCGATGGCGCGCCATCGCAAATCCCCACGCTCTCGAAGAAATCTAATGGTAATTGACCCTTTGACCCCATCCCAAGGTCACCAGTTTTATCGTAGGTTAAAATTGTTCAGTGTATCGTGGTCTACTGCTCATCCCCTTTAATTTGATAATCCACATGACCATGTTCAGAAAAATAAATTTTTGACCCCTCACCGAGGCCCCAGGGGGCGGGGACCCAAAAAATTGTGCCGGTGCATATGCCATTCATGTGAGTAACTCACACACCATGTCTTGTTGAAATTCAGAAAAAAAATTTGACCCCCCAACCCCCGAAGGTACCCCCAAGTCCCACCCCTGGGCATGACCCAGGCGGCCGAATGAATATCCCGTCTGATATGTTATATACCTTTCATTTGTGAGAATATACACAAAGTATGGTTTAAAAACCTTTGAAATTGACTTTGTAATTCAGATTTAATGATGTTTGACCTTTTGGCCCATCCCCAGGGCCCCAGGGGGCGGGGCCAAAAAAAAGGGCCTTTGCACACCCCATTTATGTGAGCAACTCACACACCAAATTTGGTTGGATATCGTCCAATGGTTTAGGAGGAGATAGCGTGACGGATGGACGGAAGGACGGACGGACGGAGGCGATTGCAATTTCCACGTCCCTTTTTAAAAAAGTGTGCAGATAATTATCTATGACTATTTTATACCAGGTTATGATTGTGCAATAGTTAACTACATTGACAGATATCTTTACTAGATAAGAGCTGATTGTCTACATGAAACGACTAGAATTTCCGTTAGAAATTGTATTTAATGTTTCTGTTTGAAATTGTATTTAATGACTCATGCTTCTGACATCAAAAGGGGGGAGACATCTTTTTTTTCGTTGAAAAACAAATCTTGTTTTAAACATTTTTTAATTTAAAATGGAGTTTGTGATATCTGGATTTTTCGGCAGTTTTCCTGGAACCATCCCCTTAGAATAGGCAGCAACCTCAGCCACTGTGGGCTTAAATGCATTTTGCAAGTCTTTTAAATAGTTTTGTTATGGTACATTATGATTTAAATGTTTTTTAATTTAACATGAAGTTTGTGATTTCTGGTTATTTCGGCAGTTTTCTAAGTTTTAATTTATCCCAACTTCGTTGCGCTATTGGGAGGTGATACATCGATTAGTTAGGGATCTTTCATGCGTACCAAACATCTATTTGTCTTGATCCACATCTGAAATAAGGGTGATGTTGGTAACATTAAACTAGTGTAAGCCCTCCAGTAAAAAAAATATTTTTACTGACCGTTCCAAGGCGGTGCTTCTTTTGTGGATCATTTTTGTTTTTAATGTTTCATGCTTGTCATGCTTTTGTGTCTGTTCATTGCAGCCTTGTGGTCATCTGCTGGGAAAGGGCTAACCTCTTGGCTCTCTTGTGTGTGAAGTTTTCTTGTCTTTTTCACTTTCCCATGTGGTGTCCTGGGCCGGGTTTGATACTTGATTGGATCGATTCCTGAGCTTTGCCTTCTTACTTACTTTGTAGGTTTCCTTTGTGTGTGTGTTGTTTTTTTTTTGTATTTTTGTAGTTGTTGTTTGATGCAACAACAGGCACACAGTACAGTGAATTTAATAAGAACTATAGAAGTGCGTTATGATTCATTTATATATTCACAGAATAATCTGGGTTGTTTGACTTCTTCTATTTGTACATATTTTTCCTATTAAGTTACAGTACATAGGTTATCACATGGTACAGTGACTGTGATTAGAACTATAGTTGTGTGTTACAGTACACAGGCTGGTTTGGCACTGTGCCCTTTCAGCCCTGCGTCAGTTTGGCCTTTAGTTTGGGGTAGGTGGGTAGAAATATTTAGGTATATAATTCATAACAGAGTTATGGTACTTGACTTATGTCAGGATTTTTCAATATTTATTCTGCTCCAAGATAAAAAAAGGGTAACAATTGTTCCCATTTTAATATTTACGAGGACATATACCATACTTAGCCAAGCTTAGAATTGTTCTCATAATTTGCTCAAAATACCCTATATGTCCTTTTCTAGTGTATTCTAAATTATTTTAAACGTTTTTGACAATTGTCATGGAATTTCAAGCCTTTTAACATAGAGTTTGTGATTTATTCAGGGGTTTTTTCAGTTGTTTTTTTTTTCAGTTTTCTATGTATTACATTCTCCCAAACTACGTTTTCTCTAAAAATAATATAAAAAAGATCGCAAAAATTGTCGCACGTTTCAATCGTGCTTGGTGCTATATAAGTCTTTCCAAATGTATTCTGGGTAGTTTTACATGTTTTTGTCATCTGCTATTTTTTTTCAAACTCAACGTTTCTGAAAAAATCTTTTATACCATCAAAGTTATCAACTTATTCTAATCTTTCTGTCGTGTCACAATAAGTCAGCATCGTGCCCTTACAACATTAATGTACCTCTCCACATATTTCAGAGAATGAAAAATGCCAGTACATGTCTAAATATGCATTTTAACCATAAAAGCGCCAGTCACAACTGCAGCAGACGACATATTTTGCGACATCTTTCCTAATTTTCGAATGAAATAAGGAATGACATTCCATGAGAATCATCTGCCAGCAGACGCTTCTCATGAAATATTATGCCTTATTTGTTATTCTTTAAAAAAGCGGCAAAATTTGAAATTGTCTTCCGCTGTAAGTTATAGGTGGCGCTTTATGAATTAAAATTGTCACCTTAAGGCCCTGTCACACTATAACGTTTTAGCCAACCTATGCCGACGTATGAAATATATATATAATATTATCTAGTACGCTGGCGTACGCTGAAATCTAATTAAGAATCAGAGGAAGCCTCTCTCTGAACTTATGCAAAGTGTACACGAAACGAACATAGAGCGTATGTCTAACTTATGAGAAACTTATTCATAACTTATTCCCAACGTAACATAACTAATACTTGTATCAGCGTATCAAAGCGAATGCCCAGCGTATCGCTAGCATTCTTGACTTATGAGAAACCTATGCACAACGAGTGTCTAACGTATACTGAATTGTACATACAACGTACATTAAGGTATGCATAACTTACATGTAGCATGCATCTAACTTATGTCAAACATATTAAACAGTACAAAATTTTGGTACCGATATGTCATATGACAACTTGAACCAAAGCACTGTAGCATTGAAAACGTATCTCTAACTTATTCAGCGCACACCAACGTACTCGGTGAATTTTCATACACCCTCATACATTGGTGCTAACGTACCTTAACATATGCATAACTTACCTGTTGTGTACATCTAACTTATGCCTAACGTATAAGCAATAGGTCGGGCCTGGTCGGCATACGCTGAAGATTTTTTATGCAAGTACAAAATTTTGGGATCTGTTTGCCCTATGACAACGTTTACCAACGTAAAGTAGGGTGTTCGTAACGTGTTTAAAACTTATCTCTAACGTATTCAGCGTACACCAACGTACTTGCTTAATTTCTCATACCTCCCCATACGTTGGTGCTAACGTACCTTAACGTATGCATGTGCATGGCGATTTATGTAAGCATTTAGGAATAGATTAGAGTACCGCATATTCAGATCGGGACTCGAATCTATTCCTAAATGCTTACATAAATCGCCATGTGCATGCCGAATACTTAAAAATGATCTAATTCTATAGTCCTTTATGCATATGGCATGTTTTACTGTACAGTATTAACACCAAAATCTACCACTTTCGGTCTATGAAGTACCGGCAATACGCATAAATACCACCAAACCTACGAATACATATACCAGTGTGGTATAGAAGCAGTACGTTTGCATACGCTGTAATTTCTTATGGTTGCACAAAATGTTGGACCTCTTGGCCGTATGTCAACGTATACCACCGTGATATAGCGTATTCGTAATGTGTTTAAGACTTATTGCTAACGTACTCTGTGTATACAAACGTACTTGCTGAATTTTTCATACGTCGCCATACGTTGGTGCTATACTTCGTAGTGTGACAGGGCTTAAAGGCCCTGTCACACTGTAACGTTTTAGCCAACGTATGCCTAGTAAGCTGGCATACGCTGAAATCTAATTAAAAATCGGAGAGAGTCTTCTGTTTATCTTACTTATGAGAAACTTATTCATAACTTATTCCCGACGTAACATAACTTATACTTGTATCAGAGTATAAAAGCGTATTTCCAGCGTATCACTAGCGTTCTTGACTTATGAGAAACTTATGCACTGCAAACGTCTAACTAATGCTGAATTGTACATATAACGTACGTTAACGTATGCATAACTTATATGTAGCGTTCATCTAACTTATGTCAAACGTATAAAACAGTACAAAATTTTTGGACCACTTAGTTATATGACCATGTATACCAACGTACTGTAGCGTGTTTGTAATGTATTGAAAAGGTTTTTCTAACTTATTCAGCGTACACCAACGTACTTGTTGCATTTTCATACATGCTCATACGTTGGTGCTAGCGTACCTTAACATATGCATAACTTACCCATCGCGTATATCTAACTTATGTAATACGTCGGCATACGCTGAAGATTTATATGCAAGTACAAAATTTTGGGATCTATTCGCCATATGACAACGTATACCAACGTACAGTAGCGTGTTCGTAACGTGCTTAAAACTTATCTCGAACGTAATCAGCGTACACCAACGTACACTCAGTGGCCATAAGTAAGTAGCCAAATCAAATTACAAGAATTTGACAAAAAATATGGTCTGAAACAATGGTCTTTTCTAGCCAATTAAGATAATTTCCCCATGGATAAATATACAGTGTATATGTTAACGTCATTATCAAATTGTATGATGTCATCATCTGTTGCTATGGAGATATTGTGTATCACAAACATTGGCTCCATTTCTTCAAAAAAGATAGCAGGTGTTGAAAAATTGCTGTAAAAAAGCCAGAATGTAATATTCTTTATTGAAAATTTGCAGAAATATTTGAAATGTACTGAAAAACATTCTGTTAAAGTTCAAATTAGTATAGACACTGAAATAAAATAATGCAGGGCAGAGAACTGGACGGAAAATAATGCCATGAAAATGATCCGACTGCAGTATACTTTGGCTGTAAAAACAAACTAAATGAACAAATGCAGGAATATGTGGTATGTATGCTTTGTGAGGTATCATAACAGTGTTCAAATTGAAAATAATATATTTTGAATAAATGTTGATGGATATAAGCTATGGTTGGATCCAAAGAAAATCTGCTAATTTTCGCTGTGAGTCCCGATATTGGTGCCACAAGCAGCATAACCGGTGATATAACATTTGTGTAATAATTATTTTCAGTTGAAAATACCATTTGGAGTTACATGTTTACAGAACATTTATTTCTTTACGAAGAACTATCCTATGATTTCGCAAAGTTTGCATACCCTCTCATAAAGCAAAATTTGACCAAGGGGTTAGGTATCGCTGGGTGCTGTCTTTTCGATTTGAAAGAAAGAAACATTTAAAGACTTAATTGCTTCAAACACTCGTATATAGACCCTAGAAAGACTGATACTTGTTGCTAAGTTACGATGTGGATTCATTCAATAATTTAGATTTTTGGGTCAGGGGTACAAATACCCAACCCACCCCTATTATGATGATGAATAAATTAGGAAGATGCGAACACATCTTGTTCACAGCTGACGATTATAACAAAGTACCATTATCACCAAAAAATATATAGAAAATAAGCAATATCTATAGCCATGTAAAAACGGAAGAAGTTTAGAACCCACATCAAATTTTCAAACTGTTTCAGAAATCAGGGGTGGTTTAAATGAATAAAACCCACGAACTCTAGGTGATAATATTTCTATAATAATCAAGCATTCTTAAGTTGAAAAATAGCAATAGTGATATGTTCAAAATTTCAGATAGTTTGCATTTCTCTTTTTCAAATTATACAATTTTTAAATGTACTTAATTAGTAAATGAGTATGATCAGGAAATACCACAATCACAAACCGCAGACAACCCCATGGCACCGCGAGGAATTGCCGCTTAACCATCACGATACACCAGGAAGACAAACTAAGCAAAGCAACCAGCTCTCTCTTCCCCATCAAGATGATTGCAATACTAGAATGGACATAAAGTAACGTACAACAAAACAAGAACAATTACAGACTCCCCAATGGGAGTAGCAATAAACAAAAAGTCAACAACAACAGAACCACCGCCTTAGAACGGACAGCAGCCTAAGCTACCGGGGGCTTAAATGCATTTTACTGGTACCAAATCTTCGCCCTAGATTCTGCTGTTGTTCAAGTACAAGAAATGTTCAGCTCGCATGGAGGCCATCTAACTAATGCAATGTATCTTCATGGAGAAACACTCTAATCAAATTAACACACCATGATGAAATAAAGAAAAGGGCTCATGACTCACAGATAGTCAGAGCTAAGGAAAACCTCAGGTTGAGCCACGGTGGGTCCAGCTACAGATAGCATCAGGCACCAACCCACCGATTAAAGCTTTACGTCAGAGCCGTCATAGAGTCTGAGGCCTGAACCACCGTCGTGCAATTAAAGAGAAAACCATAGCTATAAACCGTGATTGGGTTTAAAACTAGGCATGCAGACTGTCGCATGATATCCAAGTTATATCCAACCCTTATATAACGTTTTACTATCTTTTTGAATTGATCACTTAAATTAGGTTTTCCAACAATTCGTTTGAATTTATAAACTAAATCACCATAAAATGCAGCTTCTGATATGCCTTGTTGCAGACGAGTTTTTAGCCCAATGCTGTATTTAACAATTAACTCTGAGTGTCTGTGGTAGATTTTAGAAATTGCTTTTCGAATTTTATGATATCTATAACCTTGTCTTAATAACTTAGCAGTTAAAAATAAGTTTCTGTTGTTGAAGTCATCAACATTAGAACACACTCTAGCAAATTTAATTTTTTGCAAACGAAACAACGTTTTCCATTTTGGCTACATACTTATTGCCACTGACTGTACTTGCTTAATTTCTCATACGTCAGTAAACCTTGGTGCTAATGTACCTAACGTATGCATAACTTACCTGCTGCGTACATCTAGCGTATGCCTAACGTATAGAAGCGGTACGTTCGTATACGCTGTAATTTTTTATGAATGCACAAACTGTTAGACCTCTTGGCCATATATCAACGTATACCACCGTACTATAGCATATTCGTCCCGTGTTTAAAACTTATTTCTAACGCACTCACCGTTTACCAACGTACTTGCTGAACGTTTCATACATCAGCATACGTTGGTGCTATAAGTCGTAGTGTGACAGGGCCTTTAGTCTATGTCTATTTTTGCTAATATGAAATCAATCTGTTTCAATCAACCCTTAAAGTCCCAATCGCAACAAAACAAATTGTACAGTGAAACGTTTAATACGCTTCTTGGAAAAACAGTGTAGATCTATAGGAGCAGTCTGATCTATGTCCACAATGCTTTCTCTATGCTTCCATTAGTCAATAATGTTAGCAAATATATCAGCAGACGACTTAAGCAGACGAAATTGTGAGATGCAATATTTTGTCTTGAGCTTTAACGGTTAACCATAAACAAACAATGGCATATCTGCGCCCATCCTCGTCTGCCGGTCCTATTAAAAAAGTCTCTGTAGCAAACAGTATGGACAGGGTCCATGTTGTTTGCCTGTATGCTGTAGTTAGTCTGTGATGTTAGCAACTATATACAGCAGATGACCTCGGCAGGCAACACTTTTATTTGCATTATTTCGTAGCAGGTAAATGGCTCATTTAACCTATAAAGCACCACCTATAATTTGCAGCAGACAATTTCAAATTTTGCCGCTTTTTCAAAAAACAAATAAGGTATGATATTTCATGAGAATCGTCTGTTGGCAGGCGATTCTCATGTAATATCATACCTTATTTTTGTTGGTAATTGGGAAAGGTGTCGCAAAATTTGCCTTCTGCTGCAGTTGTGATTGGCACTTCAATGGTTTATATTGTTCATTTTCAGGCTGTTTCACAGAACTATAAACAATCCATGACATCGCTGGACCCATATCTGGAGTACCTTGTAGCAAATGACCCGAGATATTACTATTTCCTTAGCGAGATGGAGCAGGTGAACCATTGCATGGGTAAGATAGAATTCAGGTAGTTTGTTGTTCATTTATTTCCCTCGAAATAAATGAGCATTTGCATTAAAGACCTAAATTTTGGGCAAAAAGTGGAATCACTTCCTGAGGGCTTTTCCAGATAGATCAAAGTTTAGTCTTAACTATACCCATTCATCATAATCACACAACAACAATCTTACATTTTGCTGGCTGCGAGCGTTTAATGCAAAAGCAATAAATTAAGTTTGGATTTAGATTGAAAAGAAATATATAGCTAATAAATTTCACAAAGAAAATAGCTAATAAACTTCAAAGAAAATAGCCAATAAATTTTCAAAGAAAATAGCTAATAAATTTTTAAGAAAATAGCTTTTAAATTTTCTAAGAAAATAGCTAATAAATTTCAAATTTTGCATCCTTTTGAATTCAAAAGCCTAATTTTTACTGCATACTCCATAAAATGAACTTAGATAAACTTTCTGAAAATATATCTTGTATATCCGCTGACTCTCTTGTCAAGCATCGTTTATATACTTGGTAATTATAGATTTAAAGATTCAGTTATCTTTAAGCGCTTTTGTACAGAATCTTGAATATAACCGTCTTTACTAGAATCTACTTTCCATCTACCGTGACGCTTCAAACATCTATCACTGACATTAGCATTTGCAGCTGTGGTCACGCCTCCAGCTCTAAGGGAATGAACCCCTAAATTTAAACCAGGTGCAACTAACTTTAGTTTTCGAAGGACTACTTCCCTTGTCCTAGTATAACTTAGCTTTTTGTCTTTTTCAAGCAGTTTACAAATTTTACCAGATCTAAAGACAGGCCTAAACAAATACTTCTCTAAAGAAGTATTAATACAAGCCTTCGACATGTATTTTTGTAACATTTTATATGGACAAGCAGAAGATGTACCCTTTGAAACTAAATTTCATTACCAGAACGATACACGTCAGTTTTACTTTTTCGAATTTGAATGCTCAAATATTCTTCCTGGAAATTAATATCAGAACACCTCAGCTCAACCAGCTCGTCAAAACGTAGAAATCCAGCGAAACCAATTAGAATCATTGATAAATCTCGGAGAATAAGCAGATCTGAATTTTCACTAAACATATCACAAAGCTCTATTAACATTTCCGAACTTATGGCATCCTTCTTAACGATTTTAACTGATCGAAGTCTTTTAGCAGATTCATTTAGATTTTTCACAAACCCATTTTCTGTCGGGTCCCTTAAACCATTCATACTATGTGCCCATTTTAAAGCGTAAATAGCCGTGGAAATAACACCGGCTGACGATCCAGCATCCAGTAGTTTTGTTAAATATATTACAATGTGTATTGGCTCAGCCGGAATAGGGGTATAACTATGTTGAGTACAGAAAAAGTTCCACTTTTGAAATGCAGAAAAATACTTCTTTACCGTGCTATCGCTCTTAGAATGTAACATGTAAGCTGATATACGCCCACACAAATCATTAGTTTCATCAACACCAGCATCGTCGAGTACAGCCTGTAGCCTGACATCCAAACCAATACCTGCAAAATAATAGCATTTTGTCACTGTCTTGTTCATAATCTATTAATTTGACTCAAATGAGTCAACTTACAAGTTACGAAGATTGAAAAAACTCTGGTTCCAACTTTTATCCGAATCTGTAACTGAATAAGCCACAATATGATAATAACCATTACTGTTAGCTTACCCACTTCGAGATTCAAAAACGTATTTTGAAAGCGATCATGTTGAATAATAATGGGTTTTTTGTAAATATACCCTTTTTGCACCTTCCTGCTGTTATAATATTTAATCTAGACAATATCTGATTTTCCGCTATGAACGGTTTATAAGACCCGTTACTGTTCAAAAGTAAAGGCCAAAATGGTGCTGATTTCCACTCTGGTAAAATCAGTGTCCCTTCTGCCTTTTCTTTCACAATCTTTTTAAGTGTTTTACATCCTAACGATGGTGGAGGTACCATCCAATTTTTTACACCATGCCAACATTGGTCGAAAGCGTCGACTGCGCACGTGCCAGGTACCCAGTGTTTGCTATTGAAAATATGACATTTATTGTTTAAATTGGATGCGAACCGGTCAATGTCGTGATGACCCCAAGCTCTGCTAAGGTGATCATACACCCAAGTGCTTATACCCCAATCATCGACTGGTGACAACTTACTCAGAAAATCTGCCCTTTCATTTAAGTTTCTTGGTAACCACTCTGGATTAAGCGTTATCTCCCTTTTATCACAAAATTCATTCATCTTCAAAGCTACGCTCTGCAGATCTGATTTGCTACTACCCTTCAACAAAATCGACTTGACATTCTTATTGTCTGAATACACCTTAACTTTCTTTCCTTCTAATAAACCAGCGTTAAAAAACATTACCCGTCTGACTGCTTCTACCTCACGCCATGTAGAACTTTTCAACCTTTCCGATCTTGACCAAGATCCGGTTACTTCAGACCCTTGAACCCATCGACCATGATCGAACTGCTCATGCGATGTGAGCATTTTTCTCAAGTATGCTCTAAAAGCTTTATTCACATGTACATTTTCATGAACACTACCGACACTCAATACCCGAGCATCTTTACCCGACTCTAGGGTTACAGCCCGTCCTGGGGCTAAATTTACCTTTGATGAGGCCCCACTATCAGCCGATTCACCAAGACTACCACTATTGTCACCTGATTGCAATTGTCTGTGCGACAATTCCATATCAATGTCACAACTATCATTCAAACCATTTATGGCATGCATTTGGCTGGGATATGTAGAACCTACCAAAACGGATGCATCCAATGTGTCAAAATAAGAAGCGTAACCACCATACCCATCACCACTCGCATCTGAGTAAATCAGTACTTCAGAATCAAGATTAGGAGAAACGTATTGACCTGTTGAATTCATACAACTGACATTCGCTCGCCAATATTCAAGCTCGTTCACCGCTTCTTTTGCTAACATGATTGGTGCATTCCAGCTAGCTCTGGACATGTTAGACTTGTACAACTCTCTAGTCTTTAACTGAACGATTTTTCCAAGCACTGTTTGCATTGAAATGATCTGGCCTATAATGCAAGCAATAAACCTTACCTTGATCAAAGGCATCTTGCTGTTTGCAATGACTGAAAGAACTGAATCTATTGAAATTTCTAGCTTTTTTATTCTCTCGTCTGTGATATATATTTTTCCTACGAGCATATTCCAGAAATAACCCAACCAAATAGCTTGCAATGAAGGCACCCAGACACATTTTTCTTCAGCTATCAAAAAGCCAAAATTTATCAAGCTGCTTCTAATGTAACTGCTCGATTCGATGGCTTTGTGATGATCTTTGTGACCCCCTATTCCGTCATCGAGAAACATTACAACTAGGTGTCCTGAAGCTCTCCAGAATTGAACCAAAACTCTTACCACTTTGGAAAAGACATATCCCGAAGTACTCAGACCAAACGGTAATGTGCAAAAAACATAGTATTTGCTTACCTGCCCTTCTTTCAACTGAAAACCTAGATACTGCCTGTGTGCAGAAAACACGCTAATGTGGTGATATGCACTGCGTAAATCCCAGGAAAATAAATGTGTGCCCTTATCAAACAATTGCCTTGCCACAGTTGCATCTTCATATTTACATTTAAACTTGGCCAAGCAATCATTTAAATGTCGACAATCTAGCACCAACCTTTTCTTACCCGATTTGTTTGTTGCGACGGTCAATGGATTTACCACAGTGGGCCTGCTTTCTACCTCTTGTATACAGCCGTTTGACAATAATTTTTGCACTTCTTCATAGACAAATTGTGAATTGTCCCTGGCTGATTTGTTATTTTTAAGCTCGACCGGCTGTGGTGTCACTTTAAAAGGTAATTTATACCCCTCTCTAATTACACTTAGTATAAATGGACTGCTAGTTACCTTTTCCCATTTGTCGTACCTTTTTGTTTAGGTGCATGAGCACCTAAACACAATATATAAGGTGAGAATTAGACCTGTACCATGGAGGAGCATGTGACCAAATGTAACCAATCATGGGACCTCTGTCTAAGATTAAACTGATGTCATTTGTAAATATAGATTTGTCATTTTCTGGTTTCCCAGTCTATCTTGAAATTGCATCATGTTCTTTAAAGATTGACCTAGGCCGACCTGGTATGACATTTAGCCACTATTCTGCTGAAGAGAATAATAAGACAGTTGGTCAGTCAGAAATCCAAAGTAAAAAGGGAGCTTATTAAAGCACAGATAACATGAAATTATACAAGTTACACGATACATGGATTTTGAAGAGGCAAATAGTCAAGTAGATTCTTTATGTGGTGCCTTACCCAGAGATGATTTGCGAATGCATAAATGCATAAAGTCTGACATCTCTAAGGTCATGTACCAGACCCTTTGCACGCTAGTCCTACTGTTAACCTTTCAGATCCTAATCAGACAAGCAAAATGTTGGTTGTCATCCAAATCCAAACTGTTCGACATACTTATGGTATTGGATGGTACTTTAAGTCTAGTCTGGCATCAGTCCTGAAAACAAATTGATACACCAGAAAAATAAGAGTATCTTTTTTTTTAGTTGGAGGTATTAGACTGGCCCCAGTCAGGACAGAAAAATCCCAATTTTCCATTCAAGCACTCTTACCCGGTACTAAATGATTGCAACCTTTTGAGCGTGCTAACAGATACAATTATAATGACTAATTTGTTCAGTGGAATGGAACAGTTTGTATAATTTTGGTAACAGGCATTTTGAGGATCCTAATATATTTCTCTGAAGTTATTTTAAAACAAAAGATAATCCTCTTTTAGCTAACCTAGGTTAGGACTTCCTTTATGCGTCTGTTCATCATCAGTGTTATCAATATATACTGACTGACAAAAGAAACGCTATAGGTAAAATTCAAAGCCATGTCACATCAATGTTTGTACATTATGTAATAAATGTAAATTTGGATTATTTTTTACTTTTAAATGCATGTTAATGTTGTACCTCAAAATGTACCACAGGACCAGATTAGCCGCTTTTTGGGGGTATTTAAGCAATTAAATTTGTGAAAAAAGCAATTGTTTTCAAATGAAGGGGTAACAAAAAAAAAATTTGGAAAAAGCAATGGTTTTATAAATGAAGGGGTAGCGAAAAGCAATTAAATTTTGGAAAAGCAAAAGAAAAAACAAACTGATCTAAATATGAATATATCCCATGTTAGCACAATAAGTGTGGTAGCCAGTTCATACCTTTCTTTTGTTGTGATGTTACTAAGTCTCCTTTAAGGTTTGATACATTAAGCAAGTCATTTGTCAGTTACTGGCTAAAGTATTTGCACAAAGTATTTAAAGTCACTCAATCTGTATGTTTCTTCCATTACGAAAACTAAGATTATTATTTAAATTATTAACTAAGATTATTAGGTACTTTAATTATAACGTATAAATAAGCAATTTTTCAAAAATCTATGTTGGGTAAAAAAATATTTTAAGCAATTGTTGTTGGAAAAAAGCAATTCATAAAAATCGTGTGGGGTAAATACCCAATTGAACTGAAAGCTTATCTGGACCTCTGTACCGTCCGAGAAAATTCGATGGGTAAAATCAAAACATGGAAAATTGATGTGTGGATTTATTGATAACAAAAACATCAATATTTTTATGGAGCACACAAAATTTTGGTACTTTATTGTTAGGTAAAACCCTATAAACTTGTGTCCGACTACCCAGCGGCTTAAAGGTCTAGATTTTGGTCAGACATTTACTACATGTAGTAGCGAAGGTTCATTCGCAAGAGCTCATGCTCGATAATAAAATCTGTTCAAATAATCTTTTCAAACACCTATTCTGCCTCGGACCCAGTATAATTGGGTCCGAGGTTCTGCTGACTCTAAGATTTGTTAAACAAGACCTATTATTATAATAATAAAAGTAAAGGAATGCTGTCATAAAAATAACCTATTTGCCAAACCTAAACTATTGGCGGTTTTTTAAAAGCAGCCAACTTGTTTGTAATCTCCCCATTGGAGAAGGAGTATCCTCGCAGCTATTATCTTTTCTACGCACCTTTTCATTTGACGCATCGTTCTGATTACTGACCTCAGTTATAGTACTCTTATTTTTCATACCTGCCGTGCTCTCGTGCGTGACTTTGATATCATAATCAAAACACGGTGCTACCTGTGTACTAAATAGACTATCAGAAAAATGAAAACTACTTATCTTATTGTTCAGGTTAACCTGGGCTTTTTCAACGCTTCACACTCAGAACGCCAGTGACCATGTCCACCGCAATGCCAGCAATTCCCGGGTCTGCCGCCCATCGTCGTCGCAGTACGATACACCGGTTTATCTATGGCTTGAGATTGCGACTGCATAGGCTGTGTAATGGACGACTGTCTACCCCTGAATGAAGACCTTTTCAACCGTAACCTTTTCTGTTGGTCCTTACGTGCCTTTCGCTCCGCTCTGACTTCGGCCTTATATATTTTTCTTTCATCATCTGAATCAGATGCCAGGGGGTTTGATTGGTATTCACTAACGACTTTCCATCCGAGCTCTGACGAGTCTGCCAACTTTAACATTTTTTGACGCTGCTGAATTAAATATTTACCTTCAGCTACATTCTTCTTCGCCCTTTCTACGCTATCCGCATTCAAGTTGCTCAAACTACAATCGATGTCCGAAAATTTATCCTCTACGGAAGCATTAAAATGGAATTGTTCCTCACAACTTTTGCGTTTGAACTGATATTGTCCTAGCGCTGAAGAACGAAGTCTGGAGATCTGGTTTTCTGAAATCGCTGACTGTTTCTCACCAAAGCTTTTCTCCATTATGTCAAATCGAGCAGATAACATTGAATTTATGCCCTCTAACAACTCATTTTGTCTCTCTGTGACCACTGCGCGCACTCTTTCCCCAACTAAATCTTCTATTTCGTCTCTCTCCATTCTGTAAAGTTGAAGTGAACGTCGTGAACGCTTCGCAAAAACTGACCAAATCCAGCAAAAAGGCGCTAAAATCTTAGCACGTGACACAAACTGCCCGCCTGAACATCAGGCCACATGATGAATATTCATATCGTTAAGACAAAAGTTTCTCGCTATACTGACGAAACGCTAGAAACTATTAATCTTTATGAGGTGATTATGACTTCCTTACAGGGGTTAATAAAGTGATACCATGAAGGGTTTAGATTTTTTTCTGAATATTAGTATTTATCTCAGTGAAAGAAATTGTGTTGTATACAGACAGGTAATTTCCCTCATGAGGCCCCTTTAATCCAGTGAGATACTGAAAGTGTCCCTTATCAGTTAATCCTTTAATTATCGCTATTCAGTTCAACTTTTAAAGTGCTGACATAAACTAAATATGAAAAGAAACTTCTGCTGAGGTCGTCTGCTGCAAATATTTGCTAACCTTATTAATCAATTCAAGTACAGAGGCAAACAGTGTGGACCTATATCAGACTGCTCCTATAGGAGCAGTCTGATCATGGTCTACACTGCTTGAATAAGAGGCTTCTAAAACATTTAAACAGGCGATAAAATCAGACAACAATTGTTTTAATTGGATCTTGGGTAGGTATTATCACATTGTTGAGCAATGAAAGCTAATGCGAGTCTGTACATACAACCACTAGTAAATTACACATAACGTTATGACAGTAGCCAAGTTGCCCAGATAATGACAGCATTTTGATGGCTTCACGCCAAATATACAATTGCAAAATGATAAAAATGTCACGATAATAATGGAATCTAGATCCTGTATTATTGAATTTATTGAACTCTTTGAGAAAAGGCTATAAAATGCTCGGTAAGCCTCACATTTTCTCTCGTTTTCCGCACTCCTTAAATAAATGCAGTAATACATGAGCACTCGTCTTATCATAAGATCATATATAAAATGTACTAAGCTTACACAATAGACACTTTATTAATTCATGTAATTTAGATTGAAAGACGTCCATCTTCTAATCTTACAAGATAGTGATTAATTAGCGAAGGATGTGATTCCAGAGCAGAATTTCAGCCTGTGTAGCCTGTCAGTGACAGATTTGATGACCTGCTAATTACAACCACGCAACAAGCAAGTTAGCAACACCCATGAAACATCTCAAGATAAGCTGTCAGAAGCATAAACTAGGCAATCTAGTATTGTCATCCAGGTGCATGACAGACTACATGAAAAGTTGTTCATTTCTACATGAATAAATAAAATTTTGAGATTGAGAGTTGAGATTTTGTTTTAAAAAGTTTATGGTAAAAAACTCATTTATTGAAAAGACATATATTGTAGGTACACATTGGAATTGCTTCATAGAGAGGCAATTCCAGTGTGTACCTACAACATATGTTACTGAAATTAGGAACAAAACTGTTTAGAAATTTACATTTTCGAAGTATCATGTCCATTGTCTTTAGCTCTTTTAAACATCCCAAACTGCCAATCAGTATTAAAATTCCTGTCACTCTACTGCAATTGTTTATATTTACATGAAAGTTATATCTCCGAATTCGAGTTCATGAACTACTTCTTTGCTATCCTGCTAGTTGCGTGGTTGTAATTTATGGAAATCAGGGGCGTGCCTGAGGGCAAAATCAAAGTACGCAGGGGGTGGGTGTGGGAGGGGTGTGTCCCCCTCGCATACGTAAGGGAAAAAAATAAAAATATGAACTAAATGGTGGCTTCTCATGCATTTTCTGTACCTAAACACCGACTTAATTGTTTCCAAAACAAAAGTGAAAAACAGTCAAAATCCTATTGCTTTGGTTCAGGATTATTACAAAATCGGTATACTTGTAATGTAAAGACCTAACCCGGTTGAGGCATGTTTTTATTGCATTTTTCGCGATTTAAGACATTTTTATTTTTTGGACATTCAAATATTAAAGTACGCAGCTGCGTACTTTGCGTATACGCAGGCACACCCCTGGAAATACACACGAAGTTCTTAATACTAGCTAGTCTCTAAAGCTGAACATATTGGATTAATCCTATATAACCTGAATCTACAATTTCATTATTTTTTATGATTTCATTCCCTTAATAAGACATGAATGCCAAAACTAAATAAAGTAAAATATCTACCTCAAAACAGCAAAAAGGGAAAACACATGTATAAAATATTATACAAGCAGTTCCCAGCAACCACATACCGTCGAGACAATGTTGAAGCAATGCGATGACGTGGCTTTAACGTTGTTTCGTCGTTAAGTTGCTTTCACGTTTTGTGTCGACTGGATTAACCCTTAATGCGCCAATGGCAACAAAAGTCGTCTGCTTTTCTCGTCTGCTGAACTGTTTAAGAAGCCTCTATGGCAAACAATGTGGACCCAGATCAGACTGCTCCTATAGGAGCAGTCTGTTCTGGGTCCACGCTGTTTGCTTCTATACTTAATTTGTCAGTAATTTTTGGCAATTATTTGCAGCAGACGACTTAAGCAGACGACATTTTCAGACACTTGAGATGGCTCGCATGAGGCTCACATAAGATTCACATGAGCCATCTCAACTGGATCTTAGTTGCTTGTGAAGCATGTTTTCAGCTCTGCAGTGTTATAATATAAGGCCAGGTCCCGAGTTTATAAAACTTTTTTTCATCCTCAGTTTAACTGAGCATGAATTTCAACTGCTCATAAATGGGCCTCGTCGCGAGAAAACCTGTCTTCGGGGTTTCCCACAAATCGAGACTCAAACCTGTCTCCTCAGTTACAGAGACTAGCTAGAAAATTGAACTTTTCCCTGTAGCAAGTTTAGATATGCTACTTTCCATAAAGCGAATAACAAAGGCGCTGATCAGACTGTGCGGATGCGCAGGCTGGTCTGCGCCTGTGTTGTTCGCCAATCCCCGAAGACAGGTTTTGTCACGTCGCGGCTCAAATTAAAATGCTGCAAAATAAAGACGTTTCTTGCTTTCAAATTTCGATGTTGCATTTATTGTGCTAAAAAATATTAAAATACCAACAATTGTTGGCATATTAACTTTTTTGAACATGATAAAGTTCATGCTTAATTGAGTTGTGCATGTAAACGTTTTTTTAAGCTTTGGGTATGACCTTTTATTAATTCAAGAGGCACTTTTTCTTTTGATGTGCGACATATAGTGTATGTCACGACATAGCGGAACCGAATGTATACCACTAGTTTGCATATTTCATCTGAAATTACAGATCAATTTTGCACAGCAAAGAAACAGCCAGATTGTCAAAATGGTGGCTATGCAACTGTCCTTGGTGGCAAGTGTAAATGTGTATGCCCTCTAGGACTCGATCCCAAGAAAAAGTGCACAAAGCTCAAAACAAAGAAAAGTAAGTACCCCATTTTGACTTATCCTTTTAAACAAAATGGACTTTCCTAACCTTACAGTAGGATGAGCCCATTTCCAACCTTTCAAGTGTGAGGAGGTTTTTTTTGTATTTATCGTATCAATATGTAGGAGATAATCCATCAGAATGATAAGGGTTAATAATTGATAACGATGGGGGAACTGTGGATTGCGCAAATTGGCAATATCTGCTGTCTGTTTTGTTTGCTGGTTATTCTAAAATACAGAACTTAGTGTGTGCTTAATTTTTCTATCATCTCGCTGAGGTAGAGAGAGCTGGTTATTTAATCTTAAATGCGTATTTGCTGCCATGTGCCTGTTACAGTAATACTAATTGTGTCTCTTTCTCGCCGTGCCTTCTGCTTGTCTGCACTCTGTGTTTGTGGCACTTCCTGGTCATACTCACTTGTTGTTGTTGTTGTTGTTGTTGTTGTTGTTGTTGTTGTTGTTGTTGTTGTTGTTGTTGTTGTTGTTGTTGTTGTTGTTGTTGTTGTTGTTGTTGTTGTTGTTGTTTCATATTTTGCAATTTTATTATTTATTTATGCTTTCTTAGAATGTGGTGAGATATATGAGCTGAGCCCAGAGTCCCCTATTCAGGAAATAACGTCACCAGTAAAGAAAGGGGAATATCCAAAGAAGTCAGAGTGCCTTTACTTTTTTAAGGTAAACATCTTTTATTATACTCCCGGTACGAAGTATATGGGGGGTATAGTTTGCCCAAACTGACATGAGACTGAATAATTTTGGCCAAAATCTTCGTGATATTCGTGCGTTTTCGTTAAGTACTCCGACCGTGGTCATGCCTTTAACTGGAATATGAAGATAATGTCGATCCATTAATGCAAATGATCTGATAGCCTAGTGGTTAGGTGGCAACTTACAGATCCAGCCTACCGGGATAGAAACTTGGAAAAGCCTTTTTTATAATTGTCATATTGCATCTTTTTTTCTTTTTTTTTTAAATTTAAGATTGTTCTTGTATTTTACTTCATCTCGTGGTGAGCTTTACATCTTTCATTTGTATTTAGTCGCTTTTATTTTCATTATTTCCTAGGTTTTCTCACTCTTTTCTTGTCAGCGGCTACTTTTGTTGTCTGCTGATTACCTTTGCAAACAGTTTGTTTCCAGATCAGTACCTACAAAACGTGGTTTCTGATCTTGATACAAACCGTTTGACACTCTGATAGTGTTCCTGAAAGATGCTTTTGAAAAAGTTTATTTTGAAAAAAAGTCAGCTGATGACAACGAAAGTATTAAACTCACCCAGCGTGCAAAGAGTTATTACATTTCGGCTTATTGAAATTAATCAAGTTTCTACATGTGTATTTGTTGAATTAACGTATGTCAGATTCAAAAAAAATATATCCATGTGAACACAAAATCAGGAATAAAGGCGAACAGACTAGAAAATTAAAAAGAAAGAAGAAACAAATGAAATGCTACTGGACTCGAACCCATATCATTTGTGTGGAATGACAGCCTCTTATCCATAAGGCTATCGAGGCACTGTGATTTTTACATGCATAAAAGTAATTGTGCCACAATCTAAAGCACACATTCTTCGAAGATTCACGAAGATTGGAAGAAAGGGCATTGAATATTCATATGTCTCAGGTCAATGTAGACAAACAATATATAGTTTTTCCCTTTTCTGTAATTATGTTTGTTTGTTTGTAAACTTTTTTTCCGTCAAAGATTTCTCAGCAACTACTTGGGTTAGGACTCTGAAATTTGTTACAAAAATAAATAGTGATAAGTTGTATTGTGTAACAAAAAAAAAACAGCCACATATTGCTTATCAGTTCCTTTATTTGTTCATTTTTCTTACTCTCCAATGGAAATTTCTGTCACAGATTTCTCAGTTCCTATCGGAGCCAGGGTTTTAAAATTTTGTGTACACCTTCAGGTAGGCAAAGTGTATTGTGTAAATGGAATCCCCTTTTTTCCTTCCTTTTTCAATTTTTCATTTTTTCCTTCTTTCACTCTTATATAATACATATGGACATTTTTTCTGTCAAAGATGTCTCAGCAACTACTTGAGTCAGGATTCTGAAATTTGGTACAAAGCTTGATAGTGATTAGTTGTAATGTGTAATAAAAACAGTCACATATTGCTTATCTATCTCTTTATTTATTCATTTTTCTTTCCCTCCAATGAAAATTTCTGTCGCAGATTTCACGGTTCCTATTGGGGCCAGTGTTTTCAAATTTTTTGTACACCTTCAGGTAGGCTAATTGCATTGTGTAAATGAAAACAAAGATGCTAAAGCTCATTTTGCCTTCTTTTTCAATTTTTCCTTCTGTCACTCCTATATAACACATATGGATGTTTTTCGTCAAAATTTTTTCAGCAACTACTTGATTTAGGATTATGGAATTTTGTGTACACCTTCAGATAGGATAAGTGTATTGTGTAAATGGAAATTAAGGTGCTAGTCCTCATTTTGCCTTCTTTTTTCAAATTTTAAATTTTTCTTCTGTCACTCTTATATAACATATATGGACATTTTTCATCAAAGTTTTCTCAGAAACTACTTGATTTAGGATTATGAAATCTTTGACAATTTTGTCTTTTCTCTGAAAGTGTTACAACCTCTGATGGCTACCGCCAGGGGTATGTGAGCTTTGCTCACTTCTTGCTATATTGATATAACTGCATTAGTTACATTCACAAACTGTGGTTATAATTTATGTTTTTGTTGCTGTTATCTGTTCAGTTGATGTTCTATGTTGTTTTTCTCTTTTTTATGCAAGCTTGTCCAGTGTATTCTATATGTTTTATTGCTTTATTTAATGTTGCGTTAAGCTGTAGTCAACTGTTTATTGTGTTGGGCATTACTTTGTTTTATCATGATGAACAATATAATTGAAGATTCTTTCTTGAAAATCTGTTGATGTTTCTTTTGTGTTTTAAGCAAACAATGGAGATGCAGATCAGGCAGCACAGTACGACTGTCGTTTGGTTAGCAATTCTGCTAATTCTGATTTGAAAAGTAAAATATTCTATCTGCTAATTTTGTTTTTTTTAAAAATCAAGGGACCAATTTGTGCTTTTAAGCCTCAAAATAAATAAATTTGACCTGTAATTAAATCAAAGCTTTTGCTATCTTTCTTCCAATCAAAATAAGAGTATATGCATGTAGAAGTGGGCCACTATCAGTCCGACAGTGAAATACCATTCAAATGACGCTTTGCTAGGGATCCAATAGAGGCCAGAGATTGTGCGCTGACTGGGAAGGGAATTCGTTAAAAAAAATCAAATATATCTAAAATCATTTTTGAATTAAGAGGTTACTTCATTTTTATAAATTTTACTGTAGGTATAAATGTTTTCTTTTTCTTTTCTTTTTTAAATTTATTTTAGGCTCCTGAAGGTACAACATTGCAAGTGGACTTCAATGATTTTGAAATTGACTGTAGTGATTACTTGGAAATAAGAAACAATCTCCCAGGCCAACCAGGTGTCAGGTTAGTTTTAAAAATAAGAAAATGAAGTAAAATGATAGTATCAATTTCTTGATAATAACATGCCATCATTATGATCCCCCCTCTATTTCTCTCTCTCTCTCTCTCTCTCTCTCTCTCTCTCTTGTTTTAATTTAAAATTATGTATATGAAATTCTCATTCATGCATGACAAATTATTCATCCCAATTAAACCTTTAGAATCTATCCACCACTTCATCTGAGGTACTGAAAGCAATAGAGATTAAATTTAGTAGCAGCTCTGCATCCTTGATAATGAAGTGCTTGGAACCCTTATGTTAATGTATGCAGAGACAAGGTGATAAGTTGTTTCACAGAATATCATATGTGATTTGTATTATACTTTTGGATAGTAAGCAGTTAATAGTAAGAGTTAACACTGATCATGTTGCCTAACAGCTATATCACTGTGGTCATACTACTACGGCAATTTGGGGTTTGTCACCCACTCCGGTGTTATAGTAAAATTACTTTCAAATAAAGGCTGACAAAAATGAGATTTTTTGAATATGTTTGCTTCCAGATTGCATCGTCTAGTTAACAATCTATGTGTTGTTTTGCCCAAAACTTAGATAAAATCAGATTTTAAATGTGTATTTTACTGTTATATTAAAAAATTGTCAATTATGTTTTAGCCATATTAATACTGTTTGTCTTTGATGAATTATCTCCGATGACAAAACCGTAAGTAGTTATTTCATGCCCAGACAACAAACGTTAAACTTTTCATATAATTTAAGAGCTAAAAAATACAATGTGAATTTGACAAACAAAAATCAATCAGAACCCAAGCATTTTGGGGCGTTAATCTGTGATTAAATGAAGAAATTAAACATGATGAGAAAGGTATATTAACACTGGAATAAGTGATGAAGCCCAAATTGCCGTAGTGGTATTACCACAGTGTATATGAGGGTAAAATATTTTAGAAGCCATTTACTGGTATTTAAGTATGCAAAACGTGTAGACTTGATCCCGTGCCACATTCAGTGTCCTCATATCCAAATTCGTACTGCTTCTATAGGCCCCTTTGTGTGGGGGAGGGGGTCTTTGCATCTTATTTTTATATCCATCTATATATTCCTTATTACCATTGCAAATATCTCATGTGTAAGGTGCATTTTGTTTTGTTTTTCTTGTATGAATTTCAATAGCTTTACACCAAGTAAATATCCAATATGAGCAAAACCATATCACATATATAAAACTCTGACTCTGAATGAGCATTTTACCATGGTTTTGGTCACTTGTTGCATGCTGCCATTGCGCTAAGTCTTTTATTAAATTGAGTGTTAATATTTTATGCCCCCAAAGGAATTTTGGGAGGCATATAGTTATCACACGGTATGTTACTGGTGTCCGTCCATCCCACATCATGTCCGGTGCATATCTCTTATACTATCTGAGGTTTGAATCCCAAATTTGGTGCGTAAAATGCCTCTTGGAATGGCAGAGTGTCACATACCATTTTTGGGTCAATGTTATATTGACATTGGCGTCAATGTAATATTGACCTTGAGGTCTGACCTCGTTTCAAGAATCTTGTCCTGAGCATATCTCCTACATTATTTGAGTAGGAATGCCAAATTTGGTTTGTGGATGCATCTTGGGATGGCTGAGTGCCGCATATCATTTTTGGATCTCTGTGACCTTGAACTTGCTCTATGACCTTGTTTCTAGAATAATAGTGTCTGGAGCATAGTTAGATTATTTGAGGTTGGAATCCAAAATGAATGTGGTCTGTGGAATCATCTTGGGATGGCAAAGTGTCACATACTCTTTTGGGGTCACTGTGACCTTGACCTCTTACTTGGTTTCTAGAAAAATCATTTCCTGAGCATATCTCTCATACTATTTGAGGTAGAAAGCCCAAATTTGGTGTGTGGCTGCATCTTTTGATGACAGAGTGTTTTGTTCCATTTTCTTTTGTTCACTGTTACCTAGACCTGACCTTGTTTCTAGAACTATCATGTCCGGAGCATATCTCCTGTATTATTTGAAATAGGAATATAAAATTTGGTGTGTGGATGCATCTTGGTATGGACGATTGTTACCTACCACTTTTGGGTCACTCTGACCTCAACCTTTACCTCGGACCTCGTTTCTAAACTTATCATGTCAGGAGCATATCTCCTATGTTATTAGACAATATTTTCATATTAGTTAGTCAAAACACATTTTTAATGTATCATATATGATACATAATCATCTAAAGACCAATGTATAATATATATATATATGATACATGCTATAAAATCACAATTGTCACAATGACATAAATTGGCAAAACGAACAGAGTTTTGTAAGTTCACTCATGGCAGGAACCTTATACATTCAAATTATAATTTCCTCCGCGATCAAAAAGCTGGTTTGGTTAAGCGGATGTTTAGACACTTGATGGTTAAACTATTAATAGCCTCATAACCTCTTGTGACCTGATTCAGGTTCTGTCTTCGGGGTTTCTGAAAAAGCGAAACTCAAACCAGTCTCCTCAAGTACAGAGACTAGCTAGAAAATTGAAATTTTGTTTGTAGCAAGCTTAGATATGAAACTCTTCAATAAGCGAATAAAAACGGCGCTGATCAGACTGCGCAGATGCACAGGCTGGTCTGCGCCTTTGTTGTTTGCAACACACCAAAGACAGGTTTTCTCGAGTCGAAGCCCTAACATGAATTGACTGAACTCTTCGTAAATGATAACATCCACTTTATTACACACCAGTAACTGAATTGAAGAAATTTAAACTCCATGATGCTTCCATGCATTCACCTCTGATGTCGGACACATATTTTTGATATTAAGAAACTTGGCATGGTCAGATCTAGAGAGGGGTCAGGGCGTTCAGCCAAACCCCCTGGAAAATCAGGTGACTATAGGTTTCCTTAGAAATACTAGTACGAACCCCCTTGGAAAGCAAATGGACCCATTGACAGTTTATTTTGCTGTAATCTCACTTGTTATTGTGTTGGCATGTTTTTGTGACGCCAGCGTCACGTTATCAAAGTAGATCCTCTATGTACACCCCAGTTCTGATTCCACGGAATTGCACAGAATTGGCCTAGGCAGTTCCAAGGAATTGCACAGAATTGGCCTAGGCAGTTCCATGGAATCGCACAGAATTGGCATAGGCAGTTCCACGGAATTGCACAGAATTGGCATAGGCAGTTCCAATTGCAGGAACAGGCATAATAATGCATACTCATTGGTAACTTTTAGTCACAGAGGTATGATGCAATGGACTCTCTTTTCAGGTTTTGTGGTGATGGTTTTGATTCAAGTATTGACTCCAACTACAATTACCTTTCATTTATGTTTGTAAGTGACAAGAAGAATGGTGGAAGAGGATTTAATGCTACAGTAAAACTAATTACAGGTAAAATGATGTCATGGCTGAGCTGGTATCAAACATGAGGTACAAGGTGGTACTTGCCTACAGCAAATATTCACTAATTACAGGTAAAATGATGTCATGGCTGAGCTGGTATCCAGCGTGAGTTATAAGTTGGTATGTGCGTACAGTTTACCCTTAATGCGCCAATCTCAACAAAAGTCGTCTGCTTTTCTCGTCTGCTGGAATGCTTTAGAAGCCTTTATGGCAAACAGTGTGGACCCAGATCAGACTGCTCCTCTAGGAGCAGTCTGTTCTGGGACCACGCTGTTTGCTTCTATGCTTAATTCGTCAGTAATGTTTGGCAATTATTTGCAGCAGACGACTTCAGCAGACGACATTTTCAGATGCATTTTTTCTTTGCGCTTTAAGGGTTAATATTCAAATCAGTCTTCTTGGGCCTTGTTTGTGATGTTTATTGTAATTTTGTTATTTTTTCATTTGGTATAAGGAACACGTATGTTACTTGATACTCGATTCCTGATCCTTGCTGTCGTTCTTACTTTTCATCCGCACAATCTGCCAGAGCTGAAGATAACGATGAATTGAGCCTCATTAAACCCACAATTTATTCTATTATATATTGGAAACGTTGTAAGAAGTTGCACATGTCAAAAAGTGCCCAGCATCATATGGGTCGTGACGTGAAAACTCTGACTTTGGAGTGTCTGACAAAGTGAGATTAAAACCAGCCTGTTCAGCTATAGAGACTACCTAGAAACTTTTTTTCTTCGTTGCAAGTCTTAAAGGATACTTTCCAATACATGAATAACAAAGGTGCTGATCCAACTGCGCAGATGCAAAAACAAGGACCTGACACAAACCCCAAAAATCAATGGGAGCAACAATAACACTGTTTCGACAACAACAGAAACACAGGCAGTGTACCAAAAGTAAAACCACATTTACAACTGTAGTTAGAGGATAAGTTGAAGGTGAAACCAAAACTGCAGCACAGTTGTCCATAGGTCCAGAGAACAAAATATTATGAGCGTAAAATTATAATTATTTTCTAACCCATCAATTTAAACATGTGTTTTGGTTGCTCAAAAGAACCGTCTCATTGAGACGGTTCTTTTGAGCACCCACAACATATGCTTTGGATGAGAAATGAAGAAAATAGTTTTCCAATACGCACTTTTATCTGGAGCCCTGGTTGTCTACCATTTTACCACTGTGCCAAGCGGACACCAACGAATTTGAATGATAAGGGAGCAAAATGTACACGATTAGCGGATCTGTGTTACCCGTTTACAACAATGGACATTGCCCACTTATCAAACATGCTATGACGTCACTGCCAACTTATCCTCCGAGTATAGTACCTCAGATATTTACAGTGTATTTCTGTATCATTCAGTTACTAAAACTCACAATTTATAATGCTTCGGGTGACTTTTATATACTTTTTCTATATATGTTGAGAACAACGTCATTTTCCAGCCTTCAATACAATCAAAGTATGTAGATGGGCCATTCTTATTTGATGATTGCTCATATATGAAAAGATGAATATTAAGAGGCATACATTTTAGAACTGATTTGTCAAGCAAGCGCAGTGCCAGCATAACCAAGTAAGCAACAGAGCATGGAATTAATATCTATGTCAGCTTTGTTACAGTAATAAAGATTGGGATTGTACTCACCTTTTCTCTTCAAAATATATTATTTTAGATGAAAACAGCTGTTATACACGTAACGGAAAAGACTACAGCTACTCTGGTAAAGTAAATTATACAAGAACCCAGCAACCCTGCCTTAAATGGAGTGAAGTTACAAACTGTAGATTTAATCGATTCACAAACAGGTAACTGCTACATCTAGTATTTTAGGATGTGATTGTTATTTGTCCTTAACATTCAGCTATTATAACTGCTCATCTTATTAACCAAATATTTGACAACATGAAAAGATTTGTAAGAGATACGATAAAACTTGTCTAAAATGGCCACTCTAAAAAAACAAATTGGTTTCAAGACCAATTATCACTTAATGTAGATCAAAAGTGCTGCAGAATGCGCCGAGAGGAGCATTCTGCAATGCTTTGACCTTCATTAAACTAGCATTTGTCATTAAGATTTTTATTTTGTCTTTTTTTGAGTGGCCATTTTACACAGGTTTTACTGAAGTAATATAATGGCAAATAATGTAAACCCTGAGTGGACTATTTATCTTTGTTCACGTTTTTGCTGATGTTACTTTGTCAAAATATATAGGGTTGATCTAAAATTTAGTATATCTTTTCAACCATCAACTGCAAATCTAAAATTAAATGTTAGTGATATTTGTCAGGACGGTTTTAAAATTGTGAGAACAGATAAAAATAAGAAAGATGGCAAAGGTCAGGAATCGATACAATCAAGTACCACACCTGACCCAGGCTACCATATGGGAAAGTGACAAAAACACAATAAAAATCACTAACAAGAGCCAAGAGGCCAGCCCTTTCCCTGCAGGTGACCACAAGGCAGCAACGAACAGACGCAAAAGCATGACAAACACAAGACATAAATAACACAAATGATCCACAAAAGAAGTACCCCCTTGGAACGGTCATTGAGGGCTTAAACAAGTTTCACAGCGCCATACTCGCCCTAATTACTGATGTGGACCAGGAAAACTGTTTCAAAACCTTTTAATCTTTTTTTAATCATAGATATTTGTGGTCAAATATTTTGATACTTAAAATGTTTTATTTAATCGTTCATTTTGGCCAGACAATTATATATCCAACCAAAAAGAGTTCCTACAAAATGGTTTACATCAGCTCTATGGCAGCCGTTTACCTCTCTATGACGACGTTTTTATGGTTTTTGTATGGTAGCATTTAGGTGTGAGCAGGAATGCAAACCAGTCTTATGATATCACCGGGTTGTAGAGCTGCCACTACGTCAAAAACTAAATTTTCGGCATGTTTATGTTCGTTGCAAGACTGCTGTTAGGCACGCAATGTTTCTGAAATGCTGCTGCAAGACAAACAAGGTGTTGTGTTTGTACGACTGACGTAAAAGTCCACACCCACCTATTTTGTATTATGAATTCTGTAAGACTGTCACATGACCACCATACAATGACCTTGCGCATATTGCAAAGCTGCCACAAGAATCCTACAAAACGTACGACTACCACTGAAATTTACACAACTGGTACATGACTGGACTGGGCGTACTGTACGACGTCTCTCTTTGTCTTGCTGCGGTCTTGCATATCTGCATGACCATCTTGTGGCAGCTTAGCGCAAGCACGTGAAATTATCCAGCGAGCACCAAACGCCTGCCTCATATTCAGTGTGGCTCCGAATAGGTAACATGTTAATTTGTCTGCGATCTTCTACGTCTGCAAGGCCTGTCGCCTGCAGAAAAATCACACAGCCAAACAATCATTTATTGCTGTGTAACAGACTCTAGCCTTGTTTTGATTTCTGTTATAATCATGAAGAAGAAACCATGTATAAATGTTGAGGACAATGGAACTAACATTCAGATGCCAACTTTCAAGTCTTTGCTATTGGCTATGTTTAGGATTTTTTTCTCTGATATTTCTCTGTGATATATAGTATAAGCCACCACAGAAGAAAACCAATTGGATAAGAATTAATCCAGTCTTGTTAATTATATCTTTAAATTCTAAATATAGGAAAACTGCTACATAAACAGCAAATACAAATGTAGAGATCAGACTACGCACTTGCGTATGTTGGTCAACAAAACAGATTTTGTAACTCCAATCTAACTTCTTATTATGGTAACTTGCAATGTATGACTTAACACAAAATGAGCCAGTGCATGAGATTTCCAACAAAGTGGTATGTGCGACCAGCAAAGCCTCAGATCCGCCTGCGCATATGCGCAGTCTGATCAGAGCCTTTGCTAGTCGCTTGAGTATTCTATGATTGTTAAGCTACTGATTGAACACCATTTGGAGTTTCTAAGCTTAAAAGGAGGCTGCAGAAGCTCGTCCGAGTCTACACTTGTCGAAATGTCAAATTGTTGAAGATCACATGTCACGCCTCATATTCCATATACTTGCTAGTGAACTAGATGATGACCTAGACAACAACTACTGTAGGAATACAGGTGTTGGTACAACTCCATGGTGTTATACTAATGCTGAAACATGTGCACGGGAATACTGTGATGCTTGTGGAAATGGTTAGTATTAAGTGTAATTAAACCAAGTTCAGCAAAAAAAAAATCCCATGCGTAAATGGGATGTTGATATGGAAATAGTGCATTTATATGTTAATTATATTTGTTTATGATAAGAATGCATACAAATACAAGTGGTGCCAAATAAAAATAAGATTTGCAACTAATTTTTTTACCATAACAAATGAAAATAAACCACAGCTATTATATGCTGACTGAGCTCGAAAGATAGCCGGATATTTAGCCTGAATGTTTCTCCTCATCATGCACATTTAGAGCTAATATCTTGACTGAACTAAATGCTATTGATGTAAATGTTCTATAAAATGATCAATTGAAGCTATACTTGCTAGAAGATGTATACATATGGTACTGTTAATTCTATCTATGTAGAAATACTATTAGGTTCAACGAACACAAAAATGTCTTGAATTCGGATTGCTTGTCATCAGAACTGTGAATGTCGAATGTGTAACTCAGGCAAAATGTATATGTGAACCCATAGAAATCCATGGCCATTTTCGTTGGATAAAGGCAAACAGTGCTGGCCCCAAGTTAGATGCTCTTGAAGCTGGCGTCTTATCAGATTCTTTACTGTTTGCTGACAGAATATTCCATTAATACAAGGCTCATTTTTATGTTCGCAGAATCGGGCTGTATCTCTACAAATATAGAATTTTTGGTACCATAAGTATATATATTTTAAAAGGTCTAGCTTCAGTCTATAAACGATATGAATTTTACATCATTAGCGCTTAGTTCGATCAAGATATTTAGCTTTGAATAGGGCATAGTAAAGGACACTGGCCCAAATCCAAGTAATTTTAACCACGCAGCAATTAGGAAATTAGACGCTGTTAAGTGCCATTCGCTATGGTGATATAAACATTTGTCAAGCCGATATTTCTTTTACACCATCAAAATTAATTATTCAAACGCTAATTGTAGACAAGTGCAGGAAAACTATAGACATGTAATTTGCTCTGCTATAACAATTCTATAACACCCATCAATAAACCAAAATAATCACAGTCAAGTTCTTCTTATTATATCTGTTAAAATTACTATTATGAACATTTTTTTTTTAATTTCTTCTGGTTTTGCATAGCACATTTTTTTACTCAACCATTCGTCAGCAGTTATATTGATGTATTGATTAAAGCGTGTACCTGCCAACTTCCAGAACTGTCATACCCCCATGTTATAAGAAATGGGTGGGGTAAATCAACCCCACGTAGAAAAACAATAACAATCAGGGCTGCATAAATTTCTTATTTCAGTAATTCCAACACCTGTTAAGAGGCACAAAACAGTTTTAATATATTTTCTCAATATAGTAACGCTCCATGACGTCCTAAATGAACAAAATAAGGTATTTTAGCATTCCATAGGCTATATATTTTGAAGTACATTTCAAGTAAAACATAAGTATTAACTTTGTTTTGAGATGAAAGTTACCATAACACTCCCATATACCATATAAACAAGACAAAATATAAAAGTACTTACAGCTAACAGATTAAGCCACATTCAAAAGCCCATATCCAACTTCCACTTGTGTCAACTTTCTACAATAAAAGTTTATATGCCTACTGTACAATTTACTGAGGTTCTATATAAATCTTCCATATTCAATAATTGTTGCGTTTATCTATAATTGTCATGTAATATTGTAGCACTCGGTGTCCTTTATCTGCATAGAAATTTTCAGAAGCTGTGTATGGCTATGGACCCATTTTCATACAATTTTTACTAACGTTCTGTCAGAGACTAAGTCCATAAATGTCATATTTCCACCATATTTCCAGAATCCGATATATAGGTATGTCTTAGCCTCTTGGAAGTCATTAAAATACTGCATTCTAAATAATTTTAGATTGCATGTATAGATAAAACCTCAATCTTTTCAAATACATACATGATTTATGCATTTACGTTTGCTGTTTTCATTAAATTTACCACTCTACGAACATAAAAACGTCCTTCGTATTCAATTAAAAGTGTATTATAACACCCTGCTACTCTTAAAAAAGCCCATGGACTGTCAAGTTTATAAGAGTAGGGACATTTCTTTTACCTTGGTTGTCTTAATATGGATTGGCTCTTTTTCAACAGATAAATGCTATGACCGTTTTGAGGATTGTGCTGACCTAATCGGAGAAGATCCAGACTTCTGTGAGAAGAATGAAGATGGTCAGGCTCACAGAGGCTGTAGAAAGTCCTGTAATAAATGTGCTATAGCTTTGCCTGAAGGTACTGCTTTTGTTTGTATTTCTTTGGTGCTTATATAACGTCTCAATCAACAAATTTAAGTCACGTCAGGACAAAGTCCTGTCTTCAAGGGTTGAACGAGAACTAAACAGAGGATGAAGTATCTTGCTCAAGAACACACTACAGTGCCTCTCGTGAGACTCCAACCAGCTATCTTTTAACCTAATCAAAATAAAGTGCAAGGATCGGCTGCTTGCAGACACGTGTCTGCAAGTAGCCAATCATTGGGCTTTATTTTGAGTTTGAGACTGTACTCAGGTTTTATAACTTCAAGGCCAGGTCTTCTTATGATATTAACCATATTTACATGACGTTAACCATGTATTCAGTGACATTATCTTACAAGATGTCTTGCTTTAAATTTGATTTGCTGTAGTGTGCAACGTGATGACTTCAGAGGTGGCCATACATTGTTTTACAAGTATTAAAACCATCAATTTACCATATCTATTAAATTTGATTTCTGTTGTCTTTCTTCATTGGTTAGACTGTATAACGGTTTGCTTTTATTAATTTACATATTGATAATATGAGCCATGACATGTGATTTCAACAATGGGCATTTTGACAAGTGTAGACTCAGACCACCCTGTGCAGCCTCATTTAAAGCTTAGTAACTCTTAATAATGTTTAGTCAGTAGCTTAACACTCATAGAATAGTCAAGCGACTAGCATAGGCTCTGATCAGCCTGCGCATACGCAGGCTGATCTGAGGCCTTGCTGGTCACACATACCACATTGATGGAAATCTCATCTCGTGGCTCATACATAGCTGTAAGAGAATACTATGGGTCCCAGGTTCAATTCTCTGTGAGTTGTTTTTCAAAAGTGAACTTATTATGAATTTGAAATCTGCTACAGTTACAGTATCAATTAACGCTTCATGCACTTATGAATTCATTCTTCTGATTTGATACATTTAACTAGGGATAGTCCATTGTACATAAGGAAGTGTCACTGGTTACATTTCCAAACAAAGTTGTATCTCAGCCTCTGAAGATTGAAGGAGTCTTTGTCTTAGCAAACAGTGTAAATCTGAATGAAATAATGGACCATGTAGCATTTTATCTGGATTTTGCCAAAGGTAGAATTTAGGAGTTACTGGTATATGGATATAAGATATTTAATTGAACCATCCCATTTGTTTTATAGCATCAACAGTACAATGTTCCCCTCCAGACCCAATCGAATTTGCTATTGGTCCAACGCCCTACAACTCTAGTTACTCTGTTGGAGATCAAGTGGAATATAAGTGTAACAGCTCAGATGATAGCAGAAGAATAACATGTACTTCTGACGGAACATGGACAGAACTAGGATTTGTGTGTGGAGGTATGATAATAGTTTATGACATAGCTCTAGCTAGAGTGTGGTCCCTTTATGTAACACCTCATTATAACAAAGATTTGGATATATGTTATCATGTTGTGACAACCTCAACTTTTGACCATTGAATTTTACAAAAGAATTATTGGAAAATGATCAAGAAATTGTCAGTTTCCTATTATTCCTTTTAAGTAAAATTGTCCCTTTAAATCAGGATTCACTTAATACACTGTCCATTTGAACCCAAAGGAATATGTTATGAAGGGGTGCACTTTATTAGTATCAAAAAGAGAAGTGTCATAAAATGTATGGCACAATCATGCAATTATAAATCATTATTCACAATTTTAGGTCACATACTGCCTTTAAAGCAAATTTTATCCAATTTTATTCATTAGTATATAATTTTATAAATTAGATAACATCATTTCAACTTTTATGCAGAAAGTATTGAAAACCCTTCTTTTCCCAATCAATTAAAAATATAATCAAACATTATAAAATAGCATGGATATTATGCGCCAGTCTACAGTCTGTTTATAAAAAGCAAGTGAACATATCAGGAAATGTGGCACAGACTTCAGACTAAACCATGGCACCATGAGAAAGTGACACAAAAAACATACAGCTCGAAAACAATTTCTCAGGTCTCTCTTCCACAGCAAACTTATTGCTAAACTAGAAAAGATCAGAAAGGACAGCAAGAACTTTACCACAAAACAAGGGCCACCTTTTAAATAGAGGATCTTACATGAGTGCTCATGTTTTAATGAATTTATTAAACAAGTTGGGGAAAAGAGATAAAATGCGAGGGTTGCCAAGCATTTTATCTCTTTTTCGCAACGAGTTTAATAAACTCAATAATACAAGAGCACGAATGTTAGATTCTATTTATCATATGACCAATACTTTGAAATCTCATTTCAGGCGTAAGAACGTGAAAATTTTGTCATTATGTACGCAACGTTGTTATGGACGTCATAACGTTTCCCGTAAATCTATAAACCACTAGTGGTTTATCGATTTTATTGCATGGCGTTATTTCACTTCCAGACGCGACGTCATATGATAAATGATTTTAATGATTGGGTGGAATATTTGTTGGTGTCTGTTTTGATGTAATTAGGTGAATTTCCCTTAATTTTAAACGTTGCCAAGTTCTATGATATCAGTGAATAAGTTTAGATCCAAGCCCGGTCCCATATATTAGTGGAGAATGATCAAAAAATAATTTTACGGCCATTCCTCTCCCTTACGCTGATTTAAGAAATGTTGTTGTCAGATACAAGCAAAAGTATGTGAACTAAGTACAGGCTAACCGCTTAGTCAAGCTTGCCCAGGAAAAAATGTGGTTAGGTGAACTGACGGCTCAACATGACCATAGCTGTTGACTGGGACATTAAGCATCAAACAAAGCAAAATAATACAATAAAAGGCTATATTAAAAATAATAGCCATTTTAAAATGATCTCCATGGTTTACCTTACATACTTTCAAGCTCATTGAGTTTACAACATATCCAAATGTTTACATTTCATAAACCAGCTTGTCCAAGGGGTTGGGCCCATATCGATGGCAAATGTTTGCAATGGGTGGATGAAGCCATGTCACACGAAGATGCTGTAACAACATGTAAAAACTTAAAGACAGGGGCTACACTGGCAATGCCAAAGAGTTTGGAACAAAATCAATTGATGATGAAGCTGATTGAATTTGACATGTGAGTATTTAGATTTATTTCACAAATTTGAAAGAACATCATTCCGAGTTTGGATAATGCAGGAGGTATTTCAGCATGCCTTTAATATTTGCCTTTTTAGATCCAAGTGCTGTTTATTATAAAATGTGTATTGTACAAAGTGCAGCAGGATAATTTTCAGCACCACTTTAGTTAAGCGCTCTGCATATATAAAAACAAAACCATAAACAAAATAAAATATTAACTTACATTAGCTAAAGGCTCATGTGTAAGTTAATAGTATACCCAAGATATGGGTGCGATAATGGTTTACCAACAACTCTGACGTCAGCCATTGTCTGTCATCCACCCAACAACATTTTCAAACATCAACGCAGCTAAAACTACCGGGGCAATCGAGCTAACATTTCATATTAAGGCTCCTTAGGATAGGAGAACCAAAGTTGTTTTCATGCAGTGAGATAGCTCAGTGGAAGAGTATTTGACTCAAGATTAAGTGGTTGTGGATTTTAGCCCTGGGCTGAGGTACTGCTTCTTGTCATTGAGCAAGCTATTTTATTCTCTGCTTAGTACTGTTTCACAGCAGGAAACCGGCATGACTGAAAAATTGTTGACAACGATGAAGAGAAGCAAATCAACAAACTGGTAGGCTCAATATAGCTTTACTTTTATTGTGCCAATATATTTTGCCCTGAAAGTGTAGTCTACTTTTCACATCTGCAGCTTAGGGACAATCCAAAATTAAGTCTACTTTTATTCATGGAGGCACTATGGACCCAGATCATGGAACAGTCTGATCTGGATCCATAGTTTTGACCAAAGAGGTGCTTAAAGTGTATACACACAGATGAATAAGAGAAACTATATAAACGAGAATAATATTGACAATATACAGTATATCAAAACAATTAGATACATAGTTTTTAATTGCCATTTGTCACTTGACTATTGACAAAAGGCTGGCGACCAATGGTTATCCAAAACACTGTTTCTAGATATTTTTGATATGAGTTCTTCCATTTCTAACTTAAGAGCATTTTGATTGCCACCTATACATCAGTTACCTTTCATATTAACTGCATTGTTGAGTGTTGCCTGATAAACAGTGTCTATCTCACGGCATGCGCCTTTATCAGGTCATGATGACGTTGCACTTTTTGTATTACGTTGCTAATGACACTGAATCAACACAAATATAAAAAATTACGTCATAATCGCTAGTTTGAAGGGTGAAACAATAGGTAGACTGATAAATAGAATACGAGGTTTGCGTATTTTGATATCAAGTTTACCAGGCCCGGCTTTAAGAGCACGTGTTGAATGGCTTAGCAAGCCTCGTGATGTCAACAGGCGTTCTAAAAGCCTTGCCTAGTAAACTGGATATCAAAAGACACTCACCTAGTATTCTCTAATCTGTACTTATCTCTTTTTTCTTGCAAGAGAGGAAATGCGACTCACGTGGATTGGCTTGACAAAATCTACGACTGGTGAATATGTATGGGCAGACAATTCGTCCCTGAGCTGGACAAACTGGAAATATGGTCAGTATACAAGCCAGCAGGTGCCATTTTGGTGCTTATTGTATATGTGCAAAAGCCTCTTTCATAGGTTTAGATAAACAAAGTTTTAGCGTGCCTACTGGGAATAGGACAATTATCGTCATAGTTGATCATTTCTACAGTGAAATGATATTGTATTAATTCGCTATTGAGTGATAGAATTTATATCATCTCACTGTAGCAATACAAGGCTTTCTTTTCTAATTTGGAACTGCGACTTTCTTTTCAAAAATAGTGAGTATGATCAGGAAATACCACAATCACAAACCGCAGACAACCCCATGGCACTGCGAGGAAGAGCCACTCAGCCATCACGAGACACCAGGAAGACGCATTAAGCAAGGCAACCAGCTCTCTCTTCCCCATCAAGATGATTGCAATACTAGGATGGACATAAAGCGACGCACAACAAAACATAGAACAATTTCAGACTTTTAAGTGAAGGACATTTGTATGAAATAACGCTACAAATAAAGAGACGTCAACATCAAACATAATGAAGTCACTTAGTAACACTCGTTTGCAAGTGACGCCTACCCTAAAGCACTCTTTATAGGATTTCTTTAAATGTTGATTGCTTACGTTTCATTCGTTATGATATAATCCCAAGCCATTTTCGATGTCCATGCTTTGTTTAAACCCATTATTATACCCAAGGAACGCATTTTAAAAGTCAAACCGAACGAGAAACAAAAGGAAAAAAGTAGTTTGCGATTTCTGTGTTTTTGTTTTGTTGAGTCTAAAGTGAAAGAAACTTACTTATTTCAGTAATTACAAAATGCCAGTATTTTTCGTAGATCTCATCGCATGCAGTGAAAATATCAGCATTTTCATTCCCACTATGAACTCTTGAAAAATACTGATTTTTCACCATACTCAATGAAATATATTTGATTCACCTCAAGAAGGTAAATATCCCCTATTTTTATCATATGATGTTATGCCATGTGAGTCAAATAATATTATGTATTAAAATCGATAAACCCCAAGTGGTTTAAACGTTTTCTAACGTTAGGTAATGATGGTCAAAATAACATAGCATATATATGTGGCAAATTCTTAGAATTGTCATATCAAAAACGCAATTTTAAAGTACTTTGGGGCCAGAATTTTTTATTACTTGATTTACGAAAGTTTTCTGATTTTATCCGTTGACTCTAAATATTGTTTGTTTTGTTGAAAAAAAATAATATTTTTCTGAGATTCTGTTGTGTTTTTTTGAGAGTGACACTGTTAAAAGTGATTGTCCTATGCAGGGTTTGAAGATTTTATACAGACTGTTGGTTTACTTAACTAGTTTAACTGTTTGTTCTGGAGCTATTTAAAAAAAACGCTCTGAAAATGAAAAAAAGCTCAGACAATGACCAGTAGAGCTTTTTTTTTTTTTTGCTTTTTTTTCCGTCCCCCGACCCTGAATCTGAAAAAAATCAGGTAAAAATACTAAAAACTGGCCTGATTGTCATATGATTAATATAATCGAACACTTGTGCTGCCGTATTGGGGGAAAAGCAATAAAATGCAATGCTTGCTTATCTCAAATTTAACGCTTTTCCCAAACGCGTTTGATAACTTTTATCAAACATAATCTTCTGTGTATTATTGTTGTAATATTTCCGTTACATTTTAGACTCTCCTAGTGAAGAATGTGCATATCTTTCTTGGGATGGAAAATGGGTTACCTCTTGGTGTGGATTCAGTCGATCAGTTTTATGTGAATATCAGCCAGGCCGTAAGTACAAAAATTACAAATTAGTAAGGTCAAATACACAAAATTAGAATGTTTTGAGTAACAGATCTGAAAATTTGAAGTAAGGTTGGCTGACATATTATTTTAATTATTTTTCATTCTGGATTTTTTTTTATTTTTATTCATTTTGAAAGGCGTTTTGGCTTTTAAAATGCATATTTTTTCAGAAAATAACCAATAACACAATTTGAAAGTACTTATAGTAGCATAAGATAAATAGATTCTTACACTCCATTGACAGAGGCAGAGGGGAGGGGACAGGGGGTCCGGACCCCTTCTGAAAAATCACAAAAATATAGGGTTTTTCAGCAATACTGCTCCAGATCCCCTGAAAAATCACAAAACTTTAATGTTGGGCCGTCATCGGCCCATTTATATAAAGTGCTATTTGGATTCTCCTCTATCCCCTCATCAATTAAAAAAATGCTTGCTCAAATAATTTTAAAGAATACGCTTTACCATATATTATGCTAAATGTGAATCTTTAAAACCACCGATTGGTATTTAAATTTTTATACAGCTAATGCCATTTGGTGATCAGATGACACCAAACAAAGAAAATAGTTGCACAACTTGAGCGATCGCTAATTACGATTTTGAAGGCTTATATTACTTACTGCCAATTTGGAAATATCAAGAGGGTTTAAATTATGCAAAACTTTGCTGATAAAAAAACTGACAAAATGGCGCAATTACTCTGTCATTTACTGATGTAGGTAAATCATTCCCAAGTCACAAATTTTTAAAATGGTAAATATGTCTGTTAACACTATTCTTGAAAATAAAATTCTCTCAAAAATTTCCAACTTCACAGTAAAAGATATACACAGTATGAAACCAAAAAGCTCTATATTTGTAATATTTGGTAAATTTCAGGACGACAGCAGTGCACTGATCAGATTACGAACTGTGATGATTTGATTCGTGACACACCTACACTCTGCCTAAACCAAATAGAATTCGCATGGGCTAACTGTCCTCTATCCTGTGGAATGTGCGGTCCATGTAAGTAATGTTTTTGTTGAACACTACTTAGAGGATCTACCATGAGTATTTATGTTTTATTGAATTTATTAAACGAGTTGAGGGAAATAGACTGTGAGGTGAGGGAAATAGATAGAATGTGAGGTGAGGGAAAAAAAAAGACTGTGAGGTGAGGGAAATTGATAGACTGTGAGGTGAGGGAAATAGATAGACTGTGAGGTGAGGGGAAAAAAGACTGTGAGGTGAAGGAAATAGATAGACTGTGAGGTGAGGGGAAAAAAGACTGTGAGGTGAGGGAAATAGATAGACTGTAAGGTGAGGGGAAAAAAGACTGTGAGGGAGGTGAGAGGAAAAAAGACTGTGAGGTGAGGGAAATAGATAGACTGTGAGGTGAGGGGAAAAATGACTGTGAGGTGAGGGAAATAGATAGACTGTGAGGTGAGGGGAAAAAAGACTGTGAGGTGACGGAAATAGATAGACTGTGAGGTGAGGTAAATAGATAGACTGTAAGGTGAGGGGAAAAAAAGACTGTGAGGTGAGGGAAATAGATAGACTGTAAGGTGAGGGGAAAAAAGACTGTGAGGTGAGAGGAAAAAAGACTGTGAGGTGAGGGAAATAGATAGACTGTGAGGTGAGGGAAAAAAAGACTGTGAGGTGAGGGAAATAGATAGACTGTGAGGTGAGGGGAAAAAGACTGTGAGGTGAGGGAAATAGATAGACTGTGAGGTGAGGGAAATAGATAGACTGTAAGGTGAGGGGGAAAAAAGACTGTGAGGTGAGGGAAATAGAGACTGTGAGATGAGGGAAATAGATAGACTGTGAGGTGAGGGAAATAGAGACTGTGAGGTGAGGGAAATAGATAGACTGTGAGGTGAGAGGTAAAAAGACTGTGAGGTGAGGGAAATAGATAGACTGTAAGGTGAGGGGATAAAAAAGACTGTGAGGTGAGGGGAAAAAAAGACTGTGAGGTGAGGAAAATAGATAGACTGTGAGGTGAGGGAAATAGATAGACTGTGAGGTGAGGGGAAAAAAAGACTGTGAGGTGAGGGAAATAGATAGACTGTGAGGTGAGGGAAAAAAGACTGTGAGGTGAGGGAAATAGATAGACTGTAAGGTGAGGGAAATAGATAGACTGTGAGGTGAGGGAAATAGATAGACTGTGAGGTGAGGGGAAAAGACTGTGAGGTGAGGGAAATAGATAGACTGTGAGGTGAGAGGAAAAAAGACTGTGAGGGGAGAGAAATAGATAGACTGTAAGTGAGGGGAAAAAAGACTGTGAGGTGAGGGAAATAGATAGACTGTAAGGTGAGGGGAAAAAAGACTGTGAGGTGAGAGGAAAAAAGACTGTGAGGTGAGGGAAATAGATAGACTGTGAGGTGAGGGAAAAAAAGACAGTGAGGTGAGGGAAATAGATAGACTGTGAGGTGAGGGAAATAGATAGACTGTAAGGTGAGGGGAAAAAAAGACTGTGAGGTGAGGGAAATAGATAGACTGTGAGGTGAGGGAAATAGATAGACTGTGAGGTGAGGGAAATAGATAGACTGTGAGGTTTGTCAAGCTTTTTATTTCTTTTTGCAATGATTTTTATAAATTCAATAACACATGTGTACGAAATTAATATGCTATTTATATTAGGACATTAAAATGACATAAAAGTTGCATTTTTCGTTTGGAAACGTGTAGATTTTGCTTGGCCTTGCATCACTCTCAGACGCAAGGTCATGTGAAAAACAATGGATAGAATATTATATATATATTAATGAGCCATAACTGCAATTGGGTTTATAACCATGCATGCAGACTGTCACATAGTATCCATGTTAACCCTTAAAGCGCCGAGAAAAAAAATGCATCTGAAAATGTCGTCTGCTGAAGTCGTCTACTGCAAATAATTGCCTATCATTACTGACAAATTAAGTATAGAAGCAAACAGCGTGGACCAAGAACAGACTGCTCCTATGAGCAGTCTGATCTGGGTCCACACTGTTTGCCATAGAGGCTTCTTAAACATTTCAGCAGACGAGAAAAGCAGACGACTTTTGTTGCGATTGGCGCTTTAAGGGTTAAGGACATATTGCTAGTACTAAAAACTTCCCACATTGAAATATTTTCAATACTTTGCATGAAGTTTGTTTTATGCAAGGACTTTCAATTTATGAAATAAAAAGGCTATGTCACCATGCTCAATGTTTTATATGGAAATTTTCAAGGTTTGACCATTTGACTCCTGAATAGTATGTTTATGTATTCAAAATACCGTAACAATAATCTTCCAGACCTAAAAATGAAGTTTGAAGTTTTTTCAACGTTTTTCATTAAAGTCTAATCAAGTTTGAAACGTGTTTGCATGGTGTCTTGTCAGACGTGTGGCCTTTATATATGCATACTTTTTAATGTGATGAGTTTGCCTTAAATTAGTAAAATTTCTATTCAAAAAGCGTAAAGTTTCTATTTTTGTTCAGTATAACATAATATTTTGACCTAACACCCACCCCAACTTAGGTTGAGCTATCAACAATAATATTGTGTCATCAAAGATCTATAAATGGTCGAAATGATAAAGCAAAGCGGTAATTGGATTCTATTTTGAAGTTGCCATTACTTTATATCACTGAGGAGGTGTCAATATATTATACCACAATATATTGAACCCCCCACCCCTTTAAGAAAAATGTCAACCATGGAATAGTATTGTCTGTGATATGTGAATGTTTTGTGTGATGAAGCTAAGTTGTCACTGGACTCTGTTTTCAAAATACTGTTCTTTAATATTTATTGGAGGGGGGCGTCAATATATTATATCAAAGCATACAGATAATACTAGTCTGTGGTTGACATTGCATTTAATGGGGTGGGGCGGGAGTTGTCAATATTTTATGGTATAATATTTTGACCATTTATAGATCTTTGATGACGCAAAATTAATGTTGATAACTCAAATTAAGTTCAGGTGGCTGGGGGGGGGGTCAATATATTTTGGTATAATATATTAACCCCCTCCCTCCAACAAATATTCAAGAACAGTATTTTGTAAATAGAATCCAGTGATAACTTAGTTTCATCACAGAAAACATTCACATACCACAGACAATACTATTCCGTGGCTGACATTTCTTTATAGAGGGTCGGGGTCAATATATAATGGTATAATATATTGGCCCCCTGAATGATATAAGGGTCATTTTCAAAACATATATACATTTTAGCTTAGAATATTTTTAGAAACATTTTTTTCATTTTTGACTTCAATTGTGAAAATTATGTCCGCAATGGAAATGAGAACACAAAATCAAGCAAATGCAAGCTTAATCTCTGTACTTATAGTCATTTTTATCAAAATGATAGGGTTATTTGAAAAAATGTCAATGCAGTTACCATTAAACCTACCTTGTATCTAAAGGCATTTGCAATTTTAATATGAAGCCTAAGATTTTGAATTAAGTTAAACCAAGTTATTCATTTATTCTTATTTTTTTTTATAATGGCAACTTTTATTGTAAGGTAACACCAATGACACTGGTAATTTCAAAGACGTATTTAGTAACTGCATTGACATTTTAGATACAAATAATGTTTGAATCATGTCTGATGGTGTTTACATATCTTTTAAGCATCAAATTTAACAAGTTTGATTTTTATATTCTGCAAAACAGCAAGTGAATTTGCATTGCCATGACATTTGTTACTTTAACTGTCAATGGCGTTACTTCGGTCGTCAGAGCAGTTACTATATTTGCTTGCAGAAAATATTTATTTAATGTTGGAAAGCCTTCTGTTCGAATATGCACTATTTAAAATGCTTATGGTCAGCGTAAATTAAACTGCATTTTCGCCATATTTTTTGTATACGTTTCAAGATTGTAAAATAAATAGCCTTCTTTGTCAATGCAGTGACCAAGCCAAACCACAGTGTTACCGTGTTCATAGTTACATCATTGACAGTAACCGTATTGACAATTTTAGACAAAAAGTTATAATAAGAGCCTTGAAGAAGAGATAAATGCCAAATCAAAGCAGATATTTGTATTTGCTTTAAAGGTCAAGTTAGTAACTGCAACCCCTAGAATACTTCTCAGGCTTAGAAGGTTGTGATTGGTAACAATATTTGACTCACTTGCAATATACTCATCCATGAAATATAACGGTATTTACAAAATCATAAATATGGTGAATTTGGAGGGAATAAAACTGCTCCCACATTGATGTCAGGAAGTAGGGGTCTTCAGATAACATAGAGTAGCTTCACACAAGCGATTGAGAAAATTCTGTTAAACATTTTTTTTTGCAACAGTAACTGCATTGACAAGAAACTAAGGACACACACTTAAGGTGTAAGACTTAAGACTCCAGAATATGCTTTTTTCATATGAGACAATATATTGAACCCCCAACCCCATTAAAAAGAAATGTTAACCATGGAATAGTATTGTCTGTGATATGTAAATGTTTTGTGTGATGAAGCTAAGTTGTCACTGGATTCCATTTTCAAAATACTGTTCTTTAATATCTGTTGGTGGTTGGGGTCAACAACCATAGACTACAATTGTCTGTGATATTTACATTTTCTGAGTAATGAAGCTAATCTGAGACTGTTTTTATTGTCAAAATACCTTTCTTGAATATTTGGTGCGTGGGGGGTCAATATATTTTACCATAATATATTGACCCCCTACACACCGGAACTTAATTTGAGCTATCAACATTGATATTGTGTTGCAAAAGATCTATTAATTGTCAAAATGATAAAGCAAATCTGTAATTCGATTTTGCTTTGAAATCGCTGTTCCTTCATTGAGGGGGGTGGGGGTCAAATATTATACCATAATATATTGACCTCCCCCCCTTAAAAATGTCAACCACAGAATCGTATTGTCTGTGATATGTAAATGTTTTGAGTGATGAAGCTAAGTTGTCATTGGATTCCATTTACAAAATACCGTTCTTGAATATTTGTTTGAGGGGGGTCAATATATCAATCAATCAATCAAAATTTGTTCAGTATCAATCCTTAACAAAGAATCATGACTGAAGACATAAAATGACAATAACATCACAAACATATTAAATTACGCTACACATTTATTGACACAGGGTGTAGCTAAGGCTTAAATACACCTTGATTATCTCCCTGAGGACTGGCGAATCTGCAAGCATTTATCTATAAAGCACACCATAGAATTAGCACTTCAGTGCATTTGTAGACATCAGAAAAATGAATTTTTCTTGGCTTGTAAATGACTCAAAAGGTATAATAACTTGATTTATTTTTCTACAAAATTCTATTCTTTCAGTTTGATATTCTTTACATATCATTAAAAAGTGAAATTCATCATCCATATATTTATTTTCATTACAAATTTTGCATATTCTCTGATCAATCCTAGTCTATTTATACCAACCGGTCTCAATCTCAAATTGATGGTTTGAAATTCTAAATTTAGCAAGATTAAAAATTAAGTGTTTATCAACCTTCAGACTTATATAGTTTTCCATTTTATAGTTATTTTTGAACATCTTAAAAGTTCTAAGTTTATCTAATTTTCTGCCTTTAACAGTAATTCTTCCAGTAATTGCCTCTTTGAAGAATGAATTGTACCTTTCTATCAATTTCTTTTCCTCAGCACTTATAAGGCTTCTTTTTGAAAAAAAAGTTCCTTTATTTTGCCAGACATGATCATACCCAATAATCTTTAAGAAATTTTTAATTTGTTCTCCTTAATTTGACTTAATTTCATCTCCATTTATTAGACTTTGAAAAGTGAATTTATTTTGTGCTTCCAGGATTTCATCATCATTTATATGCATCCAATACTTTATTGAAAGGAATGTAGCTATTATTGCTAAGGGATATCTTCCAACTTCACTTTTACAAGCAAGATTTGATGAATATTTGTTAGCACCTGTTAGAAACTTGCAAATATATTTTTCCATATTATTTATACCCCCCCCCACCCAATCAAGTAATGTCAACCATGGACTAGAATCATCTGTGATTTTACATGTTCTGAGTGATAAAGCTAAGTTGACACTGTATTCCATTGTCAAAAAACTTTTCTTGAATATTTGGTGGTTGTCAATATATTATACCATAATATATTTGACCCCAACCCATTAAAAACTAATGTAAACCACGGAATAGAATTGTCTGTGATATGTAAATATTTTGTGCGATGAAACTAAGTTGTCAATGTATTCCATTTACAATATAGCGTTCTTGAATATTTGTTGGTGGGGTCAATATATATTAGAGCATAATATATTTACCCCAATCCGCCCATCCACTTGATAAAATAATATGATTAAATGACCATCAAAATGATAAAGCAAAGCTGTGATTGGATTCTGCTTTGAAATTGCCATTCCCTTATATCATTGAGGGGGGGGGGGGTGTCAATATATATTAACATAATTTATAGACCCCCAGCCCATCAAAAAGAAATTTCAAGTACTGAAAAGTATTGTGTGTGATATGTAAATGTTTTGTGTGATGAAACTTAGTTGTCAATGTATTCCATTTACAAAATACCATTCTTGAATATTTGTTTGAGGGGGTCAATATATATTATACCATGATATATTTACCCCCACCCACCCACCTTAATTAAATTTGAGCTATCAACATTGATATTGTGTCATCTAATATCTATTAAAGGTCGGAATAATAAAGCAAAGCTGTTTTGTATTCTGCTTTGAAATTGTCGTTCCTTTACATCATTGAGGGGGGTCAATATATTATACCATAATAAATTGACCCAACCCCATTATAAAGAAATGTCAACCACAGAATAGTATTGTCTGTGATATGTTAATGTTTTGTTTGATGAAACTCAGTTGTCACTGGATTTCATTACAAAAACCTTTCTTGAAAAATTTGTTGGAGGGAGGGGTCAATATATTAAACTATACAATTGTTCACTTATGTTGAAGTAGTCATGGATTGTAATTGAACAGTACACGTCATATTTACCGACGCGGAGCGGAGGTCAATATGGTTAAGTTTACTGTTCAATAACACTCAATGTCTACTGAAACATAAGTCAACAATTGTTTTATTATATAATAAATTTGTCTTATGCATTTCCTGCCATTTTAGACCATTAAAACGTTGACGTTACGGATGGATCATGCGAAATTACTTGATGTTCTGACGTCACTTCCCGTAAGCCAGTCAATATTACCTCGAGGCGTGTGCTTTGCAACGTCACATCCCGCAAGCCATGCAATATGCAGTTTTATTGACTTGAGTGGATATGCATCTTGTGACTCGAGTGGATATGCATCTGGGCCAATCAGAAGATGTTTATTTATAGATTATATAATAACATAGTATATTGACCCCCACCCACCTGAACTTAATTTGAGGTATAAACATTGATATTGTGTCATCAAAGATCTATAAATGATGGAAATGATAAATCAAAGCTGTGATCTTATTCTGCTTTAAAATTTACATTCCTTTATATCATTGAGGGGGGGGGGGGTCAATATATAATATCATAAAATATTGACAACCCCCACCCCATTAAGAACAAAAGTCAACCACAGAATAGTATTTTTGTGATATATAAATATTTTGTGTGATGAAGCTAAGTTGACACTTGATTTCATTTACAAATACTGTTCTTGAATATTTGTTGGAGGAGGGGGTCAATATATTTTACCAAAATATTTTGACCCCCACCCCCCCCCCCCCCCCCCCCCCCCAAATCGATAACACTTGTCAACCATGGACAAGAATTGTCTGTGCTATTTCCATGTTCTGAGTGATAAAGCGAAGATGAAACTGTATTCCATTGTCAACATACATTTTTTTTAATATTTGTTGGGGGGTCAAAATACTATACCATTTTAAATTGACCCCCACCCACCAGAACTTAATTTGAGCTATCAACATTGATATTGTGTCGCCAAAGATCTATATATGGTCAAAATGATTAAGCAATCTGTAATTCGATTTTGCTTTGAAAACGCGATTCCTTTATATCATTGAGAGGGGGGTCAAATATTATACCATAATATATTGACCCCCCCCCCTCCCTCCCCATAAAAATATCAACCACGGAATTGTATTGTCTGTGATATGTAAATGTTTAGTGTTATGAAGCTAAGTTGTCACTGGATTCCATTTACAAAATACCATTCTTGCATATTTGTTGGAGGGGGGTCAATATATTTTACCAAAATATTTGGACCCCCCCCCCCCCACAATCGATAAGACATGACAACCATGGACAAGAATTGTCTGTGATATGTACACTTTCTGAGTGATGAAGCTAAGATGACACTCTATTCCAGCGTCAACATACATTCCTTGAAATATTTGCCGGGGGTCAAAATATTATACTATAAAATATTGACCCCCACCCACCCACCCGAACTTCAGTTGAGCTATCAACATTGATAATGTGTCGCTAAAGATCTTTAAAAGGTCAAAATGATGAAGCAAAGCTGTAATTGTCTTCTGCTTTGAAATCGCAGTTCCTTTATACCATTGAGGGGGTGGAGGGTCAAATATTATAACAGAGATGAAATTGGAAGATATCCCTTAGCAATATCAGCTACATTGCTTTCAATAAAGTATTGGAAGCATATATATAATGATGAAATCCCGAAGGCACGTAATAGATTCACTTTTCAAAGTCTAATAAATGGAGATGAGATAAAGTCAAGTTATGGAGAACATATTATATTTTTAAAGATTATCGGGTTTGATCATGTCTGGCAAAATAAAGGAACTTTTTCAAAGAGAAGGCTAATAAACGCTGTGGAAAAGAAAGGTATAATTTATTCTTCAAAGAGGCAATTCCTGGAAGAATTACTGTTAAAAGCAGGACATTAGATAAACGTAGAACTTTCAAGATGTTTAAAAATAACTATAAGATGGAAAACTATATTTGTCTGAAGGTTGATAAACACTTAGATTTTTAATCTTGCTAAATTTAGAATTTCAAACCATCAGCTTGAGATTGAGACCTGTCGATATAAAAAGACTAGGATTGATCAGAGATTATGCATGTGTAACGAAAACAGATGTGTGGAGGATGAATGTAAAGAATATCAAGCTCAAATAATAAAATTTTGTAGAAAAATAAATCAAGCTATTGTACCTTTTGAATCATTTACAAGCCGAGACCCAGACTTGGGGTCAATAACTCTGAAAAAGTAATTAATTACTTACAATTACATTGGAAATTGATCAGTTAAATTACAATTACAATAACATGTATTTTGAGCAAAGTAATTAATTACATACAATTACATTTCACCTAACTGCTTTTTTGGATAGCTTCATCAGATTCGAATTTCAGAGATATATGAAATGAATTAAAAACTTCTTCAATAGCCTGAGCAACCTTGGCATTCTAAATTCAATATACGTCTACAAGGTTGATTTTATTTTAGGACTTCTTGTATTATTGTCAAGTGGTGCAACTTAAAAGAAATCAAATGTACAAAATCAGTTGTTGTTTTTTGTGGTTGATGACATTAGAGCACAATGAGAAAATACAGGAGTTATTATCAGTATTATTATTTATTTATTTTTATCGGTGGATGGATCTGTAAATTGCCAACGTTCTTAAACTAGCTGTTAAACACAGAACAAAGTTCAGGAATACACATTGGCTGAGAAAAGTCTTAAAATTGTGGAAGATAAACCATGGAAATGATTTCTTAAAACTAGCTTAAATGCCAGCGAATAACTGTTCTTGAAAAGTGTTGATAAAAAATCTGTGTGGCCCTATGCGACATGAAAGTTTGCAAAAAAAAGTACAGAAAGTCATTTCAGATAGTGATGATATGTGTGAAATGCTGGCTTTGCAAGCAAGAGGTTTCTAGTTCGGTCCCCACTGGAACATCTATTTAATCTTTTTGTTATTATATCAACAATGATAGGATGCAGGTTCACAGAATGAGTGAAATCCAATTTAATTTTCTGAATCACATTTAGTTATTATTATTATTATTATTATTATTATTATTATTATTTATATTATTATTATTTATATTATTATTATTTATATTATTATTATTATTAATTATTATTATTATTATTATTATTATTATTATTATTATTATTATTATTATTATTATTATTATTATTATTATAAAGATGACAAATTTGCAGTTTAAGGATTTAAAATGCTGAAGGGGATAGATTGGGTCATGCACCTTAGCAAATGAGTGTGTTGATCCTAGGAGTGAAATTTAACAAATTGCCTTCAAAGAGTCAATTCATTAACACTATTGTCTAAGTAAATACTATTGTTGAGATTTTCAGACCTTCTTTGTTTTTGTATTATTTTGGTTACTAAACTATTAAAGGTTGATTGTCACAAAGCCATATCTTTTATAAGCAGATGAACAAAGAATATATAATTTGCTTAAAAAGGGTGCTTTCAAAATAGTAGAGGTATTGTATTGTATTGTATTGTATACAGTCTGTGTCTGTGGTAAAATTGTTATATGCTATTTTATGTCTATACTACAATGGAGCATGACTAGTTCCAATTCTCATTTATTCCATGTTGCATTCAATTATTCATATATTAACTGCAGCAAATGATATATGCATTTACAAATACCAAGAACCATTTAGCAATATTTTAAATATTTATGATAATCCTAGGTATCTGAAGTTCATAATTGATCTGTAAAGTAATTAAAAAGTAATTGAAAGTAATTGTTAATTACTCCCCTTTTTGACAATGTAATTAATTACATTCAATTAAAGAAAATGTCTTAATTACAATTACATGCAATTACTTTAGAAAATGTAATTACATTACAATTCATTACAATTACAATTTTGATTACCCCAACCCTGCCGAGACCAATTCATTTTTCTGATGTCTACAAATGACACTGAAGTTCTAATGCTATTGGTGCACTTTATAGATAAATTCTTGCAGATTCGCCAGTCCTCAGAGGGATAATCAAGGTGTATTTAAGTCTTAGCTGAGACCCTCTGTCCATAAATGTTTAGCGTAGTTTTTTATGTTTGTGATGTAATTGTCATTTTGTCTTCAGTCATGATTCTTTGTTAAGGGTTGATACTGAATAAATTTTGATTGATTGATTGATATTATTGATCCCCCACCACATAAAAAATGTCAACGGCGGAATTGTATTGTCTGTGATATATAAATGTTTTGTGTGATGAAGCTAAGTTGACACTGGATCTGATTTAAAAATACCATTCTTGAATATTTGTTGGGGCGTCAATATATTATACCATAATATTTTTAACCCCCAGTCACTAAGTTATGTAAACCATGGACTAGAATTGTCTTGTGAAATTTACATGTTCTGAGTGATGAAGCTAAGTTGACACTGTATTCCATTGTCAAAAAACCTTTCTTGAATATTTGGTGATTGTCAATATATTATACCATAATATATTCTACCCCACCCAATTAAAAAGAAATGTCAAACACGGAATAGTATTGTCTGTGATATGTAAACGTTTCGTGTGATAAAACTAAGTTGTCAATGTATTCCATTTAACAAAATACCATTCTTGAATATTTGTTGGAGGGGGTCAATATACCACCCACCCACCTGAATTAAATTTGAGCTATACACATTGATATTGTGTCATCAAAGACCTATAAATGGTTGAAATGATAAAGCAAAGCTGTGATTCGATTCTGCTGGATATTTGCTTGAATATTTGTTGGAGGGGGTCAATATTTTACACTCTAATATTTTGACCCCCCCCCCACACACACGCACACACAATCAATAAGAAATGTCAACCATGGAATAGAATTGTCTACCATATTTACATCTTCTGATTGATGAAGCTTAGTTGACACTGTATTCCACTGCCACTCAAGAACAATATTTTGATAATGGAATCCAGTGAAAACTAAGTTTCATCACACAAAAATTTAAATATCACAGACAATACTTTTCCACATTTGACATTTCTTTTAATGGGGTGGTTTATTTGTTTGTTTTGTTGCTTAACGTTCCAAGTCAACAGCTATGGTCATGGCAGGACGATCAGTTCACCTAACCACACCAATTTTAGGCAAGCTTTAACAAGCAGTTAATCAGTACTTCGTACACATACTTTCGCTTGTAACTGATAACAACCCTTCTTGAATGATTCAGAGGATTTTTTTTTTGGGGGGGGGGGGGGAGAATAACTGTAGAAATTATTTCATGATAAATCTCTGCGAAAGTATAGGACCTGGCCGGGATCAAACTTGGGACCCCTGAATCTGCAGTCAGACTCGCATCTGTTGCCAGACCACTTACCGACTGCCCTTTGCACCCCGGTTTGAATGGGTAGGGGGTCAATTTATTATGGTTTAATATATTGACCCCCTCAATGATATAAAGGATCGACAATTTCAAAGCGGAATCCATTTTAAGCTTTGGTTTATCATTTCGACCATTTATGGATCTTTGATGACACAATATCAATTTTAAAAGCTCAAATTAAGATGGGTTGGTGGGGCAAGGGGGTCAATATATTATGGTATAATTATTTGACCCCCCCCCCTCCCCCCACCAAATAATCAAGAAAGGTATTTTGACATTGGGATACAGTGTCAACTTAGCTTCATCACTCAGAAATTTAAATATCACAGACAATTCTAGTCCATGGCTGATATTTCTTATTGATTGGGGGGTCAAAATATTATGGTATAATATATTGACCCCCCCCCCCCCTCCAACAAATATTCAAGAACGGTATTTTGTAAATGGAATCCAGTGACAACTTAGCTTCATTACACAAAACATTTATATATCACAGACAATTAAATTTCATGGTTGACATTTTTATGGGGTGGGTGGTCAAAATATTATGGTATAATATATTGACCCCCCCCCAACAAATATTCAAGAATGGTATTTTGTAAATAGAATCCAGTGACAACTTAGTTTCATCACACAAAACATTAACATATCACAGACAATACTATTCAGTCGTTGACCTTTCTTTTTAATGGGGTGAGGTTCAAAATATCTGGGTATAATATTTCACCCCCCCCCCCAACAAATATTCAAGAAAGGTATTTTGACAATGGAGTACAGTGTCAACCCCCTCAATGATATAAAAGCAGAATCACATTAAAACTTTGCTTTATCATTTCGACCATTTATAAATCTTTGATGATACAAAATCAATGTAAATGGCTCAAATTAAGTTGGAGTGGGTGGGGGTCAATATATTATGGTATAATTTATTGACCCCTCCCTCCCTGAATATTCAAGAAAGGTATTTTGTAAATGGAATACAGTGTCAACTTAGCTTCATTACTCAGAACATGTAAATATCACAGACAATTCTAGCATGATTGATATTTCTTATTGATAGTGGGTGGTCAAAATATTATGATATAATATATTGACCCCCCCCCACTCCAACAAATATTCAAGAATGGTATTTTGTAAATGGAATACAGTGTCAACTAAACTTCATCATACAAATCTTTTATATAACACAAACAATACTATTCCCTGGTTGACATTTCTTTTTAATGGGGTGGGGGGTCAAAATTTTATGGTATAATATATTGACTCCCCCCCCCACCTAATATTCAAGAAAATTATTCTGACAATGGAGTACAGTGTCAACTTATTTTGTTTGTTTGATTTGATTCTTTACGTCCCATCAACAATCTTTCAGTTATATAGGGATGGGTCTTCCTGGGTTGAACCAGTACTAAGCTAGGATAAATGTTCTTGCTCAAGGACACAACGCAGTGACGCCGGTGAGGCTCGAACCCGCGGCCCTTCGGTCTCGAGTCAAGCAGTCTACCACTGAGCCACTGCACTCCCTACAGTGTCAACTTAGCTTCATCACTCAGAACATTTACGTATCACAGACAATACTATTCCATGGTTGACATCTTTTAATAGTGGGGGGTCAAAATATTATATATTAATATATTGACCCCCCCTTTAACAAATATTCAAGAACAGCATTTTGTAAAGGGAATCCAGTGACAACTTAGCTTCATCACACAAACAATTTACATTTCACAGACAATACTATTCCGTGGTTGACATTTCTTTTTAATGGGAGGTTGGGTCAATATATTATGGTATAATACATTGACCCCCTTATTGATATAAAGGATCTTCAATTTCAAAGATATTTGGTGACACAATATCAATGTTGATAGTTCAAATTAAGTTTGGGTGGATGGGGCTCAATATATTATGATATGATATTTTGACCCCCCCCCCCCCCCCCCCTCAGCATTTTGTAAAATTTGACGAAACAAATGTTGAAGATTGTTTCTATGCCGTTATGATAAATAAACCATAATTAGATATATAACATCATTCCTTTTTAAAATTAGTAGGGGTTGGTAAAATTTTTATAGGTGGGGGCCAAAATGTTACAGTAATATTTTGACCCGCGGGTCATAATATTATGACCTGCGGGTCACTTTTTAGACGGGTCAAAATATTATATGACACTGGTTCTAAACAAAGGATTGATATTGTGTTTGTGTGCCTCTAGTTGATATCAGCACAGGATGTTCATATTGGACAAATGGCTGTATCCCGTGGCAAAATGACCAAGGGCACACCTTGGGCATATAAAAACCTGTATGTATACTGTAGGACTTTATAAACGCACCACCTGCTTAAATGCTGATTTATGTCGAAATGTTATATTTTCATAATTTGAAAAATGAAATTGACAAGTTCTGTCATTTAGCTTGCATTCAATAAGAAAATTGAAACGCTGTGGTGTATGATTGCCGTAACGTCACATTAATTCTGAGACAACTCAAATTAAAAAAGCCACATAGTACCAATACCTTCCATAATGAACGAAAAAGTTTTCGAACCGATGTTAGTTCTCAAAAGCAAAATGAAAGACAAAATCAAATCATGAAGTTATAGGTCTCTGGCAGCAGTCATTTCGTCTACATGGCGTCATTACTTTTTGACGTAATTAGCCGTTTATATCCTAAGGATCACGATTAATCAAAATATTTTGTTGTCAACAGATACTTCTCAATCAGTCGCCTTTAAGACAAAAGTATTGTGACATGCGCAAACGTCATCTCCCTGTTATTGATGTTAAAATATTTAAGACTGAGGTAGGCAAAGGAACGCTGCGACTGGGAGTGTAAAACAACGGTTATTTCTGAAACCTTTTGTGTGTTTTTTTCCATTTGTTAAGACGTCTGGCTACCACCTAAAAGTGTTTGTTTTCAAATTGAACGAAATTTACATTAGTCAGACAACAATTGTTGAAAACACTAACGTCAGTATTTAGTCAGAATGAACAGCATAAACAAATAGAAATAAAGGCAAATCATGATCCATTGTGCAAGAGGATACAAAATGATAGAGAAAACATCCTCAAATCAACCAAGTGGAAGAGACAGTGAATGTAAAATGGTGCGTTTCTAAAGTCCCTAAGTATATTACAATCGATAAACGAATTTACTAGTGGTTTACAGATTTTGGTTATGAAATAACGTCCATAAGAATGCCGCATAGATAGGGCAAAATCCTAATGTTTTGAAGCCGAAAATTGGATTTCAAAGAAATTTTAATGGCATATGAAAAATCCATCTAACATTCATGCTCCTATATAATTGAATTTATCAAACTCATTGCAATTTAATTTAATAAATTCAATAAAACATGAGTACTCATATAAGATCCCCTGTATCTAAAATTAATTTTAAAACATAAAAACATATTTTATTTGTAGCTCCATCTGTCAAATTACTTTAATGGTTACAAATTCTCACAACGTCTAAAGTAATGTCTATAATTGTTTAAAACATCTCTCTTGTTTTCTTCCTATACGAAGGGAATTTTGAACGTTCTTAGCATGGCATCAAACTCCACAATGCGTTGATAAATGCTATTCAATAATACATTTTTGGAAACTAGAACTCAATGGCTACTTGATGGTTTATTTTTGTCGAAAAAGGACTAGGCCTGCACCTGATGCGCATGCTCATGATGAGTAGAAGTCTTAAGAAAACTATTTGTAAAAAATGACGGAAAACTAACGCCCTAATTTACGATCATGGTTTGACAAATTAACGATTTGGTGCCAACTTAATTTTTATTTGAATATATTATGTGATCACTCGTAAAACACGACTTACACCTTTACATTTGAAAAATGTTGATTAATAGATAAATGGTAATCTTTCAAAAATGCGACTTTTTTCGATTTTTCTGTATACTTTTACTATAAATTGTGTTACTACAGGAGCACTAAAATTCCTAATGAGTATATGTTTTGCTTTATTTGTAGCAAACAATGCATGAAAATCATTTCGTTCACTAAATATGTGGCTTGTTTAGTTCTGTTATCAAGAAACTAATTCCTAATAACATGACCCCTACTTTTCAAGAAATAGGTGGGGTAACTAAACCACTCACATTTTGTCGATGGCATAAGAACTTCTGACGGTATTGCGTTAACCACCACAAAATTGATTGATTTCTACTCTCAATGTATTTTTACTTTTTTGCCACCGTTTTCAATTGAAATTAATCAGAACATCAACTCAGAGATAAACTTAATCTACCCCAAGGGAAGATTATAAGAGTTATCTTCCCTTTGTACTGGTTTTAAAAAAAAATCTTTTTGTTTCAATACAAAGAGCATAAAGTGTGCTTGACAAAAATACCGATGCACATGATTTTTAAATTACTGTTGGTAAGATATTTTTAAGATATGTGCATTGTGACATGCTATTTTTAGTCGAAAACATTGGTGCATTGTTTTGCTTTCTAGACGATTTGGTATCGCTGTTCTGGTATTTAGTTATTAGAAACTTCTACCGCGGTCATCAATTGTAAAATAAATGTACCAGATTGTGGCCTACCAAATGGTACAGATTTGTTTAATATCATGACCTATTGTTACTGTTCTGCACGCTTTTTAAAAGGTAAAATGTTCAATTTTCCACTGAAATATTGCGTTTTCCAGGATACAAACAGTACATGTACAATATTTTTTGTGTCTGCATTATAATATCCTCATGAAATTTTTGCCATAACATAGAGGGAAGATAGCACTTTAGAATGATACCAAACATGATAGGATTTGTAAATCGGTTACTGAGATAAAATACCATGCTAAGAACTTTCCAAATGCCCCTCATACATTTTTATTGATTACATGTATTTTTGTGCAAGCAAACTAATAAGTATTGTATATGAAATTTTGAATCTGTGTTTTGTACGTTAGTATCTATATTTATTTACAGCTGGTATTGTGACATTACCTATAACTGACTTCACAAGCCCTACAACTGGATCAGTCACACCTCCTACTACATCTGTGTTTACTGGAATTGAAACAAGCCCAACAACTGGATCTGTAACTCCCCCAACTACATCTGTGTTTACTGGCATTGAAACAAGCCCAACAACTGGATCTGTAACTCCCCCAACTACATCTGTGTTTACTGGCATTGAAACAAGTCCCACTACCGGATCAGTAACTCCCCCAACTACATCTGTGTTTACTGGCATTGAAACCAGTCCCACTACTGGATCAGTTACTCCCCCAACTACCTCTGTGTTTACTGGCATTGAAACCAGTCCCACTACCGGATCAGTCACACCCCCAACTTCATCTGTGTTTACTGGCATTGAAACCAGTCCCACTACCGGATCAGTAACTCCCCCAACTACATCTGTGTTTACTGGCATTGAAACCAGTCCAACTACCGGATCAGTAACCCCCCCAACTACATCTGTGTTTACTGGCGTTGAAACCAGTCCCACTACCGGATCAGTAACTCCCCCAACTACATCTGTGTTTACTGGCATTGAAACAAGTCCCACTACTGGATCAGTAACTCCCCCAACTACATCTGTGTTTACTGGTGTTGAAACCAGTCCAACTACCGTATCTGTAACTCCCCCAACTACTTCAGTGTTTACTGGCGTTGAAACCAGTCCCACTACTGTCTCTGTAACACCCCCAACTACATCAGTGGACACTACCTCTAGCACAAGTCCCACTATTACATTTACTAGTCCTACTACAACTGAACCTTCAACAACTGTTCCAAGAAGACCGGTAAATTATTGTGTCAACCCTGGTGTACCTGCGAATGCTATTATGACTGTGGGATCAAATGTGAATTTAATACCAACTGGTCAGATATATGGATATGAATGCAAGGAAGGGTTTTCACTATTGGATGGAGACTTTATAAGGGCATGTTTAAAAACTGAGGAATTGACAGGAAACCCTCCTAATTGTCAGGGTAGGTACATAAACCTTTCCTTGTTCTATATGAAGCTGTAACAATTGCATGTAAAAGGTGTAAAATTCAAGATTACCAGATGTTTTGATAATTGATAAATAAATTTATTTTAAGATAGAGTTAAGAAACAATAATTTCTAAGGTCATGTGGTCGGCAGGGGGTTTTACTTTTTTTTTTAAGTTATTGTTTCACTTTGCGTAAAGGTTTTATACACTATGTTAAGGTAAATTCATGAATGTTTGTAAAGACATGTAAATGCTTTTCTTACCAATGATATATCGAGTAATTTGTGTTTGTATTGATCTTTGCACGTTGTTCGAAAATAATAATAAAAAAATAAATGATATTTCTTTTAGTTTGAACATTGGTCATATATATTTCACTAGTCTGAAGCAGAATTAGATCGCTAGATTAAACAGCACTCATAATGATATGTACTTTTCAATGGTAGCCAAAGTCTGTCCAGCTAACAACAGCTTCATCGTTTTGTGTTTTATAATGGAGTTATATACAACAAGTAAAATGATGATGCCCTTGAGCAGAATCCAACTGGCCTGGATCTACAATATTTAAAAAAAACGATTGTAAACTCCAAAATTAGTAGAGAATTAAGCGAAACGTTAACTTGACTTCTACATATTACCTTAGGTAGCAATATACAATATTTTGAGACGGCATAATTTAAAAAAGGATCACTCTTACATAAACATTTTAAAGGAGCAGGGTGGTTAGAGTGTAAGACTTGATTTGATGTTAAAGGGTCGCTAGTTCTAGACTCACCAGAGGCACTGTGCGTGTCCTTGAGCAAAACAATTTATTCCCAGTTTAGTATTGGCAGGAAATCGTCCCAAACTGACAGAAAAAATGTTGACTGGAACGTAAAGCCTCAAAAAAGACCAAAATTAAAAGCAGAATCATTATTGCAAAACTGAACAGTTCATATTATATATTAATGATGCTTAAATGTTTTGAAATATAAGGCTTTCAATTTCTATTTAAACAATCTGTCGAGAGTAGATCTATTATTTGATGCCTGTTTGCAATAGCCTAGCTTTATTGACATTGGTTTGCTATGATATTAATTTTTCATTAAACATTTTCATGGGATATCTGCAACAGGTTCTTTGGCAACTGAAGTAAGGAACAAAGTTTGGTACCATGTCAATAAGGAGCGCAAACAGTCCTCGGACGCAGTATAAAGGGACTGGTCTCTGACGGAAATACAAAGTTATGTTGTCAAGGCTTTATTTTAGCGCTATTTCAAAGCGCTGCAGCCAATAAAATTGATTCTTAACATACACTAGATAATAAGAGGTGACTCCCGTTATGCGAAGCTGATTTATTACAAATTACAGTATAAATTATTGAAGTTTTCTCATCTTTTTATGTTGATTTCTGACTATTTTCGGATAAAAGTGCCAAAAATTGCTTAAAAAGGTACCTAGGTTTCTTGCTGGTGTTCATAAAGATGGATAAACTTTCAATAAATAAAACAATACCGTCTTAAAGATGGTACATTGAACCATTGCTTTTTGAAGAAAATTCAAAGATATGCAGAGAAATAATGGAGATATGGTTGTCTAATCTTCAACATACGTCCATTTTTATAGATCAGCCACCGTTGAGCCACGACAACGTATTTCCAATATATGCATTTACCAGTATGTAAGTGACCAGTCCGTGTTTATTGGGTCCGAGAACAGTCTTAACACAGGATTGCCCATAAAAACGGCCAGATAAAAGTTTAAAGAAATATTTTTCCGTGGAAAAGGTCGTGAGTTATCCCAAAAAAGCACGTTTTACATTGGACACGTACTGATTAAAAATACTCTGTTTCTGCTATTCAACATATTGGAAATGGGGAAAAAATGAGGCGCTTTCCCCACCATTGATCAAGCTAAGTCATTTGTATATAGTTGTAGTTTTATTTTGCACAAATCATATAAAAATAGCATGCATTGTTTTAGAATTTTTTCTATGGCATTTTAATAATATATAATTAAATTGTAGTGATACGTCACACATAAAAAGATTGATTTCATGGTATAATCAAGGAGTTCTTAATGCATGCTTCAATGGAGATCACATAATATGTTTGTTTGATTGATTCTTTATGTCCCAGAAAAGCATTTTTTCAGTTATGTAGGGACTGGTTGAACGTTTACTAAGCCAGGATTAATGTGTCTTGCTCAAGGACACAATGCAGTGACGCTGGTAAGGCTCATACCTTCATCATATCGGTCTCGAGTCAAGCACTCTACCACAATGCTCCTTTCAAATAATAAGAAGAGATCATTACACTATCAAATGGGGGTACTCTTAATGAAATAATTTACCCCAGTTGAGAGCGAATTCTTTCCTACAAAAGTAACTCACCTTCAGTCAAAGGGTACAATGAAGACAATAATTGCCGGCCCGAGGTTATAAAACTTGAGTACAGTCTCAAACTCAAAATAAAGCGCAATGTTTAGCTGCTTGCAGACACATGTTCCAAAGTAGCCAATCATTGTGCTTTTTTTAGTTTGAGAATGAACTCAAGTTTTATAACCTCGGGGGACTGGTGTCTGCATTTGATGTGCATTTATATTTGACCTTTTTATACCCAGTATGGATTCTTCCTTCTGTTTTGATACAATAAATTTTTCACAGTCCATTATACATTTACGTATCTAGGGGTGTCAGGTTATAATTTGTAAAAAATGTATTCTTTTTTCTGGAGATCTTCTTACCTTTACAAACAGTGTAAATGGAGATGAAATGCAGCTTTATGAACAACATTTCATCCGGGTACTGTTTTGCAAAAGTACTTGTTGTGGGGTTTTATTAATACAAAAAATTGAGCCTTTGCCTCGCCCTTTACCTGCTTTTCAATATTTTACAGAAAGTTCGATGGTTCCAGAACCTGTAAATGATGCTAACATACGGAGGCGTCCCGAGATGAGTAAAACAGGTCATGCCCAATTTGCTATGAACAAGGACCTTACAGTTACCAAAGCTGGTAAAATATCAGCTTGGAAGTTCTACAGTAATCACAACGGAAGTGTGTCCCTCCAGGTCTGGAGAGCGACTGAAGATGACAAAAAGTATGTATACATTAATTTCTCTATATGAGAGCATATGATCAAGACATGTGATTTCCAACGACAAGTGTAGACTCAGATGAGCCTGTACAGTCTCCTTTTAAGCTTAGAAATTCCAAATGAGGATCAGTCAGTGGCCTAACACTCATAGAATTTTCAAGCGACTAGCAAAGGCTCTGATCAGACTGCACGGATGCGCAGGCTGATCTGAGGCTTTGCTGGTAGCAAATACCACATTGTTGGAAATCTCATATTTGTCAAGCCCATGCAAACTATGCTTTGGGTCATTCTGTAGGCAAGCAAGCATTGTTATCGTGATCATTGTAAATCAACAACTACATGTATTGACCACATATTAAAGAACACCTGAAAATAGTTGTCACAGTCAGCTGTTGTGAAAACTGCTCTGGATACAACAAACTTTACAGTTGCAACTGCCTTTGTCATCTGCGACAATACTCATTGCTATACTCAATCTAATATATGCAGCGTTATTAAGCATTTTTGACTGTTTAATGGCTGTTTTGTTCCTTATGCTCTTTTTATGCTCGTTGATTCTTTGCATCCCATCAACAATCTTTCAGTTATGTAGGGACGGGTCTTCCTGGGTTGAACCAGTAGTAAGCTAGGATAAATGTGTCTTGCTCAAGGACTACAACGCAGTGAAGCCAGTAAGGGTCGAACCCGCAGCCCCTTGGTCTCGAGTCAAGCACTCTACAACTGCGCTCCCCTAACTCAGCCTAATATATACAGCGTTGTTATGCATTTTTGACTGTTTAATAGATGTTCTGTTCTTTACACTTTGATCCATTTTGCTATTTATATTCTAAATTATATTTTAGATAATCGCCAATATAGTGACAACCTCCACGTATCTAAACCTATACAACAATAGAGTTTTCATATGAAATGCTCTTTTAAAACAAACCCTCAGGTCACAAATCGTAAACAGGTCATTATCATTCCCAGTCGTACTACTGATACACATGGGTGAAATTTCTCAATTTCCAAAATCCTGAATTTTTGAAATTCAAATTTTAAAACTTGCAGGATGGCTACAAAAATGGATACTTTAAAGTTAAAATAATAATTAATTGTGTTTAGATAATCTGAAAACTAATCAAAGAAGCTATTATAATCTCCTTAATTCAGCATTTTAAGGCTGACTTTTCACAAAAAGTCAGCATTAAAATCCTGAATTCAGTATTAATCCTGAAAACTTTCACCCATGGATTTATGATTTTGGTGAACCGTTTACTTTCCTTAACCCTGCATGAGCTATAATTTTGCAAGCTTTATTGTCTTGTGTCAATTCAAAACCAACATTTTTGCTTCGATAAATCTTTCAGGAATTCAATCGAGTGTTGTACAGCTTGGATCTAGATCAAGCCCAACATTTTGTTGGGCCTGATCTGGGTCCAAACTGCTTGAAAAATTATCGGAAAATGATGCAAGTTGTCACTAAGATGTAAAATTTATTTGTTATAATATTTTTAATTGTCAGATTTACTCTGGTTGGTCAAAACCCTGTGGCTAGCACGCTAACAGACAGAATACGGACAATTCATGTTCCAGAAGATGAACAGATTGAAGTTGAAGTGCATGATTTCCTTGGCGTTTCCTTTCCTAAAAATGATGCTGGAAGTGTGGCGTTCGAGTTCTGCGAGCTGGCATATGAACCAGACAAGGGTATGCAGCTGAGATCTTCAGAGGAAAAGAAAGACTACTCAAAGTGGAAAGTAGGAAAAGAGTACGAGTTTGTAGCAACGAGTCCTGGTTGCATAACATGGTCATTAAATGCATTCATATAAGGTTTGTTGATTTATATATTTAATGTCAATCGGTATATTCTTGGACAAAAACAATTTAGGCCCTTCTAACAAAAATGTTTACTGCCTCACACTGTAAACAGGTACCTCCTGATAATTTTAATAAAGCCTCAACTAGTCAGTACAGCTTGAGTTGCATTGTCTGTGCAGGCGCGATACTCAAAGAATCGACCTGTCTGCTAAGGCACATCACGACTGAAAACTCGGGTTTGTGTCAATAGGCAGTGTGCATTACCAAAACACTACGTTAAAATGCAGCAAGCACTGAATGGCTGTAAATAATCCGTTTATGGAGACATCAAGTAACATTTGCTAGCTAAACAATAACAATGATTGGTATTACAGTATTTAGCGATAAAATTTACTATTTTCTACACTAAAACATATTTTGAAATATGTCCCACATGGCCAGGTCAAAAAATGGTTTCAGTGACGCGTGATAACGCAGATCAATAACAAGTTTGAATCAACCAATCGGGCGAATCACATGATTTGATGACGCTATTGGTAAACAAGTATGTCGCACGCACCCACAATGCTCAAATCAGATAGGTCAGTATGCGATAGTCATGCCACCTAATGGTTAAATATTGGCTTGAGTTGTGTATCCTTTGTTATTTGTGAATAGCGATATGGTTTAAAAGGTGACACAAGTTGGGTACATGTAATTATCCGACATGTACAACAGTTACTGGACTGTTACAGCTACATGCATTAAGGTGCTAATTTGGCTCCTTCTGGAACCAAAATCTGAAAGATGCTTTTCACCATTTTTTCTGATTGGTTGATTAGAAGAATAACCAAAGAGTGAAATTCTGACGTTTATTTAACTTTTACCATTGCTATGGTGACAAAAATGGCCCACAATATAGCTTTAACATAGAGAAATTGTCATTTTGGACCAAATTTAAGGCTTTTGGAGACACCTATTTTAGGAATTAGATATCAGCACAGCTAAATACCAAAAAACATTCAATATGTTGTGCACGCGTAGCTCTTTGCTTTAAAAAGCAGCAATTTAAGCAAATCGGAATGTTTTTATTACTTGCAATACATGCAATTAGACATAACGTTTATCAGAAGTGAGAGTAATTCAGTCCAAATACAAGGAATTCCATTTAATCAGGATGAGGCAAATATAGTCTGCAAGCAAGTTTAATCTACAATGGCAATAGAGAGTTTATTTATTTTCAATGGTATCCATTCATCATGACGCTGATGCTGAGTAAACATGATTGAAAAAAAAACCTCTTTGATTCACAATGCTAAGCATTTTACCATGTCTGTTGAAACGCAAAATGAAACCAACTCACTATAGAAAATTTTTTGCATTGTAATATTGGCATACTTGATGAATCAGAAATCAAAAGATGTTTCTCTATGGGTAGCAGTAAAGTCAACGAATATTTCACATCTATAGCTAGAATTCTAAATAACAAGAGCAAACTCTGCTTTGGACCTGCGTCGCCAAAATACTGATTGTATAATGACATATCTATTAGGGGAGACTATAAAAATTAATCAACATACCTCCACACACAAACATCTGCCAAGGAATTTTGATGAGACTTGTATGCATGCAAGTTTTATAGAAAGGGAGGGAAGCTGTTGGTGTTACATTTTACATAAATCAGGCACCAAAGTAACAATATATCTAAGTTTGTGGGCGTAGAAAATTGTCTAAGTTCAACATCTAAAAAAATAGGAGAACATATATATCAAAACAGCACAAAATAGAAGGTGCACATCTTCAATGTGTGAACAATCATTATGCAAAGTTTGCATATTTTTAACGGCTAAGTTATTAAAACAAGGTTATTGATATCATAAAATTCAAAAAGCTTTTTTCTAAATTATACCACAGATACTCAGAGTTAATTGTTAAATATACTCATGCTGAAAAAAAGAAGGCCACGCTGAGCTTCATGTATGGTTCATTTAATTTGCATAGTAATTCGGGGGTGACTTACAGGCCAACTCTATGTGGCTGAAGGCCTTCACACACATGTCCTGCCAATCTATCAGACTGTTGGAAACAATTTTATCTTCCAGCAAGACAATGCCAGCATGCCTGCAATATGGCAAGAAACTGTTGCCAGCTGATCTTGTCATATCCCTTGACTGGCCTTCTGTGTCCCGATAAATCTCCGATCTACCACCCCTTGGATAACCTTGGCTGATGGGTACATGATCAGATCCCTTCCCAGCCACGACTTTTCCCATATTGGAACACTAGCTGGTTGAACAATGCCATTGCTTACCACAAGGGGTGGATGGGGTAAAACCCCAGGCTTCTTTAGAACATGTGCAAAAGGCTCATCGAATGCACCCATAAAGGTGGCAGTCATACAGGTTATGTTTTACAATATATCACTGTAATCCTAACATGTTCCTGTTTGTATTTAATTTCAACAAAGCTGGTGAATTGGGTGGCCTTCTTTTTATTAGCATGAGTATACAACATTGGGTTAAAAACTCTTCTCAAACAAGGCATATCAGAACCTATATTGTATGGTGATTGAGTTTATAAATTCAAACGAACTGTTGGAAAACCTAATTTTAGTGATCAATTCAAAACAATAGTAAAACGTTATATAAGGGTTGGATATAACTTGGATATCATGTGACAGTCTGCATGCCTAGTTTTAAAACCAATCAAGGTTTATAGCTATGCATTCCTCTTTAATTGCAAGACGGTGGGTCAGGCCTCAGACTCTATGACGGCTCTGACATAAAGTTTTAATCGGTGGGTTGGTGCCTGATGCATATCTGTAGCTGGACCCACCGTGGCTCACCTTGAGGTTTTCTCTAGCTCTGACTACCGTAAAATGTGAATGTTTCAGATCGTCCAATTTTTGCGGTATTTGGTGGTAAGTTCGCGAAAATTGTAATCCACAAAATATTTTCCAAGTTTGACCATTTGTTATTTACCTATATACAGAACAATAATTGTGTATTCATTTATGTTTCAGTAACGGTACATAATTACAGTTTTTCATAGACTTACCAGCGTAGTTTACAGGTCAAGCTACATGTATACTGTTTATTTAACATGAATACAGTAATCAAAGGCGCACTTCGAATCGAACTATAGTTCCTACTATAGTAACTTAAGTTTGATTTGAACATCGATAGTCGCTACTATAGTCCTACTAGAGATCAAGGGTGGGTCAGAGCACCATTACTCTAGTAGATTGTCTGGTTCCCTCCTCAAGCCCTATCTAACAACATGGGTTCAAGATCTGTCAGTAGCTTCAAAATAATTTGTTTTAGAAAATAAATACTCGCTGCGCTCTATTCGCGGTCCTACTTATTCGTAATTGTTAATTAGAGTTAGCTGTGCAGTATATGAACATCATTTTTGTCTGCAATGAAGAATTGAAAGGGGCTATGCAAGACTATTCACTTTGTTTACTTGTTAACCAACTAAAGTTCCAACTGCAGCCGTTTGGATGTAAACCTGCACTCGCACCTATTACGTAATAACTTTAGTTTGATTCGAAGTGGGCCACAGTTATGCTCGTGAGCATTCAACCGTTACACAATAGACAGCTTGGACAAGCTGGAAAGAGAAAGGATTGATTAAGCTTAACACACCTGATTATTTATTTCGCTTTGAACCAGTGATTGTCAGTATGTGTACACATATTTCTGTCAGCGTGTGTTCACATGATTATTAAAAAAATGGTGCTTAAAAGTGGTTGCTTTTGTAGAAAAAAAGACAATGTCATTGCTTTGCCAGTTAAAGTCGACACTTAAAATGTACCACTATTCTATGCACTGGTTACAACTTGAGACCAACGAGAAACTATGATTCATCTTCCAGATTAAATACAGAAGGCACCTTATTTCAACCATTAGAATGACTAACTAAATGCATACTTCAGACATTGGCAGAATATTAAACTAGCAATTATAATTTTCGCAGGTAGGAAAGACTGAGAAAATTAAAAACCGCGAATATTTATCCTTGTGTATTTGAGGAAAACACGTGAAAATTTGGCGACTTGAAAATATTCCATTTTACGGTATCTGTGAGTAGTGAGCCTTTTTTTGTTTCATCATAGTGTATTAATTTGATTAGAGTGTTTCTACATCATGATACAGTGCATTAGTTAGAAGGCTTCCATGCGAGCTGAACATTTCTTGTACTTCAACAACAGCAGAATCTAGGGGGAAGATTTGGTACTCGTAAAATGCATTTAAGCCCCCAGGTGGCTTAGGCTACTGTCTGTTCTAAGAGGGTAGTTCTGTTGTTGTTGACTTGTTTTTATTGTTACTCCCATTGTGGGAGTCTGTAATTGTTCTATGTTTTATTGTGCGTTACTTTATGTGGGGTCCATTCTAGTTTTGATATCATCTTGATAGGAAAGAGCGAGTTGGTTGCTTTGCTTTGTTTGTCTTCTTGGTGTCTCGTGTTTGTTGTATGGCTCTTCCTCACTATGCCATGGGTTTGTCTGTAGTTTGTGACTGTGGTATTTCCTGATCATACTCACTATTAAGGAATGAAAGCTGTTTTAGTTACAGATTACGCCAGTAAGGAGAAAGTAACGACTAACAAACAAGTAGATATTTGATGACTTTAGTGTCAAGTAAACAGAAAACAAGTTTTCAACCAGAAATCGGAAATCAAGAAGAAAACTTCAAGGGAGGAAACTCCTCACCAACGTTATACATAATCAAAGTACTGAGAGTACTGTATGGCGCTATCTCTCTTTCTTTTTGTTTTCTTTAAATCTTTGTGGAGAGGGAACCACTGACATACACATATACATGTTAACATATGAAGATAATAAAAAAAAATGTTAAATGCATAACTAAGTATACTCATGTACACAAACTTAAATGAGTCTAACTATAAAGTGTGTGCTTAATGATGGAGCTAGTTACAGACA